>JAZHAC010000033.1:1200000-2400000 GCA_039707435.1 Actias luna
TTTCCGATTACCTTGAGACTTTGAGGCAACAATGATTGTGTACGAACTTCTTCCGTTTTTTTTTTGACATCATTTCATTTGAATATCGACCCCGAATTTAAGAAACTATGAGACGATAAAAATCAATCCAGACATCTAAAACTCTCTGACTAACTACAACTCGTCTTTTTTGTACGCCCGTAATTTATTCAAGATGAGCAATAAACATAAAGAGGGAAATCCTATTAAATTAATAGTAAAAAGTTTTTATTTATGTAAATCAACTGGCGTTATTATTTCAAACGAGATCTATTTTAATCGCAATTAATTAGAGTACTAAAGTGTGTTCTTTTTAAATCTACCGAATCGTTTGTTTAGATTTTCTAATAATAATTTAATAGAATCGTTTTTGTAGCGAAAGTCGTAACGTGAAACTGGTCTATTAATTGTTTATCACGGAGCGTTTTAAAGTCATATTCTTTATGAAACTGCGATGTTTTTCTGCTGTAATAAACTTAGTATAATTAGAATATATTATATTTATATGTACGTTTTTTTTTCGTTAAGGCTTAGCCTTATGACCATAATCTCACCTGATCTTAAATGACGATACGGCCCAAGTTGGTAGACACGCTAAACCTTTGGAGGAACTGGCTCTCAAGTCCAACTGCCGGAACACACCCATTGGAATTTGGCGGCAGATTTTCAACTTGACGTATATTGAGTAGTCATTCGCATCTCGCAGTAAAATTAACTTTTGAAAAATCCAGAATATACTAGTAAATTTGACAATAATTATAACTGAAAATTATTTTGAAGGTGGGAAACAAAACTGTTTTAATATTTTTTAAAGTAACGATAAATATCAGTAATAGCTACTAAACAAATAAAGAAAATCGGTTGATAAGTGCAGAGAAAGAGGTTAGATTTAGTTAATTTTAAAATTGAGAAATTTCAATGCACAATGTATATATTTCTCCTCTAAAATAGTAAAATTAACAAAAAAGTAAGATTTTTCTTATGAAAATTGAACATCACGAAATAACCAAACCTTTTATTCAAATCTAAAATTTATAACTTCAAATAAAATTTAAATATGATTGGACGTTTTTGTTTCATTCTGATAACAAATATTAATTGCTATGTCTCACATTGAGTTTTAATATTTTTAGCCTGGAAATAATGCACTGAAGATACAATATTTACTTCCAAGTGAAGGCAAAATAAGACACCCAGCCAGTTTTAAACCTCTAAGGTATTCAGGGTTTTCCACAACGTTCTAGTTAGATTTTATTCTCTTTGGTATAAAAACAGAATGACCTCTGAATTTTTAATTTATGCTGTTCGTCTTTTAAGCATCACCTCAGAAAACAAAACCGGAGTCGTATAAAACTGTCTAATCATTAAAGAAAATCTACACATATCGTAACCGGTGCATCGTAAAGTAATCTTATTGTGTTGTTATTATAATACATTTAATAGGACAGTAAAGTCACTGGACCGATGCTAGTATAATGGGCGATAGGCAAGGCGGAACGAACGGTGGCGTCCCCGGTTCTTTGTTGAGAAATATCACCGAAAATATCGATGAGTGCATAATACGTACGCTTCGATATTTACCGGCATGTTCAATCTGTTCATTACGTTGTTCAGGGGTACACTTTTGCTAAAATGATCGATGTCTTGTAAGTTGCCACAAAAACTGGCTAGATCTAGTTTTGACAAGATATCTATCTTTCTACGCGTTATGGGTGTAACTGTACATAAAATATAAGGACGAGGAAGAGTTTAGTATGAAATCCAGGCACAAATGAAGGGTCTAGAGACTAGAAAAAGGATTGGTACTGGCCCTGATCTGAGCAACATGGGAGTTTGAAGTGTGGGAGCGGTGCATTTAGTAGGAAATGATAGGTGATTAAGATTAAGAGTCACGACACGCCGCTCACGACTGAGCACGACCACGATAATAAAAGGAGAAGAATGAAGATGATTATTAGTTCAGTATATTCCACTGAATGCTAGACCGAGTTTCCCTGGTTTGTTAGAGAAATCTGCTGTATATTATAAACCGTGCACTTTGATATACATCGCTATAAAATCAATAGAATCTGGATAAACAGGCCACTTATTAATAATTCCGTAAGTTTTTGTTACAAGTTGTGTGTTCCATTAAAATCAGTGGTACTTATAATTTTCTGGATACTAGTATTGTGGAATAAAACGTCTATCACAAATGCGAGAAAGTTCGATTAAAGTATGTAAGGTAAAGGTAGTGGTCCTGTTCGCGCTAATACAATTCTGATAAAGAGTAAGAGAGAAGAAAGATTACATTATTTTCAGTACGATTGGCTTTAAATAATGTTGACTTTGTAAATGAACACGAAATGACTCGACTTATGGTTATCGAATGATCCATATTATGCTCAATTTTCATTGGATTCCAAATTCAGTTGATATTTAAACGGAAATGTTAATTTTAATTACATTTTTATCTCGAGTTAAACGGAATGAGTATGCTGTAAGATCCCTAGTAACATTATAAATGTGAATGTAAGTTTCTTTGTTACGTTTTCACGCGAAAATACTTAACCGATCATCGTGAAACTTTGTACATATATTCTTGGAGGTATTATAAGTAACATAGGATACTTTATATTGAAAAAAAAATCTCAAAATGTACCTACTTTAACGCCATCTAGCATTCCAGAGTATAGATGATACGAAGTTCACCTAGTCGGCTAATCTATATATAGGTGGCAAAGATAGAACTGCTTAGTATCTTTTTCACCACTATTTGTTTCCTGTTTTTAGAAGCTATTGATAATACTTTCCGGTTTTAGCGTTATAACCCAATCTTTCATGTTAAGTGACGATGTGGCCCAAAATGGTGTACATACTAAGCCTACTGGGGTAATCTATATGTATTTGGTGGCATATTCTGAAGCGATGATAGCTCAGTGGCAGTGTGTACGACTTCGCGTCAAGGGACGTGAGTTCGAATCCAAGCATCTACAATGAGCTTGAGACAATAACCTGAGATTTCGGTGAAGGAAAACATCGTGAGGAAACCATACAGCATGGTGGTAGGGCTTTTACTAGTGTCCGCCTGGCTAGCTGCCACCCTTAAGTTGTAAACCTGCCGCCAAATACCAATAGGTGTGTTCCGGCAGCTACACTTGAGAGCCAGTTCCTCCACAGGTTTAGCGTGACTACCAACTTGGGCCGTATCGTCACTTAACATCAGGTGAGATTATGGCCATAACGCCAAAACCTTAAGAATAAAAAAAATTCAACTCGCAGGTGGTAGCTAGCCAGGCGGTAATCAGAAAAAGCCCTACCACCACGCCGTGGTTTCCTCACGATGTTTTCCTTCACCGAAATCTCAGCTCATTGTAGGTGGATTCGAACTCTCGTTCATTGGCGCTGCGTCCGTGCACGCTACCAACTGAACCATACAGAGCCACTCAATAGAAATATTATAAACTGCGTTTTATTCAGCTAGTTGACGTGAAAAGTGTACCGTACATTCTACCTTAAGTATTACAACCGATTTACTTTCTATAATGAAAACGAGTAACAATAAATATTTTTACCTTTTTTTATATATTTTTTATAATAGAAAATATTACAAGTGCACCGTACACACACAGCCGTAGATCAAACAAGTATAGATAGATTTACTACGATATATAATTGAAGCGAAAGCGATATTAACAAAGGATTCTAGACAGACGGTGTCCAGATTGGTAAACATGTTGCTAAGAGTCGGGCCAATAATGTAAACATGACCTAAACTGTAGCGCCACGCTTTCATCTCTGTACGAGTATACGTCGATTCTCATCATATAAAATCACTAACTCGTCTACTACCCGTGAATTTAAAGTACCTTCTTTTCTACATACATAAAAAATACCCTATAATGTTTGTTCATCAGGTACTTTCCTTATTAATATTATGAATACGGAAGTGAGTTTGTTTGTTTGTCACGCCTAGACAGCTGAAAATCGCTTGCGATGTATTTTTGTATGGAGACGCTGACGGGTTTCTTTTTCCCGCGGAAAACTTATAGGAAGCAGGGTGAAGAGTAGAATAAACTATGTATGAAAGTTTTTATTACACTATTGTTTTTTATTAAACAAACGAACAATGATAGCTGAGTGGTAGAGAGTCCGTCAAAGAGCGTGAGTTCGAATCCCTGCGATGTGTGAAACGACAGTATGGTGGTAGAGCTTTTTCTAATGCCTTTTAGTTAGCTACTTACTGCCGTTAAGTTGAAAGTCTATCGCCAAACACAATAATCGCGTTCCGGTAGTTGCACTTGAGAACCAGCTCCACACTAGGCTAATAAACCCGTCTATTGAGTCGTTTTTTTTTATTCTGTATAGATTACGCGTTCTGACCACAGACACACTTGATGTTAAGTGGCCCAACATTGTGAACACGCGAAATTAGTGAAGGGACTGGCTTAGAAATGCAACTGAAGGAACACACTTATAGGTATTTGGAGGAAGATTTTCAACGTGAGGGTGGTAGCTAGACAGATGGGCATTGGAAAAAGCCTTACCACAATATGTATTATATGCATGGTGGATTGCATACATCTCGGAGGTCGTCATTACAACGAACTGTTCTCAGCATTAGGCACGGTGTAGTCACTTTACCGTGCTGTAATAATATATATTGTTTTTTTTTTTTTTTATTAATTATGCAAAAACGAATTCACTCACAAAAAGCTGTATGTTAGTAATTAATTCATATAATAAATGGACTTGTTTTTGCTGAAATTGTAGGCTACTTTAGGAATTATTTTACTAAAATTTAATATTAACTAGTTAGGCCCGCGATTTCGTTTACTTATTACGACTGTTTATGACGAAATAGGTACCTAAATGTAGTGAAATAAAAGCAACGATGACCGGTGAGACAGGATTTCACAAATTCTTGTTATATTTTATTGTATCTCTCAGTATCTTTCAGTATTCCAGTTTTTTTTTATGTTGTTAGATATCGAACAGAGATGGTTCTGTTTAAATCGCTCAAGAAGTTCATATGAATGATTTTCAAGTTCAATAACTCTTGGTTTTTTTTATATACTTAAGGTTTAGCGTTACGGACATAATCTCACCTGATCTTAAGTGACGATATGGCCCAAGTTGGTAGACACGCTAAACCTATAGAGACTGGCTCTCAAGTGCAGCTGCCGGAACACACCTATTGGTATTTGGCGGCAGTTTTACAACTTGAGGGTGGTAGCTACCAAGGTAGGCATTAGAAAAAGCCCTACCACCATGCTATGGTTTCCTCACGATGTTCTCCTTCACCGAAAGCTCAAGCTCATTGTTGATGCTTGGATTTTAACTCACGTCTCTTGACGCGAAGTCGTACGCACTACCACTGAGCTATCATCGCTTTAAATTGTTAATTCTAATGATAGTGGACAGCGATCAGGCAGACGACCCATCTGATGGTAAATGTTCACCGGCGCCTGTGCACAGGAGCAACACTAGGGTAATACAACTGCTGTACGTGAAGAAAAGGGCTCGTTTACTAAGTGGTCACTAACCATTCGGCAATAACCCTACCATATGCTGTAACGGATCCAGGATTGTATGATAACGTTCATGACCAAAACCAAATGTGGGACCAAAAATCGCCAGAGCCTCGTCGATTACCCTGCAGGATCCACCGCGTGCAAGTTACTGCTTGGGTTACCCATATGATATTCGAGACACCTTACAGCCCCTAATGTTGCATAGCGACAGAACCTTGAATTGGGCAAACGATACAATGAACCGAATTCAATGGTGGTAGGGCTTTTTCTGATGCCCGCCTAGCTAGCTACCACCCTCAAGTTGAAAATCTGCCGCCAAATACCGATAGGTGTGTTCCAGCATTTGCACTTAAGCATGGTGGTAAAGCTTTTTCTGGTGCCCGCCTGGCTAGCTACCACCTTGAAGTTGAAAATCTGCCGCCAAATATCGATAGGTGTGTTCCGGCATTTGCAGTTGAGAGCCAGTTCCTCCTAAGGTTTAGCGTGTCTACCAACTTGAGCCGTATTGTCACTGAGGTTCAGGTGAGATTATGGCCGTAACGCTAAGCCTTAAACATATCTAACTATATACATCAAACATTTATATACGTATATATTTCACACATTAAGCTTAGTTGAGAAGCAGTGTCAAGAGCATACTTCGGTAGGCACGTGGGTGCATTTTTATACGTTTAAAATCTTCAAGGTCGCGTCACCGTTACGTGACGTTGGTTGCGTTGCGTTACGTGATACAAACAAAGAAAATTATGTGGGAAAATTAAGTTCATTGCAGTTCATGTCAATAAAAATACTATCTATAAATAACAAAATAACATGTTAAATGTAATAATTTAATTAAAATCTGTTAATCAATAAATAAACCATATGAAAATGTATATAACTGACGATAGATGTAAATGTGGGACTTATTTTCACGATTTTAATCTTTAATTAATTTCTGTTAATTCAAATTTTCATTTTTCAATTTCCATGGGCACGTTGAAAATCTTCTGCCAAATGTCTATAGGAGTGTTCCGGCAGTTGCAATTGAGGACCGGCCCCTCCACTAAGTTTAGTGTAATGATTTCTTACGTCTACGCGAATATTATTCATCGAAATAAAACTAATTTAAACGGATTTTATCGCGGTTATTTATTGATTTTGATCCCGACGTTCCGAAAGCTTTTCAGCCTTCGTAGCCACGGGGCGGACTGAGGTGTAGGTTGTCCGGAAAAGTTAATGTTACTGTGTCTACCTTCAATTTAATTTTTATTATTTATTAAATAATCAATAAGTTTAGTGTGTCCACTATCTCGGGTTATAACATCACTTAACATTAGATATATGAGATTGTAGTGTCTGGGCTTTGTTTAATAGAGCGCGACGTATGGTAAGACTCATCGGTTGACAAAGCACCATCAAACTGCCTACAAAAGAAAAGCTATGGCGACACTTCAAACTTCCGGTTTGCCAGAAACCAGAGACAGCTTTCAAATGTCTTCTAGTCTCGTCGGAAGCAGCACTGACACCTCGTAATACTCACACGTAAATAAGCTCTCTCGGGTCCTGGCCAGACTGTGTTTCAATAAACAATTCCTGCGGTTTCATTGCGAGTTATAAATGACTAATTTCATTTATGATCCATGATTCACTTTCGAGAAATTAGTAATACGTGTTAAAAATAGAACTACGTCTAGATTATTAACGTCGTCGTATCTCTGCAACGGTCGTTACAGAATTTTTACATGTATGTTTAAGCCGTTTATTGTATCAACATTTCTTTGTACGATTTGAATTAGCTTCTATTATTCTTGTAAAGAGTGAACATGATCGTTAAACAGCTGTGTCTACGACTTCTTTAGCGTGGATATTATTATATAGCGTTAATATTAAATCATTTTGTGGTAGCGTGATATTAAATAACTTAAATCCTTCCTCGATACGTGTTCCATCAAGCACAAATAATTTTTGAAATTCTACTGTTAGTTGTTAAGATTAGCGTATTGAAACAAACACACTTTCCCTAATATAGATTATAGCAATGTCTTGTAAAAGGGTAGTGACAACTTCAAAACACGTTGATTACTTTCATGTTAAGATTGCGCTGGGAGTCTTTGTGGTATCTAAGGTTAACACGTCTAGTCGTATGTTCCACTAATACAGTATAAACAATCTATATGACACAGAGTGCCTCCGATGTTATTGCATTACACAGGGTGGAATAGCTAAGTTTATTATTAAGTTAAAATAAAAAAAATCAACGTTGCCGGTTTCCATTTTTAAGACTTCTTGATTTAGTTTGAGTTCATTGTGCTTTTACGTCATATTTATAATTGCTAGTATTATTTAAAAATTAGTGTATCAGTGATAGTTGAGAATATAAGTATTTCTTTAAGGTTAACAACTTGCGCTATTTTTATATAACATTAGAGTGCTTGTCAATAAGTACTAAACAAAAAAAAAACGGTTGACAAATAAATAAAGAAGGAAAGAAGTTTTGCGTCTATTTATATATAAATTTCTTTAGTGTTACTAACTGTTACCAGCGGTTTCGCTCGCGTTATATTGATTCTTGCAAACAAAACGAATGACGCAATAAAAGTCTCATACAACATTTATCTCTCTCTTTACCCCGCTTCCAATAAGTTTTTCACGGGGAAAAGTAGTCTATCATTGCCTCCAGGTTCCCATCTACCTTTATACCGAAATTCATCTTAATCGATTCAACGGTGTAAGCGTGATAGCATTAAACAAATAAACGAACCGACTTTCGCATTTCCAATATTGGTGCGGATGACAAATGCATTGTCCAGGTTCCCATCTACCTTTATACCGAAATTCATCTTAATCGATTCAACGGTGTAAGCGTGATAGCATTAAACAAATAAACGAACCGACTTTCGCATTTCCAATATTGGTGCGGATGACATCTGCATTGTCGACAATGTCAAGTGAGATGGCGTACACAATTATTAACTAGCTAACTACTAATAAAGCAACTACCAAACTCGGAACAATTATTAATGGATCACACTAATTATTGTCCCGTGTGAGACTAGAACCTATAGTACTACAGTACAGAGGTTGTAGCGAGGTAAATACTTTAACCGACAATCCAACGGGCACAAGTTGCTTTATTACTTAATTCGAGAATTTTGATCGTTTTACAAAAATACTGAAATCTGAACACGCGTGTTCGATTTCGAATGTAATTTTGAGTACAGCATAGTAATATAAATGCACTTGTCAGGTAGCCCCTCCGCAGGTTTAGCGTGTTTACCATCTAGATCCTCATCGGCACTTAACATCAGGTGAGATTGCACTCATAACGTTATAATTATAAAAAGTAATTTAACTGAAATACATCTTGCTTGAGACATAGACAAAGCGCATTTTAAACTCTATCTCAGCACACGGTTTAACTATAAAAATCTAAATTATTATTTTAATAAACTTGATTTGTGAGAATTCGTTGGCACATTAGAGTCACCTCGCATGGGTTATTCAATGATCAACGTTTGTTGGATTTCTATCAACATGGTTCATAAGACAAGGATGCAATGTATTTGATATTTCATGATTTTGGATCAATTAAACTTACATGTAATTAAGTATGAGCAGATAGATTCGATGATCTGATTAGTATTTTCATACTTATTGTTAGGTCTAGATTCTGTCCAGAATATCACCTGATGCTAAGTGAAGACGTTCCCCATGATATTAACCGTTAAATGCATAGTGTATTCAAAATGAAACGGTTTCACAAATTCTCAATTAAATATTAACAACCATAAAAAAGGTTTTACTTTTGGCTGTATGTCATATAACCTTAGTCCAGTTAAATGAATAAAATAAAAAATGTTTTAAAAAGCTTATAAAAACTCTACATATTAATTTTTATTTTCATATCCACTACAATAATGTGCGTATAATTTTAGTCAATATTAATAAATCCTGCATTTAAGGGTTAAACTTGGTAAGCCTATTGAAGGGCCTGAGGGAGAGTATTTGGAGGCAGATTTTTAATTTGTATTTGCTAATGCCAGGCGGGCACCGGGAAAAGTCCATCACCACGTTTCGCTTCACCGAAAGCTCAAGTTTGTACGGCATGAAAGCGTAGACTACACAAAAACTACATAATTGGGTGAAATTCTCTAATATATGTATATCGGTAAATCGAATAGTGTCCAAACCAAATATAACGCTTCGATTTTATCGTCCGAATTTGTCTAGTATTAGCGAGATCACTTCAATTGATATGACGTCACGCCACGCTCCAGTTACGACCTGTCGGTGATCGTCTGATGGTTGGTGTCGATGGACAAAGGTCGTAAGTGACTCCATACTTTAGCTTGTAGACGACATTTCTCCGATTCCCAAACGGATTTCGGTAAAGCGTTTGATTCGTTACGCGGCCATCGGGCACTGTTTATTGTTTTTGACATTATTTGGACTTTTTATAGCCGTCGGTGGAAGTATCGAAATTATTTTTATCGACTAATGAAAGTCGTTTCGATGGAGACGGAACACTGTTGATAAATTGAGTTTTAAAAAGGGTCCTATTGGCAATAGAAATGAAGTTATGCTTACAGACGGTATTGTTTTTTACCGAGTGACATTTATTTTCGTTTCCCACGCTGGGAATTAGAAATATTGGGTTTATCTTAGTACTTCGAGTGGACTGTTAATATTCGATAGATTCAATTGTATAACTACTCATTGCTAATTAGGAAATTCTAATTAATTAACTCATGTAAACGTATTGATCAGTTGCATCGCTGCTAAAAATTTCGGCATAACATTAGCAAATGCGGTGAAAGTAAAAAGAATATGTTTTAACGTCGCTTCGGAGTGTTGAAAAATTATTCATAATCTGAATAATTAAAATCCATAACCTAGTCTATTCATATATTTGTTGAACTCATGATTTGCATCCTTTATATCAGCAAATAGAGGACCACTCAAATGCAACACTTAATCACTACGAAAAATCTACTCGAATAATTGTTTATAAGATTTTGTAAAATAATTTATGTAAAGTCCTAAATTTTGTTGAGTCAATGTTAAAAAAATTGGCCTCGAAACGAAGTAATATTAATAAAATATAATAATTCCGAGGGTTATCTGTCACCTTTGCGACACGATAAGAATTTAAATTATAATTTACAAGAGGTTTATGGTTATCATGAATTTTTCAATATTAAATTGTTTAATTTTTTCATTTTTTCAAATCATAATCAATTTAATTGCACAAGAAAACCTTGTGCTATCAAGAAATCGCTGTTTATAGTACAATTCTTAGGTTATTTATATGCACACTTTAGCGGATAATGTTACTGTGATTAAATAATACATTTCAAATTCAGCGCTATTACGGTACGTATAATCCAAGAAACTTTTCAAGGTCCAGAGGTTTTATATATTACACGTACTCGACTAATTATAAAAGATAATCACCGTGCAAATAAATGTCCAAATGAAAGATGACATGTGTTTAAATGTTATGAAATATAGACACATAAACGTTACGAGTTTGTAAATAACTTTCGATTATCTTGCAGCAATCAACTGTAGTACTAACAAAAGCTCCATCTATACCCTAAGTCAGCTGTCTATTTATGAGGGGTGCATAATAACGCATGCAAGTGTACGAGTCATGTTTACTACGTTTTACCGCTGCCGACTTTAGCTTCGACAACTATGCTCTGCTACTCCTAAAATGGACTCATAATGACTACTTGTTTCAAGCGTACACCTGTTGATGTCGCGTATTCGTTACAATTACTATTAATTGTGTTTAAGATTACTAAGAATTTTATATCGTCTAATATTGTATCGATACGACTCTGATATCATGCAATGACCACATGGAAAACCGACTGTTCAGTTTCGCCGTACCTTATTAAATAATTCTGACGAAAACAGTAACACGTCTCGGGAACGTTAACAATCGCAGACGAAGCGACCCGTACCGTACCGTTCGGCGCGAGCGTTCCAATTTCGCGGGCGGATCAGACGTTCCATGTGGTCGCGCGGCCCGTTCAAATAAACACTAGCACTCACTGTAACCGGGCCTGTAGACGGCGCGGATCCTCTTAACCAACTTCCCGGTCCTCTTGAGCGGCGGGCCGAGCGCGACGGCCGAGTGGCCTCGCCTCTCCGCGAACACGATATAGTTCCGTCTATTCTTCAGAGGCACTTCGAACCGTCCGGAACAGTCGAGCCGGTCGGCGGGCAGCTTCAGCCGGATGACGGAGTCCTCGCGCGGCCACCGGCCCTGCGTCCGGAGCACCCTGTTCACGTGCACGGTGGCGGCGTCCGGCGCCAGCGACTGCACGCGCGCCTCGAACGCTGCCGGCGCCCGGTAGGCCCGCCACGCAACGTCGGCGCGCTCGCAGTACAGGCGGCGCGGCGCCGCGAGCCCGCGCGCGCACAGCCACAGCACAGCCCAGCAGACCGCCGCGCGCCACCGAGCCCTCATCGCGCCATCGCAGCGCTCGACAGTCGTCGCTGCTTCGCTCCCACGACGCACTATGTCGCTCCGTCGGCGGTCGGCACGCGACTGCCGCACGGCGCCTCTCGCGGGTCCGCTCCGCTCCGCGCGCACCGAAATAGTCCCGGCTCGCGTCGCGTCCCGTCGCGTCGCATCGCATCGCGTCGCGTCGCATCGTAACGCGCGTACTCATTCATTTGCGCTCGCTTCCAGCTAATTAGCGAGGGTTGCCGCGACCACCGACGGGGGCGGGCGGCGAGACCACGCGCCGCCCGCCCTCCGTTCGATGCCCCGTCAATACGAGATATCTTTTTTCTTATATCAAAACGAAAGTCGTTATTATGAGTTATGAGAAGATATAGCCTTTTTTATATATTAGATATTGTTGTGTAGATGGATATATTAAGTTTTTTTACATAATAAGCTGTGCCCGTGGCTACGTTCGCATAGAAATTAAAGTTTTTATAAATAGTATTTTTTAATGATTCTTCACGTACTAATTTCTAATACTTATTAATAAGAATCACGATTAAATAATATTATTAACGAATAACATAATCAATGTATTTATGTATCCCGCAGGCGAGTTACGATAGTACTATTTCAGCGTTTCACGTATATTTATTGAAGAAAGTAATACTTTGGAGCATCTTTACCGCATTTATTAACATAAGATAGAATCCCGTATACATAATTATTTATTTCTGTGAAAGAATTCTTATACCAAGCATTACACCCAGTGTACGGGAATCCGACACTGATGGACACAATATTCCAAAGAGTGAGCTGTAATAGATATTGAAATATTCGGCCCAGTTTAAAAAAGTTAAAAAGCTGGCGATATAAATCATGTGTTATTATCCAGCAAATTATCAGCGTGTTGCCATAGAAAGATATAATAATAGTTTATGTTCAATAAACATTTGTACGTTTTTTCTTATATGTTAATACGATAACTTAACTTAATAAACAAAAACAAAATAGGTGATGGTAATTCTTTTCATGCACAACTAGATATTTTATGAACCAAAACAAATATAGGGACCCGCGTAATAGAACATATAGCTGACGTTAAACATCGACGCTTTACGGAGTCTGCAGTTGCTGAACATTCGAAAGAAGGCTCCAAACATTATCTTAGATTCGAGAAATCACAAATCCTAGCCAAAGAACAACGATTTCTACGTAGGATGATTCGCGAGGCTATTGAAATTAACAGACATCCAAATTTCATTAAAGAAGATTGGAAGCTAGCATAGGCCTGGGTTCCATTATACATTTAATTAAATCGGAACCCAAAAGACCAATTGGCAGACCTCAAGACACTGTGAGCTCTTTCTGCGTAGATCGAATCACTAACAAAATTAAATTGAAGGTAGACACTGTAACATGAACTTTTCTGGACAACCTACACCTCAGTCCGCCCCGTGACCACGAAGGCTGAAAAGCTTTCGAAACGTCGGGATCAAAATCAATAAATAACCGCGATGAAATCCGTTTAAATCAGTTTTATTTCGATATGCATATTAACCAAAAATAATTTAGCTTGAGAATTACACTTAACTTAATCTCTCCGAGGTTATGCTTCATTTTTAGGCCTCAATTTGTAATTTTTAGATTAACATTAGCTTGAGAATTACACTCTCTGGTTCAGGTTCTGATTCATTTTTAGGTCGCCATTTGTAATTTTTACATTAACATACAGTAGCATGTAGAAAGGAACTTCTAGAATCCAAATTATAGCACCTGAGATTGGCACGTTCACAGAAACAAATTTCGCAAGTTCCTTATTTTAGTATACATTTGTTCTGTGTAATGGATAAATAAAACATTCTTCCTCCATAGGAACAGGATGTCTTAACCATTTTTTTATTTACGTTACGTGTAAAATCCTATTCTATATGGACATACAAACGTATTACCCGGGTTAGGGCATGTTGCATATGAAAAACGTATTGATGCGTCAACTTTGTTCTAGGTATTGCAGTGCAGCTTTTATTAGACGTCTTGATAGGCAGAGGCGTACAGTCGACGTATGGATTTTTTGACGCATAAACTTTCATTTCGTAGGCTTCGGCTACGAATGTAGCGCGTAGGCCCGTAGAGTGCAACTCTGACCTCAGGGGTCAGCTGCGTGACGTGTTGACTTGACCGGCCTTATGCCAATCCATGCGACATCTAATTCACTTCACATTTTCTTCACATTCTGAAGCGATGATAGCTCAGTGGTAGTGTGTACGATTTTACGTCAAGGGACCTGAGTTCGAATCCAAGCACCTACAACGAGCTTTTGGTGAAAGAAAACATCGTGAGGAAACTATAGCATGGTGGTAGGGCTTTTTCAAATGCCCGCCCGGCTAGCTACCACCCTCAAGTTGAAAAACTGCCGCCAAATACCAACAGGTGTGTTCCGGCAGCTGCACTTGAGAGCCAGTTCCACCACAGGTTTAGCGTGTTTACCATCTTGGGCCGTATCGTCACTTAAGAACAGGTGAGAATATAGCCATAACGCTAAGCCTTAAGTATAAAAAAAAAAAAAATATTTTGCACCATCTGATGTCCGCGAGTAAACGTCATTGGGCAGAATTTTATTGCTACACCCATAATTAAGAAATATAGAAATCTGCCCGTGTAATCAATGGCATACAGACTACATATGCTGGCATCTTAATTCCTAATACTGCACGAAAAATAGGTGCGATATGTCATATCTGGCCCCCATTTCGGCTTAATGTATTCCCTTCTGACTACAACATGGAGCCCTTGAAAGATATTCCTCATGAAAGCTACGTTGTTACTATATGCGTTCAGGTGTGAGCTGTAGTGTGATATTGTATATCAGCACGTAGTATACTTAAGAAATTAAATTGTCTACATTGTTTTATACGTTGTAAGACGGCTAGCTGGTTCTGATAGCAGTTCGTCTTTCTTCTACCCACCACAGAACTATGGGTGATTTCCAAGAGGATACACTGGGCTGTATAGGATTCCGGGACTGCCCTCTCCGTTAGTGGATTCATAAGTTCACCTCGTAATATGATTAGCGGTCTTGTAGGGTTCTGGGTCGTTTCCCTACGTGGTGTCCAGGATCCTGGAACCCCAATAAGTAGGTAAGTGTTAGCGGCTGACTTAGCTGGTATTCCGGCTAACTCAGCGTTCTTCAATGCCACACCCTTATTATACCTTCCAACGCCGATTAACCTGTGCAGGAAATAATAATTTAAAAAATAAAATATAACCGATATACTTTGTTATAAATAACGAATTTGAACTCAAAACAAACATTCAAGTATAACTCTTTTTTACAGTACAAAATGCAGCAACTTGTTTTATCTCGAACATGAATATACTTTTTTTTTTAAATTATAATATACATAATCTGCGGACTCTGGGTCCGCACCTTTTTTTAGGTAGGCGTGATTTAGTTGGTGTTTAAAATAACTTTACAACAGTAGCTAGGCTTTACGCTAAAAACTAAAAAGTAAGTGATTTTTTTTTATTTCGTTATGGTCTTGATCTCAACTGATCTTAACTGACGATACGGCCCAAGTTGGTAGACACGCTAAACCTGTTGAGGAATTGGCTCTCAAGTGCAGCTGCCGGAACACACCTATTGGTATTCGGCGGCAGGTTTTACAACTTAAGGGTGGTAGCTAACCAAGCGGGTATTAGAAAAAAGCCCTACCATTATGCTATGGTTTCCTCACGATGTTTTCCTTCACCGAAAGCTCAAGCTCATTGTAGGTGCTTGGATTCGAACTCACGTCCCTTGACGCGAAGTCGTACACACTACCACTGAGCTATCATCGCTTCACACGGTACATACATCTGTATAGTACACACAGGTCTCCGTGTGCCTCGACAGAGCCACGATAGCGTGGGATACACTATCGTGGATCTGTAGTTTTCTCCTATACTTATTCATACATACTGTAGGTAGTAATACGGTAGCTTGATATTATTTTAAACAAGGCAACGCGGCCATCTTGCTATAACTTCGAGACTCGTGCCTGATCTTGGCAACACGGAAGTTTGAAGTGTCGCCGTGGTGCATTTCAGCGGTGAGTTGCGAAAAGGAACGAAGAAAAAGCTCTAGCAATACATTTCGATTCGATTAAGTTGTCAAACGAAAGAGCTTTGACAACTTCCCGTGTTATTCAGTTAACGAGTCAGGTTGAAGGCAGCAAAAAGTATCTGCAGGATACGCGTTAAAGAGCTCTATGGTTTTACAAGAAGTAACGTGTGAGAAAAAAAAAGTTTAAAATACAACGCGAGACCAATTGTTAACCTAAAAATATACGACAAAATCGTTTCCCACAGCATAATGAATGGACGAATGCGAAACCTAACGGTTGTACTCAGCAATTTGGCTTACATCCTGCCGAAAAAAAAAAAAAAAAAAGGTAAACATTATGGTAAAATAACTATACCTCGGCACCTTTACTAAGGCTCAGGTAGACAGCGCATAGTTCATTCATGAGAAATATCGATTGGGGTTCCGCATTCTATCTACCGGTATCTCGTATTTTTTTAAATGTCTATATTAATATCATCAAATCAAATCAAAAAATCTTTATTCAATTTAGGCCCGAAGAAGGCGCTTATGAATGTCACAAATTACTTCCGGTTCGGAAAGTAACGCAGTCATCGAGAAGAATAGGCAAGAAACTCGATCTGCTTCTTTTTCTTTTTAATCTTATTCTTATGTTCTTATGATTATCAAGAGGAAAAGTTTGTTTAATTGTTTCTCTTTTTGTATTGTTTTTTTGAAGTGAAACTTCTTTAGGCGCATGAGGGTAAAATTTTTACAGATGAAACGTCACGCCGGTATGCAACGGAAGTGTCGGAAAAGAGAGAGAGAGTGATCGAGACCGATTGAGAGAGAGTAAGACAGGGCGAACGTAGCATGAGCAACTAGCCGTGGAGTGAGAGTAGGGAGCAAGCGAGTGAGAAAGATTGAGAGAAAAAGTGAGACAGAGCGAACAAGATTTATAAATTAGTTCTCCAAAGAAGTTTCACTTCTGACATGTGTACTTTGTACGCACGCATGTTTTTTTTGTATTGTTTTTGTATTGAGTAATGCTTTCGGCTATTGGCAACAAGCTACATCCAACAGGAGCGAAGCTGTTTTGAAAAAAAATATATACCCAAAGACGTGGAAAAAATATCAAATATATTTTTATTCCACGCGAACCAAGTCACGGGAACAGATAGTCTATAATATGGCTGTAACATCCACGTTAAAGGTTTTCCTAAATTCTAAGTACAACTACATGCACAAAAGGGTCTGCAAACCTATTAACACAATTTATACCACTCGTAAGATTTTCAAATGATCATAAGCTTTTTTTGAATTTATATTAGTTACTTGATAAAAGAATTACATCTATATTTAATAATCAGTACACAATAATAGAAGGGAACATAATATACTTTATATGTATATATTTTTTTGAATAATAAATTAGTATATGTCCAGAACCCGGCTATTGTTCGTGTGACACCCTTGACAGTTTTCGTCCTACAAAAAGTCCGGTCCGCGGTGGCCGGAACTAGGCTGTTTTTGGTGTCACCGGGCGTACAGCTTTGGACCACGCACGTGCGTTACGCGGCCGAGATTAGGACATTGTGTGTGTGCTTTTGTTTTTTTTTTTTTTTTTCACCGTTTTGTTATATTTACCTCCCGTGTTTTTTTTTGTTTTTTTTTTACTGTTTATCGAACTGAAACGCAGGTAAATATCCGATCGGGAAAGGAGAAAGTGTTTTGGCGTGTATATTTAAATTTATGTTGTTAGTAGAATGTTTCTCTATACTCATTTTAATTAAGATATAGCGGCACTTGAGTTATGTTATGTTTATTACAATTTTTAATACATTAGGTAAAACAGGGTTTTTGACAAATAATATTTAACTGTATCGGCCATTGAAAATCTTTACCCTTACTGATATAATAAATGCGCAAGTGAGGTTGTTTGTTTGTTACGTTTTCACACCGAATCCGCTGAATGGATTATGATGAATTTTAGTATAGATATAGATGTAAATCTTTAGACGGCGATAGGCTACTGTTTCTCTCGAAACATTTATGACAAGTGGGGTAAAGAGAGAGATAAACATTGTAGATTTTTTTTATTGCTTCATCCGATTTGTTAGTAACTTTAGAGAATAATTGTTTATAATTAATAATAAACTTATTTGCTTTTCAAATTACTGATTCTGAAGGTAATATAGATAAATCGTATTCATTAACATACAGCAGAAAGGCAGTGAATAGATAGGCATTAGGTAAAAAAGGTTTATAGTATTTCATATATACATGTTATTGACCAATATTTAATTTTATTTATAAATTCACGTTTTTAAACATACCTTGTTTAATATTGGTAGCATTTTATCGTAAGAAATTAGTCAATTAGTCAATTTAGTCAAACATTTTGTGAATCTAAAGTTATCTTATTTCTACGCAGATACAGTAGTTTTTCTTAGATTAAATGTATCTTATGTTATTTTCAGTAGCCCGGATAATGATCGATTGATTTATTAAAGCGAGGAACTGTGACAAACAAACTCATACTCTCATTGATAATATTAGTAAGGATAAGTCACTTGGAAAGTATGATAATTCATGTTCATTGAGTAAATATTTTACGTACACAATTTTCACCTGATCTGAACAATTGTTTCAAACAAGGGTGCATCTTTTGTTGGTAAATTACTTGACCATAAATGACAAGGCGTGGGAACGGATATACCATTTCTACGATATTTAAGGTGATGAATAAAAATCCCTGTGAGCCTTTCAAGGACTTTTAAGATGACAGTGTTGGTCATTAGGAAAAAAAAAAACGGAAATTGTTTAACAATGTATTATTAACATTTTAACTTCACTGTAGAATCTGTATTCGTATGGAACTAATTCCGTATGACGTTACAGTAAACGGCACGACACTCTTTTGTCTGTACTTTTCTGTATCCGAGACAACTTGCATGCAACATTTATGTAAGAGTAACAACTAAGGGAACAAGTTAACATTAAAATTTATAATATTAGGTAGAATTACTTGGTATCACATGCAGTTTCTTATCAAATATTTGCATAATCCCAATCAGACCCCATAAATACTTTATTTTTAAACGAATTACGAAAGTTTGTGCTCTTATGGAATAGTGGGTAAACGAGAAAGCGTGTTACCACCTACAGCCGCCCATGAACACCCACAACACCAGAGGAATCGCAGGTGAATTTCCGGCCTTTATAGGAGGGTCTGGATCTCAAGTGCAACTGCCGAAACACTCGTTGCAGGTATTTGGCGACAGATTTTCAACTTGAGGGTGGTAGCTACCCAGGCGTGTATTAGAAAAAGCCCTACCACCATCCTATGGTTTCCTCACGATGTTTTCCTTCACCGAAAGCTCAAGCTCATTGTAGGTGTATTCGAACTCACGTTCCTTGACGCGGAGTCCGTACACACTACCACTGAGCTATCATCGCTCATAAAAAAATGTATTCCCACGCGTACAAAGTTGCAGGCACCGGCAGTACCTATTAAAAGCTCAATCTGATATCACGATATATATCCTTTGTCGGTGGAAAAATAAAAGAAGTGTTTTTATTATTTCTATTTTCAAGTTAATTATATTATCAAATATTAAAATTTCATTATTGAAGCTATATTTGATGAAATATGATGACATTAAATACGATACGAAGTTGGATACCTAATATTTATTCATCAAAAAATTCCCATTACCTGTGCAGTCCCGGTACAAAATATAAATAATTATTTACTGACGCAGTAATTATCAGATATATTAAATTCACGTAGTGTTTTTATTTATGTGAATAATCAATAAACTCAATTTTCCATATTATTCTCTTTGGCTGTGTGAAGTTGGCTGTGTAAAGTTTTTACTAGAACAAAAATCGTCCAACGCGTCTCCAAAAGGTTTAATAAAAAAATTATATATATATACATTGTAAATACTATTATATATGTTGTTGTGCAGCAAAAATCACGCAGATGTCCGGGAGATCGTGATGTCTTAATTGTAAAGGGGGTCTGGCAGAAATGACAAAATAAATTATAACGCACCGCGCGAACCAACAACATTTGGCGTAAATGAGAATGATAGGTAAGATGCTCTATTCGTTTTATACATTAATATTATCCGTAACCAGTCATTAGGAATTTTATTTTAATGTATGAAAGAATAATATATGGGAATATGGGTTTAAAAGTAAAGTAGTTATGGACGTCTGTTTACAGAAATTAAAACGTGTTCAATACACTGTTCAAAAAGAACGATAAAGTCCGAAAAAAAGTTTTTATTTTAAAAATAACTGTGCATTGAATTTTAACAATTTGGTATTTAAACGGTGGTAGAGATGATACATGGCGTAATGATTGACTTTAATTTGTTTCTATATTATTATTATTCTTCATATATCATTGTTTTATTATTATATTTATTTCACAAGGAAAACCCGAAGGTTTTCTATTAATTTACTGTTTCCACGTCAAGTGACATAGAATTTTGTAGAATATTTTAACGCAGGTGCTTTGGATATAGAACGTTTAAATTTCATATTTCAAACGAATACATCGAATCGAATGAACAAAATAATCTTGCCGTCAAACAAAATCAAGAGTCCGAGACGTACGGACGTGCGGAAATTTCTAGAATCGAGATTAATAAAAAACAGCAGTCCTGCGATACCTATTGGCCTAGTGAACTAACAGGAAGGGTTCGGAGACATCGAACTTGAAGAAGAAAACGTCAGTCTCGAATACGATACCGATCTACAATATTATTTATTATTACTATCTACCTACTATACCCCAGATGTCGAGGACGATATTGATATAATATCTTAAAAGTAGGAACTAACTACACGAACGCTCCTCTGGACAGTACCCGACACCGGATGAGCACCTTGCCAGAGAGGATCCTACGCTATTTAGATTAAAATAGCAGGTTTATATTCGTCATAGTATTTGTTATTCATAATTGTAAAGAAACCTTCGGGTATAAGATATGTAATTTATCTTATTTTCATTTCGTTTCATTTATTAATATCTTGTAATTAAATTAAATTAATTGTCCAAGCGACAATGCTTAGGACATGCCTTCCATGGGTATTATAATAAGATCAGTACAGTCTTTTGATTGAACGCATTTCGCAATTTGCCAGAATATTTTCCTAATGATTTGCTTTCCAAAAAGTTATTATTATATTTTACAGTATCTGCCGACAGGTAGTACAGTAAAATGAAATAAAAATCGGCTTCTTTTGCAGCCAAATATTCGCAGACTAGTATCTAGACACAATTTTGCAGTCTATCAAGACACAATTGATCAATACCTCGATGAATAATGAGTATTGCTATTCAAAAAGCTCTGCAGTCTACCTTTGCATATTTTTCAACTAGTGTCGGTTAGTTGAATTAATCTACTACCTTTAAATTATAATTGTTATATTAAATGCCTTGCTGTAAAACTATTCTGTAATTGAAAATAAAAAAAAATAAAAATGAAATCTTAATGAATGTTACAAATAGGGATATGTATTTGTTACGCTTTTAGGTCGCAACCTCTCAAAGGATCGAGCTGAATTTTGTGACTAAAAATTTTGAGCATATGACATATACTATAAATAAAAATATTTCCGAGGAACAGTTTTTTTTATTTAATAAAGGGCAAACGAGCAAGCCTGTCACTGCTGGTAAGTGATCACCGCCGCCCATGGACACTCACAACACTAGGGGAATCGCAGGTGCATTGCCGGCGTTTATAGGAGGAACTAGCTCTCAAGTGCAGCTGCCGGAACACATCTAATGGTGTGTTCAATGGTTTCAACTTCACAGTGGCAGCTAGCCAGGTGGGCATTAGAAAAAGACCTACCTCCATGCTATGGTTTCTTTACGTCGGTTTCCTTTATCGAAAGCCCAAGCTAATTGTAAGTGATTAAGTATACAACTGAGCTATCATCGCTTCGACAATTACTTTAAGTGTTTATTTATTTATTATCACGTGGATCTTACAGTAAGTAATCATGAATGAACACTTTATTGCACTTTTAATGTGTACATTGGCGAGTACAATGCTACAAGGCATTACCTCCCATCTAACCAGCAGTACTGTTATCAGAATATATAAAAAGAATGTGTGAAGACAAAAAAAAAACTAAGAAAACATAACAATATAATGAACTTAACATTGAATATAATAAAAATTAATAATTAGTGTATAGAATAAATAAAATAACACGTATAGAAAATAAACACTGAACTCGTATACATACACATGTTTTTTTATTAGACCTGACATACGCTGTTAGCCTTAAGGGTTTCGACAGCTTCACCGAACATTTTGGGGCGAGTGCTAAGGTCCCTCGGCCCCGAGGCAGCGGGCGCAAGGGTGCCAGAGTGGCCAAACTTCCTAAACTCCGTGGGAGATAAAAAAAAGTTGAACACCCCACATACACATAATAATGGACAACGCAATAATCTAAGTAGAGCAACATAGTGACTTAGCGCACTCCCCGGCCACCCTCAGAGCGACTTCGACTTTTCTCGTTAAGTGTATAATTGTTAAAATTGTCATAATTTCGCCCGCATAATGTTGCCACATAAATATTTATCGTCAATACACAGTGATAAGGGTAATTGCCGGCGACCGAGCCGTTTACTCCGTTGATTTATGGGCCCTTTTTCGGAATCATTTTGGTAGCCGGTACCTATTACGTTCCTTAATAAATTCCGTTGCAATGTTGCTGACGAGTATCCACAGCAAACGGTGATCAGCTTTCTTTTTTATTTTATTTTACCTTATCTTGGTTTATTTTTTGTTTTAATTCATTTGAAAACGGATTCTCATATGTGTAATCGTACTCGATTCTTACTACATTTACTAAAAATTGTACATTGTTAATCACTTCCTGTTTCCAAGTCATTTGGGCTTTTCTTCCTCCGCTAATCTCTATCAGTCTGCATCTCTTCTTTACACACTCTATCCATCTTTTCTTTGGCGTACCTTTTCCTTTTCATCCTTCAACATTCATATTCATTACTATTTTTATATAGCAAATGAGCATGCAAGTCACCTGATTGTAAGTGATCATCGCCGCCCATGGACATCCACAACACCTGGCAAATCGCAGCTTTATTGAAGGGTCTGGCCCTCAAGTGCAACTGCCGGAACATATCTATTGGTATTTGGCGGTAGACTTTCAACTTCAGGGTGGTAGCTAGACAGGCGTGCATTAGAAAAAGCCCTACCACCATGCTATGGTTTCATCACGATGTTTTCCTTCAGCGAAAGCTCAAGCTGATTGTACGTGGCTGTGTTCTAACTCAAGTCTAACGACGCGGCGATCCTAAACACTACCACTGAGCTACCACACGTGTTTTCACTTTTCTCATCACATGTGTTTCCTCTCTTTTCGTGACATGTCAGATGAAAGGCAAACAATTCCCTTTCAACTTCTCTTCCACTGGCGCCACTTTCAAACGTCTCCAGTATCCTCTTTTCTGACTTTGTCCATTCTGTCACACCACACTCCTCACTCGACAATCACATATTAGCTGTACGCAATCGGCACTGATCTGTCTTCGTACTAGTCCAGCACTCCGATCCATACAATATGACAGATCTTATAATGGACTTTTGTATTTTACTTAGATAAAAAAATATATTATATAAAAAGAAGTAACAAAACGGTTAATCAACATGCAATTTAATATCAAAACCATCATACATATGGTGCCAAACGCCTATAGAGCCGGTATATACTGCCGTGTATCCAAATAGATGTAACACTTAAAATTACATCATTTTATTTTACATAATATGTGATTTGGTAGGAGAATGTACGAACACCGCCATGAATGTGATGATACCATATCATGGTGGTAGAGTAATACCTAATTTACTATAAACAAGCTACCATCATGAATGTAAAAGTCTACCACCAAATACCTCTATAAGTATGGTGCAGTTGCACTTGCGAACCAGTACCTCCACAGGGCTTAACGAGACCACCATTTTCAGCCTCACCGTCACTTAACACCAGGCGAGATTGTGGCCAAAACGCTGAAACTATAAACTGTAAAATGTACGTTTCTCTGCTCACGCCGAAACGACGTACGATCCGTGATGATACTTGAAGTGGCGTATTAGTTTTAACTGTGGAAACAGAACACCTACGTATGTGTATCGGCCGCCAAAAGTATTTAGTTATGTCGTGTTTGGTTTATTTCTCTCGCGCCTTGGAGTAAATATAACTCGTATGTTGCGGGTAGAGCAAGCGCTACTCCCTACCATTTGTCATGACTCGAATTCGAAACTCGAGACGATCGTAACTCACTATCGTGTTTCAAGTGATATCTTTACTTCAAAACGTCGAAACTATATAACCAAAAAGGTGTACAACGAGCTTGAGCTTTCGGTGAAGGAAAACATGGTGAGGAAACCATAGCATGGTAATAGGGCTTTTTGTGACGCATGCCTGGCTAGCTACCACGCTCAAGTTGAAAGTCTGCTGTCAAATACCATTAGGTATGTTCCGGCAATGGCACTTGAGAGCCAGACCTTCCTATAAAGGTCGGCATCGCACCTGCGGTTTCTCTGGTATCGTGGGCGTCCATGGGCGGTGGTGATGACTTACTATCAGGTGACACGCTTGCTGGTGTCCCCCTATTCCGTAAAACAGGTTCCTTCAGGATAGCAGCAGAGTATAAGTTGTTTTTTGAAGTGGAACTTTGTAATTATCCGGTAACCTTTTTCTATGACCCTTATATAATATATAATTTTAGTTTTTCATCTAACATTTTAATATTTCAACTGTCTACCTTACAGTGTATGTTGTGGAGGCATTTAATGGCCAATATGCCTACAAATTGTTCATATAATCTTCATTCATGTTTAATGTATTGGCCAATAGCTGTCTAAAGTAAATAAAAAAAATATATTTATTAATTTTGTAATCTTATTGTATTGTTCGATTGTTGTTATAATGTTTTTTATTTCACACACTTACCGTCGGTTTCCGGTCTAATTATCCGAAGAGTAGCTATGAAATATCTCCCATTAATCTCTTTAATTGTAGAAAAATAATCATTTTGCGATTTCGTATGACCTTCGACTTCCGTCACAGTTTTGAGTGTAGATTCTTCGTTACAAAGATAAAGTTGATGTATAAAGTGAGTTGTATGTGAGATTCCGTGGTAGAGACAGTACTCTCACCTTTTCTACGTGAATCGATGACGTGCTCCCACTCATTATCCATACAGGGTGTGCGCGTGACTACGTTATTTTTTGTAGGGGGCAAACGAGGAACCGTTCCACCTGATAGTAAGTGATCACCGCCACCCGTGGACTTTGCCGGCCTTTATAGTAGGGACTAGCTCTCAAATGCCACTGCCGGAACACACTTAATGGTATTTGGCGGTAGATATTCCACTTGAGGGTGATATTTAGCCAGGCGGGCATTAGAAAAAGCTCTACCACCATGGTATGGTTACCTCACGATGCTTTCCTTCACCGAAAGCTCAAGCTTATTGAAAGTGTTTGGATTCAAACTCACGTCCCATGACGCGGCGTTCCTACACGCTACCACTAAGCTTCGATAGTTCAATTATATCTTATGAATTCATATAACTATTAATTTACCTTTAATAAATAAATAAATAATTATTCGCCGTACACCTTTGGATACCCTATTTCATCCATGTTTTTAATTTTTCGCGAAAACAGCTAGCCTTAATCTAGCAACCTACGTAGCAATTCCAAACCCTACTACCGTTTAGATATCGATCCACCTGCACTAGCCGTTTGACATCAAAACCCGCTTGACATGGCGCTTGAAGATACCGTCCGACAAAGCTTTGAGCTTTGGACTTTCGTTGTGAAACATAACACCATTTAACTTAAGAAACTGTTACTCTAAATATCACGAGTGTTAAAAATAGTGTTTCTTTCTTGATATGTGTGTGTATACATTATTTAGCGAGTGTCATATATGATAAATAAAGACAATTTAAATTTTAAAAATTTTGAAAAATCAGTTGTTTTTCCGTGAAGTGACAGTAGTACCGACCTCTGTGTAGACTGTAGTGGTCGCGACGCCCACGGGTTCACTAGTGGAACTCGATTGAACAATAAGCGTCAAACGCAAATAACCGACCCGGGCATCGAATCCCGATCGAATAGACCGAGGATCGCTTCGCTTATAAGGTCTGCAATAAACTGAAAGACTGAATTTCACTTACATAATTCTCAGCACTCTCACGCATACACTCGAAGTTTACTTGAAAATCATGGCGTGTAACCTAAGTTATTAATTTAATTAAAGGGGGTAATTAAAATGTGTACCAACACGCCAATGAGGAGCGGGCGGGCGGCCGTACAGACGGTCGCGTGTCTCACCGCGTCAGCTCAATTATAGTCGTAACAGAGCTATCCGTGGAGTCTAATATATATTTATACTTTCTTTATACTCAAGGCCATAAACTTACCTGATCGTAACTGGTGATACGGCCCAATTTGATAGACACGCTGAACCTGCGGAGGAACTGGCTCTCAAATGCAGCTGCCGGAACACACCTATTGGTATTTGGCGGCAGATTTTTAACTTGAGGATGGTAGCTAACCGGGCGGGCATTAGAAAAAGCCATACCACCGTGCTGTAGTTTCCTCACGATGTTTTCTTTCACCGAAAGCTCAAGCTCACTGTAGGTGGTTGGATTCGAACTCACGTTCTTTGATGCGAAGTCGTACAAACTACCACTGAGCTATCATTGCTTCAAAAGTTTAGCTTTAAACACAATCTCACCTCGTGTTACCATGTGATCTAAGATACTGGATACGAGAGATTGCTTTTCAATTAAAGCTGCCGGAATATACCTATAGGTGTTTGAACTATTAGTATTTGAAGGTGGTAGCTGGTCAGGCAGGCTTCTCACAATTCCCTACCATCATGCCACTAATAATGCCCAAGTCGAGCTTCGTTACTTCAGCATTTTTAAGTTAGTTTTCTTAGCTGAGTGCGTTTAAAAACCCGGTATAGCTGTGAAAGCTTGCGAGACTAATATCAAGAACCAGATTGAAAAAAGGAGTTAAATTTACAGGTGCACATATATAGTGACACGCATAGGCATGTCCCATACCGGGATCGCTTGGTATATTACTGCGTCGCAACCACCATACACATGTTGATAAACCGTCATTGTGATTCTCGTTTGGTTTGTCATGTTTCAAAATCTTTACGCTGTTACAGTTAATCAAAAAACCCGTCAATATCAATATGAAATAACGTCTTATCAGTGGAAGCGCACATCGTAAAAATTCATTCTCCTCATTTTTCCTTAACGCACCAAAAGAGATACATCTTTAAAAGTAATCGGAAATTACTCTTTGCTTTTTCCTCTGAATGTAATGATTATTTTTTTAATATAAAGTACAGGTGTATGCGAAAGCTTCTGTGTTACAGATACGAGTCACGTATGCCGAAGGAGCGAGTGGCAAAGCGTACCTTTTTTAATTCCGTTTTAAGTTGTAATAAAAGGTTCATGTCTTTGCAGTACGTCGACGTGCTACACTTGGTACCAGTTATGATGAATTGGAAGCCCGACAACAAGCGGCTATCAATTATACCTTCAAGAACGATGTTTTCTCATGTCAGCAATGCGGTCGAACTTTCCAGAGAAAGATTGACTTCGGTAGCCACATCAAAGCTCACGAACGTCGGAGTTGACGCAGCCTCTGTGGCCGAAAACGGTTATAAATTCATCATCATCCGAAATCCTTATAACAATATAGGCGATAGTATTCTTATATAGATTGAGTTAAATATGTTACTTATATTTATTACATTAGTGTTAATTAAATTTATTGAATTATTTATTTACACACACGCTATACTCTAAACATGGCCCTGTTCCGAGTGGGGTCCTAACACACCTGTACATTGAGTGATTACGCACTCGGGGAGCTAAAATGTAAGAAATAATGTCTTAAGACGTTATTTTCATAAATTCGGCGGGTGGCCCCGACATCGCCTCGAGGTGACTGTGTTAGGTAGTTCGCACACTGAATCGGCTGCGATATAATTTATATGTACGAAGTTAGCTATGAGATGCGTTTTATATAGTGATATAGTTCGTATCACGAGTAGAAAATATAATAAATGAAACTAATTATACCCAAGTCTATGTTTTTGCTTGGTCTACAGTTTAGTTTCGTATAACATTAGAACATATTTTTCAATTTCATGGATCTGTTATTAATATACTAAGAATAACGATGAAAATCACAGAATTTTCATATCCCGACGTTTAATTTTTAATTTTGTTTGTATTCCCAAATTAAACTGAAGGTAGACGCTGTAACATTGACTTTGGACAACCTATACCTCAGTCCGCCCCGTGACCACGAAAGCTGAAAAGCTTTCGGACGTCGGGATCGATTTTTTTTTATTTGCACAGCATAGTGACTGCACTGGACCTGATGGTAAGTATAGTACAATCCATATCAGTGGGGTTTGACATCGAACAGAATACACTGCCAGTCGTGGGTGTCATGCTGGCCTGCTTGGGTACCTCTTCACGCCTCTTATGAAGGACCCAATATCATAGGAAGGAGGGAACACGTTGACAGGAAGACGGTATCACAATTTCACGGTGCGACAAAGATAAGAGTCAGTAAACTTTTTAATAAATAACCGCGATAAAATCCGTTCAAATTTGTTTTATTTCGATTAGTAATATTAGCGTAAACATAAAAAAAAAACATTATTTAGTGCACAACATTTTTACATTGATTCTTTATACCGGAGAAAATATAAAATTTCATCTAAATCTGTCCCTTATATTTCATAATGATAAGCTTACAAAGAAAAAGGTAGTTAGGCAAAAATATATTATGACCTCTATATTGGTGAGAAAGTACTGCAGAAGTTTTTTTTGTATAGTTAAGGTATAGCGTTATGACCTTAATCTCACTTGTTATTATGTGACGATACGTCAGAAATTGGTAGAGAAATTAAAAAACATCCAAATTTCAATAGAGAAGATGGTTGGAAGCTAGCACAAGCCTGGGATCCAATTATACATTTAATGAAATCGGAACCCAAAACACCAATTGCCAGACCTCAAGACACTGTGAGCTCTTTCTGCGTAGATCGGAACACTATAAATAATAAAAATTAAAAATTAAATTGAAGGTAGACACAGTAACATAAACTTTTCTTGACAACCTACACCTCAGTCCGCCCCGTGACCACGAAGGCTGAAAAGCTTTCAAAACGTCGGGATCAAAATTTAATAAATAACCGCGATAAAATCCGTTTAAATTAGTTTTATTTCAATGAATAATATTCGCGTAAACCTAAGAAATCATTAAGAAATCATTAGACACGCTAAACCTGTGGTGGAAGTGGCTCTCAAGTGCAACTGCCGATTAGTATTTAGCAGCAGATTTTCAACTTGATGCTGGTTGCTAGACAGGCGGGTATTAGAAAAAGTTCTAACACCATGCTATGGTTTCCTCACGATGTTTCCTTCACCGAAAGATCAAACTTATTGTAGGTGGATTCGAACTCACCTCTCTTTACCCGAAGACGTACACATAACCACTGAGCTATCATCGCTTCAAAAATTATTATTTTACAAACCTCTATAATGCACTCGCATATAGACACGTACTAAAAGTTCAAATAGATAACTTCTTTTGGAGGATGTCTTTAAATGGATTTATCTGGAATCACCCTTCAAAAGGTAATGTCCAAATCAAATTCTTCATGCTGAATTAAGGCTGTAGTTATAATTTTAGAAAGATTTTTACTTAGATTAAGAACTTAAAAACTTTATTGGAGATAATACCCGAAGCTGAGTTAACATTAAAGTCAAATGTAATATCTCATTCACTGGCAAAATTATAACGACTCAGTGAATTCTGTTCTGTTTGTTCCAAGATTTTAAGTCAAATATTTTTATTCCATTTGTCTGACAATACAAAAAAATGCTTACACTACTCGAAGCGATGATAGATCAGTGGTAGTGTGTAAGGACTCTGCCTCAAGGGACGTGAGTTCGAATCCACCTACAATGAGCTTGAGCTTTCGGTGAAGGAAAACATTATGAGGAAACCATAGCGTGGTAGTAGGGCTTTTTGTAATGCCCGCCTGGTTAGCAACCACCCTCAAGTTGAAAATCTGTCACCAAATACTAATGGGTGTATTTCGCCAGTTGCACTTGACAGCCAGTTCCTCCACAGGTTAAGCGTGTCAACCAACTCGACCCGTATCGTCAATTCAGATCAAATGAAATTATTGGCCATAACGTTAAACATTAAGTATATAAAAAAAAAACTAGAATTAGTGCCGGTCGAAGCGCAACTATCTCAAGCGACGTAAGCGATCATCGCATAGCTGCCGCTACCGCACATCCCTTAAATAACTCCGGCCATTATTATTTAGAGCGACTTTAATCACCCGATTCCGCGATCGATACGAATCGACGAAGGAAGAAAAAAAAAAAGCACTGATAACATGAACACTGATGTAATAAACGAACTATACGCGGACGTAAAAGTGAACCGAGCGTTTTGACGTATGGTTCATTGCCTTCCAACCGTATCATTACGCACAAAGCCGAAGAAGGTGATAGCAGAGATGTTTAACTGTATTGCAGAACATAAAATTTTATTACGTTTCTTTATATGAATTTATCGTTCATATTAATTTTGCGCCATCGACCGCCTCCGTAATTAAATAGCGTATTGATGATGAAGTGACCTGAGGCTTTTTTTTTTATACTTAAGGTTTAGCGTTATGGCCATAATCTCACCTGATCTTAAGTGACGATACGGCCCAAGTTGGTAGACACGCTAAACCTGTAGAGAAACTGGCTCTCAAGTGCTGCTGCCGGAACACACCTATTAGTATTTGGCGGCAGGTTTACAACTTGAGGGTGGTAGCTACCCAGACGGGCATTAGAAAAAGCCCTACCACCATGCTATGGATTCCTCACGATGTTTTCCTTCACCGAAAGCTCAAGCTCATTGTAGGTGCTTGGGTTCGAACCCACATCCCTTGACGCGAAGTCGTGCACACTACCACTAAGCTATCATCGATAGGGCGATGGGCTATTTTGGAACTTTATAGGCTTAACATTATGGGTGGAATCTCATCTGACGTTAATTGACGATGTGGCCCGAGATGGTGGGCACGCTAAGCCTGTGGTTCTCAAGTGTAACTACCGGAACAGACCTATAAGTATTTTGCGGCAGATTTACAAATTGAGGGTGGTAGCTAGTACCCGATAGAGACTAGAATAATTGCGAAAGCTGTGCCAGGAGTTTGAAGTATCTCTGTCGTGCGTTTTAGTAGATGTTGGGTGATTACTCCAGATGTATCACCACATGCCTTTCACGCCTTTGACCTGAGCCTTGGTAATGCGATGAGGAAGTCTGTAAATACTGGAATTTCAAACGCAACGTTAATAAAAAATATGGTGGATAGCTAGGAGCCAGTGGGACATTACAAAAACCCTACCACCATGCTATGGTTTGTTCACGATGTTTTGCTGACAAAACTCAGCCTCATTGCAGGTAGATTCGAACTCACGTCCATTAAAGCGGCGTTCGTACACTACGCGATTATCGCTTCATAATTAGATACTTAATATTATAAATTCGAATATAACCATCTATCTATTTTTTATATATTCACGCCAAACCCACTGAACCAGTTTCGATAGATTCCAATTGAGAGATAGAAAAAACCTGGGACACGGATATAGGCAAACCTATTGTCGTGAAAATTGCCCTTTAAGGTGTAAAATAGGCTATACAAGACTGTTAGCGGAGCCAATTATTTTTCAAATTAGCGAGAAGAAACTTTACACTTACACTTGGGGTAAGAAATAGCCTTCCGCGGTGATGAAAAAACATCCCTCAAGAAGTAACATAATTTCAAACGATCATAATTAATAATTTAATTTTGAAGTGAAAGTTATTAGGGCAGAGCTTTGAAATTCTAATCCGCAACCTTTTTGTGTGACGCTCGCTCGGGTGCAGTCGGCTCGAGGCATCTAAGGGAACGCGAGAGATACACTTATGTTTCACCCCTGTCACGTAATAATATTAAGCACACCTTTTTTTATACGTTGACCAACTAAAATCCAAACAATTGCTGTAACACGTCGGTGGCCCCACTAAATTGTTCAACACTAATAAATCAAGCCGGTTTTACTTTAATTAATGGGAAATTCTTGGAATTTTTCTCAGAATATCCGCTAAAATCTGAACTAGGTCTCGTTGCGGTGTGATAAATCTTCAACTTGACTTTTTGCATGCACCATATAATCTGTTAAGGGTCAGATACTTTCGAATTATCACTTACGTATTAAATTTAATTTGGACAAGTTTCCTATATTTTACTGTTGCAGCGATGATAGTTCAGCTGGTCGAATCCACCTACAATGAGCTTGAGTTTTCGATGAAAGAAAACATCGTGATGTAACTGTAGCGTGGTGGTAAGGCTTTCTCTAACGCCCGCCTGGCTAGCTATCTCCTTCGAGTTGAAAATTTTCTGCCAAACACCTAGAAGTGTGTTCCGGAAGTTGCACTTGAGAGCCAGTTCCTCCATTAGGTTTAGCGTGTTCACCATGTTGGGTCACATAACGTAACATCAAATGAGGTTGTGGTCATAGCGCTAGATTTTAACTATAACAAATGACTATTTACGTTTTTTTTTTTTACAAATAAGATTTAGCGTTACGGCCATAATCTCACCTGATCTTGAGTGACAATACGGCCCAAGATGGTAGACACGCTAAACCTGTGTAGAGACTGGCTCTCAAGTGCAACTGCCGGAACACACCTATTGGTATTTGGCGGCAGATTTTCAACTTGAGGGGTGATTGCTAGCCAGTCGGGCATCAGAAAAAGCCCTACCACGGTGCAATGGTTTCCTCGCGATGTTTTCCTTCACCGAACGCTCAAGCTCATTGTAGGTGGTCGGATTCAAACTTAAGTTTCTTGACGCAAAGTCGTACACACTACCACTGAGCTGTCATCGCTTCAAAAGTTGTTACAAGTTGTCACCGTTGTTGTAGATTCTTAACAAGTAGCTCAACTATAGTTTCAGGCATAGAAACTTTCTTTATATAATAATTTCGTATGCTTGGCAATATTCAGGATGATAGATCAAGCCGTGTTGGAATCGAGGACATATGGTATAGTGCGTTCACCATTCAGATAGTGGTGGATACGTCATAGTGACAATACTGATTACTTTTCAATATAGTGACAATATTTGTATGGTGGTAGGGCTTTATCTAATGCGCGCCTGGCCAGCTACCACCCTCAAGTTGCAAATCTGCCGCCAAATACCAATAGGTGTGTTCCGTACTCATCCAATTCGTATCAACAGGTTTAGCGTGTCTACCAACTTGGGTCGTATCGTCACTTACGACCAGTTGAGATTAAGGCCATAACGCTAAGCCTTACCTATAAAAAAAAAAAAACAAATTAACATGTAATCCGAGAGGCTTACATCTCTCACAATTGTATAGTGATGGGATTTTTTAATACGTCATTGAACCATTTAATCTCGTACCCCCCAAGAGGGGGTTTGGGGATACCGTACCAGGGCAGGCCCTGTAACGGTGACTGTCACTGTCATTGCATCTGGATGATACCGTGGAAGTCTATATTATGTATATTAGTTGCTACCTACCTCTTATTTTTGTGGCATTCTTGGAGGAACTGGTTTTACCTCACAAGAGTCGACGTAACATTTTATCCGCCCTCCTACACGCAGCATGTTTTCCAGGGGGGTTCCTATAGAATTGTCGTCATTATTTTTGAATAGCAGAGTGCGTACCATTTATATATTTTTATAATTAAATTTGTATAAACGTAGTTATGGGTTTTCCACTGCCTTAAATAAGCTGCGTTATTCTCAAGGTTCCATTCTCTGACACGAAAGGTATGCATATTCTAAAAAAGTCACAGAATAAAAGAGAACATTATGTGATATCCCATAAGGGTTTTGCGTGGGAGGTGATATCCCGTAAGGATTTCGCGTGGGATCTGTTGAGTCAGTGCGTTTCTTATTATTCTGCCTCGACAAGGAGATTAAAATCATATATTTCTCATTCTTCATTCATTCATTTTTCTTCAGTCAGTGTTTTGTTTAGTCACTTTTGACAAGATCCAGTGCTGTCGATATAAAAAACAGTTTTTTTTAATATAAATAGATAAGTAAAGGTGAGATAATTCACGGCCCTTTTCTCTTAGGTTTTCCTTTTTCTTTGACTTCCGTTTTTAAATCTCACTTATTTTTAAAAAGGTACCATAGTTTTTGCTTCCAGTTTTAACATACACATAACCTAGCCCTGTCTGTTTTTTTCAATACAGCTTAGGTCCTATTGATAGCAGCTTGATGTTAAAGCTAAAAAAGCCTTGCACGATGATTGCTCTGTGAAAAAAAAATTTTTTGAAATCCTATTAGTTCTTGATGAAGCGCGTTTAAACAAACAAACTTTTCTGCTTTGTAATATAATTTAACTGTGGCTATGATTTTGATCGCGTGGAACTAAATAATATTTACCAATTATTGCCCGATTTTCTAACTTTTCTCAGTGCAAATTTGTTCCTAAAATGGCCTTATCATTATTGCTTTATCAAATACAAAAATATTTTAAGATTAATGCATTCAAACGAACAAACATATTTATATTATAATATGAGTATATAGACACATTCGTTACAAATACTTAATAGCTCTACCGACGAAATACCTCCCGTTGCGGACGGCGCATTCGTTCCGCACCTTTATTAATTGACACGGACAGTGCAGGGAGCGGTTCGACGCGACCCGGCCGTGACCTCCGACACGGCTCGGGGACCGCGTTGTATATGCATACATGACAACGTAATATTATAATACTGTTAATTGTCTACACCACTCCCGACTCCCGCCTTAAACAGACATTGATCGCGTTTGTTTACCTTTTTTGCTTCAAAATAAAAATTGTTGACCAAAATTCTATTTATTTAATTATGTAAAAGTATTTAAAAACCATGCGTATATAAGTAACCCTTGTTGCAGCCCAAGATGAGGTTCGGCTACCTCATGGCACCCTTGCGTACGTTTCCTTTCGGGCTGAATGCCTTTAGCGCGCGCCCCAAAAGCTCAGTGAAGCTGCGAAAGCCCTTAAGACTAACATCATATTTCCAATCGATAACACAAAACATAAATAAGCAATAGTACATATAAGCTATGTTAAGTGTAAATTTAAAGGAATAAGACTAGTTTATTTAAAGTCTTTGCGTAAAATAGTTTATATAATAGATACGAAGATAAGTCTGTTGGTTACGTTTTCAGAAAATAGTTGTTTCAATTTTAATAAATTTTGATATAGCGATAGATTGATGGAGGATGTACGCTACCTATTATCGCGAAAGTATACTTGGATCTATCATCCCTTGAGAATCCCTTTGAATTAAGGACATACATGAAATCCATATTACCGTGTTTAGTAAGAAATTAAGGGGATGGTTTGCGTCATACACTTTCACGCGAAAGAAGTCGCAAACTATAAGAAACGTGTTACAGCTAAACATGTTCTGCTATTCCGTTTTCAGTAACCTAAAAACCAATGTATCGCAAATCAAGCAAACGTAATTTTATTCCAATTAATAGTACATTTTTATATCCATAAAGATTCTAATTTAATTCATAACGAGTCAATTTGATGTTTTGTCGGTCGTTGGACGGACTACGTCATCGGTCACGCGCCAGAGCTTATGCCCCCAGCAAACGGATCTCAATGAATATTTTATCTATATAGTTATTTCTGTGTTCCGACATTTAAATAAAATCACAGACATGACTGTAACGTAATGAGAGTCCATCAACAGCTATTACGAACAATCAGACTTCCTTCAACTTCTTTTTACACTTTTGAAAGGATACCGGATCTTTTCTGTATTATCTTGATAACTGTATACATCACATTCATATAATACCTTATTATAATACAAAATCTGCCTATTAGAAATGAACAATTTAATTTACAATACTAAATCCAACCATTTACCAGTATGTTAATTCTCTAAATTCGAATTCTAAGTCGAATCTGCTACTGATTATACTATTATCAAAGACCACTAACCATCACATGTACTACTTCCTTATTTATCGTTTCCATATCAAAAACAAATCTAAATTCATCTTGCCTCAACTCGATATAATTTACATGGAAAATTGGTAGTAGTCAAATGCTATGTCACATTCTAGGTTAAGCCATAGTTGTAAATAGATACTTAGATTTATCGCGTTCTGGAACGTACCTTGATATATCCAGTAGTCCACTGGGTCGTGATATACAGTACCCATAATACTTAAGCCGTCACGATAGGTTTCTTTTATTTTTTTTTTATACTTAAGGTTTAGCGTTATGGTCATAATCTCATCTGATCTTAAGTGATGAAACGGTCCAAGTTGGTAGACACGCTAAGCCTGTGGAGGAACTGGCTTTCAAGTGCAACTGCCGTAATACACCTATTGGTATTTGGCGGCAGGTTTACAACTTGAGAGTGGTAGCTACCCAGGCGGGCATTTGAAAAAGCTCTACCAACACGCTATGGTTTCCTCACGATTTTTTCCTTCACCGAAAGCTCAAGCTCATTGTAGGTGCTTGTATTCGAACTATGTCTCTTGGCGCGAAGTCGTACACACTCCCACTGAGCTATCATCGCTCCATACTATCATTCTTTTACGTTTCTGCAACCATATATATCTCATTATCTAAAGGTTTACTGACGGTATAGGCAATGCACCTCGGTACCTCCAATGGCTGACCTTTTTTTTTAATATTTCATACGGATTAACAATTGATAAGGCGTTGTCCAAGATGGTATACAAACGAGTACTTATGTGCAACTATTAGAATATGACTATCAACTAGACGGTGGTATAATGGGCATTATAAAATGCCCTACCACCATGCTCTTAGTCACCGTATTTGGATTACGCTGTACATTATTATCACCGCAGTGAATGCCGTACTACGATAGAAATATAAAGTATATATATATATAATTTTATTTAAAAGCGGCAAGGCGTCATGTCGCGTCGTCCAGCCGCGACCTCTGTCTGCCACGCACCGCGGCGCACGCCCCTAGACGCACTAATTATTCGCCAGCGATAACATTCATAGCAGAGCGGCGAACCCGTCGACCGTAACGGGCATCTTGATCCAGGCATGTGAAAGTAGATGACAGATTTAATTGTACGTAATTCCCTTTGTAAATTATTTACTTGACGGGATAATTATCTTTTATTGTTTTTTTTTTCTTAATCATTATTTATTTTAACGTACGTTTATACACAATTCCGCCAATGTAACGTCTTTCTCTGGAAAAGTTCGCATAACCCTCGAGCAAGTTGGAAGCCCCGCTTGGATGAACTGACCACGGAATGGTGAATGATGATAGATCATACTAATTATGAAGCGATGATAGTTCAGTGGTAGTGTGTACGACTTCGCGTCAAGCGACGTGACCTCGAATCCCAGCACCTACAATGAGCTTGAGCTTTCGGTGAAGGAAAACATTGTGAGGAAACCATAGCATGGTGGTAGGGCTTATTCAAATGCCTGCCTGGATAGCTACCACCCTCAAGTTGTAAACCTGCCGCTAAATACCAATAGGTGTGTTCCGGCAGCTGCACTTGCGAGCCAGTTCCTCCACTGGCTTAGCGTGTCTACCAACTTGAGCCGTATCGTCACTTAAGATCAGGTGAGATTATGGCTGTAACGCTAAACCTTAAGTATAAAAAAAAACTCACCAGAACTGACGACGTGGTCCAAGCTGGTGAAAGAGCTGGCTCTCAAGTGCAACTGCCGGAACACTCCTATAAATATATAGCGACAGATCTTCAACTTGAGGGTGCTAACTAACCGGGCGAGGATTAGAAACATCCCTAAACACTGTGCTATGCATTTTATATGCATAGGTTTTGCAATGTGAAGTGAAAGTCGGACTCCATTGTTATAAAGATAGTTTATCTGATTGCGACTTTGTTCCCAGCCCTCGGACCGTGAAGTTTCGTGCCATCTTCGAGATTTTCCACTTCCTCTGTAAAATATATTTACCTTACAAGTTATATATTTTTTATTTAATTATACGTAAATAAATTGCACTAATATCGCTTGTATGATAGTATTTAATTATAAATAAGCTTAATTAATCTAGTATAATAGTCAACAAATCGGATCACGCGATAAAAGCTTCAATACAAAGTTCATCCCTCACTTTACCCCACTTCCGGTACGTTATTCGCGAAAAAAACATAGCCTATCATCGTTTGCGGGTTCCTCTATATCTGTATACCAAAATACATAATAATCGATCGAGTATTGTCGGTGTCAAAGGTTAGAAAACTCAATTTCCCATTTATAATATTAGTTCGTTTGCATGGAACTAAATATTTTTTAATATTTATTCCCCGTTTGTGTAACTTTTTTCAGTACAGATTTGCTCCTAATGGTGATAGCGTGATGTTAAAGGCTTCGTCAGTGATTGATCTATCGGATAAAAAAATATTGAAATCAGACTGGTAGTTTCTAAGATAAGTTCGCTTTCTTTTTTTTTTAGATAAGGTTTCGTTATGTCCATAATCTCACCTGATCTTAAGTGACGTTGCCACCCAAGTTGGTAGACACGTTAAACCTATGAAGAAACTGGCTCTCAAGTGCAACTGCCGGAACACACCTATGAGTATTTGGCGGCAATTTTTTTCATTTTTAAAACTCAAGCTCATTGTAAGTGGATTTGAAGTTCATAAACTCCTTCTTAGGGCCTGAATTGAATAAAGATTTTTGGTTTGCTTTGAACCATTTACCTGTGTGAAGCCGCAGGCTGTTCCGAGTATACAGGTAAAGTTAAGTATATATTTGGCCTTTATGCGTTCTTATACTATTTATTTGATTCTAAAAATTATTTGTTCGATTTTAATATCAATAAAACCGTCTGTACTACAGACGGTGTTCGAGTCGTTTTGTTGCAAGAGATGTAGAGCGCAGCCACGGCCGAAAGCGAGTATAGGAGGAGCAGTGTAAATGCATTAAGGCAGTTTATTGTGGTTGGAAGCGATCGAGAGTGAGCCACACAGGCGCCAGTGCGGTCGCGGTTGCCAGGCCACCTGGCCGTGAAACGTCTAGAAGAGGCTTAAGCGTACATTAAGAGAAAATTAACTTTAAAAAAATCTCAAAGCAGTCACGAGGACTGCCGACGGAAGTGAAAACTTGAAACTGTAAACAAACTGTTAGTATTTTTGGATATCCGAATTAATTGCTTGATCTTAAATGGAAAATTATTTATCAAAACTGTTTTTATAGCGGAATAAATTATACTAATAGTAACAGATGTAGTCGGTACGTTAATTTATTTACATGAATTTCTCTCTATCCAAACTTTCCTGTTGAAGTTTTCACTTCAAAAAAAAAACCAGGAACAATATAAAAAATGACACGACAAATGTGAAAGCTTCGTCAAGCCGTGGTTAATCATACGAAATTCAACTACGTATGTTTTTTTTATTTTATTTATATTTATAAAGTAATTAGCTAATTATATTTGACTATTAATAACTATGATTAATGTTAACATTGATTTTACCTAATGATTTCTCTACCAAATAATTTTTTTAACAAGTCTGACAGTTCTTAAGATATATTTTTTTAATATATGTTTAATGTTTAGCGTTATGACCTTAATCTCACCTGATGTTAAGTGACGATACTGCCCACGTTGGTAGACACGGTAAACCTGTGGAGGAGTTGTCTCTCAAGTGCAGCTGCCGGAACACACCTATTGGTATTTGGCGGCAGATTTTAACTTGAGGGTGGTTGCTAGCCAGGCGGGCATTAGAAAAAGCCCTACCACCATGCTAAATAAATACGTGCAAACAAATATATGAATATACATTATACTTGTATTAATGTATACGAAGTCGCGTGACATATTTGGTTGTTTTATATCTCTTTTAATAGATTAATCCAGTTCTATAATAAAACCGGTCAAGAAATACGTGAAGTACAATTAAAACAGTTCAAAATAATTATAAAACGGAATCTTGTTAAAGAACATATTAGTGAAGCGATGATAGCTCAGTGGTAGCGTGTAGGAATGGGCAGTGAGTTCGAATCCAACCGCCTACAATGACTTTGAGCTTTCGGTGAAGGAAAACGTCGTGAAGAAACCATAGCACGGTGGTGGGGCTTTTTCTAATGCCCGCTTGGCTAGCTACCACCCTCATGTTGTCAACCTGCCGCCATATACCACTAGGTGTGTTCCGGCAGCTGCACTTGAGAGCCAGTTCCTCCACAGGTTTAGCGTGTCTACCAACTTGGGCCGTATCGTCACTTAAGATCAGGTGAGATTATGGCCATAACGCTAAACCTTAAGTATATAAAAAAAAAACGAAATACGAATTAAGTAAAATATACTTAGCCATTATTATCAAAATTATTGTATCAAGAAGGTACAATTAAAAACACTGCCACAGTATTAGTTAAATTCTACACCGTATCCAGTCAATCTAACTCTGTGGCGTTAATAATAACACATTCAGAACTTAATGTGAACTCGTTATGTATGAATTTATATGTCTTTAACATAATAACGTAGGAATTAACGACTGAATCGGAATAAATAATAACACACACCGCTCTCACTGTTTGTACGTGCGCTTCGAATTGATAGTGTAAATTTAATTTTCGACTATGATTTCATTGGCGCTGGGAAGCTTTTTTTGTTGTTTCCCTTACCTACCTTTATATAGTAATCGACAGCATACAGTCAAACGGCCCAACTGACGGTAAAGTTTACCTTCGTTGATATATAGCTACAACACCAGGGACGTACATCATCACACAGCAAACCATCCGTGCACACCCACACATTTTTTTTAATTTTTTTATACTTAAGGTTTAGCGTTATGGCCATAATCTCACCTGATCTTAAGTGACGATACGGCCCAAGTTGGTAGACACGCTAAACCTGTGGAGGAACTGGCTCTCAAGTGCTGCTGCCGGAACGCACCTATTGGTATTTGGCGGCAGGTTCACAACTAGAGGGTGGTAGCTACCCAGACGGGCATTAAAAAAAGCCCTACCACCATGCTATAGTTTCCTCACGATGTTTTCCTTCACCGAAAGCTCAAGCTCATTGTAGGTGCTTGGGTTCATTTCACACTATCACCTGAGTCTTCATCGCTTAAAAACTACTAAAATAATGCGAAACATTATCCAAGTCCACGTGAACGAGGTCGCAGGTGTAACTAGTCAAATAACGTAGCGCGAACATCTTTATAAGTATAACTAGCTTTTACCAGCGGCTTTTCTCGCGTTAATATTTATTTTGTCAACGTAATAAAAAGTTAGATATAAAGTTTGTCCCCCTCTTCACCCCACTTCCAATAAGTTTTCATTTAGTAAAAGTAGCTTATCACCGTCTCCGGGTTCGCCTTTATCTCTATTACAAAATTCATCATAATCGATTCAGCGGTTTAGGCGTAAAAGCGTAACAAACAAACGAACTACCTCACGCATTTGTAATATCATCAAGGATTCATATATTAAATACGTAGAAATGTTATCGTAAGACGGAACAAAAATTCAATACAGCCTCTTTTCCACGTCTATACACGTATGTGGTTGTAAAGTCGCCAATTTGGGCAAAGCTGAAAACGGCCGAGCGGCCGTCTGTTGGCCCCCGCGACCACACAACGCCATTGTCCGCTGTCGTTCGACCAAGCGATTTACATTCGTGTGCGTGCGCCTATCACGGTCCCAAACGGGGTGTCTCCGATTCGTGTATAGTCGATATACGCACTTTTTAATTCTACATTAATTTATTTCATCGTTTACTAACAGTTCAATTGACAATCAATGGCGACAGTTAAACATAAATTGACAATTTCAACGAAATAAAACTAATTTGAACGGATTTTATCGCGGTTGTTTATTAATTTCGATCCCGACGTTTCGGAAGCTTTTCAGCCGTCGTGGTCACGTCCAGTTTATTTCGATGAATAATATTCGCGTAAACGTAAGAAATCATTTGACAATTTAAAGTCAGTTAATGGTATGTACGGACGGCGCGCCAAGGACTTGAGTTTGAGTTCACCTTCAATGCGCCTAAGCTTTCGGAGAAGGAAAACATGTTTTTTTTTTTTTTTTTATACATAAGGTTTTAGCGTTATGGCCATAATCTCACCTGATCTTAAGTGACGATACGGCCCAAGTTGGTAGACACGCTAAACCTGTGGAGGAACTGGCTCTCAAGTGCTGCTGCCGGAACACACCTATTGGTATTTGGCGGCAGGTTCACAACTTGAGGGTGGTAGCTAGCCAGGCGGGTATTAGAAAAAGCCCTACCACCATGCTATGGTTTCCTCACGATGTTTTCCTTCACCGAAAGCTCAAGCTCATTGTAGGTGCTTGGGTTCGAACCCACGTCCCTTGACGCGAAGTCGTGCACACTACCACTGAGCTATCATCGCTTCAGTCGTCGAATGGAATGAAACTATAGCATGGTGGTATAGTGGGCTTTTTATAATACCCACCTGGATAGCTACCGCCCTCGTGTTGAAAATCTGCGGCCAAATACCAATAGGTGTGTTCCGGCAGTTGCACTTGAAAACCAGACCCTTTACTTGGCTCACCGTGTCCATGGACACATCGTCACTAAACATCACGTTAGATTGTAGTCATAAAGCTAAATTTAGATACTATTAAAAAGGATACGAACACCGCTCTCGGTCGAATAAGCAGATCGGGTGTTTTTTGCCGGTTCTTCGATGACTGAGTCATTTTCAAAACCGGTGGTAGTTTTGACGTTCATAAGCGCCTTCTGAATAAAGCTTTTCGATTTGAATGCTACGTAATTATTCTCGTTTAAATATAGTAAAGTTGTAAAAACAACGCCATCACTGTTCGATCCAACAGCTTTTAAAAGTGTTAGAACAATCAAAACTCAAAGACTTTCGAGTTGAAAAAAAAATAAGTTTTTCCCGTGGACATAACCAGTAGACGGCTATTTATGATAATAGATAATATGCTAATTAATATATTTGATTCTAGCTGCCATTCTGCCATTTGCAGATTCTGCTGCATTTCTGCCATTCTAGCTGCTAGACACACATTCTAAGTTTCTTGTAGTGCACGACCACAGCGCCGCCTATGGTGTTTATAGATAGCGAAACCATCCATGCAAAAAATTATAATTTACGGACTTACTCCCCTAAAGCCTAAAACTACACAACTAACTAACACACTACCTGGGCTTAGACCAAGGATAGGAGAATGTGCCGATTCTTTGAGTGTCAAGCAAAAACAAGATATTAGGGAAAGTTTCCGCATTTCTTTGCGTCCCATGAAAGAAGTATCCTGTAAGTCAAAATAATATATTAACTATCAACATGTCAAATTACACCGAAATCTGTTATAAAATTTCGAAGTCGTGCGCTAACAAGTATTCTGTATGTATAACAAAACACGCTCTGATGATGATTTTCAAAGAGTAATATTTATCTACACACTAGCCAACCCGACAGATGTCCTGTCTTTACTACCAATATTGTTGGTGCATCATAGTGACAGTTATGGAAAATTAATATTGTCATTAAGTTTTCTTTAATTTTCTTATATTCCCCTTAACTTCCTTATCATTTTTCTTTCATAAGAACCTTTCCCGGACAATAATTAACACAACATAAAAGAATCAGCAAATTTGTTCCATCCGTTCACGCGTGATGCGATGACCAAGGGAAATAGAGATTCATTTTTATATATATATACAGATTTGTCTTCGTTTAGTTTTATTATATAAACAGATAGATGAATACATTTTATTTCTCTTTTGATTGTCGAAAATAAGTTTATTGTGTATTTGTCTAATAAAAAACTTATGAAAGAACAAATATATGAAACAATAATCTACGTAAAATCTGTTTTATTTGCTGTTGAGAACAATAAAAAAAATGCACGGAAATCACGTATCCGGTTTTTATTTAGGACATTATTAGTTTATAGTTTATATTGTTTGTCAGATAGTATTTAGAAATCTTAGTCCTCTGATAGCATGATAAAATGTATTTACGGCGTACAAGGCCTCATCAATGGCCGTGAGTTCGAACCTAAGCTTTCAATGAAAGAAAACGTCGTAACCAAACCATAGTATATTGAACCACTGAGTTAAATTTTACCTCAAGTAGAACCATGCCGTTATTACTGTCAAATAACTAATGTAATATAAATACATCGATGGTGAAGTGTCAAGAAAAGTTTCATCGGCCGCCTCAAAACCATTTCAGAATTAATTCAATACGTACACGTATTGTGTAGTTTTAAGATTAATTGTCATCGATTACCGGACAGTGACTAAATGCTACAATGTAAATAATTTATTCGAAAGCGTTGGCACGCCGGCCCCTGCGGACCCGCTATTCGAGTCGAATGCCGCAGCTCCTTGTTACCCCGACGCCGGGCGTGGGAACCTTCCGAGTTCCGCGAGATTAATCTATCGGACGCTGCTTTCCTCTACTACTCCGCATGCTTTATTTATTATGTCCTCGAAAGTTTTACCATTCGTTATAACGTGGCTGAAGTCTCGATCAAAAAGCTTTTTTCGATTTAGGCCCTTACGGACGTCAAAACTACCACCAGTTCGCAAGGTGACGCAGTCATCGAGAAGTACCGGCAAGAAACTCGATGGGGATGTTCGTATATTTTTCAGTACTTTTTGTTTACACAAGGCTTAATGTGCGCATTTAGTTATAGAGAGACGTATATTGATCCACCCTGTAATAGCCTTTTAACATGAAAACCCGTTCGACATGCTGCATGAACTTACCGTCCGGTAATTCGGTAATGTGCTTTGGGACTTTGCCGTACACCTAACACGATGTATAAACTTAACCTAACCTTATTCGGTTACAGGTCAACTTAACTTTGACAGTTCACGAATTTTAAATGATATTGTAATTATAAAAGTGGCTTGTAAAATACTAATACAAACTAATATGCTGCAATAAAAACGGTGTGTCCTTAAGGCCATGCAACAGAAGTGAAACATTGCTATATCACCTCGAACCGACTTCATCCGAACGAGCGTAACATGAAAAGGTTGCGTTGTAAGGGATAAAGCTAAACTTGGAGTGCACGGGATATCGAATACCATCTGAGTTGCTTAAGCCAACCTCACCTGCTCGCGGTGCATCCTGCTGAGTCTCCAGCAATTTTGATCCCATATTTGGTTTTGATCACAACAGTTAACCATATAATCTTGGATCCTTTACAGCTTGATAGTAGGGTTATCGACCACTCTTCGGTTTAGACTACCGTTAAATAAAGATTCAGTATGAGCCTTTGTATTGCGGCCGCCACCAGCCGTTTTCAAGGTCTGTGACATGGTTATAACATACCTCGTGTTGCTGATGTCCATTCTGCGCGATACAGTGACACTTTACATCACTGAGAGTACACCATCACACCGCATACCATTCGTGCACACTCACACGTTAAGTACACGGTTCTGTAAGGGACTACCCTCGCGGCCCTTGAGCTGCTTACCTGATAAGGTCGTAGTTAGGATCGCTAATTTAGTAATACAGAACCTGTTGGTTAGTCAGGATCATGAATCTTTTTTCATTTACCGCCAGCAGCCCAAGCCGAGGTTCTGTCGTCCTTGCACCCTTGTGCTTGCTGCCTCGGGGCTGAGTGCCCTCGCCGCCACAAGTTCGGTGAAGCTGTCAAAGCCCTTGGGCTAACAGCGTACGTCAGACAAAAACAAACAGCTGTCATGGTAACTATTTATCAACAGACGGACTGTCTGCCCGTTTGCTGTTCATCATTACAATAAAAAAAAACTCCAATACAGTTCAGCGGATAACCATGAAAATAGCTTCGTACTTTCCAGAGCGAATATTGTGTTATCACTTTACATCACAGAGGCTTCTGTTGTGTAGCTGTTTCCTACCGAAAATGGTAGAGCAACGTCTGCCGTGACAATTAGTAGAGTGTAACCGGCTAACAATGGGTGTATATGTTAAAGAATGACACAGCGCGCGTCAAGCACAGTCTCATATGTTAATGAAAAACACGTGATTGCAGTTATTTGTGTCTCGGTTCACATGTAGCGGTATGGAACAATCGGCACTCCATAATACTCGAACCGCTTGCTATTTAAAGCCGGCCCTTACACCGTAGAAGTGAATATTGCATTCCCGACATACCTTCGACCTCGGCGCTAAGTGTAAGTTAACAGCGATTTAAGCGAAAACTGCAACTTGGCATAGGTGTTAAATATTTGATTGATGAAGGCGTTATACTTTGCGGAAATCTTTAAGCGAAAACTGCAACTTGGCTTAGGTGTTAAATATTTGATTGATGAAGGTGTTATACTTTGCGGAAATCTTTAAGCGAAAACTGCAACTTGGCTTAGGTGTTAAATATTTGATTGACGAAGGTGTTATACTTTGCGGAAATCTTCAAACAAAAACTGCAACTTGGTATAGGTGTTAAATATTTTATTGATGAAGGCGTTATACTTTGCGGAAATCTTTAAGCGAAAACTGCAACTTGGCTTAGGTGTTTAATATTTGATTGATGAAGGCGTTATACTTTGCGGAAATCCGTTATTTTATGTTGAAGTGTACATAACTTTGTACTTCCAGAAATGATTAGCCGCTGACGTTTGACCCAACGATGGTGAATGATTGGATCAAATGTGTTCCAGATCGGAAGAGTCAACAACGATCTGAGGATGCTCCGTGATAGAGTGAAACAACACGTGTAATCTATTGTGCCACATACCCACATTTGATTCAACCATCCACCAACGTTCGGTCAACCGTCAGTGGCCAATCAATTATAAGCGGAAGTGCAAAGCGATAAACGCTTCAACATTTTGCGGTTAAAGCCGTTTCCTCATTAAAACCTGTGAAAAAAAAGTGTGAAAAGCTGTGGTTTCTTGTCCCAAATGGAACAAATACTTTTGCGACCTAAATATTTGTTCTCATTTCGGCTGTTGAATTCTGTTCGTGAGTTGTGTTTACAAAGTTCTTAACATTTCCGACTTCAATACTCAGACTAACTTGAAATAAAGTAAATTCCAATATTAAATTGCCCTAACAAATAGTGCCCTAAAATACCCTAATATATTAAATGCCCGAAACGTCGACATCAAAATTAATAAATAACCGCGATAAAATCCGTTTAAATTAGTTTCATCCGTTTCGATGAATAATATTCGCGTAAACATAAGAAATCATAATAGGATTAAAAAGGTCGAAAGACCGCTAAGCGCTTACCCTTTGGAGGGGCGCAAAAGAAGCCCGATGGTGAGATTTGCATCGAATAGAGTTGGGACCCGACGACTCTGCCTCTGGGACACGCTCCGCCGACGTACACTTGTCGTTTTTTATATACCTTCGAAATGCGCGCGATAAATGTGATCTTATAAATTACAATCTCCCATTTAATTGCGACCACTTAAATGAGAAATGTATGCTTATTGTTAACACATCGAAAATCGCGGTGTCGATTTAAATAGCGATGATAGCTCGGTAATGGTTACCGTCGTAACTCTCTTCAGCTGACTACTGTGGCTTCGAATTTTACGATTATTTCAAGCTTTCGGTGATTAAGTGAGGAGTTGGAACTGTTGCAGCACGATGATGTAATATTAATTTGCATTGTGTGTTTATTGACGTGAAGCATTTATTGGTACAGCTTGGCAGTGAAATGAACCCGCTTGCCGTGACGGTAAACAGCACGACGTTTTCGTATCCTGTCTTTACGCTTCTACGTCACCGTTCTCGACTCCCTATACGTTTCACCTCTGTATGAACTGTTTCTAGCCTTACTTCTTATTTTTTTTTAATGTAATAACGGGCAAACGAACTGGCGTGTCATCTGACGGTAAGTGATCACCACCGCCCATACACACGGGGGAATCGCCGGTGCGTTGGTTTGTTTGTACGTTACTCTTTCACGCCTAAACAGCTAAATCGATAATGATGAGTTTTGGTATAGAGTTAGATAAGAACCTGGAGATGGTGATAGGCTATTTTTCTCGCGAAATACTTATAAAAAGTTACTTGATACTTTAGAAAAATAAATTTCTCGTTTTTTCGAAATTTGTGTAAGTTCATATTTTAAATAATATCCTGAAATATATAAATTAACCGGAGTCGGTTGAGAAAGAGGTTAAAGGAAGAAGCATTAACGCGAACGGAGCCGCATTTAAAAGCTAGTTTAATAATACACTAGCTATGCCCGTGGTTTCGTTTGCGTGAAACTAAAAATTAATAAATCATTATGTCCGTTTTAGTATATATTTTTTTAAATTCAGCTTTACTCCTATTAGTGATAGCGTGATGTTAAATAGCCTAGAACCTTCCTCAATTATTGCTCTATCAAATACATATAATATTTTTCGGAATCTAACTTGTACTGCCCAAGATTAGCTAGTTCAAACTAACAAATTTTTCCGCGCTTTAATAATGTTAATTTTTACTAATATTATACACTATATTTTCCGTGCGGCTTCGTTCGTGTTAATATTGATTTTGTCAAACAGATCCGATGGAGAAATAAAAAGTTTCATACAAAGTTTATGCCTCTCTTTACCCCATTTCCAATAAGATTTTCGGGAGCAAATATAATTCATCACCGTCTCCAGGTTTCCATCTATCTTTATACCAAATTTCACCATAATCTATTTAGCGGGTTGAGCGTGAAAGCGTAACAAAGAAATTTATTTTAGCATTTACAGTATGAGTAAGGATGCGGAAGTGAGTTTGTTTGTCTATTACGCTTTCACGCTAAAACCGCTGAGTCGATTATGATGAGTTTTGGTATAGAGATAGATAGGACCCTGAAGACGGTGATAGGCTACGGTTTTTCGTGAAATACTTATTGGAAACGAGGTTAAGGGAGGAAAAACTTTGTATGAAACTTTTAATTGCGTCATCTGATTTGAGAAAATCAATATTTACGTAATCGAAGCTGCGGTTAAAAGCGAGTAAAGACATATTCTGTCAATCAATTATTATAAATTATATAATATAATATTAAATTAAATGTTTCACGTCTGTGAAGAGAACCGTGATAGCCAATATATTATGAATTTTTAATTCACCCTCAGAGACATTTGAATAGAACCCGCTGTGTTCGGATTCCAGTAATTTGACAACTTTAAACGGGGAAGAAATCATTCGTATTGCGACGTGACCACCGGCTTTAAGTAAAGATTATGTTACCTTTATTAATGAGAGTTGAGATCGACAAAACGACACGTTCGGGGACAATAGATGCAAATTGGTCGCCGATATTAGACGTTTTTAACTTTGTCGGTAGTCACGTACTTTATCTGCTACATTGGTGTGAATTGGTGATAAAAAAAAAAATGTTCTCTTTTTTTTTAAGTCATTTTTATACTTGTAGTACTAGAAATAGATATAATCATGCTATGGTACACACAAGACTGACAAAATTACAGAAATAATTTTAGGACAACATTGTTAAACAAACAAAGTACGTCAAGTACAAATAAAACAGTTTAAAATGATTGTAAAACTGAAACTCGCATGGTGGTAGCGCTTTTTCTAACACTCACCTGGCTAGCTACCACCCTCAAGTTGAAAATCTGCCGCCAAACACCAATTGGTGTGTTCCGGCAGTTGCACTTGATAGCAAGACTCTCCACAGGTTTAGTATGTTTACCAACTTGGGTCGTATCGTCACTTAAGATCAGGTGAGATTAGCGTCATAACGATAAAACTTAATTATATATATAAAAAATACACGGTTTTTAATTGTTAATATTTTTAAGTTCGGACAATTGTATTCTCATGTTAAAAAGAGCGATAGCCGTAGAGTTTCCTTCGCCGTTTCTTTTCTTTTAGAACGGCATATATTTTCCAAAACTATAGTAATTTGTGAGTTTAATAAAGTTATATTGTTATCCTATTTTAGGGGAATAAATGATTTGATTTGATATATTTTTGTGACAAAAATCACATGGCGTTTTATACTGAACCCCGTATAATATTTTTACTACCAAATACCTTCCAATTGAAGCTGCATGTTATCGAAAACTCAAGCAATAACGGCGAAAATGGCTTATTAGTAGCGATCGCGGACATTCTTACAATCTGTGCTTCCGGTAAAGGAAAACATCGTGATGAAATCAGACTTCGGTGATAAGGAACATTATAACGCATTGGAAAAAGCCTTACCACCGTGATATTATTTCATCACGAGGTTTACCTTCACCGAAAGCTCAGGCCCATGGCAGGGATTCGAACTCACGTCCATTGAGCGACTGAACGACCAGAGTGATAAGCATATTTTCCATTAACATGGAGTATAAACTGCTATTCCATACAAACCTCATCGTAACCCGTACGCGGTTAACCCGGGCTTCTACCAAATGACATCTGTTTACTCATCGGGTGTTAATCTGTTTATTTATTTAATAATTTAAGTGCCGTCAACAGTTCCACAATACCTACTTTCTTAGGTACATAATTAAAGACAGAAAGATAATTAGAGATTAAGAAAATCATCCAACACCACACACTAAACCACCCACGGTGACACTACAAACTCCCGTTTGTCAGAGAAACCAGAGACAGCGCAGACTTTTTCTACCCCCTGGCGGAAACTAATAAACACCTTGTCAAGGCACAGTTTAGATGAAGGAGTGTATGTTAATTGCAAATCACAGCCAGATCTCGTTGTATCTGAGTGCGGTATATCGAGGGCAAACTCGAGGAGGGGTTCGGCGGACCACCGCACACGCGGCCGGTCGCTCTGTAATCCGAGCGGGAACGATGCGTCGTCCTGGGGCGTTTATTAACGTGCTTTGCATTAAAAATTATATTAGCATTTCCGTGTACAGATACAGCGTCAAAGAAAGTGTGTTCGAAGGTCAACAATTAAGAGGAATAGTACCAGCGACTGTCCTAGGGTAGAGCGAGAGGTCCGGTCCCTTTAAATACGCAAGATTTTTATAGTTAAATATAGTTTAATAATTATAAGCTCTCAAGTACAACAGTCGGAATACACCTATTGGTGTCTGGTGGCAGATTTCTAACTCGAGGGTGGTAGCTGACTAGGCGGGCATTAGAAAAAGCCCTACCACCATGCTATGGTTTCCTCACGATGTTTTCCTTCACCGGGAGCTCAAGCTCATTGTAGGTGGATTCGAACTCACGTCCCTTGACGATGCGTTCGTACTCACTACTAAGCTATAAGTAGCAAGTGGCCTGCCGAGTAACCAATAAGGCTCTAGCGATTGTTTGCCCCATATTTGATTTTGCTTATGACCTGAATAATTTGCTTATATAGAATCCTGGATCTGTCACAGCTTGTTGGTAGGGTTATTGCCCGATTGGTTAGTGACCACCTTCGGGCTTAAACTGCCGTACAATAAAGTTTCACAATATGAGCCTTTTTTTATAGTTATAGGCTTAACGTTATGGCCATATTCTGATCTTAAGTGACGATATGGCCCATGTTGGTTTTTACCCTTTAACTTTTTTCATTCTACTGTAAAATGTGTCAAATTTACTTGTGTGGAGTTACTAGCTAAGCAGGAACGACATGGAAGTAGTTAACGCATTTTATTATTTAAACTGACTGTAATGAACACCAAATCCTACAAATCTTATTACAGTAAGATTTTTATTTATCACAAAAATCTAATTTGAATTAAAAAAATGTTGATTATTGAAAACCAAGTTAATTAAAATACAATGTTTATTATTATTGGTTTAACATTCTTTCAAATATAATTTATGCTTTGGAAGGGTTGACCGAAGGGCGTCGAAAGCCGATATCTCTTTAATTAAGTGGTAGGGCTGGCTTCAGAAATCTACAATGGCAGGCTATACTGTAAATTCATATAACTTAAAACAGTCGAAGGTCAAATGTGTGGTCAAAACTCGACTGTAATTAATTGGTAACATTTTAGTAGATTCTTACCTTTTTAGGTAATAATAATTTATAATAATAATAATTATTTATTATTTATAATAATAAAAAATAATAATTTTAGGAATTTTTAGTCTATTTAGTAGACGTTCGACATTTGGGCCGTTTATTTTGAAAATGGTGTAAGTCCATTTTCTTTTGTTTCGAGAAAATTAAAGGTTACTATATTTGTTGATAATGAAATTTCATTTACCGACCGATTTTAAGTTGTACAAAACATGGGATTTTTTTGGGAAATTAAACACGGACTAGTTATTTATAAAAAAATTACATTACATTAAGCATGAATTACGTGATAGGTCATTTTTCTCAAAAATGGACTTACACCACTATAAAAAAAAAAACGGTCCATTTATAATTTGAATGTAAACATTATTGTACAACAATACAACAAACAATATTGTATTTGTTGTCATTTACCTGCTATATTTAAAATATATGTTAAGTTTAGCTTTGTTACCTCCATATAAACTTTAACTATGCCAAATTTGACGTTCAGATGACACAATAGAGGGTATCAGGACTGAGATGAAAGGAGAGGGAGTGATTGAAAGGATTTTTTTTTAAGTTTGTAGGTTGAGCGATATGGTCACAATCTCACCTGATCTTATGTGACAATACGGCCCAAGTTCGTGGACAGGCTAAACCTGTGGAGGGACTGGCCCTCAATTGCAACTGCCGGAACAAACCGATTGGTATTTCGCGACAGATTTCCAAAACTGGTGGCTGACAAAGATTAATAATTAAGAAAACGCATTAAGCCGACCCCAAATGACATGGGAACGGGGCAAGAGAATGAGATTGACACTAAGTAACTTTATCATCCTACACAGAATGTCAGTCCATGTATTTATTATTTTCTCCTCGCGTCAATAATAGTCGAAAGACAACTTGGCTATCACTACCGATATTGGTTTGACAGCGACAATATTTTCCTACGGAACACACCGTAACACTTACCCAGCACACGAATAAAGGCCGCTTCGTATGATTTCCTTTTTTTCATATTATTTATTCCGACCGCGCGGTGTTCCTCCAAAATTGAGTTGTATGGCTTACGCGGATATTTTTTTTCTGTTGTTTGGTTTTTTTTTTTCTTTTTATTTTTTTTTACCTTTTTTACGGACTCCCCGGCGGTCGGTAATCACTGCGTGTTCACTTATTAACTTTACAAAACGTCGATTGTATTGAAATTGTTTCGGGCTTTCCCAATAATTACTTAATACATACCGCGAATTTTTTATCTGCATTCTGCAGTAAGATAACTCGATATGAATTGCTACGTAAATAAATAATCCATTAGATGAAGTGTCTATTGTCATTCGAAAGATCTATTATATTATCCGGATAAATTGTGAAGTCGGCATTTGTATATGAGTATAGCAATGTAGATATTAGATTTCAATTAATCGGGTTAACGGTTTGAATTCTGTGACAGCTCAGTGCCAGTGTGTACGACTTCGCGTCAAGGGACGTGAGTTCGAATCCAAGCACCTACGATGAGCTTGAGCCTTTCGGTGAAGGAAAACATCTTGAGGAAACCATAACATGTTGGTAGGGCTTTTTCTAATGCCGGCCTGGGTAGCTACCACCCTCGAGTTGTAAATCTGCCGCCAAATATCAATAGGTGTGTTCCGGCAGATGCGCTTGAGAGCCAGTTCCTCCACAGGTTTAGCGTGTCTACCAACTTGGGCCGTATCGTCACTTAAGATCAGGTGAGATTATGGCCATAATGCTAAGCCTTAAGTATAAAAAAAAGAGATTTATCAGTCGCGCTAAAATAAACCGGATAAAAAAACATTAAAGAGGAGACATTTTTATCAATTTGTTGCGTGAACAGTTGTAGATTTTTTTTTTATTTCATATTTAGCGTTGCGAACACAATCTCACCTGATGTTAAGTCACGATGTGGACCAAGATAGTGGAGGGACTGGCTCTCAAGTGCAACTGCCGGAACACACCTATATGTACTTGGCGGCTGATTTTCAACTTGTTAGCTAACCAGGCGGGCATTAGAAAAAGCCTTACCACCATGCTGTGGTGTCATCACGATGTTTTCCTCAGCAGAAAGCTCTAGCTCAATTAGGTGGACTCGAACTCACGTCCCATGACGTGCAGTCCGTACACACTACCACTGAGCTGTCATCGCTTCTTGTGACACTATGTAATATCTGTCGTCTAAACCCGATGAATTCAAAAAACTACGCAACAAATTTTCATATACCAGAAAAAGGTTTACCTGTATATGGGGATTATTGTTGAGTAATCGAGTGAAGTAGTTATAATAATAGATCAGTTGGTAGTGTGTACGCATACCGCGTCAAGGGACGTGAGTTCGAATTCACCTGTGTCGAACTTGAGCTTTCGATGAAGGAAAACATCGTGATGAAACCATAGCATGGTGGTAGTCCTTTTTCTAATCCTGGGGGACAGTTGGGGTGTCCAAGCGGACCCCTTTCAGCGCCGGGACCCTATTAGACCATCAGCCCGACCCTGGGTCGGCCCAATTTATACGACAAAAGTACGCCGTGAATTTTTAGTGGGTATTCCTGTTTCGCACCAGGTGAGTCCCACATAACCCGCTCGTCCCCCCGATGCGAGAGGGTATCCATAAATGGATTTCACCACCGCCGCCAAATACCTATAAGTGTGTTTCGGCAGTTGCACTTGAGAGCCAGTCCCTCCATAAGTTTAGTCTGTTGACCAGCTTGGGACACATCGTCGCTTACCATCAGGTGAGATTGTGGTACTAACGTTAAACCTATAAACTATAAAAAAACTCATTCAAGTAATATAAAAAGAATTTATTACGCAAATGTTCCTCCTAAACTATTTATTTACTAGTAACAATAATTTATGCGTAACACGATTAAATAATACTCGTGCGAAACTGCGGCGAATTGCTTGTATATTTATATAAATTAACTTCTGAAAAGAATAATTTTTGCGAATTTATTTAAAGGCGTTCACTTCGAAATGGTACTCAGGGAAAAATTCCGTGCGAATTCCCGAAGCGCGTTCGGTTTTAATCGAAATAATTAAACGCCCGAATGATTTATTACCATCTGGGGGAGCTTATCGTGGTGGGTATGGTGGGGGATACCACCAACGACGCGTGATACCCTGCTACCAAAAAAAAAAAAACAATTTAATTTTGTCTTGACTAAATATTTAATACTTAATACGTTTTTTATGCCAATGGACGGCAAACAGGTAGACGTTTCATCTGATGGTAACATCAGAGATCTTACAGCCCTGTTGCTGACCTTGAAGGAACGGGCTGGTTCTCATTGACCCTACCACAATACAAACGGTCATAGGGAACCTTGATTTAGTGACTGTCTAAACCCGAGGGTGGTCGCTAACCCGGGGACCTTACCATCAAGCTGAGATGGGATCCAAGATGGTCCACTGTCACGACCTAAACCAAAATGTGGGAGCAGCAATCGAAAGAGCCTCGTCGGTTACTTGGGTGCTGGTCCCACCCTTACACCCCAAAGCGTTTAGCGTTATGGCTACAATCTCACCTGCTGTTAAGTGGCGACATGTCAAAGATGGTGGACACGCTAAGCCTGGTCTATGAACAGCTGATTAAATTTATTTTTCCTCACATTAAAAAATGTTTAGCATAAGTTCCGATCAGCGCCATCTAGCGTCGAGCGGCGGCGACGCCTCCGTATAAAGAATCCTTACTTTATTACGTTTGGTAGGAAAACACGGGCTCAACCAACACTCGCTGTAACACTACCGTCTATTTCTAAAATAAGGACGCACGGGCTATATATAAACGATGCGATCAAAGAGGGTGTTACGGGCACACGGAAGCACTGGATTGCATGTAGATATTTTATCGAGTCGACACCCTAACGGGCTTTCAGAATTTAGGGTTCATTAGTATAAATTAAAAAAAAAAAACAGTGACCGAAATTAAAGAAATAAATAAATTGCATATTTTTTCAAAATTATAATTGGTGTGAATTTTGTTATGGATATAGAAGCCAAAATAAAAAAGATTATTAGGAATTTTGTGTTTTGTGTATTGTTTAATACGTGAACCGGAAACTGGTGGAATGGAATAACATTGAACTAAATTATTGTTTTTTTTTTAATTAATTAGTTTATAATTTTTTTAGTATCTACTATATATTTTATTGTTTCTAATAGGCTAATTCGCGGCACTAACAGGATGGAAATTTTGTAACCTAATTATTATCGACACAGCGTTTATTTCCTAGTGCGGGGATCAAGAGATCATTTACAAATACAAATTGTAACTGTTACGGTCTGATTGGTTCTTAGTAAAACTCTAGAATAGCAATTCCAATAATGCGACTTAAAATTGAAATTAGGTTAGGTGATATTATTCAGTCGTTCGAATAATTCGATGAATCAATGATATAAATCTATTGACTCATTTTCACTGATTCACCGAACTCGAATTCCAGAAAAGCTATATAACACACGCTCGTTGAACTGGCAAAGGAATCTAATATATTTTAGTATACTTTTAAAGCTGTGATAATTTTTTAACGCATGCTAAACGTTTCAAAATCGTTTTGGTTATGTTGTGAAGATTTGCGGTGTATCGATTTCATTTAATATGTATATTAGCAGTTATATAAAGTATATATATATATATATATATATATATTAATTGTTATATGTCTTAATTAAATCAAAACATATTATAATGAGATCAATAAATGTGTAAATATGATAACTCGGGATGGTAACAATTAAATAATTCGTATTCAAAATAATTGAGTACAATGTTTTAAAAGATATAACTGTATAATAGATTTCTTTTTTCACCATAACAAGCTAGCTTTTGTACTACTTAATAAATTTAAACATAATACAACTTAATGGGTTCAGGAACAACTGTTTATGGAATGGGGAGCCGACGAGCAAGAGAGTCACTTGATGGACATCCACATCACCAGGAGAATTGCACGTGCGTTACCGATCTTTTTAGGAGGGACTGGCTCTCAAGTGCAACTGCCGGAACACACCCATTGGTATTTGAAGACAAACTTTCAACGTGAGGAAGGTAGCTAGCCAGACGGGCATTAGAAAAAGCTCTACCAGCATCCATAAGCATTAAAAAAAAAAAAATATAAATGCTAAGTTTCGGAGTGGTTCATTTAACGGTTATCAGGATTTGCTGACCAACTGGGTAGCCACAACTCTCAAGTTGAAAATGTGCCGTCAAATACCTATAGATGTGTTCCGGTAGCTACACTTGAGATCTAGTCCGTCCACTAGGGTTAGCGTATCCACTATCTTGGGGTCACATTGTTACTTCGGGTGAGATTGTAACTCTAACGCTACACCTGTAGGGTATATAAAAACTGTATTGAAACTTAATGTTTAAAAAAAAAGGTCGTTTTTTTTTTTACAAAAATCCATTTACAGACATCCTCTCGTAATGCGTAAATGTACTATCCGGGAATATCATTGTTAGGACCACTAAACTTAGTAGGACCTGTTGGTTAGTAAGGATCGCGAATCTTTGTATATTCTCCAGCAGCAGTACAAGCCGAGGTTCAGTCATCCTGGCACCCTCAATATTTGTTGCATAAAGTACGGTGAAGCTGTCAAAGTCCTCACGGCTAACAGCGTATGTCAGGTTGAAATTAAAACGATCGGGGTTCAGGCCAAGACGAGAGAGGGCTTGTGTAGGCATATCGAGTGACCCGCACAGGCAAATACCAAAACAACACCATGAGTACACTTAAACCCCCGTATTTGTGGCGACTACGCACAGCTTTTATACTTCTTACACATACAAACTTCACTTTGTTATATGATAAAAAGTACCCTGTAGATATTTTAATTCATAATATTAGTTATATTCATAACACCGTGGTAAACTTAATTACAGTAGTTTCAAAGTAATACGGATAGACGCGTGCAGATAGGCGAACAGTAAAAAAAAAACAATTTTCGCCAAATCGATAAAGTGCACCCAAAAAATACACAAATCGATTAAGCCTACGGAACCGTCTCGAATTTTACTGGTACGTATAAAGTTGAGATCCGCGTCGCGGCGGTTTGCTCTATAACGTAGTTAGTTAGTCAACGGTCAGTTAATGGGCGATATCGGCTTGGCTCAGTATCGCTTGATCTTAATTTATAATTAGGATCTTTTATAACTTTTAGTTTATTGAGTAACTTTCGAGGCAGTATCGTAAATCAACAAACATATTTATGTCGTATATCGAGCCGTGTAGAAAAAGCCCTATTATATATTATAGTATTATATTATTATAGTACTACTATAGTATTATATTATAGTATTACTGTATGTATAAATGATTATTTGTAGTTTTATTGCATAAGTTTTACGGTGAGATAAAATTATATTGATTTATTGTTGTACAGCGCCACCTTTTGATATATTTTGTAACTAAAATGAACAACATACTCTCTCTAGTATAAATAGTTTATAGTACAACAAATATTTTATAGACGGCGTTGTATTTAAGCCTATTGTATTTCAATAACGTTTTGTTCGTAATTGGAAAAACAAATTAAAATTCTTTTACCGCAATTTTCCTAAATTTTACATAAATATCTGAATGCATTAAACATTCAAAATACTTTCCTCTAATTTACAATAGATGGCGGTGTGTCTGTTAAAATTAAAATTGCCTGAACACTAATTATTTTAAATAGTGTCTAATTTAAATAAAAACTAACCGTACGGGTAATTTGAAATATATGTAAGATAGCTGTCCTATATTATTTATATCATTATATAAATTATTTATATCAAATTCGGCTCAATTGGTATCATTGAACATGCACACACCGTGCACAATATACATGATGATGACATGACGCGATTCATGATAATTATGAAGAGATGATAGCTTAGTGGTAGTGTGTACGACTTTGCCTCAAGGGACGTGAGTTCGAATCCAACCACCTGCAATGAGCTTGAGCTTTCGGTGAAGGAAAACATCGTGAGGAAACCATAGCATGGTGGTAGGGCTTTTTCTGATGCCCGCCTGGGGGTAGCTACCACCCTCAAGTTGAAAGTCTGCCGCCAAATAACAATAGGTGTGTTCCGGCAGTTGCAATTGAGAGCCAGATCCTTCACGGGTTTAGCGTGTCTACCATCTTGGGCCGTATCGTCACTTAAGATCAGGTGAGATTATGGTCATAACGCTAAAACCTTAGGTATAAACAAAAAAACATCAGTCAAAGATTGACTATATAAGTCAACACATAATACCTTTTTTTTTAACGAGATGGGTGAAAAAAACATTAAATCAACAATTACAATTTTATTTATAGTTATATAATCCTTACTCGTATTATAAATGCGAAAGTGAGTTTGTTTGTTTGTTTGTTACGTGTTCACGCCTGAACCGCTGAATTGATTATAGTACATTTTCGTATAGAGATAGATGGCAAACTGGTGACGGTGAAAGACTACTTTTCGCGGAAACTTATTGAAGTGATGTAAGGAAAGGTATACATTTTTTATTCGACTTCTTTTCAAAGTACTTGTGTAAGTTAAGTAAAGGAAGATTAAGGGTTTAGGGTAAAGAAAAGTATACATTTTTTATGTAACTTTTTGGTGCGACATCCGATTTGTTCGACGAAACCAATATTGACGCGAGTGAAGCCGCAGATAAGAGCTAGTTACTTATAAAAACGGCATTATTTATACATTAAATTTGTTAGCATTAATCTCGTTTTCACATATATCGAGTAATAATTTTAAATATAAAAAAAAACACAAGATGGGTTGCCCAAGTCCAGTACAACATATAAATAAATATTAAATGAAATAATAGATAACATACATTTACATTGAACTTATGTGTTTGAATTATGTTAAATCTACGTTAAATATCGCGAAATTATGTTAAAACCGACGGAAGCGTTATAAAAGATTTGACATCGACAATACGGCTGTTGAAACCGTTTTGTTTATCAAATAAAAATTAATTGTAAAATTTTGTACTACACAAAACTTGATATCGATAAACTTTATCCCCACACTAGTATCGCGGCGGTAGCTGCTCGTGGATTGGTTTACGACGGTCCCAATCAAGCGGCGTCTCGTTGGCTAACTGCCGCTCTCTCGAGAGCCCTATAAAAGTGGATTGCACCAACTTATAGTTAACTTTAAACTCGGTTTAGTACTATTTATTTATCCGGTCACATCGTTGAGATCTCATTAGGAAATAAATAAATAATAATTCTATGTATATACAGTGTTATATTCCTCATCGATTTCGGTCATGGTGACTCCAAAACATCTCGTTTCTGTGAGCGTGGGCCCTAATGAAACTCGCGGACCCAAACTTACCTTTAAAACCGAATCACATACAGAACAGTAGAGCTGGCCTTTCTTATCTACTGATAATACGAGTAATTTAATTAAGGAACACTTAAAACCGAGAAAGGCAATAGCTGAGAAGGGATTAAAATCATCCCCGCTATGTGCTATTACAGGGTATGCAATACCGTGCTACATAAAAAAAAAAATTTTTGATAAGACGTTTTTAAGCCTTCTAAAAATATAAAGAATTCAAATATAGCTTAGGGTTTTAGTGAGGATGTCAATTATTTAATATAGCAAGTTGCAAGAAAACACGTCAAATTATTTACTTGTTAGAAAATTTTAAATTTAATTATTTCTCATGTTTACGCGAATATTATTAATCGAAATAAAACTAATTTAAACGAATTTTATCGCGGTTGGTCACGGTGACCGCGAAGGCTGAAAAGCTTTCGAAACGTTGGTATCAAAATTATTAAATAACCGCGATAAAATCCGTTTAAATTAGTTTTATTTAGATAAATTGTAAATTTATTCATCTCTTCGCGAGGAATACTTCTTTATGAGATACAAAGTGCCCTATATGTTAATCCACAATAACAGAGAATGACATGTAATTTTTTTTTTAATTTAATAAGTATATCCAAATTTTATATGACGAAGCAATGAAAGCGATACATTTTTGAAGCGATGAAAACTTAGTAGTAGACTGTAGGAATGATGCGTCATGGGACGTGAAGTCGAATCCAACCATCTGCAATGAGCTTGATCTTTTGGTGACGGAGAACATCGTAAGAAACTATAGCATGCTGTTAGGGCTTCTTCTAATGCCTGTCCAGTTAGCTACCACCCTCAAGTTGAAAATCTGCCGCCAAATACCATTAGGTGTGTTCCGGCAGCGGCACTTGAGAGCCAGTCTCTTCTATAAAGGCCGGCAACGCGTCTGCGATTCCCCTGGTGTTTTGGTTACCCCTTGCGGTGATCACTTACAATCAGGTGCTCGTCTGCCGAATAGTCCACGAAAAAAAAGCAACGATTATATTTTTCTGTAAATGTTTAATGTATACAAGTGGTCTGGATATGTATAGATTTCTTATTTAGGTAAATAATCTTTAAACTTGGTTTATATAATATACTAATAAATAACTGCCCGTAAATGGACACATCTAACTTCCTATACAAAGATCTAAAGGAATATTTTTTGGCGATTTCAAATATAACTCTTATACAAAATAAGTACTCAGGATATGATCAGTTAATGAATTCAGCAATTATCACATCTTTTGTTCAATGGTTACGTCGTAATGATTCTTGTCGCTTATACTTACATTCACCCTATGCAGTTGCGTTCATCTACCGATTTTTTCAGTTTATATAATGGCTCCTTTTATTCCTAACTTTATCTCCACCTGACTAGCTATTTTCCATTATTACTGCATCACAAACGATGCGTCGAGAAATGTTTTATATAAATAACACTCTATCCTTATCCATGACATCTTAATCCGTGAAATCTTAGCTAACGTTGTTAATACCTAGATACGAATTTCTTAGCTATCTGTGGAATCACTGTGCTGGTACTGGGTCCATGGTAGAGAGGGAAATTACGTGCAGCGTCCGAGACTTGCGACACGGATATAGGTTTGAGGGGCCTCTTTTCAAACGCGCGTCACTACTCGTGTTACTGCCTCTGCCCAGTTAAAATTGGTAGGAGGCTGCTAGAACAGCTTTTGAGATAAATTCTAGTATAGAACTTACTGGAGTCCTAGACAGGCCTAGATTTTATTAGTATACTTCTCGCTCGTAATTTAACCACGTATAAATTCACTACGTAACCATTTTATTCGGGTGATTTAGTAGCTCGTCGTATTTATTCGTTTTTGTACCGGTGGCTTTTTGGTATATCTGTTTCCCGTAGTCCAGTGAGTTAAATCAGTACAATGTGGTATGATGTTCTGGTGAAAATAAATAAATCCGGTCCGGAAGTCGAAGCCTCGATATCCTCAGGGATTACTAGAAAGATACCAAAAAATATTTTTGACTAATAAATTTCCTTTTAATTCTTCGATTCGACATCATAGGATATAATAAAACGTTATATAATATACAATTGTATTGCCTAAAATACAAATTGTACACTAATTTATTTTAGGGTCTCTCAATTTTTAACCGATAGTTAGCGATTAGATGTGCAACCACCCTGTAAAAATCCGTAGCTCAATATTGGTTAATAAAGTAATAATAATGAAAACTTGGCGTCGAACCCAACACCATAATGCGGTGTTCTTCCTATTAAAAACATGCGACAATCCACTGCGCACGCTGGGATTGCTGTGTTCGAAAATTTAGGGTAATATATTCGTGTCGCAGTCGAAGTCGAACTATAGGCATTTGTACAGATTAGCTCAATTTTCTGGGTGTGTGCAAAGTTTTTTTAAATTTATCTATAAAAACATAGAATAAAATAATGCACATTGAATATTTATTGATAATTATATTCAAGATGTAATAATTTATTTTCGAAACAGATACGAAAATGAAATTCTGTGTCCCCTCGTAAGTGGATAATTCTGCAATCACTGGTTAGATTTCGATGAAATTTGATACGGTAATGGCTATAATTAAGGACCGACATATTAAATCATTTCGATCGAATATCGGTAGGAAAATTAGCACATATATGTATGTGTCATATTGTAGAATATATTATTTTGTTTCTGACATTTTAAGTCTGTGGGACTATAAAATAAAAAATAAAAAATCATTTAATTCGTAACTTGTAAATATTAAGTTACACATAAAAAAAAAATGTAGTAATATGTTATTGTCGCCTCCTTGACGTAGGCCTCCTCATTACCGACCATATTTCCCCGTTCATTACAATAGTGGGCCAGCCTGGGCTAAGGTAATAGTAATAGGACTGGTAATTTTAAAAATATTATAGTCCAATGAGGCCAACATTTCACTTATATATATGTATACATAGATATGGACCGTTTATTTTGAAAATGGTGTAAGTCCATTTTTGATAACAATGAGCTATCACTTAATTCATGCTTAATTTAATGTAAATTTTTTATACATAACTAGTCCGTGCTTAATTTCTCAAATCAAATCCCATGTTTTGTACAACTTAAAATCGGTCGGTAAATGAAAATGCACTATCAACAAATATAGTAACGTTTAATTATCTCGAAACAAAAGAAAATGGACTTACACCACTTTCAAAATAAACGGTCCATATATGTATATCATTGTCTGTATCGTCAACTTGCAAATGAATATAATTTTTTCCATCTCACTCTCCTACCTTCTCTTTTTTCTATAATTACGTGGACACTTGTTCAAATAACCGATTCTACAGTAGCGCCTGCAACGTGAACACGGTGTCGCACATTCCGCTCTGCTGGAAAACGGGTGCCAAGTGTACCGACGTGGACGATAAAAAAATAAAAACAATTCGGTTTTATCTTGTTTTGGTGTACGCCGTGATCGTTCCGTTTTACAGCCGAGACTTATTGTATCGTTTAGCTAACTAGTTTTCGTTTTGCCGGTCTCATTTCAACGGTGATTCGGTATGGAATTATGTTACAACGGAACGTGTATAAATGGATTCGTACTCTAGCTGAAAATGCGGCTTTGTCTGCCGATTTTAACCAACTAGGTGTTTTTTGTTGATATCGCCACGCATTGTGTCACTAATCAGTTTGAGGGCAAGGTAATGGTGCGTGTGGCACTGGTCATTGGATGCTAATCACCCAACACTACCCATATGCACCACGGCGATGCTGGAGCTATGATAGCTCAGTGGTAGTACGTACGACGTTGCGTTAAGGGACGTAAGTTTGAATCCAAGCATCTGCAATGAGCTTGAGTTTTCGGTGAAGGAAAACATCGCGAGGAAACCATATCATGGTGTTATGGCTTTTTCTGGAGACCGCCTGGCAGTTGCAATTGAGAGCCAGTTCCTCCAAAGGTTTAGCGTGTCTATCAACTTGGGCCGTATCGTTACTTAAGATCAGGTGGGATTATAGGCGTAATGCTAAGCCTTAACTATAAAAAAAAAAACTTCAAACTCCCGTGTTACCGGATACCAGAGAAAGCTCCCACAATTCTTATCACGATGGAAATCTGTCGATAGATACTTCTTTGTGTATTCCGAGAGATGCACTCGAGAACCAATCCTTCCACTGGGCTAAACCGGTTCACCAACTTTTACCACATCGTCACATAACGTCAGGCGAGATTGTGGTCACAAAGTTTAACCTATAAAACCTTAAAAATCGTTTCTAGCTATCCTGGAACAGGTTAGAGGGCGTTGAGGTCGAATAACTGATTACTAAGGTTAAAGCGACCCGCGGGTTAATTGGTATGGCTGTAAGTGAAAAGGAGATGATACCAAGTAAAAATAGTAAATCACTTAATAGGAATATCGTGTGATTTAAGACGAATTCGTAAGGGGAATCCGGTTATAATTCATTGGCTGTTTTTCTCGAATGCTCCATAGACCGAAACGTAAGCTTTGTTAGCGAATTGTGGCCTCATAATTCATTGGAATACGTAATAAGAAGGTATCTATTGTAATATTATGGCGATAATGCTTTGAAGGCAGAGTTATGGGACTGTTTCCGAAGGCGGGCGATCGTGTTCACCTACCGTACACATAATAGTGACACGTGTATGGGTGCTGTGTATCAGAATAACTCGGTGTATATGTTTTCATTGTCAACGGAAGTGAGTTCGAATCCATCTACAGGGTACAGGGGTTCGAACTCATGCCCTTTGTCGTGGCGTCCGTGCACGCTACCACTGAGCTATCATCGCTTCTAAAACATAGTATTGGCGAATTTGTTTTTCCAAGTTTGATTTTTAAATTACCTATAGAAGGGTAATTCAGCTTGAAACTCCCGAGCAGCGATCCTGAAATACAGTTTCACGTATGACACTTTTAACACGATGTTCAGACGTATCGTATCGATAAGCCATCATTCTCTCGATAATGAAAATATTCTGCAGATAAAAATCCTATTCCGTTGATATTATCCGTGAATGTGAATCAAAACACAGTATCTACTGATTGACCATATAAAAAAGTGATGATTTATCATTTTTATTGCGAGAAAAACATGTTTATGAGCGACTTAGGAGGGGCGATTTCGGGGCAAGCGTCTTATTCTGTTCACTTGTATATATATATTTAAACTATAACTAAACAAAATATACCTGATGAGCATAAACCATGACCAATTTATAACTATAATCCCTCCAATAACAATTCTTATATGGGCAACAGAAGAATAAGCAATTAAAGATTTAATATCAACTTGACAAACACATTTTAAACTAATGTAAAACCTCCCTAACAAACTAATACTAATTCATAAATCATTTAATTTTAATTTAATTTGTTGTATAAAAACTAAGACTCGTAATAGTCTATATATATATATATATATTTATATAAATAGTTCGTTTGAAGACTCTGTTACGAATTGAGTGAAATATCATTGTATTGCCAATATGTAAAACCAGACATGACGCTGAAATTTTTTAATATATATAATAGGGAACATTCGAGCAAGCATGTCACCTGATGGTAAGTGATCATCGCCGCCCATGGACACCCACAACACCAATAGTATATACTTTGCTGGCCTTTATAGGAGGGACCGGCTCTCAAGTGCAACTGCCGGAACACACCTATTGGTATATGGCGGCAGATTTTCGACTTACAGCTACGTAGCTAGCCATGCGGGCATTAGAAAAGCTCTACCACCATGCTATGGTTACCTCGCCGATTACCCTTCATCGGAAGCTCAAGTTAAAAGGTTGGCTTCGAACTCACGTCCCATGACGCGGCGTTGCTTCGATCTCACGTCCCATGACGCAGCGTTTCTACAGGCTACCACTGAGCTATCATCACTTCAAATTATACATGTTATCCTAAAACTAATGAATGAAGGAGACGTTCGAATGTTAACGCGAAATTATTGGGTAAGGAAACAGAATAGGGGCGCGTGGTGGAAAAATAATCATCGAGCTCTCGTACAGTCCTCGGGGGTTTTGTTTCGCAACTGTAATAGAGATGTCGATTCTGTATGACGGCCGCATCGATAAGGAGAGGCCCCCGATTCTGCTATTTTACTGGTTATTTAACCAATACCTTGTAATATTTGGTTATGTGATGCCTTTTTTGAAAATTGTCACAGCCTTCAACGAATTTCCTATTCGCCATCATAATTAAAATCTAGAAGCATTGTTATTATTTCTGATTGTAATCATGATTTATTTTATTTCTATTATGTTCACTGAAAACAGTTTTTGCAGTGAGGAATACACATGCTACATGTTAGTGAATGTTTAGCAGTGTCCATTCATCCATCCATTCAATCGAAAGACGCCCACTGCTGGACGTAGGTCTCCCCCAAAGATCTCCACGACGACCGGTCTTGCGCCACCCGCATCCAGCGGATTCTGGCGACCTTCACCAGGTTGTCAGTCCGCCTTGTGGGGGGCTTACCCACGCTACGTCTTCCGGTACGTGGTAGCCATTCGAGAACCCGTTAGCCACTCTCAAGTTTAGCAGTGTATTCTTATGTTATTATCGTTTCGAGACATAGTGGCTATATTATAGTCAATGGTAAGTTCAAACTTCATGTGGGGGAGGGTCGAGAGACCCACCTCCCATTGCACCAGGCGGGCTGACTAAAAGCGTAGCTTGTCAGGCTGCCCGGACGGGACCCAGCCTACCACCAGCACGAATCCGCGTCGCCCCAGAAAGGCGAGAGACGGCCGTGGGGTTTTAGTGGATATTCCTGGCGCTTAGCGCTGTGTGAGTCCACACCCCTCTCAGTCCCACGGGCTGGGGAAAGCATAATTACATTCCCCCAGGTAAAAAAAGTTCAAACTTCATTAAAGGCAACCTCTGACACTTACATGTCAGGTACTTACGTAATCAGCGTCTATCGGGGTTTTGACGGCTTGTAAATGTCGCAATGATGAGTTTGCATGTATTGTGCTGTGAAAGAAAATACACTACCTCGACTTTTAATTTCCGTACTGGCACATATTAGAAACACCTCTCTCTTTCCTTTGCATGTTGGTAGGGCTTTTCTAATGCCCACCTGGCTAGCTGCCAGGCTTAACCTGAAAACCTGCCACTGAGTTAGGTTCCTTCCGCTAGGCTCTAACATGACCGGCATCTTGTTTCGTATCGTCACCTAACATTACGTATTAACGGTCCAAGGGAGTAGGTATTTATTTTTTTATTAGCAGTATTTGTATGACGGACGAGAGCCACGGAACGTTTCAATTAAGCAAACAAGCGAAGATAACCGTCCTGAGAGGAGTCGCGTGCTGCCGAAATCTCTCTGTTTCGCGACATTAATTTATATAACACGATAAGGTTGAAGATGGTGGAATATGCAAGTCGCGGATACTGGGACGTGAGCGAGATAACGTTTTACGTTCGTGGTCACGTAGGGCTGTCTACTAGAATAAGTATTATCGATATTTTATCCAACTTTATATAAGTGACTTAAATAATAAATTTGCACCTGAGTGCACGATCTAGGCTCGATTTTTTTTTGTCTTTTTTTTTAAATAAAAAAAATATTAATTAAATAAATAAAATAATAATTGAAATAACATAGAATTAATTTTGAGAAACATACAGTTTTAGGAAAATTGGTGTGTTTTGTAAAAGGACTCATATTTAGAAATTTTGTTGTTTTTTTTTTTTAATATACACATATATATTTTAATTTTATTGCCCTTTTTATTTTATTATTATACACCTAGATTGTATTTTTAAGATTCTCTAATTAATTGTAGATTTTAAATATATGATATGAAATACTATAGACATATTACAGGCAGACATATTATGGCCATAACGCTTAAGTATAAAAAATAAAATTAAGACAAAATAACAATAATAAACAATTACATTGATGAAATCAAAAATTGAAAACTTGTTATATACAAAATTTTACCCAAATCATTACAGCTGTTTCCAGTATTATCCAAATCCTATTCCGAGATACCTACATGAAAATTTATATCACTTCATAATACTAATAATTATATCTACAATTTCATAACTCACTTTAATAATCATAAATCAGATTTACAATCTAAACAATATATATAAAAATCAATACATGTACGTATGTTCTGATAACTAACATTATGGGTCAATATATAAAATACCTTTTATCCAATAGGTTCATTGTGAGCGTAACTAAATGCCATCGCTAGTTGAATGATCATCTTGCAATCGAAGTATTTTTTATATATTCTTGTATGAGATAGACAGGGCTATTGTCGAGTTATTGATTACTGATAAAGACAGAACAATGACCGCCATGGTTCCTAATATATGAATATACTTATTATCTTACAAAAACCACGGATCTATACGACACTCGAAATGACACGTCCAAGAATTCCGAATCTGGCCGAGGTACTTGAGAGAGCGTTTTCGTACCGAAGAGAAAGAGTCGATAGTCGAGTTGGGCGGAAAAAGAGATCCGAGAAGATCGACTTTCATTTACATCCTGTCTATGTACAAAGACAGCCTCGGCAAAAGACCAGAATGTGTGAGTCTCAGAAGGGAGACAAACTAATTTCTCGGCAATGCTTCCAAAGTACCTCGACTTTGCCGTACAAATGGCATGGCAGATTTTTGTCTTCCTATGACACTTTTCGTTTTATTTTGGACAATTCATACAATAAATTTATAGATTATACAGCCTATGTGTTATTCTGATGCATAAGTCATATTTGTAATAACAGGAATACTTTCAGAAAATAAGCTATCTTGCTGATTCACGTTTTTATTCGTAAAATGATAACAAACACAAAATGATCAGCCTCGCTCGCGAGTCCTTCACGATATATCCGAGTTTTTTTTTTCGTAGGGTCCTACACTGTTATCCTGAGGGGCTTTTACAGCTTCACCGAACTACAGGGGCCAACTCGCACAAGGGTATCACTAGTGACGGAACCTCGGCTTGGGCTGTTGCCGAAACGCGAAAGAGAAATTCGAGCGCGGTACTAGCTATTAATAAAAATAGAAGTATTATTATGTGGACGCGAAAGATTATACATTAAAATGTATTAATTGTAAAATGATCCCGTTCGGAATCTGAAAAACTCACTTTGGTTTTTACTGTGCCATGGCAGGCGAGGCAAGATTGTACTGTGCTCCTGGACAGCGTTACGTAGCGCCTTTTTATAGTATAGTGGAGCGCTGCCGTCACGTAATGCGCAAACATCCGTTGAAGTACTTTTAATACACAAATATCCGTTGAAGTACTTTTAATCATATGTTGTTGATTTACTATAATTATAAGTCGTTGATGTACTATAACCATAAGCCATTGATGTATTCAAATCATAAGTCGTTGATGTACTCTAATCATAAGTCGTTGATGTACTCGTAAACGGACACTTTAGCATATGCTGAGCTGGACGCCCTATGCTAGTCATTAGATATACACTGTTATTATTTATGTGGTATTGTCTTTTCTTTTTTATTTTCTTTTAATGTATTTATTTATAGTGTCCTTTAATGCTTGTATATCTTTTATTAGTATTAAACGATTTCTTTCTTTCTTTTTTTTCTAATCCACTAACATTGAAAGTACTTTCATCGTATTTTCTGTTTATATAATATTTGCGCCGACATATTATTTTAAAGTTTCATTTAAATCCATTATGTAGTTTTTGCGTAAAACAGTTACAAACATTCATACAAACTTTCGAGCTTAACAATATTAGTATGAAATAGTATGAAAATGAAAAGGTCAATTTAATATCAACGTCTTTGTCAACCCTACGTAATGCCGCGGTGTTCGCGAAACTTGCCTTAATAAAATATCAAGCGCTCACTTTAACATCTATACAGAGCGGAATTACGAGCTGGAACACCTTCTGAATACGAGAATGGACGTTAAGTTGGCAACAAGTCATCTCCAGTTTAAACTTCCCTGTGATCCCGGTATATAACATGATCTCAAGCTACATCGCCACTTAAAACCATGCGAAACAGTATTTAAACCTTTAAAGAAAAGTAAATTCGAGCCTCACAGTAATCGTATATATATGACTTCGCATCTGACGCTGGCTGCAGTACCATTTATTATTAACGTGATATTCAATATCCCAGTGTCAATAGACTTCCTCGTTGCAACGCGCAAATCATTACCATGGCTCAGGTGAAAGGCTTGAGGAGTGTTTGGTAACTCATTGTTTGCTGATCACCCAACACTACCCACTAAAATGCACCACGGCGACAGTTCAAACTCCAGTACTTCCATGTTGCCAGTCCTCAATTCATCTAACCGAAAGGTAAGGTAGGTAAGGTACTAACGGCCAACTCTTTTGTTTTAGTCTATAGGTTCATAATGTTGTCTTAAATATCGATAATATGGCCGTACTTTACCGACCGATATCTTTATTAAAAACGTGACTTTTGTTTGTAATTAACCAGTTATGTATTTAAATAGTGCCTATCGATATACTGCTTCTAAATTACGAAGGCAATTTTCAGGAGGTTGCATTGAAAAATGGTTGTTCAAGATTTTTGATCTTTTCCTGAAAAGGCTCGATATTTTCAAACATAACGAAATGTGATTAAACCTGGCATATACTTCAAATTTCAAAAAGTTAACCTAACTCCGGTCTTATGTATGTAGATGCAATGAAAATTGGGTTTATGTATGTAAGCGACACAATAAATCGTATGTGATAGCAGAACCGGAATCAGATTCGTTATGTCGCCTCATATCTGTTCAAGTTTGATGATAAATACCAGTGGAATTTACATAACTCGGAGTCGACTGCTAGTTCGCTTCTATAGACGGTGGGGTGCCGCGGAAACTGCGCCGCGCATCCACGAAACCGTACGGATATGTTAAGAAATTAAATTATAATTTAAGGTTTAAAATTTGTAAACTGAAGTTGTGATTTCTACGGCCAGTTTGTACTTGTGGCTCGATAAATTGTGTGAAGTGACACAGAAAAGTCGGCTGTCCGAATCGGTGGTCGTGGACAGCTCGAACAAGAATGTAAATAACATCTAACAGCTAGTTTGCTAACAGATACCCCCTTGTATATAATGACAGGATACCTAATAAAGTACGTACTTCTAAACAAAAAAAAAACTAATATACTTGTCTTAATATCGATGGCATACATTTGTATTGATCCTTATCAATCATTAAATTGGTAAAGATTGAAGGCAGATATGGCGCGCCTATAAAAATACCTATGAGAAATAATATATGAAATGTAGTTTATTTAAAAAAGGTTGAAGCGATGATAGGTCTGTGGTAGTTTGTTCGACTTCAGGTTAAGGGACGTGAGTTCGAGTCCACCTACAATGAGCTTGAGCTTTCGGTGAAGGAAAACATTGCGAGGAAACCATAGCATGGCAGGCTTTTTCTAACGCCCGCATGGCGGGCTGCCACCCCCAAGTTGAAAACCTGCCGCCAAATAACAATAGGTGTGTTCCGGCAGCTGCACTTGAGAGCCAGTTCCTCCATAGGTTTAGCGTGTCTACCAACTTGGGCCGTATCTTCAGTTAAGATCAGGCAAGATTACGGCCATAACGCTAAACTGTTTTGAGTCATAGTGTACTTTGCGTCGATTAATAAAAGCTTCCAAATTTATAATTGCAACTTTTTATATAAAACTTTCTTATATTTTCTCTGACAAATGTTAGAGTCTATGTTTTGTTTTATTTTATTCAACTAGATATATATATACAATATAAAGATAAAGTAAAAAATACTGGTAGTAATAATGACAAGAAATTTCTTTTATAGAAGGTTTTGTTTTAATTGAATCACGGCAAAGGGACAACGATGTATTCGATAGAATGCACAGTGTGCGTTAAAAATTTACACCTCCCCCGCCCTCCAAATACTTACAGGCGTGTTCCAGTGGTTACCTATTACCGTGTTCATGATTTTAGATCTGATTGCTAATTAACATCAGTTTACTTGAAGCAATATACTAAATCTATAAAGAGTTACCACCTTCGAGTTGAAAATTTGCCGCCAAATACCAATAGGTGTGTTCCGGAAGCTACAGTTAGGAGCCAATTCCTCCACAGGTTTAGCGCGTCTACCAAATCGGACCGTATCGTCACTTAAGATAAGATTATGACCATAACGCTAAACTATAAGAAAAAAGCGCTCGAGTTAGTGCAATGGCTTTGCATGTCGATAGAAAACACTAACCTCTGTTATTATCTCTGTGTTTTCGTGTAAGACAAATTCGATACAATTTTGAAGCGTTCCAGTTGTGCACAGTTCTTTCGCTATTCATCTTTTTAACCCTCAAGAGAAGCACTGGGTATGGGATACCCAGGTGTAAATTAAAAATATTTCTCCTTCAGAAATGGTTACAATGAGAAGGTGACTTTGCCTAGGGGAAAAATCTCTACTATCCCCACTACAGATTCTCCACCATAGTTATCTTGAGATGTGAATACGGACTAAAATATAGGCGGCCGTAGTCAGTCTATGGGTATGCGCTACCCAGTGCTGTTGTAGCGTCAGTATTTTGTTATTTTATCTGACTCAAAGTTTTGCATAAAATTGTGTTTTTCAGTTCTTTTTTTGTATTTATATAATTAGAATTCTAAAATATCTATTTTAAAAGAATTCTGATCGATATTTTATATCATCAGTCAGTTTTATTATAAAAAATGCCATGATTTTACGACTGCTCGAAAAACCCTGAGATGGCCAATGCGCTATTTTTATGGAATGCTGGACCAAGCTAATGTAAATTCTTTCATTATTTATAATTTAATAAGTAGTAATAAAACGATAACTCGGAATGATTATATTTTAGATCTATCTTTATCTCTTATTAAGCCATTTTTGATAAGAAGACTTCAACTGCCTACTTTACAAACGACATTACGCTCACAAATAGAAGCTTTCCTAGATTATAAAGATTTACCTGAAACAGAAGACCCTAGAGATTTGATAGCTGACAATAAACTAGAAAAATATAAGCGATGTGGATTTTGTCCCAGTTCATTAGACCGAAAAACATGTTATAAGTGTTTAAAATGTGATATTCCAATGTGTAAAGAACATACAGCCAAAATTTGTGAAAAATGTAGCTTGAAGTTATATTCTTAATTTTTTGTAGCATCAATCCATTTAAAATATAAGTTTTATAAAGTAATTTAAATGTTTGTATTAATAAAAGAATAATGAATCCATATTTTTTAATTAAGTAATATCATTCTAAAAACACTGAACTTTACCTAACTTAATAAATATCTTTTATCAATTACAGTTAAATGACGAAATAACTATCTAAAAGTACATTTAATTCCCTTTCAAATGCCGTCGGGAAAAATTTTTTATCTATAAATTCTGCCTAGATATGGTAATTTGAATAAAACACCTCATTTTAAGGGTTTATGTTGATTTTTTTCTATATTATTCAAGATAATTTTTTCTTTATGACAATTCTATGGATATATTCTTAATCTACACTGTCTAAGCTTTAAAATGAAAAAAAAAAATTCTATATCGGACAATTTGATCGAAAGATATTATTAATCAAAAACACGCGGGTATGGCATACCCAGTGCTTCTGGATCGCGCAGCAGCGATAGTGCTTCTCTTGAGGGTTAAATACCACATCTAAATTTTATTGCGTCCCAGTTAATCCGGTGGGTTGAACGTAAGACATCGTGTGCGGGCGTCCGACCCGCGGCTCTGAGAACAACTGTTTGTTACTCACAACTCGTATGTACACGGAACTCGTACGGAACCCGATTATGCATATTCCACGAGATATACTGGCTTAATAATTTCGCAAGTTGCCTCATCTCGGGAAACTTTCGTCCAATGGGTTTTGTTATGGCCCGTGTTTTAGTTGTATCATACTTTCTCGTAGCGTCTGTATGTCATTCTATATGACGTTATTACACGTGTAAAATGATGTATATGAAGCGATGATAGCTCAGTGGTAGTGTATACCGACACATCTTCAAGGGACGTGAGTTCGAATCCACCCTCAATGAGCTTGAGTCGTCGGTGAAGGAAAACATCGTGAACAAACCATAGCATGATGGTAGGACTTTTTCTAAGCCATCTGGCTAGCAACTACCCTCAAGTTGCAGTTGCACTTGAGAGCCAGGCCTTCCACAGGTTTACCATGTCTACCAACATCGGCCGTATCGTCACTTAAGATCAGGTGAGATTATCGCCATAACGCTAAGCCTTATTTATAAAAAAAAAAATGGGCCGTATAACGATATACCTCCCAAATATAAAAAAAAAAACGCATAGCTTCGATTATAATTTTTCTTACAGTACTATTCATATAAATAAAATTCTCATTCACGCGAACAAAGTCGCGGGCAGAGCATAGTATCCACATCTCTACATTTTTTTTTTAATTATAATTGGTTTGTACTTTCGTATCGATATAGACGACAAAACTCATCTTATTTTGAACTATGTTATGCCCGCGGCACCACTCCCATTAGTGCAGGCTCTATAAATTTAAAAGTTGTTTTTCTATACCTCGGAGTCTTTTATTGTGGGTAAAAGGGAACCCATGTATGTTTCTGTAGCCCTGACAACGTTTACGCGGAATTTCATGATGATTGGTCGAGTAGTTGAAGCGTAAAAACGTAATAAACAAACAGACAAAATTATTCGCATTTATAATATTAGTTCGGATTAGCTATATTTACTTGCAATAATAAACGTTTTGTTTCGGTTCAAATATGGAATGGAATATACTTACTATAATATTATAAAAGCGAAAGTGAGTTTGTTTGTTCGGTACACTTAAACGCCTAAACCGCTGAATCAATTATGATGAATTTCGGTGTAGTGATAGGTGGGGCCTCGGAGATGCTGATATACTGCATTGCTTAAGAAAAAAGTTATACAGAGTTGAGTCTAAACAGGGGTGAACTTTGTATGAAACTTTTTATTGCGTCATGCCATTTGTTTAATAAAATCAATACTAATTTGAGCGAAGCCGCGAACAAAAGCTAGCTACAGTAAAAGGATTTTGACTTTAGTAATCTCATTAGCTTATATGTTTATTACTTTTTCTTTTTATAGTTAAGGTTTAGCGTTATGGCGATAATCTCACCTCATTTTATGTAAAGATACGGCCCAAATTGGTAGACACGCTAAACGTGTGTAAGGTCTGGATCTCAGGTGCAACTGCCGGAACACACCTATTGGTAGTTGGGAGCAGATTTTCAGCTTGCGGCTGGTTGCTAGGCAGGCGGACTTTAGACAAAGCCCTATCACCATGCTATGCTTTCCTCACAATGTTTTCCTTCACCGAAAACTCAAGCTCATTGTAGGTAGATTCGAACTCACGTCCCTTGACGTGAAGTCCGTCCGCACTACCACTGCGCTATCATTTATCATCATTATAATATCAGCTATCTTCTAAAAATCAGTCCACTAGTTTCAGAGATAAGATTTTTGACGTTATAAGTACCGGCATACGGTTTCATATAAATTTAACTATAAGAAAGTTAACTTTGACATTATAAACATACCCTTTTATTTATTTTGTATTGATTCTAAAAGGAATCCATGAACGATTCGATTGAAAACGCACCCTTAGACAATCACCGGGTACTTGAGGGTGAATAAGATTGCTTGTAAATTAAATTCGGACCCCTGACCGTTTTGCACCGACACGTTTTTCTTTCGCAAAACGAACTTACACACTGCAAAGTGGTTCCCAGGCATACGCTTCATTTGTTAGCATTTTTTCTCATATCCCTATTTTGTATGTTTTTTTTTAAACTCGGGAAATTTTCACATATGTATAAAAGGATATATGTGTTTTTTTATGGAATAGGCGGCGAACGAGCATCCGTTTCACCTGATGGTAAATGATAACCGCCGCCCATGGACACCCACAACACCAGAGGAATCACAGGTACATTGTTGGTCTTTATAGAAGGGATTGGCTCTCAAGTGTAACTACCGGAACACACATATGTTATTTGACGGTAGATTGCCAACTTGAGGGTGGTAGCTAGCCAGGCGGACTTTAGAAAAGCCCCACCACTATATGAACCATCTCTGGGAACGCCTGTTGATGTTGTGACAGGCCCCATATTATTAAAATTATGTACTCAAATATTTTTATTTTCATTTTCCTGATAGGTATTTTTTTGTTTACTACGTACTATGATTTCTGCACGTCCTTGATGAAATATTATAATATTTTATCATATGTTGACTTGATAACCTTCCATAGTGCCAGGATGTACAGTTATATATCTACTTTTATATAGTTCGAGCTGTATGATGCTTCATGGGTAAGCGCTTTCATTCTACGTGAGGTATATACATATATAAAAGGTATGAATACTGAGATGACAACTGGTAGAAACATACGCTGATCCTAGTTAGGTAGAATCAATACAACCAGAACAAGGTTCTTTAAAAGTGTCCTTGAACACTTAAGCTCATTGATGTGGCTTTATTTATTTATTTATTTATTTCGACAGGTGAAAACGAATCAGAAGTATACAATGAGTAGGTTTACAAAATTAAAATACAAGAATTATGTATTTAATCCAATGATATGACATAAGAGAGAAGGAATAAAATTAGATAGGTAACGGTGAATTTAAACATGACTTTACCTACTGTAATTGCAGTGCGTGTTTTACTTAGGTACAGTTCTGAAGTAAACCTAAGCCGTTACCGGAAATGAGAAAAATGTTTACAAAATTGTTATCTCTCAGAGCCATGCCTATTTATGAAAGTATTGTATCCAATATGGCCGACCGCCACCGACCCAATATGGATATTACATATTTCACGCCGGACCCTGTAAGGTTTTTTTTTTCATCTGTCACACTGATCGTACACGAACTTAGGAACTAGAAAAGACATGGTGAATTAATTATAAAAAAAAAAAAAGTTTTTGTTATTACGTATTGTAATAAATAGTATGAAGGAGTTATGCATAGGGTTTCTCTACGTGATCGAATCAGAAATGAGGAGTTCCGTAGGGGAACGAAAGCTGCCGACATAGCTCGAAGTACCCTGATGGCCGATGGGGTAAAAAGGTTCTAGAGTGGCGTACCGGAAAGCGCAGAGTGAGACAGCCCCCGTTCGATGGACGCATGCTATTGCGAAGGTCGCAGGAAGCCGTTGGTTTTAAGCTGCACAAAGCCGCACGCCGTGGAGACGGTATGATGAGGCCTATGTCCCACAATGGACGTCCATAGACTGGAATTATAATGATTATAATATACAGTAATGGAATAAAACAGAGGAAACTGTCTGTTTGTTTGATTTCTCTAGTCTCAGGAAATGCTAATCGGGTTTTTAACAATAATTTTCCATTTGATAGCTCTCAAGAAGATTATGGGTTCAATGCGACGCGGCGGTTCGATCGGGGTGAGGCTCAAATGATACTTTTTATCCGAAAAATGTACTTATAGGTTCCATAAATAAATTGTACTATGACGCGGACAAAGATCTTGAAGTTAATTCTACACAAAACTAGCTATGTCCGTGACTCCGTTCGCGTGAAACTAAAGCTTTATTTCATCGTTTTCATTAAAAAAAATTGTATAGCTTATGTTACTCAGGGCTAATATAGCATTATAATGGTGAAAGAATTTTTGAAATCGGTCGAGTAGTTCTTGAGTTTATTGGTTACAATCAAAGCGATGATAGCTCAGTGGTAGTGTGTACGACATCGCGTTAAGGGACGTGAGTCCGAACGAATCCAACCACCTACAATGAGCTTGAGCTTTCGGTGAAGGAAAACATCGTGAGGAAACTATAACCATCGAGTTGATAACCTACCGCCAAATACCAAAACGTATGTTCCGGCAGCTACACCTGAGAGCCAGTTACTCCACAGTGCTAGCGTGTCTACCAATTTGGGCCGTAGCATCACTTAAGATCTGGTGAGATTATGGCCATAACGCTAAACATTAACAATAAAAAATAAAAATAAACTTTCCTCTTAATATTAGTATAGATAGCCATACATTTTGATTCTATTAAAATGTATACGTCATAGTTTAGTCATAGGTATATAGTATATGTAGGATCCCACTACTATACATTGCTGCTTACACCAAAACCTACGTGCATAGCGTGAACTTGCATACTAAGCAGTTTTTACAATACTATTTCGTATAAAATCACGACGCAACAAAACTCACGACCAGTTGAGATATAACAAATCACTAGCTAACTATATATACGAACTTTCCGAAAGCATTAAGAGAAAGAATTAGTCTTTTTACTTACCACTGTATAACTCTTTTACGAAATATACCTTTTAACTTTACAAATACTTCTTTACTCACTACAACTACAAATCATTGTTCGCGGATTTACTTACTACAAACGCGTACAGTATAGTTTTGGTTTCACTTGAAGTAGTAATTATTTTCAGATGAAAGCACAGCCGATTATCATGAAATTTTGCATGCAAGTTATCAGAAACGACCGTTAGGCATTTTTATTCCGAAAAAATACCAGTGATTATAAATAATTGGTATATATTTTCTCTGAGTCGTATCTAGCCGGTGTATGTCTTTGTACAATCGCGTAGTTACCTCGAAGCCCGAGGCGGCAAGGTAATAGGAAGGCGGTTCCGTAGCGCGCGTTGTATCTATATTACGGACAGCTCATCTTGCTTCCAAAATACTGTAATAACATATTTCACGGGCTTGAAACTCTTTTAGATTACCTACCGCGAACTTTTCAGCCATACTTCCTTTGAAGCGTTATAAGGTATTTTTTGATATTGATATGTTAACATCACAATCTCACCTGTTGTTAAGTATGATGTAGCCAAAGATTCATAGTTTATTCTTTTTTTTTTGGTCCTTTAATTAATTAATTTATGCATATATTATTATTCAATATTTTATTGTTTCGAATTGGCACATTCATGAGGATTTATTTCCTAGTGCGGGGATCGACAGATCATTTGTATACATTGTGCTAATAATTTATGTTAAACAAAGACTTTTTCTTTTTTTTTAACATGACGGACACGCTAACCCTAGTGGAGGGATCGGTTATCGAGTAAATTTGCCAGAATATACCTGTAAATATTTAGTTGCAACGTGTCAAGCTAAGAGTGGCAGCTAACTAGAATGGTTTTAGAAAATACCTAATTAATATGTTTCATAGCGACGTTTACTTTCACCGAAAGCCCAGGCTCTTACTTACGTTTATTGACGCCGCGTATGTACAAACCGTCCACTGAGGTCACTCTCAAATTCGATAGTCAGTTACATTAAAAATTTAACATTGTAAATCTACTGTTTTGTCATTACCATTTTTTTATAATTGTTGTTATTAATTCACACTTTGGCGTTAGAAAAATTACTTCGGTTTATGCAAAAGTATGAAAAACCTTGCCTTTTATATTTACAACAAAGGGTATTATTTCTTACGTGCGTAGACAATAATGAACTGTGTTGTTTAAGTTACAAAATAGCCATATATGAATATAGGTGTATATGGTGTGTACAACATAGTAAAAGGTATTTATTAACAGATTCATTGTAAACATTATAAAACAAATTGTTGCATTTTTTTGTTATATTCCTGTATTGTGAAGGTTTTTTTATTTCATACATACGTACTTTATATCATACTTATGATAGTAAAATTTATTTTTACCTTCGCCCTGGTACACGAGAGAAATATATCAATATAGAATATTAAATAGGATCGGAGTCAAGTTGAAAACATAACCCTTACAGCGATACCGAGTAATAAAACACAACCTGCCGATGCCGCGTGCCGGCGCCGCCCCCGCTTCCGGCGCGTCGGGCGCCGCCCAAACAGTATGTAGATGTCGCGTAGATATCAACTTGTTTATGTGATTTAATAGGAAAGAGTTCGCGACGAGTTGGCCGCGTTTTATTTTTATAACCAACGAGCTACTTCAGTTAACGATTTCATCGTTGCTCATTCAGTCTATCTCCTATTTATTTTTGGATGAAAACTCGAACGAGGCATCTTGCATCGCTTTCTGTGTAATAATATATTAAGGCAACAGTTTTATGTCATTTAAAACTGTTCAGCGTATACTTATTTTCCCTTCCCTTTTGTTGCAGAAACCATTTTAATCAAATCAAATCGTTTATAACAAAAAAATTGGATAACAATGTAATTTTTTTCAAAGTCTAAACTTACTTCCGCTTTGGAAATAAAATGGAGTTTTGGATGAGAAGTAACGGCGAAAGTAACTCTCCAGTTATCGCTCTTTTCAACATGTGAATACAATTGCCTGCACTTAAAAATATTAATGACATTTTAAGCACATACATTTTTATCTGCTATATAATCTACAATTGTGTGATACGAATTTTATCCAGTTTCTAATTTAGAATTATTGTAAACTGTTATAATTGTAGTTTATATATTTCTCGAGGAATTTTCAAACAACAACAAACATTTTCATAAAAAAAATTATATATATATATATATATATATATATATATATATATATATATATATATATATATATATATATATATATATATATATATATATATAGATAGCTTATGTTACTCAGGGCTAATGTAGAGCATTCTTATGGTGATAACATTTTGAAATTGATCCAGTAGTTCTTGACACAATTAGTTAAAAATAAAAAAACAAATCTTTCGCCTTTATAATAATATAATATAGTATTGATGAAGGTTATATAATTTTTTTGTTACAAACGACTTTTGTAGAGAATATTTTTTAAATATTGAAAAACGTAATAAGGTTGCTCTACCATGTTATATTGTGTTTTATTAATATAAAGGAAAATTCGTTTTTATAGAAGCGATCACATGCCCTTTATATAATTAATGTACTTTTGCTAGCCTTGTGTGGATCAGAGCGAAATTATGTCTATATCTAGTATAAAGATTGTGAAAAGGACTGACGTTTTCTAATCGATCAATATTTCAAAGAAGATTTTTTTTTAAATGTCATATATATATATAAATTTCTCTTATTTATATAAAAAGGGAAAATTTAATCGAATACTGTCTAAAAATTCTTTTAGTAAAAAAATGTTTAACCTTCTCGCTATATTTCGGTGGAATTCTTTGATTTTATGAGACAAAAATTTCCTATATACTGCTCCAAAATACAGGAAACGAATAGAGAGTCAAATAACATTACAAATTATTGTCGATCTTTGAAGATATACATAATAAAGTGAACTTAAATTATAACTTTCAAAATATATTAAGTGTAGAAATTGTCTCTGTTAAAGTTTTATTTTATTTTTATATATTTATTATTTTTATACTTAAGTATTGTTTAGCGTTATGACTATAATTTCATCTGTTAAGTGGCGATACGGTGCAAGTTGGTAGACACACTAAACCTGTGGAGGAACTGGCTCTCAAGTGTTGCTGCCGGAGCACACCTATTGGTATTTGGCGGCAGGTTTACAACTTGAGGGTGGTAGCTACCCAGGCAGGCATTAGAAAAAGCCTTGCCACCATGCAATGGTTTCCTCACGATGTTTTCCTCTGCAAGAACTCAAGCTCATTGTAGATGGTTGGATACGAAAAAAATTACCTCGACGCGAAATCGTACACACTACCACTGAGCTATCATCGCTTCATATTAACACACCGAAGAGTCCATTGGACATAGAATTTTCAAAAATAACATTAGTCTCTAACATTGCCCCATGAATTAGAGACATTCCAATTAGTATCACTGTTAATAATAAAACGCATGATCGTAAATTAACAAACGAAACTTGCAGTAAAAATATATTGCGAGCGGATTCAAATTGTCCATTTCCCATACACCGTACTATATAAGTATATGAGAGTTTTGCTGAGTCATTATCAATACGTTTTAGCGTCGACCCGTGGACATTTTATAGCGTAACTATTAGAGTTACAGTTCGTGTCTACAGGCGAGGAAAACTGGCGCACATTATCGTGGCCCGTGGCGGAGGAGTGTGACAATATATTTTGTTTCTACAATCTCACCGTAAATGTTTTTTAAAATACTGAGATACTGCATATTGTATACGATATGGAGTTAGTTGAAATTGATGATTATAAAGGAAATTTATTTTTATTAATTTCATTTTTCATTTCTATCGCTTCCGCATAGTAACTAAATAAGATTAGGAGACTTGTTTCACAACGTTGAATAGCTTTCAATATTTTTATAAATTGTAATAACATATCTAATGTAACAAAATATCCCAATAATAGCAAACCGGAATAAATAAACCTTTTTTATAGTTAAGTCTTAGCGTTATAGCCATAATCTCGCCTGATCTTAAGTGACGATATGGGCCATGTTCGTAGACACGTTAAACCTGTGGAGGGACTGGCTCTCAAGTACAATCTAGTGCATCTCAAGGCTTCATCGTTAGCAAAAAAAGCCGCATCTCAGATTTATTCTGTACTTCAAGTAATATTACGAGACTAGTTGCGTCCGCGACCCCGTTTACTTGAAACAAAAAATTTCATAACAATAATTATGTTTAGCCTATGTTACTCAGGGCTAATGTAGTATGTAGTGGTTTAGGGTGGCTTGTGGGGGCAGATGCAGATTGAAGCGATGATAGCTCAGTGGTAGTGTGCACGACTTCGCGTCAAGGGACGTGAGTTCGAATCCAAGCACCTACAATGAGCTTGAGCTTTCGGTGAAGGAAAACATCGTGAAGCCACCATAGCATGGTGGTAGGGCTTTTTCAAATGCCCGCCTGGCTAGCTACCACCTTCAAGTTGTAAACCTGCCGCCAAATACCAATAGGTGTGTTCTGGCAGCTGCATTTGAGAGCCAGTTTTTCCACAGGTTAAGCGTGTCTACAAACTTGGGCCGTATCGACATTTAAGATCAGGTGAGATTATGGCCATAAAGCTAAAGTATAGCCTTAAACCTTAAGTATAAAAAAAAGAGTGCTGTGCAGGCCCGAGAAGGAGGGTCACGAACCTCAGCGCGCACCTCTCCGAAGGTTTTGTCTGGCTGAGCCCTTGATAAGGTTAGAACCTTACTGGAATTAGATGATGAATGTAAAAGCGCTCATCAATCTTCGTGGAAGGTCCACAGGCTGTAGGTTTTTAGTCAGTAAGAATCTGACATAACCCATACTTTTGCTGCCCAGCTCAAGGTATCTTAGGTAATCCTACGAAATAAAAGGAAGGCTAACGTAGCATTGTAATGTTGATAGAATTTTTGAAATCAGACCAGTAGTGCTTGAGATTATTTGTTACAAACGAAAATACAAATGTTTTTATCTTTCATAGTATAGTATGGATGGTTATATATTTTTTAAGTATTATTTAAATATGCAGACGTCGCTCTAACACGTAATATTGTGTTTCATTAATATAAAGGAATTTCTTTAGTATAATTATTAAGAAAATAATAAATTTTACTATAATAAATAAGCTTGAAGTACTTTCCGTAATTATATATTGTAACTAATTCATTGCTAGCTATTTTAATTATAGATGCATTATAAATATATAGTAGGTTTTCTACAACCATCACGTTATGTTTTTTTTTTTTGTATATTCAATAGAACAAATTTTATAGAAACATAATAATGTTCAAAATATACAAAAATCTTACTTGGTTCTTCGAGTCGCTTGCCGTTTTATTTCTTTAAAATTTACTACGTAAACTCGATAAACTTATACATTTTATGTAATAGCGGACAAACAAGCAACCCTGTCACCTGATTGTAAGTGTCACCGCCATCCCTGGACACTCACAATACCATGAAATTGCATTTGCGTTGCCAGTGGTTTTCACAGGAGGAACTGGTTCTCAAGTGCACCTGCCGGAACATACCTTACGGTATTTTGCTGCAGATTTTCAACTTGAGAGTGGTAGCTAGCCAGGCGGGTACCAGAAAAAACCCTACCACCATGTTATGGTTACATCACGACGGTTTCCTTCACCGAAAGTTCAAGCTCATTGTAGCTAGTTGGATTCGAACTCACGTCCAATATCGCGGCGTTTATACTGACTACCACTGAGCTATCATCGCTCAAAGTACTGCTATAGGATGTTAATAGATTATAGAATTTATGTTCAATATTAATATTTCAAAGTGTTATGTCGTGTAGACTATGGTGCAGTGAACGCATATTCTGTGTGACTGTCTACGCTGCGAAACGCCCTTATTCTGAAACAACATGCATTTTTTTCAATTATATCAGATAAATCAAAGAAAGACTTCAGCCAGATTTGTCCGTTTGTCTGAACGCGATAAACTCGACTACCACCGAATGGATTTTCATACAGTTTTCACCAATAGAGAGGTTCTTGAGAAAGGTTTTGGAGTATATTTGATTATATTTTGATTGATCTTGACTGAAATATGAGGGTCACATATGAAGGAATCATTTGTAAAGGATGTGTGATTTACTCTCATGTACCGCATAAAGATGTAGAACTGTTTGGAAACAATGTATTACAGAACTTTTCCTCTTAGAAATATCTATTAAAATGTAACAAAAATATAGTACATTGATGTGAAACATCCATAGGTGAGGGTAAAACTGATTGTTAGCGTTACGATACAGACCGTGGCGACACATCGCCACGCTATATGATTGAATATATGTACTATATTTATTAGCGTGAGCTACATGGCGACGAAATATATATATATATATATATATATATATATATATATATAATTAAAAAAAATTTATTTTGTATTTAATAAAAACAACAATATTTTGCATCAATTCATCATTTTATCATTTGCTTGATGGTAGGGCTTTTTCTAATGCCCGCCTGGGTAGCTACCACCCTCAAGTTGTAAACCTACCGCCAAATACCAATAGGTGTGTTCCGGCAGCAGCACTTGAGAGCCAGTTCCTCCACAGGCTTAGCGTGTCTACCAACTTGGGCCGTATCGTCACTTAAGATCAGGTGAGATTATGGCCATAACGCTAAACCTTATGTATATAAAAAAAAAACAAGATAATAGTTAAAAATGTATACTAAATAAACTTAATTGTTTAGTTGAGAATTCGTTATGACTGATATATATTAATCTAACGATATATATATATATATATATATATATATATATATATATATATATATCTGTAAATTTGTTTATATATCTTTAACATACTTGTTGTGCCTGCGACTTCTTTCGCGTGGAAATAACATTTTATTTAATCGTTTGTACTCGTTTTTGTAATTTTTTTCAATACACTTTAACTTCTATCGGTGGTAGCGAGATGATAAATAAGCCTGAAGTGTGTCTTAACTATTTCTCTATCTAATAAAAATTGATATCCGACTCGTATTTCCTAAGTTTAGCTAAAAAAAATAACATTTTTGTTTTGTTCGTTATATTGTAATATTAATATAGAAATATTGTTTAGCGGTAATCGATCTGCTCTCGAGAATAAGTCACCGCATACGTCCAGCGTATACCATAGTTTTGATTGAAATTTATAGCTCACTCGTGCATCACCAGAGGGCTCGTAACGGAGTTAGCACAATAAGCCACTTCGGTGATTAAATGCACCGTTTAGTCATGTTAAATGTATTAAGGGAAATTATATTTTTAACAAATATACTACCATAATCTAGAACTACTACTCAACAGTGTTGTATGCATTGTTTTATGTCACGCCATAGTTCCCTCAATTCTAAGCAAGAATTAATTATTTAAGCATTATTTCCAAGCTTTCGTTCGTCACTATTAATAGTAAATTAACAAATTACGCATAATTTAAAAAAAAAACCTACTTAGTTATGTATTCTGAACCCTCTGTTAATGTTATAACGACCACAGATGATGCGTGCACGCTTTGGGCGAGCGACGCGTGGTCTTTGAAACCAGTCTCAGGTAAAGGAGAACCGGCCATTCCCGCCAAGGTCAGGAACTTGGCTATAACACTCCTGGTGATGCAGCCCTCCATAGGCGACGGTAAATATTCACCGTCAGATGGATACCGCTTACCTGTTCACTGCTTATTATATATATTTATATAAAAAAAAAAAACAAACAAACAAAGGGGAAACTGTATTTCACGGGGCCATCATGTACAAAGTGTGTTTGTCTCTCGGTGCTTTCTATGAGGTAAAGTGCAGTCTCTTATACGAAAGTGCGTATGTTACGTTTTCACGGCTTAACCGCTGAAACGATTATGTTGAATTTTGGTATAAAGATAGAAAGGATCCTGGAGATGGTGATAGGCGACATTTACTCAAGAATAACTTATTGAAAGTGAGGTAAAAAGAGCGATATACTTTGTATATATATTTTTACTGCGTCATTCGATTTGTTTGACTAAATCAATATTAACCCATTCCTCCCGACTGTCATATTTTTAAAACACTATTTTCAAAATTTCTTTTAACGTATTAGGACTTTTATTATTATTATTTCTGATGAAATTTATATTTTTACACTATTTTTCTATTAAAATAAATTTTTTTCGCTGTAAAAAATTTTTAAATTATAAAAATAAAAGTCCTAATACGTAAAAAGAGATTTTGAAAATAGTGTCCTAAAAATATGACAGTGGGGAGGGAAGCCGTACGCAGAACCTAGTAATTTATATTTTTATGCCAAAAACAACCGAAATAGATATTATAGCTAGGTGAAGCTTTCAAAATCTGGTTGAAAATTTGGCACACATACCACCTACACTTAGCAAATAGTACGTAGCGACGCTGTCACCTATTGCGATGCGGGTTCATGATCTACGAAAAGCTTGCATAGAGTAAACAATTCATTTCTAACATTCAATTGTATATATATTGTTTGGTTATTGGTGACATATAGATTTGCCAATTAATCCATTTCATTTCAATTCCATTCGTACCAAAAGTCTTTATCAAGTGTTTGAAATAGATTCACGTTTAAGCGTATTGTTTATATGAGAAAGAAAATACCGCAGAGAGAAGAAAGAGAGTTATATATTTAGGTGTTAAAAAGTTTTACTTGTATGACTTGATTATTTTTTGTTTTATTGGATTATCTTAATAGAGACGTATGAGAAGTAATATAAAATCCCAGAGTATGCTAGGGTTTCTTTCTACATCTAGACCTGTTCTTTTTTTCTAGAACAATAAAACATATTGTACTGATTGAACTCACTGTATTATGACGCTTCCTTTCAACTTTTTACCACGGGTGCCCCTTTCAAACTCCCTCTAACGTACTGATTCCTGATTTTGTACATTATTGTAACACCACACATCCATCTCAACATTCGCATGTCTGCTGCATGCAATCGACTTTCATTCGTCTTCTTACCAGCCCAGCACCTTGATCCATACGATATACTATATAATATATGTAGTTTGAACTACACACATATTAAAATAAAGCAGTCATGAGGACTGTCGATAAAACTGATAACTATATTTCCCAAAATAATGTACTAATATACCGAACTACATACTAATACTCGTATACCAAGCACAAACTAATATACCAAAGATCCATGCTACAAAAGAACAATACTACGAGCTACTAAATGACAGGAAAAGTAATGGCTAAGTAGTTAATTTAGACGCGGTCAAAGCAGGAGCGAGAGGTGTACCAGCAAAATCTTCCTATAATCGTCTAAAAGAACATCTCCTCTTCAGGACTCGAGTAAGTTCTGTATTGGAATGTGTCTCTAAAGCTGCGCTAACAGACTCCTACCAAATTTGACTGGGCAAGAATAGAAACACGAGTAATGAAGGTGAGTGTTGACGTGCGTCAGAAAGGGGTCCCTAAAACCTCCATCCATGTCACAAGTCTCGAAAAAAGCTCGGAGTTTCCGTTTCTGCCATGGTTTTCTACGAAGTAAGTCTCTTTGTGAATCACCACACAAGAAGGTTTCCCTTACAAAAGTAACTGATCATAACTCTATGTGTATTTATAGCTCGATGTATCCACTTAGTAGATTGCATGTTGACGTCACCAAGAGCCGTCACATATGCGCGGAGGCAAGCCGTTTTACCCGAAACAATACGAACATTGTGCAAATATTGGCATATTTGTCATGCGTGATGAATGGCGCGTATATTATTAGGTTACTAAACATATTTCAGTAAGAAATAGCGAAGTTTCAATACATAACCAATGTTTGTTGCGGTTAGAGATTTTGTTTGAAACATTTGGAAGAGGGAACTATTTTAAATTGCATACAGTATAAAATTACTACGTATGCCTTATTCTATATATCTCACTTGTAATTATCTCTTTTTGTTAAGTGTATCTGCTATCCTTTTTGACACTGGTTAAACTTCTAATCTACCTTTTTTGGTATCACAATTGTTGTAGTAGAATTTGCATTTAAACTTTATTATCACTATACATTTTTTTGTGTATATTTATTATCTAATTAAATAGGGGTTTTAATCGTTTTAATATATTAATATACAACGTATACAAAATCACAAAATTTTCACAGTCGTGAAAATAAAATTGATGGTACCGTTTTTTTCTAATGCCAGCCTGGAAAGATACCATTCACAAGTTGAAATTCATTAATTATTTATTCATTTACTAAGATATGTAAGCATTAAAACCAAATTAATATACGTCGTTAGAATGTTAGGTTAATTTTAAATAGTTTAGAAAATCCAAAAGTGCACGCCTCGTAACGTAATTATAATCGAATAATATAGATTTAAGCATTCCTATTAAATATGAAATTTAATGTTTTTTTTAATTGTTTATTTAATAAGAATTAAATCAAATCGAATCAGACCGTGAAAAGTAATAGGGTTTTATTCGTAATTATACTGATGCGTAAGAAAAAAATAACAGTCTCGATTAGTAAAGTATTTCGGTCGTTATCGTGATAACATACAGGATCCGCACATACAGACACACGGACGTCCAAGATTGAACTTTTTTAAACAGTTTTTAACTAATTTCAATAAATAAAACTAATTTAAACGGATTTTATCGCGGTTTGTAGTTACCAGTCCGTACTGGTTTACATAATGATTTCTTATGTTTACGCGAATATTATTCATCGAAATAAAACTAATTTAAACGGTAACATAAAATTATTAGTTTCTATAACAATAATGAGATCAAAAATATCACGAGTGTTAAAAATAGTATTATTATTTTTATTTGTGTTTGTACATATTATTTTACAAGTGCAATATATGATAAATAGAGACATTGAAATAAAACTAATTTAAACGGATTTTATAGCGGTTATTTATTAAATTTTGATCCCGACGTTAAGGTAGACACAGTAACATAAACTTTTCTGGACAACCTACACCTCAGTCCGCCCCGTGACCACGAAGGCTGAAAAGCTTTCGAAACGTCGGGATCAAAATTTAATAAATAACCGCGATAAAATCCGTTTAAATTAGTTTTATTTCAATGAATAATATTCGCGTAAACCTAAGAAAACATTAAATAGAGACATTTTAAGTTTGAAAAATCGATTATTTTGCATGATGCGACAGTAGTACTCACCTTAACGCTTCGCTTACGAGGCGCGCAAAAGGCTTGATTTTAATATATCCCCATGTCTTTGGTATACCTTGGAAGTAATAAACTATGATATCTCTTCGAACCAGAGTTTATAATAAGCGAAGCGCCCACTACGGATATATGAATGTGGATAAAACGGAATCAATCTGGCCCGAGTGGTGGTAATGAATTGGCTTCGGATATGATTGATGCGACCGGCGTGTCATCCGCTAATGGCCGCGTATGGTAAATACACTCACTGTCTGTTAAAAACGCAGCGTTTCGTCTTAGAACCCCTAAACGTCCGAATGTTGGAACGTTTCGAACGATGGGTGAACACTTTCAAGCGATATTAAAAAAAACTACCCCATACCCAGAAATGAAAAACGGCATTTACTAATATTTTTTTATGGTATAAGTGGCAAACGAGCGAGCATTTCATCTGATGGTAAGTGATCACTGCCATGTATGAACACCCACAACAGCAGAGCAATCGTAGGTGCGTTGCCGGCCTTTAGAAAGAAAAAAAAAGTGAATATATTTAAAAAAATACGCTTTGAAATCTCACAATAAACACATCATACTATTGAATAGCAAAATTTATAAATGACTTAGCAGTATGGGATAAATTCTACAGATATAAATAATTTAGGAAAAGTTTTAGGTAATAAATAATTATATCATCTATGTAAATAACAGATCAATATGTGTTTATTTATTTGAGTAAAATAGATTCTTTGACGCTTGACCGCATCACAATTACTGTACTTATCAGGATGGGACCATAACCATTCGCAGCGGAGATTTTCATAGATGGATCTAGGACACTCAGTTTTTGGGATCCATTGTCCCAAAACCATTTTTTTTTTTAATTTACCATCGAATGTATTAAATGTCATTAGAATTTTATTCGCTGGTGTATTTACGCTTCCTAAAAGCGTAGCGAGCGAGTGACAGTATATATAAATAACCAACTGATGCCCTCGATTTCATTTGCATTTTTTTTTGCCATCGACCTCACGTTATTGTGAAATACGTTTTCAATGAGCTTTTATATCACGACAGGAGTAACAGAGAAATTTTCAAGGCAATTCGATGTATTGTTTTAGGGATATCGTAATAAGAGGCATGTGATCGTTCACCCGCAACGTTTTGTAAGGCTAGTGCGTAGAGATGCGAGCGATAGACGCATTTCATTACCGCGAATGATTCACCGCATCGACCAGTGAAACGGAAGAGACGCTTGGTCCGGTCACATGATGCTGTAAACAGGAACTTGTCTGCTCTCCCTTCGTAGATACGAAGGTGTTAACTGTTGCGTATATTCGCGGATATTTTGCAATGTCTTTGGCGAAGGTACGACCATGAGCGAATACCGTAACATTTCAGATGAGGCCGGTAAAAACCAGCTAGCTGCATTGGACTCAATGTAACGTCACGTCTACATGTTAATTGGAGTAGAAGCATTGAAGAAAGAAAGTATGCTCACACTAGATCATCGCCATAAGGTAACCTACCTCTCAGTGTCTTACATACACTTTGGAAGGTGTGCGCAGGAAGTGCACGATCTAATTCCACTGTCTCTATTTTATGACAGGAAGACAAGACACCGCGAGGTACTTTCTGATGCGTACAGCAAGGGAGTGGAATTCGTTACTGGCGTCTGTCTTTCCTTCCTTTTACAATCTACGAGTCTACACACAGAGTGAAACGGTCCGTACTAAGTAAAGGTGTTTTGTCATAGGCCTCATCGTCACTTACCATCAAAAGAGTTTGTGGACAAACGTTAACTGTAAGTAATAAAAAAAGATTAAAACAAAATAGAATCTTTATTTATAATATAGCAGTGTAAGTGGGTTCAATGTATTACATTATTTTATTTTTTTAATTGTAATCTGAGTGTAATTTCTATTGTGTGTGGAACTAAAAGTATTATTTCTGTATATAAAATGATCTCATACCTTTTTCTGTACTTCTGAAAACGAGTATGCAAAAATTCACGCTAATGGGGTGATATTAAATCCAGTCGTTTATTTCTCAAAAATAGGTTAAAGATATCATTTTATTTATAGTCAAAAAACTACCCTTCCTTCGGAGACAACATGGCGTTCTGGAAGAGAAGAAGCGATAAAAGAAATTCTCAAGCAATCGCATTTTTTAAGATGTTTGTCCGTACCCGAAGCGATTATAGCTCAGTGGTAGTGTGTACGGACTCCGCCTACAATGAGCTTGAGCTTTCGGTGAAAGAAACATCGCGAGGAAGCCATAGCGTGTTAGTAGGGCCTTTTCTAAAGCCCGCCTGGCTAACTACCACCCTCAAGTTGAAAATCTACCGCCAAAATACCAACAGGTGTATTCCAGTAGTTGCACTTGAAAGCCAGTTCCTCCACAGGCTTAGCGTGTCTACCAACTTGTAAAATTGGAAAAATTGAATCAATTTTTACCCGTAAGTTATTAATCAAAGGATTAGTTGCTAAATGCCTTGTTATGGTAATTTTAAACACAGTTAAAATTACTCGGAATGTGTGTAGCCCGTTTTAATTGTGTTCCCGAGCTGTTTGAAAGTAATGAACCGTTCCGACCGCGCACCCCCTTCAAATGAATCCTTAATTACGTTATATTTATCCGGATAACAGGTACTAAGTGATGTAACTGCGACGGGCGCATCAATGGTCGTGAGTTCAAATCCCAGCGATGAGTCTGAGATTCCAGTGAAGGGAAACCATTATGATGATAGCGTAGCATGGTGGTGGGGCTTTTTCTAATGCCCGCCTAACGACCGCCCTCAAGTTGAAATTCTGACGACAAATACCTATAGGTGTGTTTTAGCAGTTGCGATTTATGAAGCGATGATAGCTCAGTGGTAGTGTGTACGACTTCGCGTCAAGGGACGTGAGTTCGAATCCAAGCACCTACAATGAGCTTGAGCTTTCGGTGAAGGAAAACATCGTGAAGCCACCATTGCATGGTGGTAGGGCTTTTTCAAATGCCCGCCTGGCTAGCTACCACCTTCAAGTTGTAAACCTGCCGCCAAATACCAATAGGTGTGTTCCGGCAGCTGCACTTGAGAGCCAGTTCCTGCACAGGTTTAGCGTGTCTACCAACTTGGGCTGTATCGTCACTTAAGATCAGGTGAGACTATGGCTATAACGCTAAACCTTAAGTATGAAAAAAAAAGTTGCATTTGACAGTGCAAACTGGCCAAAAAATCCCTAAATATTTGCTTTTAAATGGCTAATCCGTATTATGTACTTTGTGCGAAATGTACTTATGTAGGCATATTCATTGATTATCAAGGAATAGGTTATATATATTCATACTAGCAACATGCCCGACTTTCGTGCACCAAACGTATTTTTTTTTTTCGATATTTGTTATTGCGTCGCTGGTGTTAAATACATAATTAGCGGCCCGCTATAAATTATTAAAAAAAAAACTTAATTAGCATAATCAATCATATTTTACATTCAGATCGGGTTTACATCAATTCCTCTCAAGGCAAATTAATTTTAAATATTTCCTTTATTTGCATCTGCGAAGACACTAAGGTTTTTCTCTTAAACCAACGTGTAAATAAAATATCATTACCGAATATAACTTCTAATACAATTATGCGACTTATATGACCTCAAATAAAATACCGAAGTTCGTGATATAGAGTAATTTGAAATGAAAATTACCTATAAAATACTTTTTGATGGTTTCCTGAAGGCGGGGTCGGCGGGTTGTGTACCTGCCGCAACATAGTAAGTGGCCGCCGGCGTCGAGAGATTGGAATATGCAGATAACAGAACAGGTTTGAAGCCCCGTATTCGTTGTGGCGATTGTCCCACCGCGTTATTACAGAATGGCAATGAAGTTACTTTGTAATTATTTTTTTATTGTATACTTTTACCAATGTGTCTGATACAGTGTGGTCAGTTTACATATGTGAAACTAATGAACAAAATAAGGACGATACGGCCCAAGTTGGTAGACACGCTGAACCTGTGGAGGAACTGGCTCTCAAGTGCAGCTGCCGGAACACACCTATTGGTATTTGGCGGCAGTTTTTCAACTTGAGGGCGGTTGCTAGCCAGGCAGGCATTTGAATAAGCCCTACCACCATGCTATGGTTTACTCACGATGTTTTCCTTCAGCGAAAGCTCAAGCTCATTGTAGGTGCTTGGATTTGAACTCACGTCCCTTGACGCGAAGTCGTACACACTACCACTGAGTTATCATCGCTTCAATTGTTGCCTCGAAATCTTTATATACTGGTTTAAGAAGAAACTCTTTATTATTCAAGCATTATATGAACACTGAAGATTTCCAACATACCTGACGTTACAGAATAGATTGAGGTACTGACAAAAAGTATTTCTTAATTAGCAAGATTAACATATGTACATGTGTTATAGAAGAAAACGTAAGAAAAGAAGGGATTCATTTAGAACTAACACCGGAAGTGGAGACTTTAACACGTGGCAGATGATGGCTGGAGCCGAGTTTCCATGGTTCCGTGTCACCTGTCTGAACGTGACGGTTCAGTTTCGTTCATTGACGTGTGCCCGCAAAGGCACCTAAACGTTATCACTTTAAAAATACAAACTAAAAGAGAGAAAGAATATACAACAAATACACGCGGCTACATTCATTTTACAAACAAGAACTAAAATTATAAATGCAAAAGTGAGTCGGTTTGTTCGTTACGCTTTCACGCGTAACCCGCTAAATGGGTTATGACGGATTTAGGTATACAAATAGGTGGGATCCTGGAGATGATGATAGACTACCTTTTCACCTGAAAACCCTATTGGAAGTGGCGTATAGAGAGGAATAATTAACTTTGTATGTATCTTTTTATTGCAGCACCCGATTTGTTTAACAAAATCTATATAAACGCGAGCGAAGCCGCACCTAAAATTTCTATACATAGATATACATAGATATACATAGATATATACATAGAGATATACATAGATATACATAGATATACATAGATAGATAGAGCTCTTTTTCTTACAGTCTCAAAGTTATATCTTTCATGATACGTAACCAAATGTTAATAAGAATAACGCGTTCTTGATAAATCACTCACAGTTAATGTTTAAGAAGTTTTATTTCAAAAAGCGACTAGGCACATAGATATAACTGATTTAAATAGACCCTGGGACCCCACCCCTTTACCTTCGCTGATGGTGGTATCGATATCTCCCGCTCCTGTAAATCAGTTAGTGAAGATTGTATCTTTAGATGAGACCGTAATGTGGTTTGCCCGCGGATACGGTACTGTTTAACACCCGACGTTCAGTGTAGGGTTGTCACTTATAATTTTTCATGTACCTTTGTTTTTTTATAGTTAACGCTTAGCGTTGAAATAAAACTAATTTAAACGGACTATATCGCGGTTATTTATTTATTTTGATCCCGACGTTTCGAAAGCTTTTCAGCCTTCGTGGCCATGGGGCGGACTGAGGTGTAGGTTGTCCAGAAAAGTTCATGTTACTGTGTCTCTACCTTCAATTTAATTTTTATTATTGATGAGCGCTTAGGTCATTGTCTCACCTGCACTTAAGCGATGATATGGCCCAAGTTGGTAATCACGGTAAAGTAAAGAATTAGATCTCAGGTGCCACTGCCGGAACACACTTATTAGAGAAAGCATTAGAAAAAGCTCTTCCATCATATTACAGTTTGCTCAAGATGTTTTCCTTCACGGAAGGCTCAAGCTTGTTGTAGGTGGATTCTGTAAACACTACCACTAAGCTACCATCGCTTCAATGTCATATGTTATAGCATCAAACCCAGTTATTGTTGAACGAAAAATTGAGTACTATTTTGCACTTCCGGTTGGAATTGATTTGTCGCTGATCTCGTTGGTTGAAGGCTGATCCAACGTTGGTGGTCAATCAATTCCAAGTGGGAGTACGAAGTAGCGTACACTTCGATATTCGCATATATTCCTTGCCTTTCACTAGGCTTGCCAACAACTTTTTTGTACTTGAAGCGATGGTAGCTCAGTGGTAGTATGCACGACTTCGCGTCAAGGGACGTGGGTTCGAACCCAAGCACCTACACTGAGCTTGAGCTTTCGGTGAAGGAAAACACCGTGAGGAAACCATAGCATGGTGGTAGGGCTTTTTCTAATGCCCGCCTTTTCTAACACTCTCAAGTTGTAAACCTGACGCCAAATACCAATAGGTGCGTTCCGGTAGCTGCATTTGAGAGCCAGTTCCTCTGCAGATTTAGCGTGTTTACCAACTTGGGCCGTATCGTCACATAAGATCAGGTGAGATTGTGGTCATAACGCTAAATCTATAAATTATGCTAATGTATTATACAAAATACAAGTCACTGTAAGAGGAACTAATGTCGCGTAACAAGTTCCTACTATAACTCTACATTTAGCGAAATTGCATTTTGTAAGAGCAACATTAAAACGCATCGATGGTCAATACCTATGTAACTTTTTTATTAAGAAGTTACAGGAATGGTGAATAAAACGAAATCGCCGCCGGACTACTGAATTTGTTTATTTATTTTTATACCGTAGGTTTAGCATTATGGACATAATCTCACCCGATCTTAAGTGACGATACGGCCCAAGTTGGTAGACACGCTAAACCTGCGGAGGATTGATAATAAACAAATTATTCGAAACCTTGTCGAAAGCAGAGCGAAAACGCGCTGATTTATATCGAAAACGTTTCGACAACCCTAAGCTCGTGTTCGGGCTCTAGCCTAAAGGGTTTTCGCTCCCCGTCGTTGAGTCGCTTTAAAACAACGTTATTAAACAAACCGCGGTGACGTGGTTCGCGGCACTCATAAATATTAAGTGGTGCTCGTCGAAACGCCCTGCTTTTGCCCGTAATCGTTTGTACCTAATTCCCTTTCGTTCGTTCGCGGAATTTGATGGACTTTATTTTCAGTATTTTAACGGAGATTCAATTTTCAGTTAGATTTTCTTTTTTTTATATTTATAACTCGCGGAGTTCCATTATCTTTATCTTTACTTTCTAAATAAGTCCTAGGTTGAGATATGATTGAAATATGGACCGTTTATTTTGAAAGTGCTGCAAGTCCAGTTTCTTTTGTTTCGAGAAAATTCAATGTACTACTATATTTGTTGATAATGCAATTTCATTTACCGACAGATTTTAAGTTGTACAAAACATGGAATTTTTTTTTGAGAAATTAAACACGGACTAGTTATATATATAAAAAAAATACATTAAATTAAGCATGAATTACGTGATAGCTCAGTTTTCTCAAAAATGGACTTACACCACTTTCAAAAATAAACGGTCCATATTACGCGCAAAAAGAAATATAACTTCAATAATATATATATATAAAATATACATAAAATCTTTACCACAATGTGGTAGCACATTAATATCAAAAAATCTAATATTATATAAGTAATAATTCAAAATTTAAATCTGCTCTAATAAGCAGAATAGAATGTATGCGGTGTGTTTTGTAATCTCTCTAAAGCTTCTGATAGTGATAATCAGAGTTCTTTGACATTTGAAATAAACCACTACGGCGCTTCTGAGACTGTTCTCAGACTGCTAATCTTTTATTTAACTTAGCGCTGTGAGAATATAACTGAAAATTGACGTTTCTCTACGTTTTCGTTTGTTATTAGTTCTAGGACCATTTTTACGTTTACTATTTCTAAATGATTGACTGCTAGTGGTTAAGAATAATGTTGGTATGAATATACAATGTTTATAAATTATATATAAAAGTATGTAAATTATATATATTGGCGCTAATATTATGTAAGCAGATAATACAATGAAAGTACTTCAACGAATGTTAGTGCATTACGTGACGGCAGCGCTCCCCACTACCACTATACTATAAAAAGGTGCTACGTAACGCTAGCCAGAATACAGTACAGTACAATCCACTCCACCGATTTCCTTGCCTCTTTAAACAATCAGTACGTTATCTAAAGGCCTACTCCAGTAGGCCAGTCCTTACTATTTTATATAATTTTTCTTCTTCCGGCAGCAGTCCATGCCAAGGGCCAGCCACTACGGCACCCTTGTGCCCGCTGCCTCGGGGCTGAGTGCCCTCACCATTTGCGCCAAAAAAGTCCTGCCAAGCTGTAAAAGCCCGTCCGGCTAACAGCGTAGGTACTGTCGAAAAAAAAAAAACTGGCCAGGATATATCGTGAGAGACTCTCGAGCGAGATTGATCATTCGGAAGTAGTTATCATTTCACGAATAAAATCATGAATCAACAAGATGGGCTATTTCCTGAAACTACGCCCTAACTTTTACATATATGTGTAAAAATAAAAGGCTTCATCCCTGAAGAAAATTTAGTAAATTAGTTTCGTGATGATTTTTGATATTTGTTTTTATATTTGGCAGTTGACGGTTTATCTAAACTTTAATTTAACTATAGTATTTGTATGGAACCCGCCGCGGCCTCCCTCCGCAGATGCCTGAGCTTAGGTTTGATCCTCCGGATAGCACTCGCGCGATACAGTGACACTCTACATCACTGAGAGTACACCATCACACCGCATACCATTCGTGCACACTCAACGTTAAGTACACGGTTCTGTACTACCCTCGCGGCCCTTGAGCTACTGCTGGCTGGTTAGTCAGGATCATGAATCATTTTACATTTACGGGTAGCAGCCCAAGTCGAGGTTCGGCCGTCCTGGCACCCTTGTGCCTGCTGCCTCGGGGCTGAGTGCCCTCAGCACCCGCCCCAAAAAGTTCGGTAAAGCTGTCAAAGCCCTTGGGGCTAACAGCGTACGTCGAAAACAAAAAAAGGTATTTGAATGGAAAACATTGTGTATTAAACAGCATCGAGGACTTTGTAAGGCATATATCAATTATAATATAAGCCCCAACTTTCTTGTTATTATTTTGCTCTCATATATTTGTCGTTGTTTGCTTTATTTTTATTTTTCAACACTTGTTTTGTAATAAACGAAATCACGTTGAAAGACATAAAATATATATGCTATATATGAAGCGATGATAGCTCAGTTGGTATGTACGAATGCTGCGGCAAGAGACGTAAGTTCGAGACCACAGTGAGCTCTAGTTTTCGGTGAATGAAGACATCGTGATGAAACCGTAACATAGTGGTAGAGCTTTTTCAATGCCCGCCTCAAGTTTAAAATCTACCGCCAAGTATTTATAGGTGTGTCCCGGCAGCTGCACTTGAGAGCAAGTCCCTCCAATGGGGCCACATCATCACTTAACATCAGGTGAGATTGCGGCCATAACCATGACAATATAAAAATTGTAACGTTGCAAACGTGTACGGAAAATAAATAAAAAAACACATTCCATGTCATTAGATTCGCAGGAACGTTCAAAAAGCGGTATTAAGTGCGATATCAGGACTTTTAACGCGTCGAATCACACTCGCTCGGGACCGATCGAATATCGTACGGGACGCGAGTCTCTCTACATAAGCCATTAGCAGGTGATTTTGTTAAGGGGATGACATAATATAATAAACTCAACTAGTGTTTGCCCGGCGGTCGATTTCAAGTAATTATCACAAACCGCAGTAAATTCTTGTGAACGTGAAAAAAAACTGTTACAAAGCTTTATTTATAACAGTACAGTTCCTCAATAAACAACTAAGCTAAGCTAACTTAACTTCAACACTTTAAATCACCATGCCAATTGACACACATTTTTTTTGGGCTTCTATTTCTACATCTATTTATTTACTACTAGAAGTATTATGACCGCATTTTCCTAGCAAGCTATTAAAATATACAGCAGAACCTCGATAATACAAATCTCAAAAAAGTAAAAACCTCTATAATTTCAAAAAATAATCTGTCCCTTCCTTTCGGAACCCAAAACCTCTATTACTTAAAACACGCGCCCTCTGTAACTTAAACTAATAATTTCAGTATTAGCCCTCGGTTACTTAAACAAATGTTTCGCCCACCTCTATAACATAAACTGTCATTGAGTTATTTCGAATGAACATCAAAACAAAACGTTTCTCGAAGTTTATTGCTTACACGTGTGTACAAGTTAAGATGTTGACACAAACAATAACTATGTATACAATCACCTAGTGTTTCCTTGACATCAGTAACAACTGTATTTCCTGTGGATATGACCATGATTTACTCGGATCATCACTTGTTGATCACTCTCCAGGAAACTGTGCTGTGTGATAAATGTTACCTAAGTAAAAAGAGTATGAAAAGAAAATTAACAACATTAACTTACGCTGATAAACTAAATGCGATAGAAGCAGTGAAAATTGGGCTAAAAAGAAAGACGTTGCGACTCAGCTTGGAATAGACGAGAGTATATTATCACTGATAACTAAAAAAGAATCTGAACTCGTGAAGAAACAGGGAGCGGGAGAAAAGCTTGTATGTAAAAGAGGAAAAATTATTGAATTCCCTATTTTGGAGAAATGTTTGCTTACGGAGTTAGCGGATCCATAGTGAAAGAAAAACCGGAACAGTTCGCTAATTCACTAAAAATCACTGTTAAATATAAAGTACATAACTTAAAATATTTTGTGTTTACGTTGGCTTTTACTTAACGAGGTTCTACTGTACATTAAAAGAGCTTAGGCCTAAGAGAAATGCTTTCGGATCTTCCTCTATATATTTTTTTTAGTTAAGGCTTAGCGTTATGACCGTAATCTCACCTGATCTTAAGTAGTCACACTAAACCTGTGTTGGAACTGGCTCTCAAGTGTAACTTCCGGAACACACCTATCGGTGTTCGACGGCAGAAAATCTCAATATTAATGGATTAGAGAAAATTTCTGCGCTCAATCTCCTCTTTTTTAACTGTAACTAATCCGTGGAGTTGTATATGCACTTCATGCATTTTTTTTTATACTTAAGGTTTAGCATTATGGCCATAATCTCACCTGATCTTAAGTGACGATACGGCCCAAGTTGGTAGTCACGCTAAACCTGTGGAGGAACTGACTCTGAAGTGCCGCTGCCGGAACACACCTATTGGTATTTGGCGGCAGGTTTACAACTTGAGGGTGGTAGCTACCCAGGCGGGCATTAGAAAAAGCCCTACCACCATGCTATGGTTTCCTCACGATGTTTTCCTTCACCGAAAGCTCAAGCTCATTGTAGGTGCTTGGATTCGAACTCACGTCCCTTGACGCGAAGTCGTACACACCACCACTGAGCTATCATCGCTTCGAAATGTGCATGTTAGCGTTTTTATAAGAAAAGTTATTTAGAAACGTAATAACGTGTATTCGGTGTTTTTTTTTTAATTTTCCAAACACCGCCGGACGACGGCGCCTTATCTACAGTCTTCCGCTTTCGAATTTCGAAACGTTACCGAGCAAAGTTGGTCCGCTTTCGGATCGAGCGGTAACTCGCGTGCTCACTGATTCGTTTGTTTCCGATAAGATAATAATACCGATGGTTGAGTAAACGAAATCCTCAGCCGATTTTAAGTTATCCTTATAAATTGTCTTCACAGTTTTATTTCATACTATATTCATATAAAATCAAATCAAATTAAAGCGCTTTCTTCGATTTAGGATCCGAAGAGGTAGGTGCTTATGAACGTCAGAACTATATCTAATTATTTACTCTTTGCTTTTTCTTCTTTTTTATTCTTGGTAACTCAGTCCTCTTTAGTGACTTTTACTGCCATTTTCGAGTAATAGGATTTTGACATTTCGGAGAGATGAAAATGTCTTGAGAGTTTTTGTGGCAACTAATATATCATGTTCCGAATGATTATTGATAATTCACTTCTCTTACGTTCTTAATGTAATAAGGGGCTTATAGTTTATTTTTCTCTTGCACTATTTATCCCATCATACTGTATGACAGCCTCGCGTGGTTACTTTAAAACTATTCTTATAAAGAAAGAGTTTATAGAGCCTTGTAAAAGGCATGATTTCGAAATCTATTCTTCATCCCGCTCATGAACACTATTCGAATTATAAAGTACTCTATATTCGCAAATTATTCATTATCCATGTTATCTTTAACAAGCATTCTCATATGGTCTATGGTGTTAGCTTTAATAAGCTAACTCGTAGAAGCGACAGAGGTGAATGAGTGTGAATTTAGGATCATTGTCAGTCACCGCTGTTCTGGATTGTACTGTACTTAACACCAGGTGCAGTACAGTCACTATGCTGCGCAAAATAAAAAAAAAAAAAACAAAAAAAGGACAGAACTAGCTATTCATCACTATCTATTACTTAAGTCCTATGTTAAATAATAAAATGAATAAACAAATAAAAATTTGGTCTCTACTTCATCTTAATCTTACTTATCAGGAAACAGAATAATCAGTTAATGATTTCTTATGTTTACGCGAAAATTAATCATCGAAATAAAACTAATCTAAACGGATTTTAACGCGGTTATTTGGACCGTTTATTTTGTAAGTGGTGTAAGTCCATTTTTGTGAAAAACCAGCTATCACGTAATTCATGCTTAATTTAATGTAAACTTTTTATATATCACTAGTCCGTGTTTAATTTCTCAAAAAATCCCATGTTTTGTACAACTTAAAATCGGTCGGTAAATGAAATAGCATTATCAACAAATTTAGTAACCTTTCATTTTCTCGAAACAAAAGAAAATGAACTTACACCACTTTCAAAATAAACGGTCCATTTATTAATTTTGATCCCGACGTTTCGAAAGCCTTCGCGGTCACGGCAAAAATCAGTTTCTTTTATTTAATATCTCGTTATAATTTTACAGATTACGTGCTCACTCTGAAAAACTCATTACATTACACACATTAACACACTCACAATCACACCAATATACACAAACATTGCTCACTTGCATTTGCTTTGTTGTGCTTAAGTTAAGATAGAATAACCTTTAATTATATGATACTTTGTTGTCGTTTATTATAACCTCACCGTGAAATTGTTTAGACGTATTTCGAAGGTGGGTGATAATGGCTACAACACAGTTCTAAACTACCCTAACTACTATCCTGGGTATGTTCGTTTTTTGTGGTGAATAAATAAATAAAAAAAACGAAGTATATGATTAAAAATAAAAATCACAACAGGACAGATCAAGATCCGGCTGAAAACTCCCATCTCGTTAATTCTTATAGTTTTATATCTAATTTCCTTTTTTTATTTCAGATTTTTTTTATTTTCGAAGCGATGGCAGCTCAGTGGTAGTTTGAACGACTTTACGTCAAGGTACGTGAGTTTCAATACAACCATCTACGATGAGCTTCAGCTTTCGATGAAGGAAACCATCTTGAGGAAACCATAGCATGGTGGTATGGCTTTTTCTGATGCTCGTATGGCTAGCTACCACCCTCAAGTTGAAAATTTGCCGCTTAATACCAAAAGGTGTGTTCCGGCAGTTGCACTTGAGAGCCAGTTTCTCCTAAAGTTTAGCGTGTCTACCAACTTGGGCCGTAACGTCACATTAGATCAAGTGAGATTATGGCCATAACGCTAAGCCTCAACTATAAAAAAAATAAACCAGTACAAGCAGTAGACTTGTAAAATTACAATCTTGGTTGGTTTATAAATTTAACACCTTATAATGGAAGGGAAAAAATATGATATCTTTATTATTAGTATGTAAATAGTGTATTATTTTGAAGCAAGGATCTCCAGTATGAATACACCGTCGATGGACGTGAGGTCGAATCCTAGCCTTTTCAGCCTAAGCTTTCGGTAAAGGAAATCATTATGCTGAAGCTATAGCATCGCGGTGGAACACCTTCAAGATCGCTTGACTAGCTACCTGCGTAATTTGAAAATATATTGCCAAAAACCTGTGTGTTCCGATAGTTACACGTAACAGAAAGTCCTTGCACACAAAGCTAGTTTTTGTTAATTGCCACAAAACCTCTCTCACCAGTTAACAATATATATTTTGCCAGATCCTTATATCAATCTGGAATGTCCAATGTCATTGGGCATTAACATATAAACACAAAAACAGACAAAAATATATGTCAACCCTAATTGTGTTTTAATGGTACGTTTTATTAAAATAATATTGACACGTGATTGGTGGAAAAAAAAATCTACAACGCTTCTGATTGGTTCCTCAATTTGCGGGTAATAAAAAACACACTGCTGGTTAGCTGGAAGAAAATGCCTTATGGCGTTAAGCTCGCCAGTGTACATATTTAAAGTGCAATAAAGAATTCATTCATTCATTATTCAACCATTCTTTCGTTCGTTCATTCATTCATCCATTCGTTTGTTCATTCGCTTCTTAGTTCCCGACCGCCATCTTGCCTATGGTATACTCGAAATAAATTTTGTAGAATGTTCCTATGCGTTATAGTTCAATTAATTTTATCGCAGAGAAGGCGGTAATAAAGTCGTATAACGTTTACGATTGTAAAACACATTTAGAGTAAGAACGACGTATCCAAAAGACGAATTGTTACAGTTTTAATAACCAAATTTGTTAACGACCCTCTCGGGTCTTATTTAACCGATTGCGTGATATAGTCCTCATCAGTTTAATCGTTCAGCGTGGTTTTCTGTAACTTATTTCATTATTTTCTTTCTTATATTATAATTTTTTTATCTTATTGCCACGACTTTATGCCAGATACAGGGACGGGTTTAGATGAAAACTGGTCCTAGGCTGTACCATTAATGAGGCTCTTTCACCTTCTTACCTAGTACATTTTTATGTCCGTTAGTAGACACATGCATGAAATTTCTCCTAATTTTCGGTCCAGTGTTTACTGTTTTTACAATAGTGCAATTTTAATTAGGCTAACAATAGAAAGTAGGCTTCTCTTTGTTAGGTCACAGGCAGAAATCTAGTTAGTTAACAGGAAAATCCAGCCTTGGCCGGATGTTAGACAAAGTTCAACCCACTTACCGATAAGCATCCACTGGTCTATAGTAAATCGTCTGGTGTTATCACCACGCTGGCTTGGAATCCACTCGGCTGCTATATATATAATACCTAATAATTTCCCCTAGCCTAGGTAACATTTTTCACCATCGTTTTTGAGGCGAAATTGCTTATCGCAACGTTTGGTGGAGCTAGGAAAATCGAAATGTAAGAGTTTTCCGTCATGACTTACTCATTAGTTTGTTCTATATTGCACTATATTTATACAATGTAGATGGTTATCCATAGCGCGTATGCTATTGGCTGTGCCCAGTCACAGGTGCGCGCTTATTGGTTCAAGACAGCCAGTAAGTTCTCAATGGCCGCGCAGATATAGTTTGGACACGGCATACGCGTCAGATGTTTCATAGTGTTTAAAATAAGTTAGATGAATTGAATGATGTAAAATAAATAATATATTTTTACAACCCAAAAAAATATATGAATTTCGAAATTACCTACCATTATTTAAATTCATTAGTTATCTCTAATTCCATTTAATTAATGGCGTAAGTAATTCAATTATTTGTATTTGTTAATCGATAATATAATGAAGACGGCTATTCTTGGAGTTTCATTGCGTGATCGAATCAGCAATGAGGAGATCCGTAGAAGAACCAAGGTAACCGACATTGCCCGAATAATTGCTAAGTTTTAGTGGCAGTGGGCAGGCCAGGTTCATACAAAGTTTATCTCTCTCTTTACCCCCCACTTCCGGTAAAAAAATTTAACGAGTAAAAGTATACTGTCTCCAAGGTCGTATCTATCTCTATACCCAAATATATCATAATTGATTCAGCGGCGTAGGCGTGAAAGTGTAACATACAAACTCACTTTCGCATTTGCTACTTTTACCCGCGGCTTCGCTCACTTTAATAACACTCTTGTTAGTGTTTAACACATAGTTTATCTCTTTGTTTAACCACTTCCTGTATTCGCCAGAAATGTTACTTATCTCCATTTCCAGGATCCCGTCTATTTCTATACTAAAATTCGCCATATACGATTCATCGGTTTCTGTGTGAAAGCGTAACGAACAAACAAACTTACTTTCGCATGAATAATATGAGTACAGATGTGAAATAAATGTCAATATTTTAGTACTGATTCGATTTTTAAAGTTATATATCACCAATTTAATGTCTAGGGGTTGCAAGGGCCGTAGAGAGTGAAAAAGGGTGAAGCGATTCTGTATACCAATGTATGGAACTTCAACTTAAAAATGATACAAAATAAATAATTTCATTTCGAGCGCCCGCGTCGTGTTTTTTTCACGTGGTCACTCATCGATATGTACCAAATAACCAATAAACCAAATAACCAATTTACATTAATGATGTGGATATTTTAATTTCAGCATCTACCTATCTCGACCAGCTAGATAGGTTCGGGGGCCCAGACAAAATATTAAGGGGGTATGTGTGCCACAGACGGAATTAGTTGGGGTACCTTTGATCTATGATGAAAATTGTACAACCCACTTTGTACGTAGAATTGGCAGAATGTAACCACCACACTGCGGATTGCAGAAATAATAATTATCCTATGAGGGATTCGAACCTACTTCAGCGTAGCGGTTGCAGGTAGGCTATTGCCGTAACCGCTACACCGTATTGAATTCTGAAATCATTTCTTTTACTCGTCTAACCCGATTCATGTAGGTACATTGTTATTCAGTTCGATGATTGATGTTAACAAATTGACAACTCGAAAATTCCGCAACATGTAACTACATAATACATTGGTTATATGTTATCCGCACCGCGGTACGGACCGCCGACTTATATCCGCAGGTGATGTTTGAACAAGCCTACAGTTACACCGGCCTGTCCATTGTTCGGCTGAAATATTGCTTTACGCAGAAGTTGTAAACCTTTTGAGTATGTAATAAAAAATATATATTTTGCACGCCTCATAAGCGAAGCGTTGAGATGGGTACTACTGTCATTGCACTTGTAAAATAATATATACACACACGTATATCAAGAAAAAACACTATTTTGTTATTTAAACTAGTTAAAAAGTTGTTTAAAAAGGTTCTGTCTTAGACGTCCGTGTGTCTGTATGTGCGGATCCTGTGTGTTATCACGATAACGACCAAAATACTTTACTAATCGGGTCTTTTTACTTACGCTTCAATATAATTAGGAATAGAACCCTATTACTTTTCACGGTCTGATTCGATGTGGTTTAATTGTTATTAAATAAACAAAAAAATACGTTATGAGGCGTGCTCTTATGGATTTTCTAAACTTTTACATGAAACTTTTATTGCGTCATCCAATTTGCTTTAAGCTTTAAAGAATAATTATTTATAATTTTTAATTTCAGTTAGGCTCTTATCTACCTATATTAAATAACATTAGATAAATAAATTATTTCTGTATCCATCGACAACCAGAATTGGTTGACATAATCAATAATAACGCGAGTGTAGCCGCTGGTAAAAGCTAGTATTTATATAGTATTATTTATCCGTAGCTTTAAGTGAAGATATCTTCTCTCTCATACAACGTACACATATAAAGGAGACGCTACAAAGCTGTAGTTGGTGTATTGAGAAATAAATGCACGCAGAGCATCGTAAACGTGAAATACGTGAAATTCTTATAAATATCATATATAGGTATAGTTCTGTTTCTCTGATTATCGTCGACTAAGAAGCTTTCCATTCTAAAATTAAATATATTTTCTCACACCGGCGTCTAATTACAAGAAATGTATACAGTGTATTTATTTATTTAGGACCGCCAGTGGCCTGTACGTTATAATGGTAACAAATTATAATTGAGGCAATTATGAAAAACCTATACTGGACCTATTAAAGCAAGGTTTAGCGTGTCTACCAACTTGGGCTGTATCGTCGTTTCAGATCAGGGAGAATATGGCTGTAACGCCAAAATTTATCTATAAAAAAAGGTAATCATATCTTGAGAGTTTCGATTTTCCAGGGATAATGTATCGTCAATTAACAATTTTAATAAATAAAAAAAAACAATTTGTATAAATTTTTAAGTAATTAAATTTATAATGAATTCAATTTAATAGCTAATTAGTCTCGAATATTAATTGAAATGTCGATACCAAAGGTTGCACGCCCATGGCGGCCGCCCGCCCGCGAGACATTAATTCACGACATCGAGTATTGTTTCCTGTCCTGTACCGTCATTGAGGCCGCGCTCAATTTTCGCTTTAAAACCGCTCACTCTAATACATTGAGCGAGAACGGGAAAGCGATAACCGTCAATTGCGTATATTAAACGAGCGTCCGTTGTCATGGATACTGTCGTTTCCGGCGGGCCACATCCGGTGATACGTGGAAAGCTTTTTGCGCGACAATGTATTGTCTCTTTCGACGATTAATTCTTTTATATATAGCACGGGAAATGTAATGAATATTGCAATTTTTAAAAAGTATTTGCTTTATATTATGTTGTACCAGCAATAAAATCTGGCGTTGCACGGGTATTGTGGCTACAGTCTAATAGAAATTTTTTAGAGGAATAATTCCATAATATATTACTATTATATGACATTATCGAGTTACGCGGCGCACGGTAATAAAGATCAGTCGGCTTTTTTTCGAACATTTTCAACTATTACTCTAATATTTCGACCAATTTACAAAAAAAACCTTAACAAATTATACATTTAAATCTTTCCCGTGAATTACACTGTCTATATTTGAAAATCGCATGAATGTCCGGTTAGTAGTTTTTGATGTTATCGCAAATAGACAGACAGACAGACGCGGTAGGGGAAATTGTTTATAATATCGAGTCTTTTCAGGAAAAACATCGTAAGCGTCAAACTTCAAAAGTGTTTTTTTTTTAATTTGTTCTCCTAATAAATATCTTTGTAACTTAGAAGTGATATGTTAATAGATCAGTGGTTAATTATGACCAACGTGATATTTTTTTTACATGAAGATATCATAAATACTTTTAATTAAGTATGAATAACTCTCTCTTGTAAAAAGTTCAATTTGTCACTTACAATACTTTTCCTTAAAATGCTGAATATGTAGAGATGAATGAAGATATATATCTTTTTTTAATGTCGAAGACGTATCTAACATCATTAGAAGCATCGAATTTAATGCCTATTAAAAAAGTAATTTAATCTATTATTTTATAAATGGTTACACTTTATTATGTTTTGACCCCTTTTTGTATTTTTTTTCTGTTTATGGAATAGGAGACAAACAAGCAAGCGTGTCACCTCATGGTAAGTGATAACCGCAGCCGATGGACACTTACAACACCTGAGGGAGCGCAGGTGTGTTGGGAACCTTTTTATAGGCAAGGCTGGCACTCAAGTGCCACTGCCGGAACACACCTAATGGTATTTGGCGGCAGATTTTTAACTCCTGGTTGGTAGCTAGCTAGACGGGCATAAAAAAGCTCTACCACCATGTAAAATGCAAAATGTATAATTTTATTATTTGACAACAATTGTCGACCGACTGCAAATGGTTAGCTTGACCATCCTATATAGAGTGGTGACAATTAGGTACCCGCGTTTAGTGTATCACGCTACTGGTTCAACAGAAGCGATGACAGCTCAGTGGTAGTTTGTACGGATGCCTTGTTTATGGACGTGATAGGAGGAACTGGCTCGCAAGTGCAACTGCCGGAACACAACTATTGTTATTTGGCGGCAAATTTTCAACTTGAGGGTGGTAGGGCCAGGCGGGTATTAGAAAAAGCCCTACCACCATGCTATGGGTTCTTCACGAAGTTTCCCTTCACCGAAAGCTCAAGCTCCTTGCAGGGTCAAGTGGACAGTCTAATTTACGTTCGGTTCGAATATGACTTCATCTGGTTTCTCAAGATACGGTTATAGGACTGTTTCGGATATCCGATATTATCGGATAATGCCAGTTACCGGCACTGAATGTTTTATACAATTGTATATTCGCTATTGAAGCGATGTCAAGCGGTTGCTTTGAAGCGATGATAGCTCAGTGGTAGTGTGTACGACTTCGAGTCAAGGGACGTGAATACGAATCCACCTGCAATGAGCTTCAGTTTTCAGTGAAGAAAAACATCGTGATGAAACCATAAGGTGGTGGTAGGGCTTTTTAATGCCGAACTTGGTAGCTACCACACTCAAATTGAAAATCTGCAACCAAATACTTATGGGTGTGTTCCGGCGGTTGCATTTGAGGGCCAATCTCTCCACTAGGCTCAGCACGTCCATTATCCTGGGCCACATCGTAACTTAACTTCAGGTAAATTTGTAGCCACAACGCTAAATAGAAAAGAAACATCCTAATACTAAATTTACATACCCAATCCCCGCGGAAATATTGTTTCGGCTAAATTTATTTCGAAATATCGTCCCGAGGCGTAAAACCTCCCGACCGTTGCGCCGATAGCAATAAAATATTGTCAATAATGCAAATATTGTTTCGAAAGATAAGAGAGATGTGTCAAAGCGGACGGAAATATGTCTGTTAACGGCTTCGAAATGTATAGCTATTTCTTTGTCAGTTTTATTCATGTGACACGATAACAAACACATTTATTTATGATCGCACGTTATATGTTCACTATTTTCCCTTACATTGTCTAATAATGATTTATGGCTATCATGCATTATAACTACATTATCACCTGGTGTTAAGTAACGATTGGCACGAGACGGTGAACATTGCAAGCTTAGTGAAGGAACTGGCTCTCGAGTGTGACAGCCGGAGTACATCTATAGGCGTTTGGTGGAACATTTTCAACTTGAGGGTGGTAGCTCGTAATAGAAAAATGTAGGTGTCCCTGGTATCTAAAAACAGGGGAGTTTGGAGTGTCCTCGTGTACCGTTTTAACTTATCACCTCACGACACTTGGTACATACCTCCCTACAGAGCCCGGGTAATGCATTTGAGTTTACATGTTTTCCATGAACGATAGTATTTTACGGTATAGTATAAAAAAGGGTGGTAGTTAGTCAGATGTGTACAGAGAAAGCCCTACCACCATGCTATGGTGTCCTCACGATGTTTCTTGTCGTTGCTGGTGGATTTGAAGTCACTATAATTGACGCGGCCTTCGTCCACTACCGACTGAGCCATCATTGCTTCGATTATCCGGATAGCCTAAACCACGTATTATAATTACAATGTATAGCTCTTTTGTTATCTAATATAACACAATGTGCCTATATAGGACACGTCCTTGAAATTACATTTAATCTTGTCCTATTATCGTATAGGTTATTATTTTTACTTTAACGTGCCTGAAATACAATAATTTATCGCTTGTTGCGTTTGACTGGAAGGATTATGAGAGTGGTGTGTCGTATTTAATAATAATAATAATAATATTTTTTACTGCCACTCTCACAAAAGTTTTAGAAATACATATATTTAAGCTTATACTACGTGATAAAGGGACAAACTCAGCAAATGCTGTAAGGCACAGTTGCACCACACAGCGCTGGTTTTCAGTCTGCCTCGTACTTTATTTATTTGTTTACAGATGCGCAATTCGTAGATTGGCAATACAGCACAAAAAAAAAAACAATAATAACAATAGTCCAAATATGTAGCATGTATTATCGGAATAATACAATTCAATATAACCAACGGGAAACCACTAAAAGAAAAAACTTTAGAAAGTAAAAGAAGATAAATAAAGCTGTTATATTCTCGTTTGGTCTAATTGTATTTGTAAGAGAATTCTCTGCATATGTAATTTAAATGGCATATGGGATATACTAGTATTTCGTAATGGACGAGACAAATCGTTCCGGATCTTTGCGGCAGCGAATTTAAAACCTCCTCTGAATGCTGAAGTCTTGTGTTTCGGTAGCACGGCTCGGTCCGCTAGCCTTGCCCGTGTGTTCCTGTCATGTGTATCTTTAAGCCACGTAAACTCTTTGAAAAGGTATTACGGTCTTTTGTTCCGTATTATTTTGCGGACCATTACTGAGAGATGTAGTTCTCTTTGTATTTACCTAGTGTAAGCTATCAGATTTCGCAGATTTCTGCAGATGCTTGAGCCTAGGATCGATCCTCCGGATGGGAGCTCTCCAGTAACTCTGCTCGCGCGTTGCAGTGACAACGTCACTGAGAGTACATCATCACACCGCATATCATCCGTGCACACACACACACATGATGTACACGGTTCTGTAAGGGACTACCCTCGCGACCCTTGCGTGGCTGCCCTATGTTATTGTTAGAACCTGTTGGTTAGTTAGGATCGCGAATCTTTGTTCGTGTTTCGGCTGTAGTCCAAGCCAAGGTTCGGCCGTTCTGGCACCCTTGCGCTCGCTGCCACTAGACTGAGTGCCCTTAGCATTCACCCCAAAAAGTTCGGTGAAGCTGTCAAAGCCTTTACGGCTAACGGCGTATGTCAGGTTGAAAAAAAATTACCAGATATGTAGCAAGTAAAAATCCCTACATTTTCCGCTTACTTCCCAGAGACTAGAACCGCTTAAATATTTTATCCAGTCAAATAGAACCTTCGAGAGCTTTCACATCAAAAGTCAATGACAATAAAGAACCATGTTGTGATGGACATTTATTAGCGTTTATTTCTACTCGTATCCAGAGATATGTGATCAGTAAAGATTGAATAACAATTTATTAGTTTTTTAGGACAACTAAATAATTCTCTGTGTAGTTTGTCAAAGAAACAATCAGATAGAGCACATTCGTATGAATCCATAAATCGAGGAAGAGACGCCATCGTGATATTCTTTGACAATCGGCTAATCATATTTTCAGTTAAGGCGTAGAATTCTCATAATAAATTTTTATTAACTTTATTTTTTATACTATCTCATTGGTGTACTGATAAACTTAAGTGGCAGCGGGCTGGGCACGTTGCTCGTAGAACCGATGCCCGGTTGGACCAACGGGTTCTCGAATGGCTACCACGTACCGGAAGACGTAGCGTGGGTAGGCCCCCCAAAGGTGGGCCGACGACCTGATGAAGGTCGCGGGAATCTGCTGGATACAGATGGCGGGAGACCGGTCGTCGTGGAGATCTTTGGGGGAGACCTATGCCCAGCAGTGGACGTGTTTCGGTTGAATGGATCTCATTTGTCGGACGTTATCTTGCCCTTTTCAGTAATGACTTGTATAAAACACCATCTATGGTGTTCAAATAATACATGATAATTAGTCAAACTGTGTTGGAGTTTAGTATTTTATCTTCTATTTAGAACGAACCCTCTTATTTTATACGCTAGATAGTATCCTATATATTAGTCCAAAAGATTAGTTTTTACCTTGTAAAATTTATCGAAATCGGTGAAATATCTTAGGAGCGTTGTCTGAGTGATGTCAGAGCCATGACTGTGTTTTTTTTATAGTTATGACTTAATGTTACCTTAATCTTACCTGATCTTAAGTGACGATACGGACCAAGCTGGTAGACACGCTAAACTTTGAAAGGAACTGGCTCTCAAGTGCAACTGCCGGAACATACCTATTGGTATTTAGCGGTAGATTTTCAGCTTGAGGGTGGTATGTTTTCCTTCATCGAAAGCTCAAGCTCATTGTAGTTGGTAGTTATAATTTTGTATTTTATTTATAATTTCTAAAGTGTGAAAGCGATCACTAATTTTCATAGGTTCGGCAAAAAACAGATTTTTTATTATCGGCTGCCATCTCAATATTTACAGATGTTATACATATTTTATCACTGATACAGCTCATCCAAATCTTGTTCAGTTTCCCATTACAACTAAATCCATCCACCTTCATACTTAAGGTTCTTAATCTAATTATATAACTTTTTTATATCAGCATAAAATAAAAAGCCAACTCTTATTAGAATAGTAACAGAGTAAAATTGAGAAAAGATTTGAGAGAAAAAAAATAATGTTTAAGTAATTATGAATTATATATGGAGGTTAATTCACCGCCTTAACATAGCACTGATACTTTTCACGGAAGCGTCACTCCATACATCAAGCTAATGCGAAATCCGATTTATTCCCCAATCGAATGTTAATTTACGAGGCCCGTTCCAATTGTGTAGACGGTAGAAGAAATTCAACAAACACTTCCGTTGATGATATTAATAGTAAAAAAGTCATGCGCGTAACAAGCACCGTACCCCGGTACACTTGATATAAATTATTATTTATTATACTACACCCTATATATCCGGTGAATTTCATATCACCTAAAATCGATGATCTTTTATACTCGCTAAAATTAAAAAAAAGATTTGACTTACATCTGACTTTATAACTCCCACGAATTGAATGCCTTTTATTTATATTAAATTTAAATATAGGATGGTTCGAACCCACGTCCCTTGACGCAACGCTCGTGCACACTACTAACTAAGCTATCATCGCTTCATTACTTTTCATATTATGAGATTTTGATAAAAAAAATGCTCGTTTTTCATATAAGCCCTGTCAAAAATAAAGAACACAATAAAATGAGAATTGGCCAATTTAGTGCAGCCATTCGGAAGTTATGCATGTACATACATATATATAAATACATCTTCGCAGTCAGACCGGATATAACAGTGCAATTGTGATATCGAAGTATGTGATGAAACCATACTTTGGTGGTATGTTTGTTTTTGCTAATGCCTGTCTGGCTAGCTACCGCCCTCAAGCTGAAAATCTGCCAGGAAATTTACCTTGCGGTGTGTTCCGGCAGTTGCACTTGAGGGTTTGACGTTCCATTGGGCTTAGCATGTCTACCATCGTGGGCCACATCGTCACTTAGATCATGTGTGATTGCGGTTATAATATTTAACCTTTATCCTATAAAAAATAGCCTGTAACTTTACTAACAAAATTGTATAAAGCAAATGAAGTCTGCAGTTGCTGAACATTCAGAAAAAGGCTCCAAACCTTGCCAAAGAACACTGATTCATACCTAGAATGATTCGTGAGGCTATTGAAATTAAAAAACATCCAAATTTCAATAGAGAAGACGGTTGGAAGCTGGCATAAGCCTGGGATCCGATTATACATTTAATTAAATCGGAACCCAAAAGACTAATTGCTAGACCTCAAGACACTGCACGCTCTTTCTGCGTAGATCGGAAAACTATCAATAAAAAAATTAAACTGAAGGTAGACACAGTAACATGAACTTTTCTGGACAACCTACACCTCAGTCCGCCCCGTGACCACGAAGGCTGAATAGCTTTCGAAACGTCGGGTTCGAAATTAATAACTTACCGCGATAAAATCCGTTTAAATTAATTTTATTTCGATGTATAAAGCAAATTACAATAGAAAGTTAGATGTTAGTAAATTAACAAATATAAACAATCAGCATAGTTCGGATTTAAGAGACTCGGAAGGGACCGACTATTACATATCCTTTGTGTTAGACTGTTTGTTAGTTCGCCACAGCGGAAGCGGACCGGAGGTGCGTTAGTTATTTGATTTATTATCAGATTACGACAAAGGTACAACGTTGAGATTTCAGCGTCCCTTTTTTTAGTATAACATCACAGAGGTATATATCAGTGTCAGTTATAAAATTTTAATGCAAGATTTAATAATGCATAACCTACTTATGTGCTTTGGAAAAGTGTCTTAGCAAAAAAAAAAACTTATAAAAATAAATTAATTATTCGTTACTTTCTGAGACAAACTTCTTAGCAAACCGTGGATTCAACGTGCGGATGCCAGGTCGATTGTGTGGTAGGGAGGAAAACTCCGAGCAATGTCCGAGACTTGTGACACGGATATAGGTTTAAGGGACCGCTTTCCGACGCACGTCAACGCTCAACTTTACTACTCGTGTTTTTCTTCCTGCCCAGCTAAATTGGGTAGGAGCCTGCTAGCACAGCCTTAGAAGAACATTCTAGTATATAACATACTGCAGTCCTACACAAACCAAAATCTTTTAAAAGATTATAGCGAGATTTTGCTGGAATATCTTTCGCTCCTACTTCGACCGCATATGAATTGACCACGTAGCTATTCTTATCCAGATCAAAATTACAAATTTTTGTCAAGGCAAGCCTCGGAAAGGATTAGACCGATTTTGATATGATTTGTGTAAGAAGTAACATGTCATATTATTACACACGGCATATAAACAGTCCTGTTTTTATAGCTATTTCTATTTATTTATCTAAATTTACATCATCTTTTGTGTAGTAAAATTCGTCTTTACAATTTTTCTCTCTTCGAGCCCAAAGAAGTTTCGCCTCGAAGAAAATGCACAACAAATTTAATAATACTCGTTATATACAATAACAAAAGGCGATAAATGCGCCATCGGTTTTGATAAAATAATAAAGTATTATACAAAATAGCAAACGGCCGACGAAGCCCCTGAATCTATTTAGCATATGAATTAAACAAAATGAAATATGGATATATGCCGCAGTATCAAGCAGCGAGTGGTTTATTTCACTTTTACCTATATATCGCATCCACTTTAATGATAAAACGAGCTGTCATACACCCGCTACGCTAAATATACAAAAAAAAGGAGAAAAAAAATTTGAAAAGTTCAAACGTGCACACCTCGTAATCACATTTTTTTTGTTTTGTTTATTTAATAACAATTAAACCACATTAAATCAGACCGTGAAAAGTAATAGGATTCTGTTCCTAATTATACTGAAGCGTAAGAAACGAAAATATTCGATTAGTAAAGTATTTCGGTCGTTATTGTGATAACATACAGGATCCGCACATGCAGACACACGGACTTCCAAGACAGAAATTTTTTAAATAGTTTTTTAACTAGTTTAAATAACAAAAATGGCATCAAAAACATCATGAGTGTTAAAAATAGTGTTTCTTTTATATGTGTGTGTATATATTATTTTACAAGAGTAATATATGATATATAGAGACATATGAAGTTAGAAAAATCAGTTGTTTTGCGTGAAGTGTCAGTAGTACCCATCTCAACGCTTCGCATATGAGGCGTGCAATACAGAGGCTCAACGAAATTCTACTACTAAGAAGCTTAGCACTATTTACAAGCGTTTCGGTTTAGAATTAACCCATCCCACAGCCTGTTTCTCTACTCTTACCAATAATCAATAACTCAACCAGAGTAGCAGGTTATATCGTTAAAAAAACAATGTAAATCTATTTTATACAAAAACGTTGTGAGCTTAAGACCACACCACAGAAGTGAAACATCACTATATATTTCTCGTTCCCTGAGTCGACTCGAGCCGACCTTACCCAAATGAGCATTACACGAATAGGTTGTGGAACAGTTTTTTTTTTTATAAGAAATTTCGTTTCAATGTTCGAATCTGTATATCGACGCCGGAAAGCATGCTTTTCGTTTCTCGCAAAAATAAACATTACACGTGATAGAGAAAACTTTTATATACATATTACATATTACATACATACATATTACATACATACATAAAAATACATATTAAAAAAAAATGATTTTTTTAAATATTGCATGTAATACGTTTTTATTTTATCACAGAGCAACGATACCAAATTCATTCAATACGTTTTCTTTTTCTGATTAAATAAAAGTATATAACTCGTGTCCACCTTTTTGCAGATACGACATTTATTCTTTTTAGTGTCGATATTAACTTTCATACTGATTTTTTAAAAGTTTTAGCACTCATTAGCTTTTGCCCGTCCAATTCTTGTATAGTATTTTTTTTTTATTATTTTCCTACCGCTGGCAAGATATTAAGGAAAAACATCCTAATATTTCAATTTATAATTTATAGTTTGTATTTATAATTTATATTATAACATATATTTATTATTCACTATGTAAATATATATAAGAAGTATTTGCATTATAAAAATTGCATTTTAGAAACCGTGATTTGTGACAGTTCTTGTGAAATCTTGCGATTTGAGATCCGTTAAATAATTACTGGTTTAATTTGAAAAATGCTTATAAGGCTTTGAAGATTACGCTTGTTGTAATAGTTTTATTAAAAAAAAAAACACTTTTTATTAGAAACAACAGACCAAAGTGGAACGTACCAGAACGTAAGACGAAAGTAATGAGCGACCCGCGGCAATATTCAACGAATATATTAAATTGTTTTCCTACATATTTATACATAGATTTTAACAACTTTCTCTGTTATACTATACTTATAAATATTTCTGAGCTCACACCATTAATATACACTAGCTGGTCTAGTAGACGTCATAACGTCCTTTAGATTAGGTGAGATAATGTCTTTCCTAAGAAAAATACCTTCTCCTGTAGGTGGTTCGTTAGAATAATTTTCATATAATATCTTGAAAGCAGATTTTCACGTAGATCTAAAATTATTGTAATCTTGAAATGTATTTATTCATATAATAAAAACTGTAACGCAGCCATCTTCATATGAAATGTTTTCTATATGAATATAATGAGTGTAAGTATAGTTAAGGTTTAGCGTTATGGTCATAATATCACCTGATCTTAAGTGACGTTACGGTTCAAGTTAGTAGACACGCTAAACCTCTGGACTGGTTCGCCAGTGCAACTGCCGGAACTCAATTATTAGTATTTGTCGGCATATTTTCAACTCGAGATTGGTAATTAGTCAAGCGGGCATTAGAAAAAGCCCTACCACCATACTATGGTTTCCTCATTATGTTTTCCTTCATCAAAAATCCAAGCTTATTGTAGGTGGATTCGAACTCACCTCTCTGTACGCGAAGTCGTACACACTACCACTGAGCTAAAATTTAGATCAATGATATTTTATGATGTTACGGTATAAAGTTTTTTGCTTTTGGGCCAAAATCTCATCTGTGGTCAAGCGACGAAAACGCGGGTGCTTAAAGTACTATTTTATCATTTAAAGGTTTTCAGTTTGACCACAATGTCTTCTGATGTTAAATGGCGATGCGGCCCAAAGTGATAGACACACTAAGCTTTCCGGAAGAGCTGACTCGCTATTGCAACAGCCGGAAGCACATCTGTAGGGATTTCCCACCGGATTTTCACCTTGTAGTTGTTTGCTAGCGGTGTGGGCATTAGATAATACCCTACCACCATGCTATGGCTTCCTCACGACGTTTTCCTTCACCGGAAGCTCAAGCTCATTGTAGGTAGATTCGAACTCGCGTCCGACGCTACGTTCATATACACTACCACTGACCTATCCTTGCTTTTGAAATGACTTGAATGTGAGTGTGCGGGTATACAGTTTTTTTTTTAAATCTCTCAGTATAAACTCGAGCGAATTATCAAAATTTTCATAATGAAACATAATGTTTTTAACAGCAATATAAATTAATTGTGAATAACGTGTGACCAACACCTTCCGTCTGTTTGTCCGGCGCATTGTCTCGACCCTATGTCTCAGTAGGAAATGGTTGGCGTTTCAGACATTATTTAGAGCTCGGGGCTGGAGGTATTTTGTATAATATTACAATAATAATGTTCTTTGTAGGGACGAGAAGCTCTGATTTGCAAATCGACCACTATACACTAAATATATTTTCAATTATGTGTACCTATACTTTTAAACTCTTTATTTATTTAGTTTTTTTTTGTATAAGCCTAAACAACGCTAACGTTATGGCCATAATCTCGCCTGATCTGAAGTGAGGATACGGCCCAAGTTGGTAGATACGTTATATACCTTTGAAGGAACTGGCTCCAAGTGCAACTGTCGGAACACACCTATTGGTATTTGGCGGCAGATTTTCAACTTGAGGGTGGTAAGTAGTTAGGCCGGCATCAGAAAAGCCCTACCACCATGCTATGGTTTCCTCACGACGTTTTTCTTCACAGAAAGCTCAAGCTCACTGTAGGCGGTTGGATTCGAACTCACGTCTCTTTACGCGAATTCGTACACACTACAACTGAGCTATTTGCTTGCAATAGCGGACTTAATGACAAAAGTATTCTTTGACAGACAAATTTAAGGCGATGCAGAGATAAAAGACGGTAGATATAAAACATATCACGATTAACACCTCAAACTTCTATAATAACAATATACAAATATCTACTATTTATGTATCGAAGAGATAATAGGTCAGTTGGTAGTAGGTATCCACCTGCAATGAGTATTAAATTTCGGTTATGGAATATATCGTGATGCAACCATAGCATGGTGGTAGGCCTTTATATTGCCTGCTTGGTCAGCTAGCAAAATCAAGTTGAAAGTCTGCGGCCTAATACCTATATGTTTCTTCCGCTAGTTGCACTTGAAAGCCAGTCCCTCGACAGGTTTAGCGTGTCGACCAGCTTGAGCCATATCGTCACTTAAGATCAAGTGAGATTATGGCCATAACGCTTAAGTATCTAAACAATGTTTATACGAAATAGCTGTATGCGATTTCGTTTGCGTGATACTAGAAATTACTTAATCTATTAAATGTATATATGAGTAAATAATGTTTTCGAGTCGAAAAGACACATTGCCGAATGACTAAATGTTCGATAAGCGAAATGTAATTGAACGAGGCAGCCGTATCGTCTGCCCGGGTCTGATTTACATCGCGCATACATTCGAAAAACAGTTTCCGTGTCGAATCCGTTACTGTTCCTTCACGGTACGCAGACACCACTACCCTTATCCTATGGCTTTTCTCTCCTAAGTTAATTTTTTTAGCATTATGGCTACAAAATCAATTTTTTTTATTTTATAGTTAAGGTGGACACGCTAAACCTGTGGAGGGACTGGCTCTCAAAAAAAAGAGAAAATGCTAAATTGAAATCATCTACAGATATTGTTTTATTTTTCATATATGCAGTTAACTAGTTGTGCCCGCGACTTCGTTCCCGTGTGACAAAATAATTATTTTTTGCAGACCCCTTTTTTTAATATACTTAAGGTTTAGCGTTATGGCCATAATCTCACCTGGTCTTAAGTGACGATACGGCCCAGGTTGGAAGACACGCTAAACCTGTGGAGGAACTGGCTCTCAAGTGCAACTACCGGAACCTACCTGATGGTATTTCGGCAGATTATCAACTCAAGACTGGTAGCTAGCCAGGTGGGCATCAGAAAAAGCCCTACCACCATGCTATGATTTCCTCACGATGTTTTCCTTCACCGATACCTCAAGCTCATTGTAGGTGGATTCGAACCAACGTCCCTTGACGCGGCGACCATGCTACCATCTCAGCTATTATGGCTTCAAATTAGTTAATATACTAAACATTAAATGATACGTAAACTTTATGTTTTAATAATTCGAACACAGCGCCACCTATAATGTACGGAAATAGAATAAAACATTATTGGTGAAAAAAAATCATATATACGTTCCAATTTTACTACTGATTGTTGAAGCAGTGCCATGGCTTAGCGATTTCATAACATAAACATCTTTATTTATATATTATAAGCTGTAAAATTGCGTAGTAATTTATGCGAATTTTAGTAAATTTTTTCAATACGGGGCTCAGCTTCTATCGATATGATGTTAAACAGCCTAAAGCCTTTCGCAGTGATGGTCCTAGCAATAATATATATTTTTTTTTTAATCTGCTTGGTAGCAATTAGTTGTGGAGGATTAGGGCGTTCAAACGAACAAACCTCAGACAGCTTATATTTTTTCCTATTGTTACTTATCGAACACTGAAAATTGCATACAGATCTAACAAGATGTTTATTTACTCTGTACGGAGGTTGTGATAATGGGCGTAAGTTAAAATCCGTGCGATGAGTTTGAGCTTTTGGTGAAGGAAAACATCTTGTTCCACATCATCACTTAACATCAGGTGAGATTATGACCACGATGTTAAAACAAACTATAAAAAATGCTTTTTTCGAAAGTAAATATTATTGTTAATTTTTAAAGCTAAACAAGGAAATTAAAATTTTATAAGAATAAACGTACAGATGGACGGCATCTTGTTTTTTCTCTTTAATATAACATTCACAAAATAGGAAACAATCTGTGGATGAGTGTCTACAAAATATGTACTCACAGACACGTCAAGTGTTTTCGTAAGCTTACAAATCGGGTTCCGTATGATATTGAACATTTTATACCGTATACTAAAAAAAAAAACAATACAAATTCAGTACCTATTATAATATTTTACATAGGTCAGAATTACTTAGGTGTGTGTGTAAATTGCAGGAATCAATTGACATTCTAGCATATAAAAATGGACGATTTATTTTATAGTAAGATACGATAATGATCTAAGTAGATCGTGGTCACCATAAATATAGCAATGAATATATATCAATGACTCTCGTGTCAGCATCTTTCTATTACAATGACAATTTTCTTTTCTAAATGCGATAGACGGCTACACTGTCTAGGCATGAATAGCTTAGAAAATGTCTTAACAACATTTGTGAGGAAAGCTACTATACTAAGAAATATGGCATAGAATAATTATTCAATATAGCCTGTACTGGTACCAAGAAATAGGTAAACAATGTAAATAACAACAAAGGTAAAAAGAAACTGTATGAGAGAGGAAGTAAGTTCTTTTTAAGATTTGAGCTTTACACTGAGATACCAACATCCTGTTTTTTTTTGTCAATCGTTTTTAGGTCTAGAATTATGCGCACAATTTCACTTTATATCAAGAGAGGATTGAATCGAAAATGGTGGACATGCTAAACCTATTGGACTGGCTTTCAAGTGCAACTGCCGGAACACACTTATAAGTATTTGCCAGCAGATTGTTTTCACCTCGACGGTGGTAGCTAGCCAGACGACCTTTAGAAAACGCCCCACCACCATGCTATGCTTCATAATGATGTTTTCCTTCACCGAAAGCTAAAGCTCGTTGCAGTGATTCGAACGTTTATATAATGTAATAAAGTTTATGACTGAACAGGTACGGAAGAAACTCTATTAAAAGAAATAAAATACCTTAGGGAATATATAAACTTTAGTATAAATATACTTTAGTACCTTTTTCACCTCTGTTCGTCAACTGTTTTCCTTTTTTTTTGTTATTAGGTTTAGTTGATTCACATTGTAATAGGAATTAAGTTGTATAAGTATTAAGCGAACACTGTATACCAGTTTGAAAATATAATTAAATTAGTTTAGAAACGAAACCGTTGCCCGCGGTACCCCGAAACTTCGCGAGGGTAGAACAGATTCCAAATTTGAATTTGATTATCGGAGTGTGCCGACTATTAATCATTTGTAATGACGCGTCCGCGCGGAACGGTCGCTCGCTAATAACAATAACATTGTAATCTTGTAAATGCGTTCACAATAATACATATTTATCGTTTTCAAAATCGGGGCCCTGTTAGATATTGCTACCGGTTGTACCTAACATAAGTTGTCCTTTTATTTTTAAATCGTTTCATTTGTGTAATAAATAAATTATATGTTTAATAATTAAACGGAAAATTATTATTATTATAAAATTTATTATAAATAAAAAAATTAATGAGGTTATGAGGCGTGCAATTTTAGATTATTCAAACTTTTTACATATTATACGACCCAAATTTGGTAGACACGCTAAATCTCTTGAGGAACTGGCTCTCAAATGCAGCTGCCGGAACACACCTATTGGTATTTGGCGGCAGGTATACAACTTGAGAGTGTTAGAAAAGGCGGGCATTAGAAAAAGCCGTACCACCATGCTATGGTTTCCTCACGATGTTTCCTTCACCGAAAAGCTCAAGCTCATTGTAAGTGCTTGAATTCGAACTCACGTCCCTTGACGCGAAGTAGCGCACACTACCACTGAGCTACCATCGCTTCAAATACAAAAAGTAATTTTTTCAATTATGACTGATAGTTCCTATGATTGGTACGTTGGAACTTTTCCATTTTATAATATTAATAATATTACAGACTAGCGGCTCCGACAGACTTTGTCCTGTCTTAACTATGAATATATTTATATAATATTAATTCGTTGGTGGGAGGCGCCCGACGTGATGGCCCAGTGGCATGCGCGTGAGCTGCGCGCGGTACTGGACAGTACTTGGACATTGCAACATTACTTTATTTTTTTTAAATAAAAGACTTTTTCTAAAATAAACGTAGCCTAAGTTACTCCTTATTACATCAGCTACCTGCCAATAGAAGTCCCGTCAAAATCGGCCCAGCCATTTCAGAGATTAGCCGGAACAAACAGACAGACAGACAAAAATGTAGTAAAAACCGGTTATTTCAATAGTACAAACAGACACTCCGATTTTATCGATATGTATAGATAATAAAGAGCCGAACAACGTCGCTAGCTAGTATATAATATTTATATACGTGCAATTTAGTAGTAGAAGGTAGTTGAAAAGTTTGCCGCCTTATCGATATTTGTTTGAAAAATTTTCCATTCGGACGGCATTAACAGCCACCGGCGGCAGCGATGAATATACCATATCTTCAATCTGTGCGGAACGGTGCCGAGCAGTATTCAAATGTGTCTCGCTGCGTATTACGGACAACATCCGTCATCGCGAACGTCTGCGAGCGAACATGCTTCTAGCTTATATACAGAGTGTCCATAGAATAAAAACTACGTACATCCACAGGATTAGCCTGTGTACCCACTCGGGCCGTTTCGTCACTTGATATCACGTGAAATTATGGCCTTAACGTTAAACCTTAAGTATAAAAAAATCGTACAAACTAATATTTCAAATGTCATTTTCTACACGTGCATTTATAAACTTCTGTAGTGTCGTTGAGGTTTGAATTTCGATGAAACGACAGTAAAGAGAGACGACCACATACATCTACAGTATATAACGCGCGAGAGAATAAGATAGAAGGCGATATGCAGTGTTTCTTACAGGATGCGAGTGTTACACGTATGTTACTATATGTGTGTGTGCATCTGCGTATTCGGAAGCGAAGGTGTGAAGGTTTCACTGTTATCTAGTGTGTACTGGATACATATTTTTTTGTATTTTCCTTTTATCTGATTTATAATTTTATTATTTGCTAAAAATTAAATAAAAAAATAACATATATTAATAAGGATTGCTGATATTTTGATATTTTTATAATTAATAGGTTTAGCGAAATGGCCACAATCTCTCCAGATGTTAAGTGACAATGTTACTTAAGATTGTGGACACGGAGGGACTGGCTCTCAAATGCATAGCTCGGTGGCAGCGTGTAAGAACGCCACATCATGGGACGAGAGTTCATATTAAACCACCTACAATTAGCAAGATCTTTCGATGAAAAAAACATCATGAGAAACCATAGCTTGGTGGTATGGCTTTTTATATTGCCCGTCTGAGTAGCTACCATCCTCAAGATGAAAATCAGCCGCCATTTGCCATTAGGTATGTTCCGGAAGTTGCACTTGAACCCCACTCTCACCTATAAAAGGTGGTAATGCACCTGCGATTCCTTTGGTGTTGTGAGTGTCTATAGGCGGCGGTGATCACTTATCATTAGGTTTCAGGCTTCCTAGTTTACCCATTATACCATAAAAAATAACACGCCTATAGGTATTAATTGGCTGATTTTCGACATGTGGGTGATAGCTTGCCAGGCGGGCATTAGACATAACCCTACCAACGTGCTATGATTTCACCACGAAGTTTTCTTTCACCAAAGCAGAAGCCCATTACAGGTGCATTCCGACTTCTTACCCAGCAACCGAACACACTACCAGCTGAGTCATCATCGTTTCTTTCCTCTCATGTATTGAACTATGCCTAAGCGGGACACGACATTCAAATTGCTCTCTGAATTTTTGTCCAACTATCGGCACGTTATCTAAGAAGATTCCATAGAAAGAATGAAAAAAAAAAAAAAAAAAAAAACAATTTTCATACGCAAGAGAGCTCAATACGAAACGGAACACACTGTATCGTGACGACAAAGCGAGGGGCGCCGCGCACTGTCCCCAATATGAATATTTTCTATTGAATTACTTACGGTTCGCCGATCGAGCAAAAGTATTGCTTTCCTCGCGCTTATCTCGGAACATCCTGTGAACTCGGCGTGTTTGTGCGCATCTCGCTACACACCCAGATATTGCTCGTTGAACTTGTGTTTTGAAGTGCTTTAAGCTTGTTTCTACATATTTCTACTGTTTATTGAGATTCGTGTAACTTTGCGTTATAAATAATATTGTTTGCTTACTTGTTATACAGTCACGTTTATGTACTTTGATTTTTGTTTATAGAAATTTTCCTTTTCTTCAATCCATTATGTTTGGACGTGTGATTACCAGTATTTACGTCCGGATATAATTGATGGTAGATATATCACGTACGTTGCAATGATGACTCACCGGTAGCGTTCATGGTCTCCACATCGATGGACATGAGTTCGAATCCCAGTAACGAGCTTGAGCTTTCGGTAAAGGAAACTGTAGTACATCTAAAGCATGGTGGTAAAGCTTTCAGTTTTGCCTGGCTAGTTACACCAGCCTTTTTTCATTAAATTGGTGTTCAAAATCCTTGTCTTAATGACACGTATAGGCGGGCCTCATCGCCCAGGGTTAGTCTGATGCGAGAGAGGCCTGTGGCAAGAGTCATCGGATAAGTACGGGTCGGTAAGACGTCGTTTTCATTGGTCGTTACAGCCCGCATTCGGGGTGCGGGAGATTTCTGTTCATGCATACCATAGGGACAGCATGCGATGACCGTTTTTATTAGTCGATAGAGCTTGCGGCTTGATAGATTTTGAAGCGATGATAGCTCAGTGGTAGTGCGTACGACTTTGCGTCAAGGGACGTGAGTTCGAATTTAACCACCTATAATGAACTTGAGCTTTCGGTGAAGGAAATCATCGTGAGGAAACCATAGCATGGTGGTAGAGCTTTTTCTGATGCCCGCCTGGCTTGCTACCACCCTCAAGTTGAAAATGTGCCACCAAATACCAATCATTGTGTTCCGGCAGTTGCACTTGAGAGCTAGTTCCTCCACAGGTTTAGCGTGTCTACCAACTTGGGTCGTGTCGTCACTTCAGATCAGGTAAGTTATAGGTAAGTTATGACCATAAATATATATATATATATATATTCTTCACTGCTCATGTATTTATAGCGCCTAGTAAGCCAGTTGGGCATTAGGAAAGCCATACCATGCTCTGGTTTCCTTTTTAATGTTATCGGCAGCAATCTAGCAAGCGTAACACCTGATGCTAAGTGATCACCGCCGCCCATGGAGACGCACAACTCCAGGGGAATCGCGGGTGCATTGCCGGCCTTTATTGGAGGGGCTGGCTCTCAACTGCCAGTGCCGGAACACACCTATTGGTATTCGGCGGCAGATTTAACACTTGAGGATGGTAGCTAGCCAGGTGGGCATCTGAAAAAGCCTTGCCACCATGCAATGAATACGATGTTTTCTTCCTCCGAAACCTCACACTCATTCCAGGTGGATTCGAACTCCCGTTCATTGACGCGATAAAACGAACGAACAGACGTCTCTTCCGTCGTACGTTTATAACGAAGTCCTGAAATCTGAAATTAACGCTTTGCTCGAAATCAATTTTAATCCCATAATCTACAACACCGTCCCCTGTTTAACAACAAAAACAATCTGCGACGTGATTTCCCATAGCAATTCACCATGGCAGCCGAGCCAATGGTCCAAATATACATGGTGTATTAATCCATCCACCCACTAACATGGGAACGCGGTCGTTCGCATACGTTTCGCTATGGAATTTAGTCACGCCGCACTATGGGGTCGTGCCCCACCATGATCGAGATAATAAGACTTACAAAGAGATTTTCTATGATTATGAAAAAAAAAAGAGAAAATGCTAAATTGAAATCATCTACAGATATTGTTTTATTTTTCATATATGCAGTTAACTAGTTGTGCCCGCGACTTCGTTCCCGTGCAACAAAATAATTATTTTTCGCAGACCCCTTTTATATATATATACTTAAGGTTTAGCGTTATGGCCATAATCTCACCTGATCTTAAGTGACGATACGGCCCAAGTTGGTAGACACGCTAAACCTGTGGATGTGCTGGCTCTCAAGTGCGGCTGCCGGAACACACCTATCGGTATTTGGCGGCAGGTTTACAACTTGAGGGTGGTAGCTACCCAGGTGGGCATTAGAAAAAGCCCTACCATCATGCTATGGTTTCCTCACGATGTTTTGCTTCACCGAAAGCTCAAACTCATTGTAGGTGCTTGGATTCGAACTCACGTCCCTTGACGCGAAGTCGTACACAATACCACTGAGCTATCATCGCTTCAATAATGTTTTGCTTTTATAAAAAGTAGCCTTAGTTACTCCTTATAGCATCAGTTATCTGTCCGTGAAAGTTCCGACAAAACCGATCCAGCTGATTCAGAGATTAATCAGAACAAACACACAGACAGGCAAATAAAAAAAAATTAAATGGTTTTCTTTTAAGTTACGTAGTAGAGTAGTTCTTTCGTATGTTACAGCTTTCAAACAAACAAATTTTTCCACGTTATAATATTAAATAAAGATCTAGGGATAAAGCAGGTAATGTAAATAGCGTCAAAATATTATATTTTTATGAGACAAAGCTCTTAGTTTTTGACGTTATTACGGTCATACTATTGACGAAAACGAAGTATATACACTTAAATAGTTATGTTAAATGGATTAATTATAAATTAAAATTTTTAATTTTTATTAATCACTAGTTGACCCGTTGAACTTCGTAACACATGACAAATCTCTGAATTTTCGGCTTTTCTGTACTACATTATGTATGTAGTACAGAAAAGCCAAAGAAAAGCCATGAAACACTCTATCTATTGCTGTAAACTGCATTAAAATCCGTTGAATAGTTTAAAAGATCTAAGTGAACAAACTGCGGAAGCGACTTCAATCTATACTATGTAAAGATATCTCTTGATAGAGTGAACCGATCGCGATGAAACTTAAGTAATACTCGAAGTTGCGTATAATTTTCACGGATAAAAGTTATCTACATTGATTTCGTACATTTTAAGTGATGCGTACACAGACAAACAGACACAAATATAAAAAAAAAATCTGAAAATGTTTTATTTTGTTTATCCTTTAACACCCTGGCTTAGTTTTTTTTTTTTACAAATATTTTCGTTGACCAAAAACCACTTTTCTACCTACAGATATGTTATATGTATAGATTATGTTGATTTAACTTATAAATTAACCTTGACTAATAAAATTGCAAAAACTACATCCATCCCGTACGCCTGTCGTTTGCAGGAAATCTAATAGTTCCGACGTAGCATTTCAATCGCTAACGAGCCGTGCCGTGACCAAATATATAAATATGGGGTCGAGATAAAGTTGTCCCGTCTCTACCCTTTGTTTAGCACTCTCCTTCCATCTTCCCTCATTCATATTTTACCGTGAACATTTCGTACGATCATAATTTATATCTTCTATATTTATATCACTACTTGTACCTGCGACTTCATTTTTCTCCAATTATTGCCCTACATTTGAGTAGTGCTTTACTCTCTCTCTCTCTCAAGGTCAAGCGATTATCTCGGCTTAAAATGCTTTTTTCTTTTTCACACTTCGAGTATTAAATGAGTCGACAAATATCAACAGGAATACGTTTTTATGACAGTTGATACTTTAAATTACATATTTTTCTAGATAGTATAGAAAAATCGTTTGAACAAATATTTCGCTGGACGTCGGGTTGTCTGTATGTGCGGATGACGTATGTGGTCACGATACCGTCCAAAAACATCACTTTTTGAGTTTATTTTTATTTTAAATCGCTTCAGTTTTCATTCTGAGTAATAGCCTATTGAAAATTACCGTCTAATTCAATGTTATTTAATTATAAAATGAATAGTACTTGGTTAGAAGGTATAGAAGTTTATATGTTACAGCGCCATAGAGTAGGCGAGTAAACACAGTAGAGATAGCATATAAACTTTCTCCATGAAAAAATATAGCAAAAAAGAATTAATAATATTAATAAGAAATACATTTTTTTTTGTGATAAACGAGAGTTATCATACTTACGTGCACTTTTGAATTTTCTAAAAATTTTAAACCGTTTTTAGCCGTTTTGTAACGTTTTTCACGACAGCTTAACTCCTGTTTCTGAAAGCGTAATTTTAAATAACCTAAAACCGTCTTCGATGATTGCTGTGTCCGATACAAAAAAACGTTTATTCGAATCCGTCTGTTCCTACGATAAGTTCGTTCACGCAAACAAACAAATCATTCCGGTTTATAATATATATCAGTATAGACGACGCGAAAAAGTTTGTCTGTATCTTTGACCATGCTAATTTTAGTTACTATAAATCAGATTTCAAACATACTTTTTGTATTCGATTGATCGATCATTCAGAAAGGCGTTAAGCTATTTATCTTCAGGCTTCCACCAATAGCATCAAAGCTGTAAGCTTGTAAATTTCAAGAAAATTACAAAAAACCCTCATTAATATTATAAATGTGAAAGTGAGTTTGTTTGTTACATTTTCACGCCTAAACCGCTGAAACGATTATGAAAAATTTTGGTATAGAGATCGATGGGAACCTGAAAACGGTGATAGGCAACGTTTTCTCTCGAAAAACTTATTAGAAACGGCTTCAAGACAGGCATCAACTTTCTATGTAAATTTTTATCGCGTCACCCGATTTGTTTGACAAAATCTAGTGATGAAATAATTCTTATGGTTGGCATTTTCATGGTTGGCAACACTGCTGTAATACCCCTGGTGTTGCAGTTGTTCATAGGCGGCGGTAACCATTTAACATCAGATGAACCGACTGCCTGTTTGTTGCCCATTAACATAAAAAAAAATACTTCCATGGGAACGTAGTCGTGGACACACCTAGTGAATACATATCATAAAACTGTGATAGAAACGAATCTGTGTATTATTATAAGTATTTTGTTTAAAATAAAAATAAAAAATGAATTAGGAGGTAAAAGATCAATCGTGTCACCCGATGGTAAGTGATCACCGCCACCCACCGACACTGGTGATACCATAGTAATCACAATGCATGGCCGTTCCCTTATAGAAGGGACTGGCTCTTCCCCGCAGCCCTTGCGTGGCTTGCCCTACGTTATTGCTAGGACCACTAAACCTAGTAACTTAGGACCTGTTGGTTAGTTATGATCGCGAATCTTTGTTCGTGTTCCAGCAGTAGTCCAAGCCGAGGTTCTGCCATCCTGGCACCCTTGCGCCCGCTGCCACGGGGCTGAGTGCCCTTAGCATTCGCCGCAAAAAGTTCGGTGAAGCTGTCAAAGCCCTTATGGCTAACAGCGTATATCAGGTCGAAAAAAATAAATAGGGACTCTTAAGTGCCTCTGCCGGAACACACCTATTGGTATTTGGCGGCAGATTTTCAACTTCAGGGTGGTATTAATAAAAGATCTAACATCATTCAAATATTATTTTTAAAATTATTTTGTTTCGTGTTTCTCTTTTTTTATTTATGTGCGCATCACTCTGAAACTATTAGATAACATTAGATAAAATTGATACCTGAATAATTAATATTCGATTATATTCAAATAATATTGAATATATAGTATTATTTAATAAAATGAAAGAGGGTATAATGCTGATAATTTTACGCATAATGGAAAGGACAGTCATGTCTACCAGACTAACTAGTATGTTTATAAAAATTAATGATATTTTTTTTTTTATTTCAAATTTAGTGTAGCAAAAGCTGTGATTAAAACCAATGTTACTTTATATCATTAACCAATAAAAATTCGTCATTTTCATTTTTACTTAAATAATTTAATGTTCATCTACAAACATCTATTTACAAGATAAATACTTAACAGCTAATATTGCACGTAAATGGATATACTTAAATAAATAACAACAACACGATCGCAAATTGTAAAACAACTCTCAAAGACAATCAGTAGTACGATTTTAAACCATAGATTTTCAAATAATTTTCAAGTTATAAGATTGTGTCTGACCATAATAAGTCTTCATAGTATATTAATTTTGAATCACTACGTGAATTTACATTGATAATTCTACTTATGTAAGACGGAGCTACTGTTAAACATTTGTTTGTTTTTCTTGCTAAAGCTCTGTCCGGTAGTCACATCGTCTAGATCGCCTTCCTTATCTTGGTGGGCCGTCATGTGCCTTGTAAGATGATGCCTTTCTCTGAAACTCTCATTACACACGGGACATTTCAATTTCTCTTCTCTCTTTCTCCTATTAGGGTCCACGGTGCTCTCGCTTTTATGATGAGTCCGCATGTGGTACACCAAATCGGAAGTCATTCGGAAGCTTATGCTGCATTTCGCGCACACGTTCTGAGCTGGTAATGAGAATGCTGCTAATGTCGGTGGTAGTAGAGTGCTCAAAATCGCTGCAGCAGGATTGGCGATGAGCGGACTTACCGGTTCTCGTGGCGGTGCCGGGAATTTCATGAATTCAGAATTCGGCTGTTGGAAATTCTGCACACCGAACGGATAAGACGAACCGGCTTGTAGGTACGGTATATCAGGTCTAAAGGGTAAAAAGTTCAATTTGTTCGGTGATACTTTTTGGTCTGCTGTCTTATCATGATAATCGCCTTTATTGAATGCCATTGGTCGTTGCTGCATACCGGATTCAGTGTAATTTGGGGATAACGAGGACATTGTTTGGCTCTTGAAGAAATGGTTCCCGTTGAGTAGATGCGCGGGCGTTAGTAAGTTATTGAAGCTCGGTGGCTTGTTGTAGCTTGTAGGCGGACTAGCTGCGGACAAAGGTGGACTGATAGAGTTCTGATAAAGCAGATTATCTGGACTCATTGAAGGGTTGGGAGATCTTGCTGCGTAGTGCGAGACTTTTGTGAAGGCGCTCTTCGGTGATGCCTCAGCCGACTTTTCGTATCGCGCGCGAGTTTGAACACTTATTAATGTCGGGTCATCGAAGATTTTATTTTTATACTCGGGTAGAAATTTTGGCGGACGTGCTGCACTTTCATTAGAGTTAGGACGACTCCGGGATCGATCTGAATTCTCCGAGTCACTGTAGTATACCGATTTACTTGGATACTCGTCGGTTCCAACGTCGATATTTATATCGGGGCTGAAACTCGGTGATATGTTGTTGTTCACTCGAATTCTGTCGTCTTCTTGGTCTTTGATGTCCATGGAATTTTCACCAGAGTACTCACTGTGCTTGTAAAAGTCAGGTATTCTTTTCGAAGGCTGTTCCCAGTTGTCGTGGTTGAATAGCTGTTTTGATACTCGAAGCTGCTTTTCGGGTTGTTTCTGCCGAAGTTTCTCATCCGGCATCATAAGGAAAGCCACGTCGAAAGATCTTTTCGATCCTTTACCTTGGTTTGCGACCGTTGACATTTCCGTTTTATTAAACTGCGAAGTTCTGGCACTTTCGATGCTTAAATTAGACTCCCTGGTATCAGGAGAAGTGTCTTTATAATTTTGATAATTGTTCTGAACGTCCATTGTCATTGTTTTCTCATTTAATTTATCGCACTCAAAACTAAAACTTTTCACACTTATATCGCGTCGGTGACCACGAGACGCGTGCGTACTACCCGACAGCTACAATACGAATGTGCAGATAACATAAGGGTGAAAAATATATAAGTGGGGTTTAGAACTACCCTTAACAGAGTCTCTGAAGTTGTGGGGGCGTGGCAAGATGGGCCAATAAGCGTGAAGCGAGAGGCGGGAAAGGATATCACGGACCAATCGGGGGGCGATAGACGATGGAGAGCAGGAGAGCTCAATCACCGGGTCAAGATAATAATAACTGGCGTGAATTGAGAGCGCATTGAGCTGTGGTAGGGTCAGCTTTACAGTGACACTCTGATATTGAAAACTCCGGTTTATTTCGTCGCTCTGCCTGTACTGCACGCAAAAAAAGTTGTAGCAGACATTAATGATTAGATGAAAAACTCTAATGGTGTTATTACGTAGCCTTTAATTAGTAAAAATATTTGCCTGAAGAACTTACTGTAGAAAAGAATTCAAATTATTCGTCACACAGGAAGGAAATAGAAACAAATGCTCTTTATTCAAATTGCGGGCGTTAGATAAGTTAATAAGACATACTAATAAGCAAAACTATAAAAAAGTTTCTAACTTAACTTTTATTTTTCTATTTATCTCGTCCAAACATGACAGCGGAAACCTCAAACGATTATGATTGCTATAAATATGTTTTATATGTCGCATAAAAAATGATAATTCTTCCATAGACGGCATAACCCCCGAGTGTATGGATGAGATTGCGTATAATGCTATTAGCACAGACGCTTCTTCTCAAATTGATATCCTCTTCAACGAAGCTGCAAATGAAAGTACACCTAATTCCAATTCAAATAAGGTTTAGAATATCATGATTAATAATAGAGCTAATATTTAAGATCACAGTAAAGTAAATACAACGCTAAGTGTATATGATTTAGAATCAATTCCGAATGGACACGTTTTTATATGCGAGTTAAAAGAAGACTCAAATGAGTTCTGTTCGGTAGCGGGTAACGATAATAAGATGGGTGCAGACGTTAAAGGAAAACCATTTGTCAGATTTTCAGTCAATTTTTTCAACGATTCGATGGCGCTTAATGAAAATCTGTTCCATTTGTTTTATCTCCGGTAAGTTAATGAGATTTCAGGACGTAGACTGCTGCAAATGAGTCTTATTTGGGAGTTTGTCTTTGCGATGTTAAATTTATTTGAATAAAGATCTTGATTTGATGGAGGAAGTTCTCAAATTAGTCTTATCAGGTTATGTGCAATTTAAATTAGCATTAGTAAAAATATTTTCATGCACACTCACAATAATAAAAACCTCCAAGCATTTTCCTTTTTTCTCTCGTTATTACGAAGGTTATAGTCTAATTATCTATTTTTTATACCCAGCAATAATCCAGAATTGGCCTTATTTCACGTTCAATGGTCATGACCAACTTTTTCATGACCAGTAATGAATATAAGTGGTAATATTGAATTTTACGATCCATTCACAGCCAGTTTTTTTTTTTTTGTTTGTTAGAAAATTATGTTTACAGAACCAAATTTGATAGAGAAACTCTTGTTACATTACGTGATCTCATAGTGTATTAAACTGAAGACAATTATGATGGCAAAGAAATACACATTTACATAACTGCGTGTGAATGGGAGTCTTTTCGCGAACCCCTTATTTGATTAATATGTTTTCAGTTTCCTATATTTTAGTTATTAATTTAAACCAATATTTTTATGCTAACGAGCAGCAAACAGGCAGATGCCCACGTGATGATATATGGTTACCGTCACTTATGAACAACATTTTAGCGGGCATTTTAGCATTTTATTTTAGCAGGCCAGCGTGACAGCGGTGACTGATTGTGAATTTTGGGTCATTGTCAGTCACCGCTGTTCTGAATTGTACTGTACTTAATACCAGATGCAGTAAAGACACTAGGCTTGGCAATTGAAAAGAAACACTGCCACAAAAGCGGCATTCAATCTGTTCAATTTAATATTTGGAAACTAGTCGAGACTAAATCGCCATTATCGTGTTACTTTACAGTACGTTACTGTTTTAAGAAAGATAGCAATTTAAATGAGCAAGTAATTATGTACTCACTTAAAAAAAGTATATAACCAGATCGACGAGTTTCTTGCGGATTTTTCTCGATGGCTCCGTTATTTTCCGAACCGGTAGTTGTTTTGATGATATTTCTGACGATAAAGGTATTCCCAGGGGGTAAATTGACTAAAGTTTTTTGATTTGATTTAATTTAATAACTATCGTCATATGTGTGGTGCCGTGAGTGTATATTATTTTTTGTATATATGCAAGCACGTTAAAGAAAAACACTATTTTTAATGGTAAGAATAAGCGGAATCAAAAATTTGGAAAATAATGCTCAATCCATTGGTTAGGAGTTCATCGTTGTTATTTCAATTTGAAAAACTTTCAGGAGCTGGATATTGGCAGCAATAGTCACTGTAACAGATTTATCAAGGATATAGTCCAGTAATCAACCCAAATCAAAAATTGTTATTCAATTTAGACCCTAAGATGGCGCTTATGAATGTCAAAACTACTACCGGTTCGGAAAGTAACGCAGTCATCGAGAAGAACCGGCAAGAAGCTCGATCTGCATCTTTTTTTATATATCTTATTCTTGTCCTTATATACAATAGTTTAATGTGTTACAGTAGTTATTAGATAATGTACAGAGAGGGGTGTCTATTCCAGACATCACGATCGCTCACGTATTGATCCACCCTATAATAGCCTTTTGACATCAAAAGCCGTTTGACATGGTCCTTGAACCCACTGTCCGGCAATTCAGTAATGTGCTTTGGGACTTTATCATAAAACTCGACACTATTACCTGAAAAACTGTTACTTGTCTTACGCAGTTTAATACAGGGAGTGAGCAGTTTCTCGCGATTTCTAGTATTCAAATTATCGGGGTCTTTAACGAAATCTAGCTTTTGTATGTTTTTCCGGACATTCATTAAATTATCAAGAATATATTGGGAGGGAAAAGTTAAAATACTAAATTCCGGAAACTTATCCTTTCATGATTCGTGAGGTCTCATATTGTAAATGGCTCGAACTGCTCGTTTTTGTAAAAGAAATACGGTGTCTACCTCAGCTGCTGTCTCCCGCAGCAAAATACCATAAGACATTAAGCTATGCGATATAAGCGAAGTATTCTGATAATACCGAGAGATAATTAATATTAATAATTAATATAAAATTAATATAACTGTTTTTAAAGTAGTTATCTGTCATAAAACTGAGATTAATCCATCAGAATATAATTAACATCATTGAATTATTGCCCATTAAAAATGATACATCAGCTAAAAACGATTTTTAAATGTATTGAAATTTTCCTTGTTTAAACATGTAACTACATAATAAAGATAACATAAGCAGATTGAGTTTCTTGCCGATTCTTCATGACTAGGCTATTTTACGAAGCAGTGATAACTTTGAGGGCTTTCTCACGGCATAAATGGAGTAATATATTTTTTTATTTATTTAACTTGATTAGTTTGATTTCGTTAAGCCATTAACTTAATTTAAAGCCATACCTTGAGCAACATGGTATGTAAAGAGAATAATATGAAATCGGATGGTCCTCTATCAAATGGGAGTTGTCCAAATCAGTCCAAATTTGTGGAAACGGATTAGAGATAAAAGCCAAACAGTGAAAACTGGACTCGAGGCAGTTAATCCATCAATCTGCGGGGGACAGTCGTCAGAGTGACATCCCATTAAGTGTCCATCGATAGATGTTAAACTAGCATCCGTTTGGACACGTATCACTGATCGATTGTCCGCCTTGCACTTGTGACAGATTTGCCGAGTTGGTTTTGACCCGAAAAATGCTTAATTTGCAATTCAATTTAATTGACCTATATTTACGTCTGTCAGCCCAATGAGAGCAATGCCTGTCTTAATTTCTATTTCATTCATGTCTTCATTTATGTTTGCAGTTAAGACCGTAGTTACTTTATTGCGTTACTAATTTGAATTTAGAGTTGAGGTGACCGGTTTAGACAAGAAATATGTCGTATAACAATACAAACGCTTGAGTAATCTACTACGCAGTATCATCGACTTGCAAAATAACTAAGTTAATTATTTATACTTGAGGTTTTTAGCGTTATGACCATAATCTCACCTGATCTTAAGTGACGATACGGCTCAAGTTGGTATACACGCGAAACCTGTGGAAAAACTGGCTCTCAAGTGCAAGCCAAGTGATTAAGTTAACTCTGTTAAAAAAATTACTCGTTTCACCAGTCTCCTATGTGTCAAACGTGTTGAATTATGTATGATAGATAAGTTTTGTAGGTATTTCTTAAATTGATCTACTAGTTTATTGGCAGGAGCTTACTTGATTACGTAACAATGTTCTTTCCAATTTATAGTATTCTATATTCTGCAACTTTGGAAGATTTTATATGACTACAGTGTTTTCTAAGTAATAATGAAAACCTAAATTTATAGTTACTTTAAAATATCTATGGGAAAACTAAAGTATGCGTTAATTTATTAGAATGATATGTTGAATATATGATAAGGATAGGTTAGGATTATAAACATAGGTGAGCTGTTCCGTGAAGTATATTATAAGTTAATTGGAAATAACCGATAGATAATACGGATAATTATTTAATGATGGAAAACAATGATCGCGATAAATAGATAATAAATTATCCAATAAGTCAAAATGATTGTGAACACGTCAGTCAGTTTACCAGCAAGCCGATAAGTAATAGGTGACACGCGACCAGCACACGCGCTTCGGATGAAGTCTTGATGCAGGGGTCTATGCACCCATTTATGACCCCACCGGATCAGGGTAATCTAATTCTGTTTTGTATTAGCGTATATCTTTGTTAATAGCAATCTTTGTATAAATATTTCAGCTCAGCGATAGTATTACGACTTCGCATCAAGGGACGTGAGTTCGAATGCAACTGTAATGTGTTTTACCTCGAAGAAAAACATCGTGAGAAAACCATAGCATGGTGGTAGGGATTTTTCTAATGCCCGCCTGGCTGGCACCACCCTCAAGTTATAAATATGCCGCTAAATACCAATAGGTGTGTTCTGGCAGTTGCACTTGAGAGCCAGTTCCTTCAACTTGGGCCGTATTGTTATTTAAGATCAGATAAGATTATGTCTATAACGCTAAACCTTTACTATATAGAAACAGTGTATCTCTTTAGATGAGAGCTATTCAATAATAGGATGGTAATTAAGAATTAAATGTAAAGACACATCACGATTAGATCGTTACATAAGAGATCAGAAATATATAATCTACTCTCTCTCTCCGACTTCGCACATTTTTTTTATATATAAAATTATGATAGACAATGAATGATTTGTAAAGAGCCTGCGATTTTTCCAAATACGCATTCATACGCATGAACAGACGTACGTCTTTTGATAACTTGAAATCATCAAAACAATAAAGGAAATATATATACCATGATTCCAAATAAAGGTATATTTTACGAGGACAATTTCTCACATATAAATCATTGTCAATTTACTTCCAGTCTCAATCAAGGAGCCGCTCCTCCGGGAACGTGTCTAAGCGAGAAACAATGGAAACATTGTTAACAACATCGGCATCTAATCTGTCGTCCGAGACGACACTCGATTGTTCCCGACAGTCGATCGTATCCTCGGGAGTTTTGTTCAATCAAAGTCACAGATGTGACCTTTGCCCACGTTTACTTGTCACTTACAACAATGTATTGGTTATATGTTTTTTTATCCAGCCCGTTTTATCTATACGCATTGTAAAACAGAATCCTACGTCGCGCGTGTGGCGATAACTCAAAGCTCTGTTAAAAACTTTTGAAGCGATGACAGCTAGGCGGTAGTGTGTACGGCTTTGCGTCAAGGGAGGTGAGTTCGAACCCAACCATAACTACAATGAGCTTGAGGTTTCGGTGAAGGAAAACATCGTGAGGAAACCATAGCTTGGTGGTAGGGCTTTTTCTGGCTAGCTTCTACCTTCAAGTTTAAAATCTGCCGCCAAATACCGATAAGTGTGTTCCGGCAGTTACACTTGAGAGCCAGTTCCTCCAAAGGTTTTTTAGCGTGTCTACCAACTTGGGCCGTATCGTCACTTAACATCAGGTGAGATTATGGCCATACCGCTAATTTATAACGCCTTATCTATAAAAAAAAACTCGAAAACGACTGCAAGGATTTTAATAAAATTAACAATATCAGAAAGAGTGGTAAATCACGAAGGTTTCGGTGTATATTTAGTTAAAGGTTTCTGCTTTAACATTAATGTTGAAGATGTCAAAATAAAGACAAACAGACTTGGAGCTAATTCGCTTAAGGAATAAAGTTAACTGATATAAAGTATATTAGAATTATTTCTCTAAACATATATATATTAAACTCTAGTAATGCAATGTATTCTACAATTATCAGACAATAATGAGATAATATTTTTAGAGATTGCATTTTAATATATATTTAAATTAATTTAGTAGTTTTGACGTTCATAAGCGCCTTGTCAGGACCTAAGTTGTAAATCTAAATCTTGTAAAATTCTATTAGTAGGAGAAATCGGGTTGGTTTGCCAGTTGTGTCATATAATTATACTCATGATATCGTTTCTGTTTCAAAATACATTTAATACACGATAAATACTCATATTTGAACATGATAAACACACATAGAGAGTGATATTACTGTGTTATTTTATGTAATGGCGGACAAACGAGCAAGCGTGTCATCTGGTGATAAGTGACCACCGCCGCCCGTGGACACCCATAACACCAGGGGAATCGCAGGTGCGTTGCCGGCCTTTATTGGAGAAACTGGCTCTCAAGTGCCACTGCCGGAATACACCTATTGGTATTTGGTAGCAGATTTTCAACTCAAAGGAGGTAGCTACCCAGACGGGCATTAGAAAAAGCCCTACCACCATGCTATGGTTTCCACATGATATTTTCCTTCACTGAAAGCTCAAGCTCATTGTAGGCGGTTGGATTCGAACTCACGTCCCATGACGCGGCGTTCGTACACACTACCACTGAGCTATCATCTCTTCAATAAACTATTTCTTATGTCGTAGCTAACTACCATTATTTTTATGGTCCCATTCAAATTTATTTTCTACAACTAAATGTATATAAAAAAGCACCAGATTTATATTTAGCATTAAAATGTTAACGAATTTGTTAGCGAGATACAATTATTGTAATAGATATTTACTTTTATTAATTTAAATAAATAACTTTCATGGCCTTAAATATTGTTAATGTAAATTTACTGTACAATCTATTTGAATTGAAGATATTGTGTTTTTTTATCTATATATAAATTAAATTCCATATTACAATATGCAAGGGTGTTCAAATTATCAATATTTACAACAATTGCGATGATAGCTCAGTGGTAGTGTGTACGACTTCGCGTCAAGGGACGTGTGTTTGAATCCAAGCACCTACAATGAGCTCGAGCTTTCGGTGAAGGAAAACATCGTGAGGAAACCATAGCATGGTGGTAGGGCTTTTTCTAATGCCCGCCTGGGTAGCAACCACGCTCAAGTTGTAAACCTGCCGCCAAATACCAATAGGTGTGTTCTGGCAGTTACACTTGAGAGCCAGTTCCTCCACAGGTTTAGCGTGTCTATCAACTTGGGCCGTATTGTCACTTAAGATCAGTTGAGATTATGGCCATAACGCTAAACCTTAAGTATAAAAAAAAACAATTTCAATTCATATTATAATTGAATAAAGTACACAAACAGTAAATTCACCTGTTCCCTTCATTAAAATATGTTTAACTTAATCCCTCGATTTATATGAGACCTAATACCGGGCCGCCATATGGTCCTTCGATCTCTAACAATAGTGAATAATGCATAGCGGGCATAGCTGTAATCATCCCTTTTATACTTTCAATAGTTCTTTATTTTACATCGTTCACCCTATTATTCACTGAATCCAATTTTACACTACCCTTCGAACCAATATCCGCTTTATTACCTGTACGTTTAAGTTTAAAATCATTTGTATTGTAAATTTGATTTAAAATTTCATTTATTATAGTCGTATCACATATTTAAGTTACACTAATACTTTATTTTAGGATTACTTTTATTTTGCAATTTTTAAATATAGTTAATGTTTACCATTATAGCCATAATGTCACCTGATCTTAAGTGACGATATGGCCCAAGTTGGTAGACACGCTAAACCTGTGGCGAAATTGGCTCTCAAGTGCCGGAACACACCTATTGGTATTTGGCGGCAGATTTCCAACTTGTGGGTGGTAGCTAGCCAGTCGGGCATCGGAAAAAGCCCTACCACCATGCTATGGTTTCCTCACGATATTTTCCTTCGCCGAAAGCTCAAGCTCGTACACACTACCACTGAACTGTCATCGCTTGATAGTAGTTAAGTTTATGTTTGTATTAACATCGCAAATTGTAAACTGCAGCGTTAGGTTTTCAATCAAATTGTACTGTAAGCACGTCAAGATACAGTTCTAAACGCTTTTCAGTTACACAAGCCGATTGAAGTGAATTATCACAATGCATTAGAGCAGGATTTGGGGAACACTTGTTTTTATAAATTTTCGTAACATATGGTGTAAAAGCCGTGAAGTACAATGCACCCCTATGGTCGGCCAATGGTGCCCTCAACATATGCGATGTGTTAAATGGTTTTTTAAGAGATTCGTATTGGGTATTTTGACCTCGTTAGACGAAAAATCAATATCATAACTGGTTTGTTGAAATATTATGTAATTGTTAACGTAAGTTTTTTTGTTAATTTTGAAGAATCTGCGTGCATTTACATTGTTTCTTTCCTCAGTTACTTTCTTCTTTCAAATATTCTTTTATATCACCTATCAGTATCAAATCAGTTTTTCGATCATATGTGTGTGAGAACGATAAAAAAATAAATTTATTATAATTTTTTTTTTTAAATAACACTTTGATCGATCGAATTTAGTCGATTGCGCCGTATATTGCAATACGTTGTGTACTCGATTAGGTTGAAATATTTCTTCTATAACTTTTAGACAAGTAATAGATGCAATACAAGCAAAGTAATTACGATGTTATTTATCACCGAACCGTTAATACCCACTTGTCAGGATGAAATGTTTTCGTTCGTCGTTCTACACTTGTGCAAATGTATGTGAGTTTTGCACAATGCCAGCCAATAATGAATATTGTATGGTCTGACAATACTCACGTAGTAGGATTTGTGATTTTGATACTTTTTTTTTAATAAATTTATTTATGTTTCGTAAACACAATTCAATACCGAGGGTAAGTAAATCTGGTATTGTATTTTGATAGGTTTTGAATGGTCAAGATTTAGCTTTATCGGTCTTTTATTATATCCGGATGAGTAAATATTTTAAATGATGGTACTGATTTTGAAAATCAAAGTCTATCTAACATTTCTGTGAACAAGCAATACAGATTAATTAAATTGGATGATATCATACCACGATGGCTGGATACGAAGATTGTGCCCATGTGGAACACAATCAACATACAATTGGCGTGAGTTCACCTTAATGACATATTCCGGGTCATCTGGTGTATATAAACAAGCAAGTATCAGTTATCTTTTTAGGCTTGAAACGTTTTTGGTTTGGCAATACGGCTTCGATTATATTCGGTTGCCGAATAGCTTTATAAGCGGGCATACAGAGATTAGCTTTGACAGGGTCTAATCTATAGATCATCGCTTTTGTTTTTGAATCGTCCTTCGCTGTCAGATTCAGTACCGTCATACAAAATATTGCACAAAACAGCAATCCCATTGAGAAGTGAAGCAACTCGAAGCTGGCGTAAAGGGAGGTCTCTCACAGGATCTCTGATCTATTGATCACCTCTATTGTTTATGATTTTTTATGCCATTTCATTAAAAACTAAATACAAAAAAAAAAATGTTTAAAAAAAGAACGTTCAGAAGCAATCCCATTGAAAAGCATCTTGTATAATCGATTTTTGTCTTTAATTAAATTTTCAAAACTATCAAAACCAGTTAATCCTGTGATACGCAATAATCAGTCAACATATGCGCTAGCGGCGACTTGCCATCTGATCACAATAACTACAATGGCTACGCTCCCTACAGACATACTATTATCAAGTGCGTAATCAGATAGCTCTACTTTAGTATGCCCATCAGGAATTATTATTGCTTCACAGACTCATACTTGTTTTCCATTTTCTAATCACATAAGTACATGGAAAGTTATTGTTTTAGTAAATGGTACTGTTTGTACATCTTTAATTACAAGTGATGACAAAGTCGAAGTTAGCAATGAGCGCAGAGTTATAGGAATACAATCGCCATCGATTCACTATGGTGTTGGAAAACTCAGTGGTAGTATATATGACTTGCTGGTTATTATAATATTAAAAGCCTTTTTAGTACCGCGCTAATGGCCGTGAGTTTGAATCTACATGTAATGAGATTTACCATACCGTGAAGGAAAACATCGTGATGAAAGTATAGCGACGTTGTAGGGCTTTTTGTAATGCCCGCCTGGCTAGCTACCACTGTCACGTTGCTTTTGAGAGTCGGTCTCTCCATAAGACTTAGCGTGTTCACCATCTTAAGCCACGTCGTCACTTAATAACACATGAGATTATCGCCACAACGCTAGGACTGTAATTTAATTAGGCCTAATGTGAAGTCAAATGAGTAGAAACACTAAATAACCTAATACTTATTGAAAATTACTGAAAATTGCTACTGTTTTTAATGCATTACGATGCAACATGAAAGTCTTACGTTGTTTTTCGATCAATTAAACTGAGATTAGCAGACAAGAAATGTTAAATAATGCACAATGCAACTAGCTTGTATTTGTCACTAGGATTTTGTACTATGCGGTTTCCATGAAGAATGCATTCGTAATCAATACGTAGTGAGTTCTTTGAAACCGTCAACGGCACTTGTAAAAGGGCTGGTGCAATACGATGGACATTTATACGCCATATGCACCTCCGGGTTCAGCGGTCTCTTGGGGGCCAGCCCCTCGGTAATGAAAGCATCGTTCAGGGACGCCTGCATCGAGTATTTCTCATTATTCGAGTATGCTATTGGTGTAAGCCAATTCTAAAAATGTTGCGCGGTTTTTTTAGAGAGCTTAGTTCGATTTGGAATATAATCATTTATGTCATCATTCCAAAAAGTATTTTCAGTAAGGCCATAGATATGCCTTCTTTCTTTTTGATTTAATTGATTTACTTTGATTTAAACATCAGTTTATGGCTTCTTGTTTCTTCTATTGATGAAAAATAGGTAAATATTAAAACGTAGTAAGTTTTCTTTTTGGTGCATAGCGTACTTTTACTGGGAAATATATTTATTCTACTATGTTTGGGAAACACACAGCTAACATAGAATATAAAACAGACACTAAAATTTTAAAGCCAATTATATGTTTTCACAAATATAATTTAATAAATGTAGACATAAAAAAGAGAGTCAGCAACGATGCACGAGAATTAAGTCTTGGAAAATCTCTGTTTGAGACAAGAGACACTTGCATGGTAAGTATGGCGTCAATATAAAGGAAGTCTAGTCTATTTATAATCTATATAATTAGCGTGACAGCTTTTAGTTTATTTACAATCTATTAAGCTAAATAGAAGCTTAGCTATTACGTACATTAAACAAAGGTTTACTTTTTGCTGCTTAGATACGATAATGTAGAAAATATTCGCACAGGTTGATTTGTACATTTAGTTATAGATACTTTGATTTACCAGTCTGTAAAAAATATAATTGTTCCTTAAGTCCTTCTACAATATTTAATAGAAGAAATATGTGACAAGGTTTTAAATTATCTCGACACGCAGTAGTCATACGATTTCAATTTGGGAAAGATTCATAAGGTTTTTAGCACCTGCATTGATTATAAACGGTTGATTACAAATTAACCCCATTTACTTATAATATAAAATGTACCCTTACTGTCGTTAAATTTTCCTTTCTGGCATACTTTCGACGGGTATCCTATATTAATTATAAACGCGACAGTTTGTAAGTATGAATGTTTGTTACTCTTTCACGCAAAAGTTACTAAATGGATTTTAATGAAACTTTACACTAATATAGCATATGCATCAGAATAACACATAGGCTATAATTTATAAAGATATTGTGTGAATTGTCCAAATTATAACGATAAGTGTCGAGTAAGTAGGAAAAAGATTTGCCTTCTGCGAGCTATTCTGGCGTGCGCTGTTAAAACCGTTAGAGATACACGTATATAATGCCTATTGGAAATGTTAATATTAAATAGTCCTACAAAAAGCCCAGGACAGGATACATCTATATTTATGTGTACGCTGTTATCGCCAAAATAGCGGACTACGAGCACAAACGTTCGTATACCTCTCTCCTTTGATATAATTAATTTAAAAAAGCGGTCACCGGATTCGGAATTGATTGACAGAATCAACATTAAAGTGAGCAAAGCCGCGGGTAAAAGCTAGTATAGATATAAACGGAATAAATGATACGCAAGAAAAACTATCCACTAAGATATTTGCGCTCTTATTTATGAGTATTTGTGTAATTATCTTAAGAACAAATACACTCACAACCAACACAACTAGTATGTTTAATATCGACCGCAAAAAAGCATAAAGTTCGACCGCTTCATCGGCCATATGTCGCGAAAAATTCTCCTGTAATTGTATTATGCTACCCCAAGCCGAGCCCCGGCTTTTAATTACGATATCCCACTTAGACATATGTGGTGCACGATGCGGGGACACGTTGTTCTGCAAAGTTGCGTTTCAACTAAGAACTTGATACCTACCCGTTTGAATTTCGATGCGATAATAGCTTAGTTACAGTATTTTTCATTTGACTTGACGTACGCTGTTAGCCTTAGGTGCTTTGGCAGGTTCACCGAACGTTTTGGGGCGAGGGCTGAGGGCACTCAGCTCCGAGGCAGCGAGCGCAAGGGTGCCAGGGCGGCCGAACCTCGGCTTGGGCTGCTGCCGGAAAGTGAACAAGGATTCGCGAGCCTGACTAACCAACAGGTCCTAAGTTAGTTATTTAGTAACGCTAGCACGACCTTATCGATAGTGTGGTATGGACAGTGTAGTGTCAGTTGCAGTATGTATTTATGCTATGCAATGGAACTTGAACTTCCGGTGAAGGGAATATTGTGATCCAATCGCAGTATTGTTGGCTTTTTATTGCCACCGCCTCACTGTAGAAACTGTCCTAGTCATAAATATACTTGATAAAATTTGCTATGACTTCAGGATATTTGTACAAAATTATTGAAAAAAGAAAACTGACTTTAAAAAGTCTAATATTATGAACTAAGCGAATTTCCGTCGTCTTTTCGATGTTCGAGTCAGTCCAGTAATGTCTCACACCTACCAATATCTCAAACATTATACGTTCTCTATTTAATTCTCAAGTTTTGTAGCGATGATAGCTCAGTGGTAGTGTGTACGAACTCGCGTCAAGGGACGTGAGTTCTAATCCAAGCATTTACAATGAGCTTGAGCTTTCTGTGAAGGAAAACATCTTGAGGAGACTATAGCATGGTGGTAGGGCTTTTTCTAATGCCCGCCTGGGTAGCTACCACCCTCAAGTTGTAAACCTGCCGCCAAATACCAATAGGTGTGTTCCGGCAGCTGCACTTGACAGCCAGTTCCTTCAGAGGTTTGGCGTGTCTACCAACTTGGGCCGTATCGTCTCTTAAGATAAGGTAGATAGGTATATAAAAAAAAAATTCTACGTGTGTTTTCAAAATCCAAGCTCAAATGCTTATTCAATTAAAATGGGAAGCTTTTAAATATATGCCTTTTGAAAAAAAAGTAATTATCCAGATCGGTTTATAGACGACCAAATTCTGAGGTAACAACACATAAAAATATAAACGAATTGATTACCTCCCTCTTGTGCGTTTGGTTAAATATAGTATTTTTATTTAACAATGTTCTGGTTGATGCACATGCCATAGTTTTAGCGATTACAATTCATTGTATAGTGCTTGGAGTCATATAAAAATGTTGTTAATCTATTCAGTACTTTGAACATCTAAGTTGTCAACAGTTGGGAAAACGTTAATAACCTCTCAAATATGATTCGATAATTCCATCGGTCCTTGGATGGCGAAGCAACACCGTGTCTTAACACCATGTAAATTCATCTAGCAGCAGAAAATGCTAAGCTAGGAAAACAAAAAAAAGAAAAGAAAACCAACATTAACTATGGAAATTAAAATTCCGCTGAGGGCAAATTGCGGACAATATGAACGTGAAATACGGCCACGAGAAATCCTGAACTGAGAACGGAGGAGAAAATACAAATGAACAGAAAAAGTTCGCGGTGAAGACGAGATATAAAAAAAAAATTACAATGCCGACAAAGCACAGGGCAGGAAGTGCCGCGTGAATAAGTGACTACCGACGTTCTGAGGCAGGAGGATTTTCTTTTGTTAGAAAGTATAATTAAAAAAACTGTTTACCTGCTTAATATTCAAGTTATTTAACAAAATATTTACTGTTGTTTTCTTAAATGTGATTTAGTGTAATTTTAGATAAAATTGTGCAATAGATTCCTTTTTCCATACTTCAGACTCTTAGTCTGCAATCTTTTAAAACGTATTTTTATTATTATGTTACTAATAATAAAAAGTTGCATAATATACATTACATATTTGTTAGTGGTCTTATGTTTATAATTTTTTTATTCCCTTATATATACGGATTTTATTAAGGTGATAATAGCTTTATCAATTGTTTACTCTATGTCTATGCAAAAATGTATCTAAGAGGCTTTAGCTATTAAGGCATGCAGATGTAAGAAAGAGAAGAAAGTGCGACAAGGCCCATAGGGTGACAAGCACCATGAAACATCCACTGACAAGACACCTCAGTGATTTTTTTTTAGGGTTAACAGTATGGACACAATCTCACCTGATGCCAAGTGACGATGTAGCTAAACATGGTGAACACGCTAACCTTGGCGCTAACTCAAGTAGAACTGCTAAAACACACATACAGTATTTGGCAACATGTTTCAACTCGAGTTAGGTAGCTGGACATTAGAAAAAACCCTCCATCCTTTCACCACAATATTTTCCTTCACCAAAAGCTATTCCAGGGATTCGAATTTACGTCCACTGACGCACACACTAACAACTGAGCTACCATCACTTCATTCATTCTTATTTTCCCATACTGCAAGAGACAAAAGACAGCATTCACACTTCTTTTAGTATAATTAGGAATACATACCAAACCTCATTTTGCCTAAACACATTTATTTACATAAGTTTATGTATACTGATCATTCCCCTACACTAGAAACATGACTGGGCGTGAACGGAATCACATATTTTTCTTTCATAAAAGACGTACAAAACATCCGACACATCGATACATCTTTGTTATAGATTACGCAAGAGAAGACCCATACGAAATAATATAAAAAAGCAACCCTCAAATGAATGCGCTCTCATTATGTATTCAGAAGCCAGCGGGTCGGCCCGTCTGGCTCGGTTTGATTTATGGACGATTTTTTGTTGATTTTACTTAGCAATACCGCCACGGAGAAGATTCTCGAAGCCGCCCGCCAAACGTGTGACATTTGGAACCATATTGGTGTGAGATAGTTAATTGTTGTCGGTTTTTGGCTACTGGTACTTGTTACTTGCCAAATTTTAAACTGACTCCTAGTTCAAATACAATTTTTATGCAGCGATGACAGCTCAGTGGCAGTGTGTACGACTTTGCGTCAAGGGACGTGAGTTCGAATCCAACCACCTACAATGAGCTTGAGCTTCCGGTGAAGGAAAACATCGTGAGGAAACTATAGCATGGTGGTAGGGCGTTTTCTGATTCCCGCCTGGCTAGCTACCACGCTCAAGTTGGAAATCTGCCGCCGGATACCAATAGGTGTGTTCCGGCAGTTGCACTTGAGAGCCAGTTCCTCCAAAGGTTTAGCGTTTCACTTAAGACCAGGTGAGATTATGGCCATAACGCTAAGCCTAAACCATAAAAAACAAAAAGCTGGAATTATAAATATATGGAAATGTTAATGTCAATAACTGTAATTCAATAACTGAGAGTCGTTCTGTTCTATCTAGCTGTCCAAGACCCATACATAGTGACGTCTGTCGCATTCATAGAAAGTATTAAAAAGTTGTCTATTAAAAATATACTAATTCTCATGGCCTTCAGACATAGGCGTTGAAGCTTAACACTTTTTTTTATATCGCTAAGTGACTATGTGACCCAAGGTGGTGGACACGCTAAGCCCAGTAGAGTCTGGCCTCCAGGTGCAACTTCCGGGTCACACCTACAGGTATTTGGTGGTAGACTTTCAACTTGAGGATGTTAGTCTTATAAAAAAGACGTCAAGTAATTTGCAAGTTATTCGCGTATAATAAAATCGACCGCTACGGGACTTCCGGTAGATTTTTTTTAATACTTTCTAGGGGTGTTTAGGCTGATGTTAAGTCACGATGTAGCCTAATTTGGTGGGCACGTCAAACCTAATTGAGCGATTGGCTTTCAAATGCCATTGCCGAAACACCTAAGGATATAGAAACAATTAAGGTAATAATTAATAAAAAAAAAAAAAACTAAATAATAATATGCAGGTAACACAAAGAAACAACAAAATGTATACTGTACACGCGCGCATATACATGGGAGTCAAGAATAGTAGTGTAGAGGAAGCATAACGGCATAGGCGTGCATCATGCTGATTTCCGTAACGGCGATGGAATCGATTTTACCGCCAGAAAGCGCCAATACATGTTTCACACTTAATAAAACACGCATCATTGCGATTTCACTCTCGTACCTTGTCCATACTATCAAATCGCTGCCAAAGAAGTCAGTTACACTTGGACAAAGTTAGCGCCATAAATCGTGAACAGTGAACTCGACGGGCATTACGAATTTTAATTAAACGCGGTGCCATTCTGATCTGAGCGAACCATTAGCCGAGCGCTTCATGTTAAATGTCTCAATTTAATGTTACAACCGTGTCGGCCTTTATTACCCGCTGCCGGTTCCGAAGGGTTAATTCGATGGAAAGACTCCGTTGCCGCGGTTAACCCTTGCCGCCTATGCTCTCCGCGTTTCTATGAATTCACTACAACTGTCCGGAACAGTCGTTTCACTATTATTTATATTAATATTATAGAGCAAAAATTTCGTTTGTTTCAACGCGCTAATGAAGCAAAGAATTTAGGCTATCACCAATAGAAGCAAAGTTATATGGAGAAAGTTACAAAACGGGCCAAAGATATTAAATAAGTTTCAGTTTCACGCAGACGAAATCGCGGGTATGACTAATACAACAAAAACCTTATGAGTTTCTTACGTTTGTTTATTTCTTTTCCATTCATTCGCTCGCGTAAAGATTAATCAAAAATGTATGACATGCAATTGTTGTTAACAAAATCGACGTGAACTTCGAAAGCGCTGATAGCTCAGTTGGTAGTGTTTACGGACACTACGTCAATGAACGTGAGTTTGTATCCTTACAATGATCCATTTGGTGTCGGAGAAATTTCATCATGAAACCATACCACGAGGACAGGGCTTTTTTAATACCCGCCTATCAAGCTATTGCCTGTTTTAAAGGTAAACGTACGGTTTAAAGTTCTTCCTCATCGCAAAGGGTAAGCGCATTATCCAGACTCAGCCCAAAGCCAGCGGGTCATGTGACCAGGTTCGCTAGGTTACATGCACCTGATACTACCAAACTAAAATACAGCACGGCAATACTCCAAACCCCTGTATTACCAACGACCAGAAGCAGCTTTCATAATTATTCTAATCTCTGACAGGAATGGGTTGATATTACTACCCTCAAGTCGAAAATTAGTCGCCGTATACTTACACGTGTGTTCTGGAAGTTCACTTTAGAACCAGCCCATCCACTAGCCTTACCGTGCCCACCATCTTCCAGATCTTCCATCACCATCCCGCTAGAGACTCTATCGAAAATGCTTCCTATGCTTCAGCTGTTTGTAGACAGACAGAACACAGTACTCATACTGTCTATATTACTCTTGAATCACTCGTGTCAATAATGAGCGCACTGAAAAAGATTGGTTAAGAAGGTTAATTACGTTATTGGTTGGTACACTCCTCATCTGATATCCTAACCAGCTAGCTGGCATCAGATAGCACTGCGTGTAAATTCTGCACGTGACACAGAAAGACGAGCATTCCACGATATACTACGTTGTATTGTTCACCCATTTTAGCACCAACCTCGGTGCCAACCGCGCAAACAACGACCATAGACCCTTTACAGCAAAAGATATAACTCAGCCCGACACATTTGAGTGTCTATCTCGGCATGATGCTTTGAATAAATCGCCCGCTGTCCTCTACTAGTAATTAAAGGAAATGGTCTAGAAACAAGATTGTGATATTGTTCTCTGTGAATCTCCTCTATCTCGCTCTGACGCGGCTTATTATGCATACGCATCCCACTCTCGCTAAACGTTGCGGCGACGTCACTCATTATGCTAAATATCTTCCCCCTTTGTTCAACGGAAGATCACCGATAAGCGCTCGGGATTTCTTATTAGGGTTCCGTAGGAATATGAGATACACATTCTTTATACTGATTTTGTTGAGTACGATATTGTTAAGTAACAGTACCGATCTAGCTCGATACCAACACAAATTAGACCTCACAAATGATTCCTAATAACCATAAGTCACTGACACACGAGTCATATAAATCCAGTCCTCCGAAGTACCATTTTCTTATTACTAAATCATCTTTAGACAATAATTGCTTGGCCCTTTTCTTCTAGTCTTACCAGAAAACTTTGAAGCCATTGAAACGTGAGTTCAAACCCACCAGCAACGTCCTTGAGATATCGATGTAGGTAAACATCGTGATAAAACTACAGCATAGTGACAGGGTTTTTGTCTAACGTTCGCCTTGCTTGCTTCCACCCTGAAGTTGAAAAGCTGATGCCAAATACCTAAGGGTGGGTTCCGGCTGTTGTACTTGGCAGTCAGTCCTTCCATTAAAATTAGCGTGTCAACCATCGTGGACACATCGTCAACTAGGTTATTTTTTTTATACTTAAGGTTTAGCGTTATGGCCATAATCTCACCTCATCTTAAGTGACGATACGGCCCAAGTTGGTAGACACGCTAAACCTGTGGAGGAACTGGCTCTCAAGTGCTGCTGCCGGAACACACCTATTGGTATTTGGCGGCAGGTTCACAACTAGAGGGTGGTAGGTACCCAGGCGGCCATTAGAAAAAGCCCTACCGCCATGCTATGGTTTCCTCACGATGTTTTCCTTCACCGAAAGCTCGAGCTCATTGTAGGTGCTTGGGTTCGAACCCAGGTCCCTTGACGCGAAGTCGTGCACACTACCACTGAGCTATCATCGCTTCAACTCGCGGTGAGATTGTGGTGATAACGCTGAACCTCAACTATATGAAAAAGATATAAGTAAATATCTGATGCATTCGCTAATTTCCTTTCATTGGCGCTTGAAAACGGTCCTAAGTGACTTACAACGATTTTTTAGATCTATCACTTCTGTAGAGTGGAAGTCTCCTGTGCATATAAAAGGTATACTCAATGATGTACGGAACCTGCTACCAAGAAACGTCACTGGAAAAAGGTTGACCGCTTTTCTAAATTTTTCTCATCCTTGACAGTTGGTATATGGAGTCGGATTAAGATAATACGGTCGAGGTGTTTTTTACAAGTCCCTCAATTATTTCACACGAATGCTGTCGCACTTTTTCTTTACGCAAATTTTCCCCAAAACAACATTTCTTTTTCTGTCTTTTCTTTTACAGTATACATTTTCAACGCACACTCTTTAGTAGTCTAATCATCTAGAAGCTCGTTGATCTATATTTTACTTATATAATTAGCAAAATAATTCAAATAAGTTGAGTATCAAATTTTTGGGTTTGTAAAAAAATATATTTTATAATATAAAAAATATATGTGCATTCTATGTTATTGTTAAGAAAAAAAATTTTTTTTTGCTATCTGTACTCTTGTATCTTTTGTTACATACCACGTACTACTGCTTATAAATATGGAAACTTAATAATACTACATACTTTACAATTAATGAGATGGAGGGTAGTTGATAACACAGATTACTATATAAGTGCGATGCGAGCGCGGCTATGGGCCGGCTCAGTCAGTTCATTCGAGCTAAGAACGTTCGACACTACGGACGACTCTTCGAAATATACATTGTAGTTAGCGGAAGCTCTGCTGTAATACATATCGATCGTGAAACTAGACTGTTCCAACAACCTTCACGGTCTGTAACACTTTACTTCATCGTATCAGTACGAAATGTTAAAAAAAAAATTCTGATACCGTTGTAAAAAATTGGCTATTTTATTCTTTATTTTATTTTACAAGGCACTGATACAGATATGAGAATAAATACAAAATCAACTTAATTCTAGATATCATTTAAAATCCCATACCCTATGACATTAGTGCACAACTAACATAGGAACTTTTCTTATGAGTGAACATGAACAGAATACAGATTACATAAATTGTAATATTTTTTACAGAAATTATAATATTATAAAGCATTTTGAACGTAAATGTACACAAAACAAAAACCCTAGTAAAAATTTGGAGATGTAGCATCAACCAGTTATGTAATTAAACTTTTGAATTTTATTAAGCTATTGATGAATATGTCGTGTTGAACATGGCTTTCATTGTAGCGCCTACACGTTCAATAATCCACTTAAGTAAAATCGTGACTGTCCAGGGTTCGCCGGATTTACTCATATATCGTCGCTCATACTGACTCTGCACCCCATAGATTTTCGTGAAATCGTATAGTATAATTTTTATTATTATTTATAAAACTCTCAACACCAGTTGAACGATCACCATGAAAATCTCATTGTATACGTATGTTTTTGAAGCAATGATACCTTGGTAGTGTCGTTTGTCTTGGTATAGACACGTTTGGAGAAGAGATGAAACGCATGTGACGAAGAAAGGGATGACTATGAATTTTGAGGAATGGAGAGGGAGAGGTCGTCCAAAGAAAAGATGGATGGAGTGTGTGAGGGAAGATATGAAGGCATAAGGGGTGAATGAGGATATGGTGACTGATAGAGCTGTATGGAAGAAGAAGACATACCGGACCGACCTCAAATAGCAAATTGGGAACAGGATGGTGATGATGATGATAATACCTTGGTACTGTGTACGGACGCTGCGTCTATGCAAGTGAGTTTGGATCCCTGAATGAGCTTGAGCTCTCGGCGAAGGTAAACATCGTAAGGAAACTATAGCATGGTGGTAAGGCTTTTGCAATGTTACCTGGCTGGCTGACCACCATCGAGTTGAAATTTTACCGCCAAATACCTATAGGAGTGTCTCCGCAGATCAGCAGGTGTGATTGTCACCATAACGCTAAATAATGTATTTTACTTTGGATGTAGTTTCATACTATTTCCGAACACCATAATTAAGCACTGTTGCCAATATATTAAACAGAAAAAAAAATGGGCGACCAATTAAGGAATTGTATTCCTTATTGTAAGGAGTAATTAAGGAATCATTCAAACATGAAGGATATAATTGATACATTGAAATAGTACAAAAACACTACTGCTTCAATTACTTAATTGTGTCAAACCGATTTCCAAATCACGATGAATATAAATCACAGATGACATTTTAATCGTGAAATCACGTCCGGCGCATATTGTGAAAAAAATAAAAAAAAAGAACACCGGAACATATCAATAAATCGAACCGAGTGGAATCGTTATTACGAGCAGAAACACCTTATTTCATTACGAGACCGTTCCATTAGTAAGATACGCCGAATTCTATTAAACTCTTTTTTGTAAAAACTGCCTCGTATTCCCCATGTCACATTCGACTCTATTTGCATTTAAAATAAGGTTCAAAATCGTGCGTACGAATCGATTGCAATCCTCGATGATTTTCGAATTGTACAAAGGGTCGCTAACTAAAGGGTGTAACCTCTACCTACACAGTTCTAAATTTGAATTTATGTTTTTCGAGATGTGATCGCGCTTAGTGGCGTGCGCCATTTCGAATGCGATAGCTTTTTGTGTTTTTTTTTATTTTAATTATGATTTATTCGACTCCATATTACTCTGACGATACATTTGAATTCAAACGACAAGAGGTTTTATTTCTCTTTCATGTTGAACCGTTGAGTTAATCGGTATATTAGTACTACATACGATGTGAACCCTTTTATAGATTTTTTTTTAGACCAAGCGAAAGTTTTTCATCAATATTCAGGAGTTAATAACTATATACATCGTATTTAGGTAAAATATAAATCCTTTTTTCGTGATAAACTAATGAGTATATACGCAAACTTATAACTAACTGGTCGACCTGTGTCGGAATTTGAACTTTTGTACTAAGTGAAGTATTTTATATGTCGATTTATTTAAATAGTTATCAGTGTGAAATGTTTCAACAATTATTTGCATTAGTTTCAGAGTGATACGCGAATTGTCTCTATTTAGATAATAAATAATAATAATAAATAAATAAAATAAATAAATAAATGTTTAATTAACATATTTCGCTACATTACAGTTTTTATCTATATTAATATTGTATAACGGAAAAGTTTGTTTGTTTGTTTCAACGTGTTAATCTTAGGAACTACCAGTTAGATTAAAAAAAAAATCTTAGAGCCACCCTTGAGAAAGGTTTTTGGTTATTTAATAACATCTACCGCCAATATCAGGAAACGTGTGTTAAAAAAAGTAAAAAAAAACTGGGAAAAATTATTAAATAACAGTTCCACGAGAGCGAAGCCGCGGGGTCAGCTAATTATATATTAGGATGATATTCATTTACATAAAATTTTCTTTGTATTTTTTTCCTTTTTACTTTATAGGTTTAGTGTTTTGGCCACAATCTCGTCTGATGTTAGGTGACGTTGTCGTTCAAGTTGACGCTAATGGAGGGACTGGTTCTCATGTGCAATTGCCGGAACACACCTATAGGTTTTTGACGGCAGATTTTCAACTTGAGGGTCGTAGCCAGCTACACGGGCATTAGAAACAGCCTTACAAACATGGCTATAGTTTTATCACGATGTTTTCCTTCACCTAAGCTGAATTTGAACTGACGTCCTTTTCTCCTCACCTCCGACCTCACTACCGGCTCAGCGATCATCGCTTCAAAGCATACGTACTAACCCTAATAAGACATAAATACGTTTTTGTTAATAATTTGAATGAATGAATAAATAAACGAATGAATGAATGAAAAAAAATGAACGAATGAATTCTTTAGAAAGAAAATAATTGGTGAAATAAGAGTGTGATAATAAATATAACAACCAAATATTATAATTAATTCATAACGAATTATATTATTTAAGATTTATATAAACATAGCTATAATAAATAAGTGGTTATAGGGATACGTTATGATACATCGTATTGTAAAACATACTTAATATATATTTGTATTATCAAACAGTTTGAGGTATATTCAATTAGCCACAAAAGGCTGTAGAATCTGAACGACCGCAATATGAAATAGTGGTTGTATTTATTAGCTGAATAAACATCAAAGCTAGGGGAGTCACCGATTTGTACTCCCATAAAGGCAATAGCATTAGACGCTTATCAGGAAATTGAAAAAATAATTCATTTACTTCAAAAAAGCCACATATGTTGTGTAGCTTAGGATTAATTAAGTATTATTTAATGTACTCGAGACAACATCAACTGATTAAACTGGTCCCTCATAGAGGAAATAGATGTCGTATATGATAAACCGATGAAAGTCTCGATAAACAACGTCGACACTGTTCCGATGTGACCAACCTCGGAAATATCTGCTTAGGTAAATACTCTGAACACTAATGTCTTTATATGGCCAACAAGGTACGGAAGGGTATGCTATGATAATACCATGAAGTAAAAGGTAAGCCACCAAGTAACATATAAAATTGCACACGCGTCAGGAAATATTTCTTGAAATTAGCCCAAAATGGGACTCCTAACGGAATTTACTACCATAGGTGTTTACTACTTCTAGACTCCATAATACTTTGCATCAAGTATGGTATAGACATTTCATAGAGCTGGTTTACAAAAACTGATTCTCAATTTGAAGAGGAAAAATAAAAGACTATACAATGGTTATTGGATATTTTCTAATACTGGAAGTTGTTAGTGAGTGGTTTCCATTCTCTGGTAAATAAGTATGGATTCTAGGACCATCAAAAACAATATGAACACGAGCGAAGACGCGCGTAAAATGTAGTATTTAATATAATCTCAAAGTTCAATTCTGATAAACAATATTTAATAGTAATACTATCAGGGTTCATTCCAATTACCTTAATACGAGTAGCAACGCATAAGTGTTTTTGCAAAGGCGCTTCATATTAACACGCGAGTTAGGGTCGCGCTTGCTTTAAATTTTAATATCATTATATTGCTTATCCATTTATCATCGGACCATATCTATAATATAATATGCAGAAATGTACTGTACAAATATAATAGATTTTCTCAATTTTTCAACTTTTCTTTCTATGAAAACCAACAATGAATAAATCAATAAATAAATAGAGAAGGATAAAACAGTTAACATTTTCCAACCGATGAGTTTTTTTTTTCAATTAATACGTACTGGCAAGCTTTAGTAATTAAAAACGGGGAAACAATTAATTTTATCCACCCCCATATACATGAGTTTCCTGGAATTGTCGGTAATGATATTGACAGGTTTTCGACTAGCAAATGAACCTTAGTTTAATAAACTTACCAATGCCCATTAGAATCGAACATACATATTCAGTATAAGGCCATAAAAATGTCGACCACCGAGACTTTAGTCACAAGCACTTGATCGTAGGCGGTGCATACCTAATAAGCCTTTTTTTAATACTTAAGATTTAGCATTATGTCCATAATCTCACCCGATCTTAAGTGACGATACGGCCCAAGTTGTTGGCCACGATAAACCTGTGGAGGAACTGGCTCTCAAGTGCAGCTGCCGGAACACACCTATTGGTATTTGGCGGCATGTTAACTATGCTATGGTTATGTATGCTATGGTTGCAGGTTATGCTATGGTTTCCTCACGATGTTTTCCTTCACCGAAAGCTCAAGCTCATTGTAGATGCTTGGATTCGAACTCACGTCCCTTTACGCGAAGTCGTACACGCTACCACTGAGCTATCATCGCTTAAAGCCTAATTATAGCCTTAAAGCCTGAATACGAACGGACAGCATGGCGGCGGAGCGAGATGGGAGCGAATTTCGAACACTGTCGTGGATTAATAAATCAAAAGTCACACAATTCAGCGGACAACCCTGTTGGAACGCGCACCGTGACAATGGCCGGCTCAAATAGTTATCTATTCAAACAAGGATTAGCGCTCGATAAACCGTGATTAATGGCGCCTGCGACGAACTGGAAGTAACGTCAGCATACAAAGAAAATATTTTTGAAAAAAAATTAGATTTTATTTGTATAGAGAAACTAGTATGTTTTATAGTTAAAGTTTAGCGTTATACCGGAATTGACGCTACTTTCCATCCATCTATATGCATTCGAAATGTGTATCTTAATGTATTTTTTCTATATATGTATCTAGCAGGAGTGAAACAGCTTAAAAAAAATCACAAATCAATACTAAAGAACTTCAGGTAAAACAGACTCAAAAATGAAAAATAATACGACAATAGTCAGGTAGCACGTCCGTCTCGCTAGCCAGCCGCTCGAAAAGTGTTTTTTTTTTGTTTTTTTTTTTTTTGGTGAGACCTACATTGTTAGCCTGAGGGGTTTTCACAGCTTTACCTGAACTAAGGGGGTGAGCCCGCCCCACCGATGTCCATCCTTTATAAACACTGGTCGTGTGACGTCACTTGTTTACGTCGAAGGCTCCAAAAAGTATCTTACAGTATATATATATATATAATAAAATATATATTCTCCTTGATCACTGGGTTTACTGTATATTGGAAAACTGGATCTAGTTAAGGTTTAGCGTTATGGCCATAATCTCACTTAATAAGCTAAACCTATTGGAGGGAAAGTGTTACTGACGGAACACACCTATAGGTATTTGACTGCAGAGTTTCAACTTTAGGGTGATAGCTAGCCAGGCGGGCATTACGGAAAGCCCTACAAAGATGATATGGTTTCCTCACGATGTTTTCCTTCACAGAAAGCTCAAGCTCATTGTAGGATTGGATCATTTGACTGAAACTCTCCGTTGATGCGGCGTCTATACCCCTCACCTGCTGAGCTATCATCGCTTCAAAAAATACTATTAACTACATTACAATTGTAGGACAAACTTAACAAGATACTTTAAAAAATATCAATTCTAATGATAGCTTTTTTTACCTTCAATTGTATCGATCTATTTATTCATCTATCAATATAACGGAATCCTTCAATGTAACTGCTAGTAACTTAGAGTTTGATTTAAAATATCGCACATTTACCAAAGGCCAATGACAATATTGTTACTTTTCCCTGATATATCCAGAAATATCAAGATAAATTAAAATCACCATGCCTAATTTATAGAAAACAGTATAGCGATGATAGCCCAGTGGTAGTGTGTACGACTTCGCGTTAAGGGACGTGAATTCGAATCCACCTACAATGACCCTGAGCATTCGGTGAAAACAAAACATCGTGAGGAAACCATAGCAGGTAGGACTTGTTCTGATGGCCGCCTGTCTAGCTACTACCTCAAGTTCAAAATCTGCCGCAAAATACTAATAAGTATGTGCCGGCAGTTGCACTTGAGAGCCAGTTCCGTCACAGGTTTAGCGTGTCTACCAACTTGGGCCGTATCGTCGCTTAAGATCAGGTGAGATTATTGAGGTTTTTTCTACTTTGAATTCCGCTTGGTATTGAGTTATTTTGTTTTTAATGACGTTTAATTATGATTTATTGTATGGCAATTGTTGTTTTGTAGTCGGTACTTTAGCTGGGTCGGTACGCGGCGTATTCGACGCGATCCGCGGAAGGTTGCGGTGTGCGGCGAACAGATAGTGTTGGACGTCCACAAAAGTGCGGATTACTGTAAACTCGAGTAATTTATAGCGGACGCACGGCGCTGGCCGAGAATGTGGATTTATTAATTTCATATAATATAAGGTAAATAATTTGTTAACGTTTGGTCATATTTATATTTATAACCTTATATTTGGCTTTAGACGTTTTTAAGGCGTTTCGGATTTTTTTTTAGCTTGCAGTTTTATGAGGCACGCACACATCGACATTTAAATCGACACCACGGAGTTCGGGATAACTGATAACTATATTAAATGTATAAGGTGATGTCAGCCTATGGTTATCGCTGAAAATTTTCAAGATGACGTATAATTTAGAGCATATACGAAGAATTTAATAAAGGTTTAGCGTTATGACCACAATGTTAAGTAACGATGTATCCCAAGATATAGGTAAAACTAAGCCCGGGGAAAGGACTGACTATATAGGGACTGGATATATTTATTTATATTCTGAATCTACAACACGTATTTCATATCAGTATCAGTGTATATTTAAATACCATTTTTTATATAATACTAGATATTTTTTTTTTATATATAATTTCCCTACTTACGTACTTTATAAATAACTTTTATTTACACATAATAAATGGATTAACTGTATTTGGGATCTCATTTCGCAAAGAAAAATTCAAAGAGTTATATATTTATAATCGATATTTGAATTTCTACAGAGCTCTGAAATTTACATTTTCTAGCTAGAACCTTTGAAGAAAGAAAAAAATATTAAGCTATTTTGTCGTCCATCAGATGCACTATAAAAAAAAAAAAAATTTACATATCGAAATAAAACTAATTTAAACGGATTTTATCGCGGATATTTATTAATTTTGATCCCGACGCTGGGAAAGCTTTTCAGCCTTCGCGGTTACGGGGCGGACTGAGGAGTAGGTTGTTTAGAAAAAATCATGTTACTGTGTCTACCCACCATTTAATTTTTGTTATTGATAGTTTTCTGATCTACGCAGAAAGAGCTCACAGTGTCTTGAGGTCTGGCTATTGGTCTTTTGGGTTCCGGTTTAATTAAATGTATAATCGGATCCCAGGTTCGGGCTAGCTTCCAACCATCTTCTCTATAGAAATTTGGATGCTTTTTAATATTTACAGAATTACAGTGCCCCAAACTCTTATTTTTCATATTTTCCAGTTTCATTCGGTAAATTAAATGGTTCTGGTCCGTATTTGGTAGAGCGGTATCCCTTTGTTTTAAAATACGCTTTGATTAAAGTTACTCCATGTGTTTTATAGTGACGCCCCGGTTAATAGTAGCTTTACTGTCCCTCAGTAGTTTATATTATAACATTACTGCTTTTCCCGTTAACTAACGCCGTTGTTATATTCAAATTATTAATCTCAGATTGCCTATAATAATCTGTCATACGGGAGGCGAGTTAGTTTCACTATATACATGCTGTTCTAAAAATATATGATAAATAATTTTAATACATTATACATGATAAATTCAAGTGGTCCGAGATGGTGCACACGCTATGCCTTATGGAGGAACTGGCTCTCAAGTGCAACTTCCGGAAAACACTTATAGATATTTGAAGGTAGATTTTAACTTAAGGGTTTTTTTTGTGGCAGTTAGCAATTAGAAAAGCCTTGATAGCATGCTATGAATTCATCACGATGTTTGCCTTCAGCGAAAGCTCAGAGTTATTACGGGGATTCGAACTGACAACCATTGATGTGCCGTTCGTACATAGCACAAACGTAGAATCGAGGGGAATAAAATATGGGTAAACCAATTCAGAAAAGCACGTCCGTCTACAGCATGCTGGTTTGCAAGCCTTTACTTAACTTTTTTTTTATAGTTAAGGCTTAATGTTATGACCACAACCTCACCTGAACTTAAGTGACGATACGTCCCAAGTTGGTATCTCTCAATGCAACTGCCGGAACACACCTATTGGTATTTGGCAGAAGATTTACAACTTGAGGGTGGTAGCTAGACAGGCGGGCATTAGAAAAAGCCCTACCACGATGCTATGATTTCCTCACGATGTTTCCTTCACCGAAAGCTCAATTTCATTATAGGTGGATAAATTGAAACTCACGACCCTTGACGCAAAGTCGTACACACTACCATTGAGCTATCATCGCCTCAAACCTAAAACCTTAGTATGAATAAGAATTATTTATAGAAGTTTAGAATTATTATGTTACTATTATTTGTTTACTTTGAAACATATTTTTGTAGCACAAAATACTTTCCTTAGAATGAATAAAAAACAATTTTTGTTACCAATTTTGAAGCGATGATAGCTCAGTGGTAGTGTGTACGACTTAGCGTCAAGGGGCGTGAGTTCGAATCCAAGCACCTACAATGTGCTTGAGCTTTCCGTGAAGGAAAACATCGTGAGGAAACCATAGCATGGTGGTGGGACTTTTTCTAATGCCCGCCTGGGTAGCTACTACCCTCAAGTTGTAAACCTTCCGCCAAATACCATGAGGTGTGTTCCGGCAGCTGCACTTGAGAACCAGTTCCTCCACAGGTTTAGCGTGTCTACCATCTTGGGCCGTATCGACACTTAAGATCAGGTGAGATTATGGCCATAACGTTAAACCTTAAATATAAAAAAAAAAAAAAAAAAAAAACATAAAAACTTATTTATAAAATAAAAGGAAACTTTTTTTAAATTTTAAAGTTTATCCAAATCAAAAGGAGTCTATACCAACTATAAGTAAAATTTGACATAGAATAATTCTATATATAATAATTCTATGAACTTCTATGTTTGGTTAATATATTCTTTAACGTTTGATCATACGAAGTAAAATGAAACATACTGTGTTTACATCAAGACGATCAGTCCAGCAATGTACCAACGGATTATGTAAACTCGAAGACAGTGGGACCCACCTGTCCTCTCGCACCTGACGGTCGAAGCTCTGCATAATCCGCCTATTAGTATGTATATAGATCGGAATCTTAATTAATTCACTGTATTTCGTCAAATTGCTGTTCGATATTATTACTGCCTACTCATCATCATCACCATCCTGCTCCCAATTTATTATCTGCGGTCGGCGCAGTATGTCTTCCTCTTTCATACATCTCTATCAGTCCATATCTTCATTCACCCCTTTTGCCTTCATACCTTCCCTCACACACTCCATCCATCTTTTCTTTGGACGACCTCTCCCTCTCCATCCCTCAACATTCATAGTTATCACTTTCTTCGTCACATGCGTTTCGTGTCTTCTCAAAACAACTGCCTGCTATTTTGCTAAAATCGGAGATATTCCATCAAACAAGATAAACGTCATCAATGACATCCACTGAGTCGTTGTTGATATCACTAAACTAGTAAGTTGAGATCTGTTGGTTAGTCATGATCGTGAATCGTTTTTTCATTTACCGGCAGCAGCCCAAGACGAGGTTCGACCGTTCTGGCACCCTTGTGCCCGCTGCCTCGGGGCTGAGTGCCTTCAGCACTCGCCCCAAAAAGTTCGGTGCAGCTGTCAAAGCCCTTGAGGGTAAGAGCGTACGTGAGTTCGAAGAATAAAGTCATCAACTCTCTGACATAGGTCACAGAGCAGTGCCTAATAATTGTGTACTAGAAACTAGTAATTCTAATAACTTTTTATATATTTATTTATAGAAATATGTGAGATGAATTTCAAAGAATTTCTCATCTCATCTCGTCTCATATCATCTCATCTCATCTCGTCTCATATCATCTCATCTCATCTCATCAACTTACATCCGGTGAATTTTAACATAAAGTAGCTATAACATTTTAAAATCATCAAAAATAACCCCACGAAATAGTATAATCGGTAAATAATTTAATATCCGAACAAATGGCGTCGTATCGATACGAAATCGAATTAATATTTATGTATCGCAATTTGTAACTCTCGAATGATCCGACAAATCGAGCGTTCGTAATCGTTATATTATACAATAAGCATCGAACAACTGTTTCGTTTGTGTCAGTCATACTTTTTTTTTAATTTTACAGTACAGTTATTTGCGGAAAAAATTGTTTACATTTTTTTTATTACACTGAAGTTTGACTGACTGTCTATATTATAATTGTAGACTATCAACTGTGATATGAAGCGACGTTGTGAGCGCTTTGATCGATTAATTTAACTCCTAGACATAAGGGACTAGAATTTCCTCCTTCTAAGTCGTTTTATATGTCGTTTAAATTTTCTCTCAAGACCAGTTTGGGTTCTGAGCCAAACACTCTTGTACTGATTATGTGCTTCGGCTCACGGAGTACAGCTTAGATCGTTTTATTATTTCTCGTTTCCACAATTCTCCATAACATAAACTCACATGGTTGACGTCGCCAAGGCTTTTGATAAAGTCTGGCAAATCAAGCTTCCTTACATCGAAAATATAAACCAGTAGGTAGTTACTTAATAACGTTATAAAATTGTATTAAAAAAAAACATATTAAATAACAATATTTTATTATCTGTTTAGAGGGTCATTCATTTATTCATTCATTTTATTTTTGGCAACTCTGTCCTCTTTAGAGACTATTGCTGCCATTTTCAAGTGATAAGATTTTGACATTTTGGACAGATGAAACTATATTCAACAAGATGGCTACTCTCTCTTGTTGAAGCTCTCTTGTAAGTTTTGTGGTAACTAATATGTCATGTTTCGAATGATTATTTATAATTCACTTCACTTACACTCTTCAGCTGCACTACAATACGTTAAATATCTCCTTCATTACACAATCTAAGGCTAAATAACTAAGTATATGAATAAAAATAAAAAAAACACAACACGACATAACAAGATACCGAGAAAGACTCTTATTCAGAGAGTCATCAAGAAAAAAAATCAATCATGACAGGTCACAGCCCGCCACAGACTCCTTCAATATCTCATTCCTACTTAACGTAAGTACAAGATGTGCAAGCTTTTAGAATTAATATGTATGAAGGTGGTCTAAAATCTATAGCCGTCAAGTAATCGCATAAATTATAGCCTAAGGGGAAATTACCGTGAAACGTATTTTAAACATATTTCAACTAAAGGAAAATAACAAGGCGAGCACATTTCCCGCGGTAAGCGGCTTACGTTCCGCCATTTTCTCTAGGTGCGTGACGACGACAAAATGGCGGCGGTCGCGTTCGAGTGGCGTTCAATTTGAATATAGAACAGCATACGTCGCCCGCGCTCCACGACAGTAACTCATCGGATTGTGTGAGATGGCGCGAGAGTCGTAAAAATATATATTCGTTTAATAGAATAGAAAAGGAGCGGAGAAGCCGTGTATTATTTTTTCCCATTTCAAATGGAATAGGAGGCAAATGAGCAACCGTGTAACCTGATGGTAAGTGATCACCGCCACCTATGGACACCCACAACACCAGAGAAATCGCAGGTGCATTGCCGGCATATATATAGGGTCTGGCTCTCAAGTGCAACTTCCGGAACGCACTTAATGGTATTTGGTGGCAGATTTTCAACTTGCGGGTGGTAGCTAGCCAGGCGGGTATTAGAAAAAGCCTTACCAGCATGCACAAATCAACAAGAAAAAAAATGTATTAGTAAATAATTTGATGTAGATTAATTTTACCATAGTGAAAGTTTATTCTCGCGATTCTATTCTTGCCCGTCGAAGATCAATGTAGCTTTTTGTTCGAGAATTGTGATGTATATAAGTAAAATTATTCGTAAGTTATAATAAGTTTATGGACATATTATCCCCAATTAGTAGAGCGGCTGTTTCTCAAGTGCAACTACCTACACGCCTTTATTTGCCGAAACATTTTCATCTAGAAGGTGGTAAATGTTCATTAAAACATACCCTACCACTATACTATGCTCACTTCGTTGTATTCTCTCATCAAAAGCAAAGGCTTACAGCAAAGATTCGAACTCACGTCCACCGATACGGTATCCATACACGTCGCTGAAAATATATTTTTATTACTATTTTTTATAGGTTTAGCGTTAAGTTCACGATCTCACCTATTGTTTAATGATGAGTGGCTAAACATGATGGACACCGTAAGCCGAGTCGACGAATAGGCTCTCGAAACTACCGGAGCACACCTATTGGTATTTGGCGGCAAATTTTCAACTTGAGAGCGGTATCTAGCCAGTTGGGAATTTGATAAAAGCTCAACCACTGTGCTTTGGATTCCTCACTATGTTTTCTCTCAACAACAACATAGGCTCATTGTTCTTATTTATATACAAATTTCAAGAAATTACAGGTGTTCTTGAAGCGGTAACCTGTAATTAGCTGGTTAATTGTAAGAAAATGACTTACGGCGTTAAGCTCGCCAGTGTATATGTTTAAAGTGAAATGAAGTATTTATTCATTTATAATAAACATTGTAAACATTGTTTGAAATTTATTACAAAGATTGTGCACTCCATTCATTTGCTGTTCAAGAATCGAGGATCATAAGGCAACGCTAAGAATATGTCGGTCAAACCACGGTCGCTGTAGATAGCGAGAAAGTCTTCAGTTTTTATGAAAATAGCGGACAACATGGCGTCCTGAAATATTAAGTGGTATTTCTTATATACTTACTTCCATATTTATCACATATTATACTATGATAATAATAATAGCCTCTATAAATTAATTCTACGTACTTTTTTACATTTTCATATATATATTGTGTAATATCGTTTGAAGCGATGATAGCTGACGTGACTTCGAATCTACCTACAATGAGCTTGAGCTTTCGATAAAGGTAAACATTTTGAGGAACATATAGCATGGTGGTAGGGCTTTTTCTAATGCCCGTCTCACTACTTACCACGCTAAAGTTCAAAATCTACGGTCAGACACTAGTAGGTGTGTTCCGGTAGTTGCCCTTGAGAGTCAGTCTCTCCACAGCTTTAGAGTGTCTAGCAACCTCGACCGTGTCGTCACTTAAGACTAGATGAAATTATGGCCATAACGCTAAACCTTGACTAAAAAAAACGTAGGGGTAAACTATGGGGACTGTCGATAGAAGTAAAAAAGATATACTAAAAAGATATCCATTTATACAAAAAAAAAGAAGTAAAACTCGTATCTAGGTTTACTAGATTTGGAAGGTAGGACCTTGCTTACGCGTGATTATTAAGTTGCACATTTTACCGATCTACTAAGCGTTCATATATGACAAGCTCATAATGAACAAACTGCGTACACACTCTACATAAATAACAAATATATGTATACATGGAAAGCGTTCGGTGACGAAAACGCCATTTCCATAACTTTTGTTCACTCAAAAAGTGGTCAATGCGCCTAAAGAAGTTTCCACTACAAAAATTGTGTTAATTATTTATTTGTCACCGGTACATAAAGATTGACGCTTTCCAGCATAGACGTCACCTAGAGTTTGCTACATTAAGCGGCTCTGTGCTTATTTTCTCCAACTCGTTCCTGATACTGTTATATATATATATATATATATTTAATTATATATGTAGATATAAAAAGCTTGTTGACTAACTCATCAAAGCGCAGCCGGAAGCCAACAAAGCTACTGACGCTAGAAACATGAAATTTTACCAGTAGTTTGATTTTTCTGACGTATAATCTCACTAAAAGTGATTTTTATCAATTTAATCCCAGATTGTATGAATGACAAAGATTGTGCATGGGTAAAATGTTCACCGACTGACATAAAATTTAATACGAAATTTTACTAATTCAAATAAATTAATATTGATTTAAGTTTGATTAAATTTCATCCTTAAAGTATGTAAAATATTAGATGACATTTTTTATTGATACTTTTCTATTGATTTTCCTAAGCAGGTACTACCTACCTGACAAAACTCGAATCCTTTGTAGCGTGGGCTTTCAGTGAAAGAAAACGTCCACCATGAATGCTGAAACCATGCACGGTGGAAATGCTTTTCATTGAAAAATGCCCATCATGCTACCTATCATCCTTAATTTGAAGATCTGCTGTCAAATATATTATTATGGCAGCAATCTCACCTGATGTTAAATGATGATGTGATGTGATGATAACTGGTAGAACACAACTATACGTAATTAGCAGTTTCCAACTTGATGGTGGTAGCTAGCCACTGCAAGAATTGCGAATTCTTTCCCTGGTCTCTGGTAACATGGAAGTTTGAAATGTCACCGTGGTGCATTTTAGTGGATAGTGTTGGACGATTAGTACCCGGTGAGCGACCACATGGCCCTCAAGCCTTTGGCCTGAGCCCGGGGTAAAGCGTTTGCGCTTTGCGATGAGGATGTCCGTAAAGACTGGGCCTTTAAACACCACGGTAATAAAAAACTGTGGTAACTAGACAGGTGCGCACAAGCTATAGCCAAACCAGCATTTTGAAGCGATGATAGCTCAGTGGTAGTGTGTACGAATTCGCGTCAAGGAACGTGAGTTCGAATCCAAGCACCTACAATAAAATAAAGCTGAACATTCAGAATAAGGCTCCAAACATTATCCTAGAGTCAACAAGCCACAAATCCTTGCCAAAGAACACCGATTTGTAACTAGGATGATTCGTCAGGCTATTGAAATTAAAAAACATCCAAATTTCAATAGAGTAGATGGTTGGAAGCAAGCACAAGCCTGGGATCCGATTATATATGTAATTAAATCGGAGCCCAAAAGACCAATTGCCAGACCTGAAGACACTGTGAGCTCGTTTGCGTAGATCGGAACTGTATGAATAACAAAAATTAAATCGAAAGTAGACACAGTAACATGAACTTTTCTGGACAACCTACACCTCAGTCCGCCCCGTGACCGCGAAGGCTGAAAAGCTTTCGAAACGTCGGCAACAAAATTAATAAATAACCGCGATAAAATCCGTTTAAATTAGATTTACTTCGATGGACTTTGATTCATTGACAGTCGTCGCTGTTTTGGATTATACTGTACTTAGCATCAGGTACAGTGCAGTTACCTTGATGCACAACATGAAAAAGATATATCATCTCTGCCAGGCTGAAAATTACTATACATTTTTCTTCCCATTTAAATGTTCAATCTTTTTCCAAGATTCCCTACTTTACTAATTGACTTTTTAAATATTTTTTTTATCTCGTATCGAATCACAAATATCGGGAAGTTATGCCTCGGTACGATATTCCCACAATATACGAAATAATACTACGTTTTCACAAAGCGTCGATGTCTTAACTCGAAACCACTACAGCTATATTTCGAGGGTACTTATAACTCTCTCTCTCTTTATTGTGGAAGCTATTTTCCGATAACCACTTATGATACAATACCGAATTATTTGTACGACCCGCGTTAGACATAACAGAGACCTTATTTATATACAGTTAGGGCTTATTTTTGTCTCACTTATAGTATACAATAACGGGATTGAATTTCACGTACGCCTCGGCTACGCGATACGCACTTGACGTATACGCGATCAAAATAAAATGAGCGAAAGAACACTATTAATTATAAGAGACATCGGTCGACTGGACTTTGTAGGATAATTTTTATTGTTTTCTCGGTTATGTTCGTGTATATTTATGGGATTTATGATTTCGTCCCCGCTGTTTGTTCGAGGGTCGAGGGAACGGCGCCGTGGTTTTTCTGTGAGAATATTGGAAAAATTAAATAATATTCCTTAAAATCTGATTCACGACTGGAGTTTGCTCCTTCGGGACAATTGCCATGGGAGGAGCGATTTCACGAATGCCAAAGTGATTTCGTTGATTTTGTTGTGTTTGAAGCGATGATAGCTCAGTGGTAGCATGTAGGAACGCCGCGTCGTGGAATGTGAGTTCAAATAGAACCACGGTGCATGGTGGTAGAGCCCTTTCTGATGCCCGCCTGGCTAACTGCCACCTTCAAGTTGAAAATCTGCCGTCAAATACCAATAGGTGTGTTCCGGCAGTCGCACTTGAGAGCCAGTTCCTCCAAAGATTCTGATTATCTACCAACTAAGGCCGTATCGTCGCTTAAGATCAAGTGAGATTATGGCCATAACGCTAAAACATCAACTATAAAAAATACATCTGTCAATTTTCATGTTTCTTTTTTTTATACATAGTTAAAGTTTATCGTTTTGGCCATAATTTCAACGGATCTTAAGTGACGCTACGGCCAAAGTTAGTAGAAACCCTAAACCTGTTGAGGAACTGGCTCTCAAGTCCAACTGCCGGAACACACCTATTAGTATTTGGCGGCAGATTTTCCACCTACCATGCCACCATGAAAATTGGTCAACCGGTGTTGGAGTGTCAAAGAGACCACGATTATAATATATTGATATTATTTATCGCAGTCTACAATTTATTACGACAATTATGTCTTACGCTTATCAATTAAATAATTTTTTTTATAATAATCTATAATGAGATGGTAATAAATTGGTATGTATCGAAAAACATGTTATTACGTTAGTCACAATGACTAGGCATGATTATTAGTTTCCGTGTACACGAACGTGCCATCACTTGATCCCGTGTTGAGTAAGGTCAGCAAAATAAAATTAAAATATCGAGAAGAAATATTGTTTATGTTTCCTTGATAATTTCACCGGGCGAGTCCCACATAACCTTCCCAGTTATCCCGAATCGGGAAGGTATGCGTAAACGCATTTCTATGCATGCGTCGTGGTAGGGAATTTTCTGATGCCCGCCTGGCTAGCTACCAACCCCTGAAGTTGAAAATCTGCCGCCAAATACCAGTAGGTGTGTTACAGCAGTTGCAATTGAGAGCCAGTTCCTCCACAATTTTAGCGTGTCTAACAACTTGGAATGTATGGTCGCTTAAACCCTTAACTATAAAAAAACTGTAATTATTATTCACAAAATTACTTTAAAAAAGAAAAGAAGTATACGTTGCGTTCAACATATTTAATAAATTACAATACACAATAATATTTTTGCGAACGGTACTTATAGAATCAATATAAAGTCTTTGTTCTGTCTGCTCAATTGAGTCATACGACATAGCTTAGATAACAATGTCGTGGTTTTATTTAACATTCGCCCTATTAGTATTTTCAACTATATACATGGCGGAAACAGCTAGAATATTAGCTGTCCTGCCAACCCCGTCCATCAGCCATCAAGTCGTGTTTCGGCCATTGATGCAAGAATTAGCCAAACGTGGCCACGAGGTTGTCGTCATCACGACAGATCCCGCGTATCCGAAAGGCGCAACCCCAGCAAACCTAACAGAGATAGATCTTCATGACTTGTCTTACAAAATTTGGAGAGATGCATTCGTTAGTAAAGAGAAAGACATCAAAGATGACACGTATAGCCAATTTAAAGATATAATAGAAACGATTTCTATCATATTCAATAACCAATTGGAGACTGATGCAGTGCAGGAACTATTGCGTGATAAAACGAAAACTTTCGACCTACTGTTCATAGAAGCTTGCATCAGACCGGCCCTTGCATTTTCTCATTTGTACAAAGCACCTGTCATACTCATCAGTTCCTTGGGCCCTATGTTCGGGAATGTAGAAACAATCGGAGCGCCGGTCCATCCGATGCTCTATCCATCGGTTTTGCGACGGAAGATCCAAAATCTCACGTTATGGGATAAGATAAAAGAGCTGTATATGCATTATTTGCTGACACGTTACTACTCTAATTATGAAGACAAGGAAAACGAAATGCTGCGGAGGCATTTCGGTGCAGAGTTTCCGTCGCTTAGCGATCTGAAAGAGAATGTGGATATGTTATTTTTAAACGTGAATCCACTTTGGCAGGGAAATCAACCGATGCCTCCAGGTGTGGTCTACATGGGCGGAATGCATTTAAAACCTGAAAAAGAGCTGCCAGAGGTACGTCAATAGGTATTGATATATTAAATGTAGCTGATGTGCTTCTACCCTTTACACTATTTAGACCAAAGCGTTAACCGGCGCCTTTAGGGATACGAATACTTGTCTTGCCAGAGATTAGAGGAATAGCAAAAGCTGTCTCTGTTCTCTGGCAACATGAGAGATCAAATCCATCTACATTGAGCTCGAAATTTATATTGAGAGATTAAACTAGCATGTTTTTTTTTATTTCTCATAAATTTAGATATTAGTAATAATATTACAAATAATGTATTGTTCTATCTGTAAAAATTAGCTCTAAAACACGGAGGTTCCCAATTCGGTAGTAATTTTTGTGACCTTAAAACTTTGTCATTTATAGACCGATTAGTTTTTTTCTTTTTTTTGGACAGGATCTATTTTTAATTTTAAAAACATTGGATTTTGGGTTTCGAAAATACACCAGGGAGCTCCTCAAAATCGATTATTTAGAATCTTTCGAAGTTCCTTTTGTTTACCATTAAACTTTGTTATCTTTATAGGATCTAAAGTCTTTCTTGGATTCATCAAAGAACGGCGTCATATATGTTAGTTTCGGTACGAACGTGCAACCATCTCTACTGCCTTTGGAGAAGATACGTACATTAGTTTCAGTACTATCTCAATTACCTTACGATGTTCTATGGAAGTGGGACAAGGATGAGCTGCCCGGACGCACTGACAATATTCGCATATCTAAATGGTTACCACAATCAGATCTTCTAAGTAAGTATATTTAGTATAAAATATTAACTTTAATATGTATGTATATAAGTCCGTATTGATCAACGTGTGTAACGCGACCCCTTATGGATCAAAATACATATATAAGGTAGTTGCGGAGTTTAACTAGGAAAAACATTATAGTGTTAAAAATATTTTTAATGGAAAAAGAGATACAAATCTTTATTTAACAGTAATTAATAATACAATGCATACAAATAATCTATTGATCCCCGCACTAGGAAATACATCACGTGTCGCGGGTAATAGACCATAACCAAGTTACAAAATTTATATCCCGTTAATGCTGTGAAAGAGGATTATATACATAATAATAAATGAATACTTTTAATTAATTAAAATAACAAAAAAACCTTGATTTCATACATTGTTATAAGCTAAAAACATAGAAGCATAAACACACACACACACAGTGATCATATATATTTATCATAAATTGTAGTAAATTGTTTAAATTAATCACTCATGTATCTATTATGAGGGTATATAAAGAATATTTTCTACCTCCTCGTAGGTCAAAGGTTAGGTTACAACCAATTAGTAACATTTATTTTGATTGTCCCATAATTCACGGTTAATTAATTCACAGCGTTTGTTCGCTTGTCTGTATATGAAAGGGAGAGCGAAGACACTGAAACGTTATTCGAAGACAGTGTTGACTCTGGGTGTTTTAATTTTAAACATTTAATGTACGTACGTTAGAGGAAATCATGGGATCACTGGATAATGGTAGATACTTACTAATGTATTTGTGATGCGTAAGGGTCATATTTAAGATATATAATTTTCGCACTGTAAGTACTTTGGTTTCTTCATAGAGACAGCGAGTGGAGTAGCCGATAATTTTTCTAAAACTTACCTTTATAAGATACCTTCGAGCACTCTCTAGATTCATTAGATTTTTAATTTTAGATCAGACATTAGATTTTAGGCTTAGAATAGAGTTAGATTTTAGAATAGAGATAGACTTAGAATTTAGATTAGACATTAGATTAGACTTAGAAGCGTTACCTCAGGCTGAAATGCAGTACTGAAGTAGAGAGTGACATATGGCTTTATAAACTAAAATTAGACAAAGGGAAAATGTGGAAACACTGGTTATGGTAGATGCCTGGTAATGTTTTTGTGTTATTATTTATTTTATGTATTGTGTTATCAAGAATCAAATTCTGCTGTTATCGGAACGGGGATCGAAAATTTTGAAGCGATGATAGCTCAGTGGTAGTGTGTACGACTTCGCGTCAAGGGACGTGAGTTCAAATCCAACTACCTACAATAAGCTTGAGCTTACGGTGAAGGAAAACATCGTGAGGAAACCATAGAATGGCGGTAGGGCTTTTTCTAATGCCCGCTTGGCTAGCAACCACCCTCAAATTGAAAATATCCCGCCAAATACCTATAGGTGTGTTCCGGCAGCTGCACTTGTGAGCCAGTGCCTCCACAGGTTTAGCGTGTCTACCAACTTGGGCCGTACCGTATTTAAGATCAGGTAACGCTAAACCTAAAAAAAAAACGCTTTTGTAATGAGACGTTTAGAACCTAAAATAAGCGGCTGTGGGCAATGTAAGGAGTCACCGGTCTCTGACGAATAATGGCGTAATATATTACCATCATTACGATTTTCAGTGGGTACTTCTGTTTAGAGACACGCAAAGAAGAAATTTCGCTTGGGACAAACAGAAATAAACAATGGAATAGAGCAAAAAAAATTTTTTTTCGATCCAACGATAGCCCTTTGTTTTGCTACTCGATGCAGCATAATCTCGGAGTAGATAATGCAGCGTTAGTTTTCCAATAAGAGGCATTGACACTCGATGAGAGGTTCGCAATAGGCCATGTAGAAAAGGCGGTCGAGAAAAACGTGTATTAGTGTGTGTAAGGTCTGACGCACAACTGGATTTTATTTCTTGTCCCTTGGTAAATTGCCTTTTTTACACATTAGCGTACAGAGTAAACAAAAAACGTATATGAAGCCATTCTAAATATGAGGGTAACCATATATGTTCAACATTTTATTGGTTATAGTATTTCTGTTGAGGATTTTGAAATACTTAAAAGATGGCTCACGATACCAAATACGTTAAGCCTATTAGCGGCACTTGAGAGCTGGTGGAACTGCCGCAACAGAACCGATGATAGCTCAGTGGTAGTGTGTACGACTTCGCGTCAAGGGCCGTGAGTTCGAATCCAACCACCTACAATGAGCTTGAGCTTTCGGTGAAAGAAAACATCGTGAGGAAACCATATCATGGGGGTTGGGCTTTTTCTAATGCCCGTCTGGCTAGCTACCACCCTCAAGTTGTAAACCTGCCGTCAAATACTAATAGGTGTGTTCCGGCAGCTGCACTTGAGAGCCAGTTCCTCCACAGGTTTAGTGTGTCTACCAACTTGGGCCGTATCGTCAGATAAGATCAGGTGAGATTATGGTCATAACGATAAACCTTAAGTATAAAAAAATCACACACACCTATAGGTATTTGGAGACAGATTTTAAAACTTGATTTTAACGCTACCAACCGACACATCACCGCTTCAGTGTGTCGTCGATTTACATCCCTCGTTCACACTAGCGATTGTAGAAAAAACACAACTCGATTAGGAATACTTAGGTGCTATTGTCCAAGTAAACGGTGCGCAAGGTACGTTACAGAGGAAAACGTAACGCTCGGTAAAAACTCCATACCGGGGGCATTACGTGAAAAATTGATTATTGCGTAAGCTGAAAAAAAAGTACTTAGGAATCATATCCGAACGAATATAAATTGCCAGACGCATGTGATAAAACAGTACAGTGACTCGCGTATAACTTTGTCACGTCTCGTGATAAGCCAATGCGAATGCTGCGTATGGCAGAACCTTGATACATCTCTTATCTCTTAAAGGTTATCGATTTACAGTACAGTGCAGTCATTGTGCCCGTTGTTATTTATATATAAAAAAAAAACAGATAAGAATAGTAACAAGTTATCTTTCGTTAACAATATACACAATGCCCTTTGTCATTTCAACAAATTTGCATAACATATGTCTTGATAACACATTACAAAACAACATTTAAAGCTACTGCTGCACTTTATTTGAATCTTAATATTTATTATCTAATTATTTCTTAATGTATTCAATGTAATGACATCTCATGAAGTATTTTTGACAACTATCGATAATATAGATTTTAAAAAGATAATACATATTCTAAATAAAAAGAGTTTATAAGCGTAGAGTTGAAATGAAGGTTTAAATGATCTTCATTTACATATATATATTTATATATATATACGCAATTAGATTTTGATTTTGTTATGCTGTCGGTACAACGTAGTTAATGATAAGTGACCTTGTGGTCCAAGGTGGTGGATACGCTAAATTTAAGGGACTGGCTCTCAAGAAACTACTGTCTGATCACATCAATAGGTATTTGGAGGCAGACTTTTAACTTGACGATCGAGGGTGGTATCTAGCTAAGCCGAAAAAGCTCAAATTCGCTGTAGGTGAATTCGAACCCACGTCCCTTGACGCGTCGTTCGTACACACTGCAAACTGAGCTACCATCGCTTCAATCCTTCGACTAATAGGTTCTGTTGAATTATGTTAGGTTTTTCAAACAGTAGAAATTAGAAAACAGTATTTTTATTCCTTAGAGAAAATTTTATTATAATTATTCCTAACCTTAAGAAAATTTTTGAAATGAAACTTTTGACGGGAAACTTCTAACGGAAGGGCTTTGAAATTCTGATCCGCGATACTTTTTTGTAACTCTTTTTTGTGACTCTTTTTTGTGACACTTGTGTGAGGTAAATATGGGAGTGAGAGAAATATTTTACTTCCGCCGTGTGATCTATAAGCACATACCGTTTTTTAATTAACTATTAATTATAATAAAAAAAAGACTTTGTATTATTAATTCAAATTAATATTATAAATACTGATGTACGTTTGTTTGTTACATTTTCAAGCTGTAAGTACTTTACCGATCCTCATGACATTTTACATACACGTTGTCAGAGGTACAGAAAAGGACGTTGAGTGCCCTTCATCCATATGATTACCAAATGCGAGCGAACCCGCGGTTAGAAACAGAAGTTAAATAAGCTGGCGTTCAAAATTTCACCTTGTGCAATTTACAGGACATCCGAAAATAAAACTGTTCATAACTCAAGGAGGCTTGCAGTCCACCGACGAGGCTATAACAGCTGGAGTGCCGCTAATAGGAATACCGATACTTGGAGATCAGTGGTACAACGTTGAGAAATACGTCCAACATAAGATCGGTGCAAGAATTGATTTGGACACCATGACTGGAGATAATTTAATGGCAGCAATAAAAACTGTTATAAACGATGAAAGGTAAGATAGTGAACGTGTCTGTGTGTAGGTTTACTGTGTTAGTAATGATTGTAGAACAAGGAAAAGCTATTCAATCTTATCCCCGCTTACCCTTTCTACAACAGCACACGAGCTGGACTTCGCAGTCACAGCTTTAGGGTAAGCCGTCATTGCGACCCGAATAAATAAATTCGCTATGTCGCGTGTTGGCAGTACCGTGATGCTGTGGAATAGTCTCTGAACCTGTGTATTTCCTTCCTCTTATAACATCGGGTCCTTCAAGCGACACGTAAAGAGGCATTAGAGTAAGCCGGCATGAGAGGGGCGATGGATTGTCTTTCCATCGATGGTCGCCAATGTTTTCGTTTTGTACTGTTGTTTAACATCTGGTACAGGGCTGTCACTTTGCTGAGCTACCGTTACAAGAGGCATTTGAAAACATATATATATATTTGTATGCAGAACAGATATATTTTTTATGCCCAGCGCAGCCGATGGTTGACAGCTAATATTTTTTACATTGCAATATTAATATTCAACTGTAAATAATATGTAAAAATAACAAATTGTGATCATTCGGACGGAGAATGATTATTAAAAAAAATATATATATACAATAATATATTATATACAGATCTTTATAAATCCCAGGGAGTAAAAATTAGAAAATGTAGCAATACATGATTTATGATGTTATATCAAGAACTTTATCTAGAAGTATACTGTCGAAATGCGAGTACCGAATTCAAATCTTTTTTGTTTTGTTATTGTTAAGGCCTTTAATCTCACCTGATTTTTAGTGACTATACGGCCCATGTTGGTGGACACGTTAAACCTTTGGAGGGACTAGCTCTCAAGTACAGCTGCCGGAACACACCTATTGGTATTTGGCGGCAGGTTTACAACTTGAGGGTGGTAGCTACCCAGGCGAGCATTGGAAAAAGTCCTATTACCGTGCTATGGCTTCCTCACGATGTTTTTCTTCACCGAAAGCTCAAGCTCATTGTAGGTGCTTGGGTTCGAAGTCACGTCCCTTGACGCGAAGCCGCACACACTACCACTGAGCTATCATCGCTTCAAAATCGCTGTATATCTTGTATCACTTGTTTAAATTTAAAAATTTTTCCGTATCAATTCGAACCGATCGATTCCGTACTACGGTTTCAGTAAATCCATTCTATCGATATATTAATCGATATAAAATATAACTTATTATCGTCAGCTACCGTCGGAATATCGTTAAGATGCGAGAACTGATGAGGGATCAGCCCCAAGCACCGCTGGAACGAGCTGTTTGGTGGACGGAGCACATCCTGAGGCACGGAAGCGGTCATCACCTCCGGAGCGCAGCCGCCAACATATCCTGGGCTGAATACCTGGAGCTCAAGCTCGTCTCTGTTATCGCGTTGGCAACATTAATATTATTAGTTATATGCATTAAAGCTGTTCATCTGCTATTTACCTTTGTCGATGTAAAACTGATTGACAAAGTAAAGAAACTATCGTGAAAGTATCTCGTAAGTCGCAACGCAAACGGGGAGGGAGTTTTATTTTTAATTAAATCCGCTTTCGTACTGGCTAAATTTATACCATATATTGATCAATGTTGATATATATTTTGCTAGATGCGCCGGCAGACGCTGCCATGCCCTTTCCGGTAGTAAACAATTAAATTGCAGTGCATTCCGATCGCATTACGAACTTCCTGAAAAAAGTCATGTATGTGGTAATTTCTTTGGTGATTGATCCAGCGGTTTTTTTTATACTTAAGGTTTAGCGTTATGGACATAATCTCACCTGTTCTTAAGTGACGATACGGCCCAAGTTGGTAGACACGCTAAACCTGTGGAGGAACTGGCTCTCAAGTGCAGCTGCCGGAACACACCTATCGGTATTTGGTAGCAGATTTACAACTAGAGGATGGTAGCTACCCACGCGGGCATTAGAAAAAGCCCTACCACCATGCTATGGCTTCCTCACGATGTTTTCCTTCACCGGAAGCTCAAGCTCATTGTACGTGCCTGGATTCGAACTCACGAGCTTTAACGCGAAGTCGTACACACTACCACTGAGCTATGATCGCTTGGATTGGTGGTGTTGGATGTTATTGATTTTATAAATTTAATTATCCATTGTTATATATACCAACTTGGATATACGTTACTGGTCATAGAGACAGCGGATGAAATTTTGGTGAACCGCCTAAGCATATAAAGAATATGGAGATAGTTGTGATTTATATTTGTTAAAAATGTGTTATAGTTTTGTTATTGAACTAGATGTTAATATTAATTATAAGTGTTTTACTGTTATTTGTAAATTAAAAAAAAAAACTATTTTTTATTAAATAATATATTCATTTTTATCTAAATGTTTTTATTAAACTTGCTAAATGCGGTGCTTTAGGAGGGCTCACAAAGTTTCCTACCTAGTATTTTTTATGCAATAGCAAGCAATCACGTGATCGTGCCACCTAATGGTAAGTGATCACCGAAGCCCATGGCCACCAGGCGGAAGGACATGATCTCAATTGCAACTACCGGAACACAACTATTGGTATTTGGCGGTAAACTTTAAGCTTGAGCGTGGTAACTAGCCTGGCGGGAATTCGAAAATGCCCTACTGCCATGCTACGGTTTTGAACTCACGTCCCTTGATGTGGCGACCGGACACACTACCACTGAGTTAGAATCATTCAACGTGCCGTACGCAAGTAAGGCAGAGTGACCTATTAAGTGTAACTCTGTCGCATCTTTAGACAATTCGAGCCTGCTATAACCGAACCAGTGTCACTTAGTCTAGCGTTTCAGCTCAGTTTCATTCAATACCAACAATAGTCACTACGATTCGAGAGAAAATAATTTACTATAGATTTCTACGTTTCTCTCTCTCTATCTCCCGTAGAAGAAGAATAAGGAAACTATATAAAAACGCAGTCTATCTCATTCATTTTCCTTTCATCCTATCCTATTCACAGTATCCCAAAAGAAGGATCACTTCACAGAGGATTTAATATAAATCAATGTCAATGAATAGCAATTTACGTTATCGACATAATCATGAAACGGTAAGTAAATATTGGTAGATGACTCGGCAGCAATTGTTCTACCGAATAGTCGATACTTTGATCCACAACGTCACCTATCGCGTTCGATGACGTCACAAAAAAATACATAGCTCCAATAAAAGTTGCTGAAATTTTGCATTCTCATCATATGATAACGATATCGTTAATTATAAAGATAATAATTCACCAAGTCTACAAATGTCTTCGATATTTTGATTATTAAGTTGAATCAATAGATAAGCAAAAAAAAATTAACTCGATAATAATGACAGCGCATGATTACGCAAAAAAAAAATCACTTAATCAAAATAAGTTCTGCAAAATAAAGTATACATGTAGAGAAAAAAAAGGTTCTTGGGATATTCTTAATTCTTATTTAATAGACATCAATAGATTCAGGGCAGGACACACATTAAACACATTAAAACACATTAAACCATTATTTTGTTTCGGCTCTTCTCGATGACTGCGTTACTTTCCGAACCGGTGGTAGTTTTGATGTTCATAAACGTCTTCAATGGAATAAAGATTTTTGATTTGATTTGAAAATTCAGTATTACACACTTCTCGGTTTCGTTAAGCTCCGTGGTAATGTACGGGAAATCTATTTGAAGTCTGTCAAAAATAAATTCCTCATTTTTAGTCCTCCGAAATTCTCATATCCGAATCAATATCTGAAACTCGATTTACAAGTTTTAATTTGAAACGGCGGGGAAATGAATTGAAGCATATTTAAAACGAACCCTAGAATCTATGGTCTTGTGTTTAGGTATAAAGAAATAATATCATTATTATCTATTGTTTTTAAAGATATAATGACCAGTGGTAGTATGTGCGGACACTATCAATATAATATGTAAGTCCGATGTGAGTGCAATAAGTTTGAGCTTCTTGTGAAAGAAAACATCGTTGCATCTAGAGTACTGTCAAATACTCAAATCAAATAGTCAAGAAGAATTTATTACACGCCTCTGTATAAAGCCTGATTGCATATTTGGTAAAATATACATTGTCATTTAAATATTCCCAAATTTGTAAATACACATCCCGCTACGGTATTTTTGACAAACAGGAATCTCTGCTTATAGAGTGCAGTTAACCGAACTGAACCGAACCGAACCGAACCGTGGTTTTGTTTTATTGGCATAGCCTAAAAACAATTGCGGAAAGGCCAAGGTCTAAAAAATAAGTTTTTTTTCTGCTTGTGGACACGTTAATGATAAAGCTGATAAAGATTCAGACAGTGTGAGCTTTAACATGACCTTGGAAATACGAGTACAACCAATTCCTTGGGCGTTCAAAGCAAATCTTAAAAATAAATTACATGAATAATTATAATATATTACAGAGAGTTTTGCGGACGGTACATATCCAATTAATATAAACGTCTCATTCTATCTGTTAACTTCATTTATCCGATAGAATTTAGACAATAATGCCAGGTTTGTACTTTATACTCGTACTATTTGGAATTTCAGGCATAGACATTGTGAAAACAGCGAGAATATTAGCTGTTTTCCCGACCCCGTCGATCAGCCATCAAATCGTGTTTCGACCATTAACACAAGAACTACCTAAACGTGGCCACGAGGTTGTCGTCATCACCGCAGATCCTGCGTATCCGAACGGCGCTACACCGGGCAACCTAACGGAAATAGATCTTCACGACTTGTCTTACGAAATATGGAGAGATTCGTTTCTGACCAAAAAGAAAGGTTCCAAGGACGACACGTACAACCAGTTTAAGGATCTTATACAGGCTTTTTTAGCCGTTTTCAGTAAGCAGTTGGAGAGCGATAAAATACAGAATCTGTTGCGTGACCAAACGGAAACCTTCGATCTGCTGTTCATAGAAGCTTGCATCAGACCGGCCCTCGTGTTTTCGCATATCTACAAAGCGCCTGTCGTACTCATCAGTTCCCTTGGCGCTGCATTCTGGAATGCTGAGACAATTGGAGCGCCGGTACATCCAATTCTATATCCGTCAGTTTTCGGACAGAGAACCCATAACCTGACAATGTGGGAGAAGATAACGGAGCTGTATACGTACTATTCGATGAATATTTTCCTGTATTATTTCGAAGAGGAGGAAAACAGAACGCTGAGGAGACATTTCGGTGAAGACGTTCCGCCGCTCAGTGAGTTGAGGAATAACGTAGAGATGCTCTTCTTGAACGTGAATCCGATTTGGCAGGGAAACCAGGCAATGCCACCAGGTGTGGTTTACATGGGCGGTATGCACCTAAAATCTGAAAAAGATCTACCAGAGGTACGTCAATAAATACTCTGCTACATTAACACTAGATTTTTTTTTTTATTCGTTTGTTTGTTTAGCGTTACGGCCATAATCTCACCTGATCTTAAATGACGATACGGCCCAAGTTGGTAGACACGCTAAATCTGTGGAGGAACTGGCTCTCAAGTGCTGCTGCCGGAACACACCTATTGGTATTTGGCGGCAGGTTCACAACTACAGTGTGGTAGCTAGCCAGGCGGGCATTAGAAAAAGCCCTACCTACATGCTATGGTTTCCTCACGGTGTTTTCCTTCACCGAAAGCTCATTGTAGGTCCCTTGACGCGAAGTCGTGCATGCTACCACTGAGCTATCATCGCTTCAATCAATCAGATTTAGCGTTAGTGCAAGATGGTAGAGCTTACTTGAGGGACTGGTTCTCAAGTCCAACTGCCGGAACACAACCAGAGTTATTTGGCGGTAGATTTTTAACTTCAGCTACCGCTAGCCAGGCGAAAATTAGAAAAAGCTCTACCGACATACTAATGTTTTACCTTCACCGAAAGCTCGAGCTCATTGCAGGGATTCGAACTCACGTCCATTGACACTACCAACTGAGCTATCACAAGGAGCCGGTGTTATTGCGGCCATTCCAGTAGTTAATAACTTAACTATTTCGGATATATGTATACAATCTATCAAAATGGTCTGTGCGACATACTTTTTTAAAATTTCATTAAATTGGGTTAAACTATTTCCAAGATTAACGAGGCGAAATATCGTGACTTTGCATTTTTATACTATACAATGATTTAGTTAAACGTGATTACTATATTTAGTATTATTTTATATAGGATTTACTTAGGGTTTATTTTAGGATAGGATTTATTTAGGATTATTTATTTTTATTTATTTATTAAACTTTGTAAACAAGGTATACAGGCGGACTTTAATGCCTAAGGCATTTTTCCTAGTCGACCTTAGGGTGGTGGAGATCATGAATGAGGCAGATGCATAATAAAAAAAAATATAATTTAACTAAATAATTACGCATATGAATAGATATATACATAAAAAAGTTCAAATATAACATATAAATAAATACTATATATATTATTATTATTTTATTATTATATTATACAATGATTAGTTAAACGTAATTACTATATTTAGTACTTTTAATTAGTATTATTTCTCTTTATTGCTTGTCAACGTACAACAGATTAGATAACTTTAGATATATCGACATTACGCTGCAAAAATTAGCTGTTATCAGTACACTTGTTTCATTATATATTATTATAAGCAAACAAATTTTTAGTAATCAGAACTAATGCTTTTTATATGAAATCATTTTATAATTAATTATTTAATTATAGGATCTAAAATCTTTTTTGGATTCATCGAAGAACGGCGTCATATATATCAGTTTCGGTACGAACGTGCAACCATCTCTACTGCCTTCAGAGAAGATACGTACTCTAGTTTCAGTACTATCTCAATTACCTTACGATGTTCTATGGAAGTGGGACAAGGATGAGCTGCCCGGACGCACTGACAATATTCGCATATCTAAATGGTTACCACAGTCGGATCTTTTGAGTGAGTGTTTTTTTTATATAGTTTATGGGATTCGCGTTATGATTACAGTCTCATTTGATGTTAAGTAACAACGTGGATAGATGGTGGGGCTGGTTTTCAAACGCAATCACCGGAACACACCTATAGGTGTGTTTGGCGACAGATTTTCAACCTTGAGGGTGGTAGCTAGCCAGACGGGTATTAGAAAAAGCCCTACCATCATGCTATGGTTTCCTCATAATTTTTTCGTTAACCGAAAGCTTAAGTGGATTGCAGGTGGATTTGAACTCACGTCCAGTGACGTTGTGTCCGTATGCACTACCAACTGAGCTATCATCGTTCAATATATTAACTTTACTCTCTATAACATTGAAACATTTTATATAATTGTGGAAAAAAAATCATATTACTTATTTAAAATACAGTAGAACCTCGACAAGTTGAAAACCTTCAAATAACGGAAAAATGTTTTGTGTCCCTTCCCTTTAAATACCAAAACCTCCATTCTCTATAAGTCGAAAACTCTACAACTCGAATTTTTAGGCGTCTCCTTTGATGTTCGACTTATAGAGGTTCTGCTGTATTATATTATATTATATTCATATTTCGGGATTCCAAGTAACTCCCATAGCCTTGATTTCCACACCTGTTACCATGTTACTAATCTGGTTCAAAATTCTTCTCTACGTTTATATAGAAGTTAATTATTTTATCGATAACGAAATTGTACGGTGGTAGGGCTTTTCCTAATGCCCGCCTGGCTAGCAACCACCCTCAAGTTGAAAATCTTCCGCATCTTCTTCCGGCAATGCACCCGCGATTCCTCTGGTGTTAAGGGTATCTATGGGTGGCGGTGATCACTTAGCGTCAGGTGACACGCTTGTACGAATGCCCGCTGTTACATAAAATAGAATGAGTTTGTTAACTTATTCAATTGGATTTTGCATTTGTCTCCCTAAAAAATTAATTATTTGTATAATTACACTTAGATCGCACTTTCACATCGATTCTACACATTTATCAATGTTTGTTTCGAGTAAATTAATTTAACAACAGTAAACCACCCACCTTTATTACAATTCTTATTAACATTATTATTCTATTCTAAAACCATTTTTTTTTTAATTATTTGATAACTTATATAAATGGATTATATAATTCATTCTAACTACTATTGTAAGTTTGTATGTAAGTTTGTTTGTTTGCTACGCTTCCTCTTCATAACCGGATTTAACCGAATCTAGGCGAGCAAAAGTCTCCAAGTTCGTGCTAAAAATGTAACCTATGCCATTTACATATATACGTACATACTATCACGCCTCCCTCCCATAAGGGTAGGCAGAGAGAGAGAGGCTGACATACATCTTTCGCTTCTTCTACTTTCCCGTTACAGGACATCCGAAAATAAAGCTATTCATTACGCAAGGAGGCTTGCAGTCCACTGACGAGGCTATAATAGCTGGAGTACCGCTTATAGGAATACCAATGCTCAGTGATCAGTGGTATAATGTGGAGAAATATGTGCAACATAAAATCGGTCTCAGGTTCGATTTGGACAGCATAACCGAAGAGGGTTTTAGGAATGCGATAGGAAATATTATAAACGATGACAGGTAAGTCGATAATCACGGAAGAAGGAATGACGAAAACGTCATGGGGTTTTAGGAATTGAGTAGTGTTTTATTTATTAAAATTGAGCTGCGGCTTTGCTCGTGTAAAGATTGATTTTGTCAAACAGATCGACCGACGCAATAAAAATATCTCATACAAAGTTCTTACCCCTATTTACCCCACTTCCGATAATGGTTTCGCGAGAAAAAGTAGCCTATCCCCGTCTCCTGGGTCCCATATATTTGTGTACCAAAATTCATCACAATCGATTCAGCTGTTTAGACGTGAAAGCGTAACAAACAAACTCACTTTCCCATTTATAATACTAGTATGAACATTGTTATTTGCTATCTTCAGCTACCGTCGGAATATCATGAGGATGCGAGACCTGATGATGGACCAGCCGCAAGCACCTTTAGACCGTGCCGTTTGGTGGACGGAGCATCTCCTCAGGCATGGCAATGGTCGTCACCTCCGGAGTCCAGCCGCCAACATAACCTGGGCAGAATATTTAGAACTCAAACTCATCTGTATTGTCGTATTTGTATTATTGACACTTGCCGTCTTGTGTGTTAGACTTATTTCTTGGCTGATTAGTTTTATCGATAAAAAATATTTAGACAAAGTAAAGAGACTTTAAAATACTTTCGATATATTATTGCGTTCGTCCGGTCCTGGAAAATTCATTATAAAATTTTAAGAAATACTTATAACGATGTCTAAAGTGGCACGACCGTTTGAAATTGTTACCAATAGACACACTTATTCATTTATTTCGATAGATCATAGACTAAAAATACTGTGGTTTCCCATTTTTTTTTTATTCACAGATTTATAAACATCGTAGAAATTGAAATAAAACTAATTTAAACGCATTTTATCGCGGTTATTTATTGATTTTGATCCCGACGTTTCGAAAGCTTTTCAGCCTTCGTGGTCACGGGGCGGACTGAGGTGTAGATTGTCCAGAGTAGTTCATGTTACTGTGTCTACCTTCAATTCCATATCTAACATGACCTTTTCTGGACAACCTACACCTCAGTCTGCCCCGTGACCACGAAGGCTGAAAAGCTTTCGAAACGTCGGGATCAAAATCAATAAATAACCGCGATAAAATGCGTTTAAATTAGTTTTATTTCAATGAATAATATTCGCGTAAACATAAGAAATCATTATCATAGAAATCTAAGTTCTACAATAAAAAGATTACATAAATATCACACGAGGAATGAGAACCAGGCTGCCATATTAAGGTTCCCTGTATCTTCACAGCTAGTTATATAACTATAGATATATGTCTCTACTCAAACTCATTTATATAATACTCCCTCTATAACGAAATAAATCCAAAAGTGCTCGCCTCAAAAAATAATTATAAACGAATGACACAGGTTCAAGCATTCACATTAAATAGGATGTAATACGATGTTATTCTATAAGTATTGAATAAGAAATGGTCCTAGTACATTAAGGTTTTCGGGCGTTATCGTTACACATCCATACACATACACGAATCCGGATGTCAAACGAAAAACGTCCGCGTAACCGCCTACGAGGTTGGGCGGTTATTTCCTTCCCGCACGCCCGCCGCGGCTTCCGCCCGCAGACGCTTGAGCCCAGGTCCGATCCCCCGGATAGGAGCTCGCGAGTGACTTAGCTCACGCGATACAGTGACACTCTACATCACTGAGAGTACATCATCACACCGCATACCAATCGTCCACACCCGCACATTACGTACCAGTCCTCTAAGGGACTACCCACGCGGCCCTTGCGGGGCTTGCCCGATAAAGTGGTAATTAGGATCACTATGTTAGTAAGTTAGGCAAATCTTTGTTCATTTTCCGGCTGCAGCCCAAGCCGAGGTTCAGCCATTTGGCACCACTACGCCCGCTGCCTCAGGGCTGAGCGCCAAAGCCTTAAGGCTAACAGCGTAAGGCATTCGAAAAAGCTCTACCACCATGCTAGTGTGTAGGAATGCCGCATCATTGGACGTGAGTTCGAATCCAATTGCAGTGAGCTCGCGCTTTTGTGAAGCATAACATCGTGAGATAAACATAGCATGGTGGTAGGGCTTATTCTAATGCCTGCCTGGCTAATAACCATCCTCAAGTTGAAAATCTGATACCAAATACCAATTGGAGTGTTTCGGCAGTTGCACTTGAAAGCCAGTCGCTCCTTTAAAGGCCGGCAACAATGTAGTCACTTGATATCAGTCATATAAAAGCTTGTAATAAAATAAAGTAGAAATCTTCGACGGCGTATTACGAGGAATCAATTGTCCACATTTGGAAGCAGTAAAAAGGTTTGGAACCCAATATTTTATACTATCGTTCGACAGTTGAGTACTACGACCGCTAAAAACTCAATACAGTATTGCTTTCACAGCGAACTACAGTTGATCGCTTAGTGTGGATACGACTTCACTTATTAAAATATATATGATATATATATATATACTTAATTTGTCTATGGAATGACAAAGTAACGTCTTTTTACTAAATACGCGTATTTTTTCTGTTTTTTGTTTATTTCGGCTAATATCCGAAACGGATGGATCGATTTTAACGGGATTTACGCTGGAATATACGTTACGTTATAACGGGTTTCTTAAAGTACCTTTATTTGAAGTATACGCGAATGAATTCGTAGGTACAGTACTAGTACAGGTATCAGGTAGGTATTTTATTAAAACTAACTGTTTTACTACAGTAATGTTTGTTGTGCCCTTCCAGCAGCCAATAGTAAAACAAAGAGCTACACGTTGCGTTGAACAATAATTTAGTGATCTATGAAAACAATATGTCTCTTATTTATCTCTGCTCAAAGTAATTTGTATTTCAACAATTGTTAACATTAATAAAATGTTATTTGTTGTTGTTCTTCACTTCTAGAAGCCAGTCTGAAGCGATACATTATAATTTATTGTGCCAGTTTTATGTTATGCCTTATGATCTACAATAATGAGGAATAATTTTTATTTCCTACCAAAGTACAAGTATAATTAGTTATATCTCTAATTGTACAAGATGAATTATTAATTAGTTATTTAATTAATTAAATAATTTCTTTCTTTCTTTATTATTAATTGTGTTTATTAATTACTTACTCGTAATTGTAACTAAGACCGATCATCCTAGAGATCTTTAGGCAATACCTATGTCCAGCAGTGGACGTCTTTCGGTTGAATGGATGGATGATGGATGGAATTGTACAAATGGTGAATTTGTAAAGTTCATTCATGTACATCCATATACATTTTCACCACTCACTTTATCACTTCACGCTCTGTTCTAGTGACAGTAAGCAGATTTTCCAAGGTACGATTTATCTTGAATTCATAGAAATGGATTTTACGATGCAGTCTTCGGAATATAACAACAGAATTCCTTTCGAAATTAAATACAGCGTGAATTCTATATAACGATATTTAAGAAACTTCGCATTCTGTGTTGTTATTGAGAGTGAGTGTTAAAAGGAGACAAGATATAATGTTTTAGTTTTTTTTACTATAATTATAGGTTATGTACACCACCTCACCTGATGTAACGTGACCACAGCGATACGTTAAGCCTAGTAGACACTACAGAAGCTCATACTATAGGTATTTGGCGTTTAAAAGTATTTTAAACGTTTTAGAGAATTTCAAATTGTCAAAATCTCATTTTCAGATTGTAATAAACAGAGATAAATTAATTTACAAAGTCATGTCCATAACACCTCATCGTATGCCAGGTCAGCGCTACAAGGCGTGGGCATATAACGAATTTAACAGAATATGATTTCCTCTCGCGTCGGATGAGAGACGTTTCAACGCCATTTTTTTATATCCCCGCGGGTACCGGCGCAGACTGTGCCAGCTAAGGGGAATATGGAAGGGTTTTATTATTATATAAAACGTCAAATACGTATTATTAATTAACACGGTGTACCGTTCATACATCTCGCGGCAGACTTTACAGTAAGCCAGTTTTAGGTAATGATTTCACATAGAAATAATAAAACAAAAGCTCGTCGTTTTTCTTCAAACGTGTTTTTTTTTCTTTATGTCCAATTATATTGATGTAGCTCTGAAAATATTGTTGTTTTTGGCTGATGCTGTCCATAAAAAGATTGTACGCTTAATATTGAAGATTAGTTATTTGAAGTGTGTACGACTTCGCGTCAAGGGACGCGAGTTCGAATCCAAGCACCAACAATGAGCTTGAGCTATCGGTGAAGGAAAACATCGTGAGGAAACCATAGCATGGTGGTAGGGCTTTTTCTAATGTCCGCCTGGCTAGCTACCACCCTCAAACTCTACCACCACTCTACCACTTACTCAGCTGTAAACCTGCCGCCAAATACCAATACGTGTGTTCCGGCAGTAGCACTTGAGAGCCAGTTCCCTCACAGGTTTAGCGTGTCTACCATCTTGTGCCGTATCGTCACTTAAGATCAGGTGAGATTATGGCCATAACGCTAAACTTTAAGTATAAAAAAAAGATGTATAACAATTACTGTACGTCTGCTAATAATGAGTCCAAAGAAATATTAAGTTTGTGATGATAAGACTAATGCACCTCGAACGCATACACATTAGGGTTACGTGTGCAAGCTATCAGTGGCGAAGGGCGGTAGTGCGAAAAATGGAACCGGAGCAAATTAATGTAAAAATCCTTATATCTTAACCGTCTTGTTTTTTTTTTGTACGCGAAAAAGGTCATACGCGGGGAAACAGTTAGGCTATGGCAGGAACGCTACGAAGCCTCCGACACGGGGGCGGTGACAAGGGTATTCTTTCCGAAGGTAGAGTAGGCCCACAGGGTAGTAAGAAAGACCCTCTTGTCACCGACCCATGTACAGATCTTAACAGGTCACGGAGGTTTCGCAGCGTACCTGCACCGTTTCAAAATTAAAGATAGCCCCGCGTGTGCCTGCGATCCGGATACCGCCGAGACAGTCTTCCATCTAATTATAGACTGTCCTAGGTTCGGCTCGTCCAGATTCGATCTCGAGTGTAAAACCGGAGTTGAGGTCAAATTAGACACTTTAGCTGGTCTACTGCTGGATGATGACCACCGACCAGCTTTCTTGCAATACATTGACGAAATTGCAAGATATGCTGGTATCAGAAATAAATAACTACGGTGGCCTAGACAAAATCAAGCAGGGCGTTAAACAAATAAACAAATAACAAGTAATCAAAAATTTACATCTTGACAATAAACGCTTTTTGTTTTATATAAAATCAATTATATTTATTAACTTTATTACAATATTAATTATACGAAATGAAATTATATACAACCTGATTAGCAACCTGAAAATCAATTACTTTATTAATTTTATTATATACAATATTAGCATTAATTATACGAAATGAATTTATATACAACCTGATTAGCAATGACAAAGTCTATAGTATGAATTATGGCTCAAAGCACGGACTCGATTTTATTGTAGAAAATGTTATATTTTAAGATTGTAATATTATAAGAAATTTCACGTTTCGCTCAAGCAAAAGAATGCGCTTTTAAAACTGTACGCAAACGAAATAAAGGCATATTGAAAAAATTATTATGTATCACAAAGATCCCTGATCATGTTAGGGGTAATGCCGGAGCTTAAAAAAAAAAAAAAAAACCGTCTTGTTTAATAGGCTGCACGTACTATTCGGTTCTTCATATCACTAATACTTTGCTTCAGTCCACTGACTCGTGCTGGAGCTCCACTATCACTGCCTCAGTATTATAAGACGTGATTTATATTGCCACAACCGGAAACTAAAACCGCTAAAAGCGAACTAGTGTGAATATGATTATTAAAACTATTTTTATAAAATCTCTTCATTACAATTTGAATTTATAAAGTTATTTTTACCAAACATGTAAATATCAATTTGAATCTATAAAGTTATTTTGAACTAACGTGTAAATATTGAAACACTTGTAATATGATATTTAAAGTAGAGAGACGACCAATGATAAAGCTAACATAAATAAGGTAAAATCTAACAGAATATCAGCTCATCACCACCATCTCCGATATTTTTACGGTGATTGAAAACACACAAATTAAAAAAAAAAAAAAAACAAAAAAAAATATTCAGTTTACGACTGCCAGTCAACGAAGTTGTTTTTACTATAAAGATATATTTTAGGGTGGCGCAAAAAAACCGACAATTTTTTTTTTTTCAGTCTCGAGTGAAAAAATGTTAGTTTTTGATGTTTTAAGAGCCCTCTCCAAAGAACAACTAAAAAAAAATGTAAGAGGTCGCTCCAAATTTTTTTTAATTTCAAAAATCGATTTTTTTTTTCTCTTTACGGTAAAATTTTATAGACCAAAAAACAATAAGTTACTGAAAGTTTCAGTTCAAAATTGAAGTTTTGAAAGGTCGCTCAAATTTTTTTTTAAATTATTAGTTCATTACTTTAGATTTTTTCGAGCGATCTTTTAATATTCAAATTTAAATTCCATACATTTTTTTCTTTTATTTATTACAATAATAGATAAAAATGAAAAAGTTTAAAAAAAATCGATTTTTGACGATTTTTTAAATTTAAAAAAATTTGGAACGACCTCTTAAATTTATTTTTTTAGTTGTTCTCTGGAGAGGGCTCTTAAAACATCAAAAACTAACATTTTTTTACGCGAGACTAAAAAAAAAATTGTCGATTTTTTTGCGCCACCCTAATATATATGGAAGTTATTATTTTATTGTTTAACAAATCCGTCCCGCCCCCATATCGATTGCCATATCTCGAAAATCACGGCTTAATTGGATTACATGTTTTTTTTTCATTTTCAATAAGAAATCTGTTCAATTAATTACATTCTATGTGTGTTATTGTCATTTCTTGTGTTGAGTTAATGAATTGAGAGCAATTTACTGTTTACTTACACTTGTTAGTTATTAATCACCAACCCCAGTTTATTATATCACGTTGAAACAATCACAAAACTACAAAATCGAGCACGCTTTTTAAAATACAGTCTAAAAAGAAAGATAGAAAGAAAGTGCCTGTTAAAGTACTGCATATAGAATTTTTAGTTTATAGGTGTGATACGCACACTCTTTCTCGCTTCCTCTTTTATATTACACATATCTCCATCACTATCATAAGTCGGCGATTTTCCAAATTTATCTGACCTCTTAGAGAAGTCATTATCTTCCAAATTCGCAGTCGCTTGTGGATCAGATTATATTGGAGGTTCCTTAGGTGAGAGCGAGACAGACTTTCTTCTCATCCTAAGGAAATGAAAGAGGCGGCATGCTACGCGGCAAGCCGTAAATTCACGGCTTGTAACTTCGAGTTACATACATTTTATTTTTGAACATTATGTACAATGCAACATAATCGCAAATACTTAATAACGTCTGACTTACATATGGCACTAAGTACTTACGTTATATGTTAATTCCTAAAAGGAAGCCGGCGGGAATCGGGTTGTATGGAGTCTTCGCTACTGCGAGATATCTCTGTCATAATCCGTAAAAACCTTAATATCTTAGGTGTTGATATTTGCAGCTACCTTAATCCTAGAGATTACATCGGGAGTATCAATATATACCTAGGTGTGACGGAATTTCCCGCCCAACCAGTTGTACCTTCTTTACAAGGCTCAGGTCCGGCCATATATGCAATACTGTTCGCATCTTTGGGACGGTTCCGCAGAATACCTCCTAGATGCCCTGGACAGGCTGCAACGACGAGTTGTACGCATGGTAAATGATCCAGTCATGACCAAGAACTTAGAACCGCTTCCACTGCGTAGGGATATAGCCTCACTCAGTGTGTTTTATGTGCGTTGTTATTTCAGGCAATCCTCTCCTCTCCTTTCCACAGCAGATCTACCCGTGCTGGACTACGGAGCCACGGCTTTAACATAACCTCCATCCTGACAAGAACCAAAAAGTTCGAAAAGTCTTTTCTTTGTCCCACAGTGGAGCTGTGGAACCGTCTTCCGATCTGGGTGTTCCCTCCTTCTTATAATATGGGGTCTTTCAAACGAGGTGTGAGGAGATAGTTAGTGGTCCGGCAAGACAGTTACGACTGACGAAGGACATTTGCCCCTACGACAGTCACTACCGTTACTGGACTGTACTGAAACTAACCATCAGGTGAAGTACAGTCACTTTACCGATCTAGGATAAAAAAAACCTTAGATAATATTTACGTTCAGTATATTATTTCACTACTAGCTTATGCCAGCGGCTTCGCTCATGTTTATATTGATTTTGTCAGATCGGATGATGCAATAAAATGTTTCTTACAAAGTTTAAAGCAAGAAAAGAAAAGAATTCCATGTTCACCAAAATTCATCACAATCTATTCAGTGGTTTAGGTATGAAAGCGTATCAAAGAAATAAATTCACATCCGCATTTATAATACTAGTAGTAAGGAAGTAAGGATATGTACAGATTTATACAATCTATCTGAAAACACTAACGCTGGGCCATTTTTTCTTTTAGGTATTACATGTTCCATGATTTGATGAACATTGGAAAACTTAGTGGATAACAGTTTTTGCAATATTTCAACTTGTAATGCGTTTGGTCGAGCAAGTTATGACTTATGATAGGATGCATTTTCTCGCAAAAACACTATCGAAAGTGGCCTAAAAAGAGGGACTTACTTTGTTTCAAACTTTTTATTGCGCAATCCGATTTGCTTAACAAAGTAAATATGTTTGGAAGCGATGATAGCGCAGTGGTAGTGTGTACGACTTCGCGTCAAGGTAAGTGATTTCGAATCCAACCACATACAATGAGCTTGAGCTTTCGGTGAAGGAAAACATCGTGAGGCAACCATAGCTTGTGGTAGGGCTTTTTTTGATGCCCGCCTGGCTAACTACCACCCTTAAATCTGAAAATCTGAAAATACCAATAGGTGTGTTCCGGCAGTTACACTTGAGAGCCAGTTCCTCCACAGGTTTAGCGTGTCTACCAACTTGGGCCGTATCGTCACTTAAGATCAGGTGAGATTACGGCCATTACGCTAAGCCTTAACTATATAAAAAAAAAATGCGAGTGAGGCCGCACGTAAAATCCAGTTTAAAATATTAGTAAGGATTAAATAAAAATAAACCTACAAATATATTGACAATGTTATAAAGGGAAGCTAATAAAAGCATGTTAATGAAAATTATAAACAAACACCTGCCGATGAAAATCCCCGGCAGCGCTTAAATCCCGTAACATACTTAAAGCGATCATCGCGAGCGGCCGCGCGCGATACCGCAATATCATAACACGGAGATTTTGTCTTAAGCCACGTTAATTTCGCTCGTCCCTCGGCACCCCGCGGCACCCCGCAGCGCCCCGCGGCACCCGGCTCCGTCCCGCCGCGTCCGAGCGCGCGTCAAACACAATTTTACGCCACGATGGACTCTGAGCCGATTGCAGGAGACACGAGACAAGCCTGCCGGGCTCGCTGCCATGGATTCCATAAAAAATAGGATACGGTATACATTTTCAATAGTATATTTACTTCAAAATTCTATTTGATGCGACACATATGTTCCCGTATCTTGACTATAAAATCGACTTGTCCCGCTTCGTATTGCTGCTTTATCTGATTGTATTGCACTGTTCTACAAAACTATTAAACTTGTTGAAAAGGTGCTATGACCATTCGAAGCGGAAACGTTGGTAAATTATTTTGGGCTTGTAAGTTTTTAGATTCCATTAGCTGTATCTCGTTTTTTTTATATATATATCCAACGTTGAAGGTAGGTGTCGACTGGATTTTTTTATTATACTTATTTATTTAGCCATTAAATATATATCACACCAATATAAACTAATAGGCTTATAGTACCATATATTTAAAATCTACAACTAAATTGAACAAATCGTGATAATACAAACTAGATGTATAATTAACATATATACTTTTAAATTAAAAATACATACATATATATGCATATATATTACATAATTTTTTAATATAAGTCTTTAAACAATACATCATCAACTTTATTTTTATAAGATGATAAGCTGTTACAAAATAAGTCTACATCGTTACAAAATTAATTATCATGATAACAAAGCGTTGAAAAAGGAGTTCTTGAAATAATTTGTCAAAAATAGAGGGGTGTAAAATACTTTTGTCGTTTGTTTACCCGTGGAACTTTATGTACATATAATCACATACAAGTATACGGGTAAGTTTCTCTATGCCTTTCTTGTGAAATGTTACATATACGAATATTTTTAGTACGAATATAAAATATACATTAATATTTATTAAATTTATATTGATAATTAAATCGAAATAAATAAAACTTCAATACCATAATGCCGTGTCCATAATTTAAGTAGTTGTACTACGTGATGTCAGTGGTCACGTATTGGTTAAGGGGTAGACGAATGTTCTCGGATTAAAACGAAATCTCGCGGCTCAAACTATGCTACGCTGCGATAGCTTTCGCTAACTGTATTGGATTACCCACCTTCGCCGATTTAATTTATTTTAAAGGAATGGAATAGCTTCTCTTTAGGTGTTAATTCTATTGCTTTGTGTCGACACAAGTGTATAAAAAATGTTCATACCTCGTAGTGTAAAGATTGGCCAGTCAGTGAAGTTCGAACCGAGTCTCGGGTCTCTCGCGGAAGCTTTTCATACACCCTTTTAGACGTTAATGACAAAGAATAATCTATATACAATTCACCGATACAAAGTAACACCCAGAACTCGGAAAAATCATTTGTGGATCACACAAATTGTTGTCCTCTGCAGAATTCGAATCCAGAGCACTCAGCAGGCCGGTAGTGGCAAGGCAGCCGCGTAAATCGCTGGGCCCATCGTGCAGTGTAATCTGCACATTTTTTTTATATGTAAGGTTAGTTGTTATGGTCATAACCTCACCTGATCTTAAGTGAGGATACGACCCAAGTCGGTAGACACGCTAAACCTGTGGAGAGGCTGGCTCTCAAGTGCGACTGCCGGAACACACCTATTGGTATTTGGCGGCAACATATTTTGACAAATGGTATGAATGATGCCTAACTAATATCTATATTATTACTACAAAGCGGAAAAGCTGAAGCGATGATAGCTCAGCAGTAGTGTGTACGACTTTGCGTCAAGAAAGGTAAGTTCGAATCCAATCATCTACAATGAGCTTGAGCTTTCGGTGAAGAAAAACATCGTGAGAAAATATGTGGTGGTAGAGCTTTTTCTAATGCCCGCCTGGCTAGCTATCAACTCAAGTTGAAAATTTGCCGCGCCTAATAGGTGTGTTCCGGCAGTTGCACTTGAGAGCCAGTCCCTCCACAGGTTTAGCGTGTGTACCAACTTGGGCCGTATCGTCACTCAAGATCAGGTGAGATTATGGCCATAACGCTAAGGCATTACTATAAAAAAAATGTTTGATTCACAGTGCGAATCTTAGGAACTACCAGTCAGATTTCAAAAACTCTATTTGTATTGTTACAGCAATAATTGAGTAAGGCTTCCGGTTATTTAACATCACGCTACTACCAATAAAAGTAAGGCTGTATTGGAAAAAAAGTTACTATTTTTTTTTAATAACTGTAAAACATCTCCATGTTGTAACTTATAATTCGAGATTTTTTTTAAATGTTTTTTGAGTTATACGCGAACGAAGACGCGGTCGCGGCTAGTTAATTTATAACAATACTCCATTTTTTTATATTTATATATTTCACTCCCCAGCTGCGTGAATCACACGAGACAAAAAGACGACGCACTATTGTGTACGCACGTACTTACGTATTATAAAACGCAGACTGTCTGTCTGTCCGTTAGTAAGCTTTTTAACTCGGAAACCATTAAACCTATTAACGAGATATTTTTTTTATTTCGTATGGTAAATATTTTGCCATGTTTTACTACATATATTTGTTGGCATTCAGTAATCTATATCACATAATAAAGTGAATAAGTTTGTTTCTACGAAGGCACTAATCTAAGGAACTGTAAGTTGTATGTCAAAAGCTCTTTTCGTAATTAATAGCGGAATTGTTGACGAAGGATTTAGCTATTTATCATCACGCTATCAGTGATAAGAGCGAAACAGTATTGAAAGGGGATATAAAAAAGTCACGAAAACTATTAAAAAAAAAAAATTTGTTGCACGCGAACGAGGTCATATTTAAACAAGTATTTTTTGTTATATAGAAGTGTTTCTTATATAAAACAGAATACTACCAACGATATATTAAAACTTCGTACCGTAGATAGGCGTCAGTTCAAATCCGCTCAGCTTTCGGTGAAGAAAAACATCGTTATGAGGCTTTTGCTAATGATAATCTGGCTAGACACCAGTCTCAAGCTAAATACTTGCCACCAAATATCTATAGGTACGTTCATGTTCATGTTACACATCAAACCTCTTGGAAGTCGAAGCCTCAACATCATCGAAGCCTTAACGTCATCTGGGATTTCATAATTTTATTCGTACCCGACTATCCCAATAATCGAGGCAGACGCAGTGTAACTAACAATTAACAGTATTTTATTACGCGCAAACGAAGCCGCGGGTTTTCCTAGTTATATATAAACAACAAAGGATCCGAAGTGGCGTGAAACTTCATCGGATTAAAACGTCCGAATGGAATAATAAATAAATAAATTTCATTCGATACAAAAACGATCAAAGATAATCAGATAAAGTTTTTTTTATATTCATTTTCGATATAAAAAAAGTTTTAAAACTAATTTCGCTCGTGATGGGAATTGTCACACTTGCGAATCGATAATCATTATGGATGGATTGATAACGAAGATAACAAGATTCTTTTATATGGAGTCGGAGGCAAACGGGCAAGCGTGTCACCTGATGGTAAGTGATCACCGCCTCCCATGGCCACCCACAACACCAGAGGAATCGTGGGTTTCTTTTTCTGAAGGAAGGCTGTTAACCGGAGAGGCCTTTATATGAGTGAATGGCTCTCAAGCGCCACTGCCAGAACACACCTATTAGTATTTGGGGGCAGCTTTTCAACCTGAGGGTGGTAGCTAGCCAACCGTGCGTTAGAAAAAACCGTTGAGTTATTGAAAATTAGGTTAAACTATTCCTTTACATAGATTGTTGGCGATTGATGTCTGGCGTGGTTCCACATTTGGTTTGGTCATCTCGGTTAACCATGTAATCCTGGATTCCTCACAGCTTGTTGGTAGAGTTATTGCCCAAGTGGTTAGCGACCGCCCACGGTTTATACTGCCGGAACATAAAGGTTCAGTATGAGTCTTTGTGTTCCGGTATAGTGAAAGAGAACCAGCTCTTTCCGTGGAGATCAGTAATATGGCTGTAATACACCTAGTGTTGGGGCTATCCATAAGGGTAACTTTTTACCTTCTGATGGGTAGTCTACTTCTACAGTCTATTGAAGCGATGATAGCTCAGTAGTTTGTACGACTTCGCATCAAGGGACATGAGTTCGAATCCCAGCACCTACAATGAACTTGAGCTTTCGGTGAAGGAAAACATCGTGAGGAAACCATAGCATGGTGGTAGGGCATTTTCTAATGCCTGCCTGGGTATCTACCACCCTCAAGCTGTAAACCTGCCGACAAATACTAATAGGTGTGTTCCGGCAGCTGCACTTGAGAGCCAATTCCTCCACAGGTTTAGCGTGTCTATCAACTTAGGCCGTATCGTCACTTAAGATCAGGTGAGGTTATGGCCATAACGCTAAAAACCTTAATTATAAAAATAAAAAAAATCCTGACCATAAGAATAACGAGCCAAGTGTTGCAGTCTTCCTGAAGGAGGGCAGTTTCTAGTAACTACCCTTATTTGCTAATTATCACTAATGGTGTTCCGCCATGATACACTCACTATATCTGATGATATACGCATCGGTCATACCCGAGGCTTGAGTGATCCTATCACTGTATTCCATGCCATAGATAATTTTATTCCGTCATCCCGATTAAAAGCTTTGTACTTTTTAATTTCGAAAGCTTTTCTTACAATGCAACGACAGTAGAAACGATCAGTGGATACGACTTTTGGCTAATGGAATTCTATCCAATGATTAGGACCTTCTTCTAGCAGGTGTTCTGCTATGGCAAACTTTTTTTATTTTTTTATAGTTAAGGTTTAGCGTAGTGGCCATAATCTCACCTGATCTTAAGTGATGATACGGACCAAGTTGGTACACACGCTAAACCTTTGGAAGAACTGGCTGTCAAGTGTAACTGCCGGAACACACCTACTGGTGTTTGGCGGTAGACTTTCAGCCTAAGGGTGGTAGCTAGCCAGGCGGGCATCAAAAAAAGCCCTACCACCATGCTATGGTTTCCTCACGATGTTGTCGTTCACCGAAAGCTCCAGCTCATTGTAGGTGGTTGGATTCGAACTCACGGCCCTTGAAGCAAGCTATCATCGCTTCAAAATCGTGTATGTCAACTTTTGACTGACATTATGTGCTACTTAAAAAAAATAAGATTGGTACTGAATCTGAAACTAATGTAAACGTATTAAAATCGTACTTAATGGGGGTTAGAAAATAAGCGAAATCTATTTTCCCAACCCGTCGCTAATCAGTCACTAAAAGCGCTTGTGTTCGCTAATCGGTTTTATCGCTCGGCAACGGGCCCGAGATGCGGTTAAGCCCCCAAGATTCGAACAATTGGCGAAGATTCGGCCGCGCCGTGCAATCGTTTGCGGCACGTGACATGACTGCCGTGATAGGATTGCGAGCTCATTTACACGACACGGTAACGATATATCGGATGCGAGGTGTACGATTTTTTTAAACGTTACATTAATGATAGATCAGCTAAGCCCAGTAGACTGGCTTTTAAGTACAACTACCGGAACACACACCCGTATAGTTATTTAACGACAGACTTACAACTTGGGGGTCGTAGTTACTCAGGCGGCAATTAAAAAGTAACTTGCAACCACACTATGGTTTCATCACAATTATTTCCTTCACTGAAAGCTCCAGCATATTGTAGGGATTCGATCTTACGTCTTTACGCGGTTAGGACATGCTACCACTGAGCTATTATCGCTTCACAATATTGATTTAAAATAAAATATCAATGAAGAAAACGGAGTATGCTAATAATAACCACACGGTAGAAGTCAACATTTCAAGTCGAGGTTAATATGCACATACCATGTTTATATTAATATTAGAATACGAGCGATACGTCATGCTCTTTCATGTAACGCTCGCTAAGCGAATATAGCAGTGAGACATTTACCATATCTCCCTCGTTCCCTTAGTCGATTCAAGGCGACTTTCCCCAATGAGCGTTACATAGTCCAGCGTAACGGCTAAGGCCCATTCAGTATCCACAAAACAAAGTGCTCAGAGCATGCAAGGAAGATGTTACTTCTAAAAAATAAATTAAAGCAGTCATGAGGACTGCCGACAGAAGTGAAAACTTAAAACTATAAACAAACAGTGGGTTTTTTATGGATATCCAAATTAATTGGTTCCATCTTCAATTAAATCTTGTAAATCAAAACTCTTTACAGCGCAATAAGTTATACTAATAGGAACAGCTATAATGTGTACGTTAACACGTCACGTGACCATGTCGATGACGACTTACATGAATTTACTCTCTATCCAAAACGCGCTATAGACGTTTTCACTTCAATAAAAATCACTTCATCAGTACTAAGGTCCGGTTGGAAACTCCTCACTACGATCTTATAAATGTTAATTATAACCGCTATTTTAAGTCATAACTGAGATCTGTTATGATGAATGTCTTCACCCTGAAGAGTGCGCTACAATGTCACTGGAAAATCGGAAAGAGAAATTGCGACAGAAATCTAGGAGTCATTCAAACGATACTCTCTCCTCGTACAATTTTATGTATCGTGTATTATAAATGTCCTTTGTCCACTCAAATCCGGCTCTCGCAGAACAAACTCACGTAACTCGAGTGTCTGTAACAATAGTCCGCAGTCTTTAGCCCGTCCATGTGAAGACTCCTCTACGTACCATAGTTTGTACTGTTTAGTATACTTGCCGTGCCCGCGGTTTCGTTTGCGTGGAACTAAACTTTATTTAATAACTAGCTTTTACCCGCGGCTTCGCTTCCATTGAAAATATTAAATAAGTTTTTTTTTTTATCTTACGCTTTCCTAATCGAAATCTAACACCATGCACATAATTATTTGTAACAAGAAAGAACCTTTTATGTGTGCTTTGTGGACGACACTGTGCTGGACTATACGCTTACCGCTGACTTCATTATCTGGGATCTCGGAGCTCGAACATTCCTTTACCTTTGGAATTGTGAGATGTGATCTAGTGATGTAAGCACATCCCACTGCATCATTGTAGTCGGTTTAAAATTATTTTAATTTTATTCGACAATCGCTGCTACAGCCAGAGCCTTGTCGAAAGGTAGTTTGCATCCTAAAAAGAAGCTCAGAAGTGAATTTATGATCTTAGATTTATTTCTAAGTGATAAGTCAGCATTTCTTTGCTATTCCGTCAGTCCTGTAATGATATACAAAAATTTTCCTACAAAAGATGAATACGTGAAATACTTTTTGATGTGTTTTTTTTCCCATCGATTACTCCATCTTTAAAGGCTCATTATACTTTGAAAACGCCGTAGCGGAAAGGCGAGCGAACCCGTCAAATTTGAATTTCCGTACCCGCAAATTACGACAGAGACAGATCACGGGAAAACCGGACGCGACCGAGCGAGACGGGGAATGTTGTTCTGAATAGAAATGTGACTTGAAAATCGGCTACTTACATATTTTTGCACGATCAAAAGGAATACTCGGGAATAATTTTGAATTGAAAATACGGTCGGTCGAACGCCTTTTGTACAATCAATATTCGATGTTGGCGGCGAAGCGCTGTTCGAGGTCGGAATCAATCATTCCGAATTTCGTAAATATTCATATACTAGCCGGTATCTGTGACTTCGCTCGCGATTTTTCCGTACACTTGGCGCGATCGCAGAAAACCCTTTTTATTAGTCTAATCGACAAGACAAATAGGCTTCCAGAAACTGCTCTTAAAATTATGCGTGATGCGTGACGCCCAGAACAATGTGATAAAAGCGTGAATTAGCACACGAAAAATTGCAGTAGTTATAATTTTTCTAAAAGTCAAACTATTGTTATCTGACAATTTTTTTTTCGAATTTCTGTTTTCATTGTCATACTAAAAAAAACTGTTTAAATAAATATCGTGATTTTTTTTTAAACAAAGCAGGAAAATTGTTTTAACTTTTAATCTGATCCTGACCAGATCTTGTTAAATTGTGTATAAGTTAAGGATGCACGGAGCGAAACATTTTTACGACAATTATTTAAACATTTTTTTTTCATTGTCAATGAAGACGGAAGTTCGAGTAATGTAAGTTAACAATCGTTTTACATGTTAATTAGGATTTAATTGTTTATGCTAGAGAGTGATTGGTGAGTTAATATACAGTTCCTGTTATTACCTGAAGCCGCCAGAAGAAGTGGTAAAATAAAATACATAGGAATATTACAAAAAAATTAAACTTCATTTAGAGTTCTGATATTTTTTGCATTAAACAGTTCGCGGTTTCTAAATTGATATGGTTTTCTATGATAAATAGACAAGAAAACATATTATATAATTTATGTTGCTAAATATCTATATAAATGATTGCTCATGGTCGCATGGTGGTTGGGCTTTTATTAAAGCACGCCTGGCTAGCAACAACTCGCAAGCGATTGAAGCGATGATAGCTCAGTGGTAGTGTGTACGACTTCGCGTCAAGGGACGTGAGTTCGAATCCAAGCACCTACAATGAGCTTGAGCTTTCGGTGAAGGAAAACATCGTGAGGAAACCACAGCATGGTGGTAGGGCTTTCTCTAATGCCCGCCTGGGTAGCTACCACCCTCAAGTTGTAAACCTGCCGCCAAATACCAATAGGTGTGTTCCGGCAGCTGCACATGAGAGCCAGTTCCTTCACAGGTTTAGCGTGTCTACCAACTTGGGCCATATGGTCACTTAAGATCAGCCGAAATTAAAGCCATAAAGCTAAACCATAACTATATATATAGCACTATAGCTCTTCATGCTTCGTTGATCGATACATTCGTAGATGGAGTTTGTGGCGCATGATCTTTATCACTTTCAATACAATTAGTTACTGATTCCAATATATGTCGTTGGCAGACACTTTATGTTATAGAGGTCGTCAAAACATTTCTTTAAGTAACCGAGGGCTAGTACTGAAATTATTAATTTAAGTTATAGACTGTGTATATTTTAAGTTATAGAGGTTTTTGACACAGAGAAGAAGGGAAAAGTTTATTTATAGAAATTAAAAAAGTTTTTACTTTATCGAGGTTTGTATTATCGAGATTCTACTGTATAAATAAAAGTAATATTTAGTACCATGAGATCGAAGTCGTGGGCACAGCTAGTGATATTACCCAGGTTCGAATTAGCCTATAGGCTTCAGTCTATGACTCCAAGATCAACAGGGGTCTGCATTAAAATTGTTAGTTAATTTAAGATTATTTTTATATAAGTATATAGGTTTAGCGTTATGGCCATAATCTGACCTGATCTTAAGTGACGATACGGCCCAAGTTGGTAGACACGCTAAACCTGTGGAGGGACTGGCTCTCAAGTGCAGCTGCCAGAACACGCCTATTGGTATTTGGCGGCAGGTTTACAACTTGAGGGTGGTAGCTAGCCAGACGTGCATTAGAAAAAACCTTACCACCATGTTATGGTTTCCTCACAATGTTTTCCTTCACTGGAGCTCAAGCTCATAGTAGGTGCTTGGATTCGAACTCACATCCCTTGACGCGAAGTCGTACACACTACCACTGAGCTATCATCGCTTCGATCCCAGGTATCTATCAGCAGTCATCTCAGAATGAGAACAAAATTACAACACGCCGAAATAGAATGACTCTTATAAGTTTATCTCCATGTGTATGGTAGTTAAGACTCAATCGAATATAGATCTCTAACATTCTGCTGATCGCACGATATACACTAACTGGTGGAAGAACCCGACACGCGTTATCGTGCCACTACTATACCTGATATATTACCTAGTGTATGGTGGTCACCATCTAGTACAATAAAATCGTTTTGTCCTGTAACCTCGATCTGGTTTATTTTTATTAAAAACGAGTTTTATTGGTTTTTTAATAAAAAAAATTATTTACGAATCTTGTTAGTATGTTGTGTTTAATAATTTTATTATTTCGTTGAAATCTAATATTTGTCATATAACCTCGATCTGGTTTATTTTTACCAAAATCGAGTTTTATTGGTTTTCTATATTTTTTTTATTTACGAATTGTGTTTAATAATTTTATTGTTTCGTTGAAATCTAATACTCAGTGAATTTGTTAAATTATTTTGAAATCGGCTAGCGTCGGTTATTTGCGAATATTTGACACATTGTAACTGAGTTCTGGAAGCTTCGTCGACTGACGTAGCGGGCGGGTGACAGCTGAGTTTATAATAATAATAATAACGATTCTGTCTATTAGGTGGACTTAATAGTTTCAAGATAAAGCACCGGCTTTGTATTCGTGTATTTCCAGAGGGCCTAGGTTCGTTGAAATATGCAAAAAAACCCCGTGATCGTTTTATCGTATTAAATAAATTATGAAAATGTCTCTTCACGTTCTCAATATTAAGCTATAAAAAGTATGATATATTCATACGAAATTATTTTTTTTTATAGTTAAGGTTTAGCGTTATGGCCATAATCTCACCTGATCTTAAATGACGATACGGAACAGGTTGATAGACACGCTAAGCCTGCGGACGAACTGGCCCACAAGTGCAGCTGCCGGAACACACCTATCGGTATTTGGCGGCAGATTTTCAGCTTCAGGATGGTTGCTAGCCAGGCGGGCTTTAGAAAAATCCCTACCGTCATGCACTTTTAACTATAGTGCTTCTATCTACCGACAGTAATACTAAAAAAGTTGGATATGAGATAGAAAGTCACAGTGGACTAGATATTAAAAAGTTGAACGTTGATAACAATGTGAGCGTTACAACCTTTAACTAACTCCTGTGGAGTTGAGTATGGGTTCCCCTTGTTTGTGGATTGTTTCGAGCTTGGCGTAAGTGAAAGTAACGTCGTTTAAAGTAAGCCGGGTTTTAGACCCGTATTTAATTTATATATTATAATACAAAGTTTAAAAAGTGTTATGATGGTAACGAGTTCGTTAATAACGACAACGTTACTAACGTGTTCTATAACGGACGCCTTTTTTTTTAACATGGTGTTTGAGTTCCTATGCTTTTTGTACTTCTTCATCACGACACGTGAGGAACATCGTGAGGAAACCATAGCATGGTGGTAGGGCTTTTTCTAATGCCCGCCTGGCTAGCTACCACCCTCAAGTTATAAAACCTGCCGTCAAATACCAATAGGTGTGTACCGGCAGCTGCACTTGAGAGCCAGTTCCTCCACAGGTTTAGCGTGTCTACCAACTTGGGCCATATCGTTTCTTAAGATCAGGTCAGATTATGGCTATAACGCTAAACCTTAAGTATAAAAAAAACGCATTATCTGGGTTCAGGCCAAAGGAGGGATGTGCGACAAAGTGTCAGCGGTGATAACCTGACACTACCCATTATGCACTCACCACTGCGACACTTCAAACTCCCGTGTTGTCACAGACCACGGACAGCGTCCACACTTCTATTATAATAGTATAATGTACACCTATCAATCAAATTTTATGAAATGAGGACAAACAAGCAAATATATCACCTGATGGTAAATGATCGACGCCGCCCATGAATACCCACAACACCAGAGAAATCGCAAGTGCGTTGCCGGCCTTTCTATTAGCTACTGAATTTCAAGTACCACTGCCGAAACACACCTATTGGTATTTGGCGGCAGATTTTCAACATGAGGGTGGTAGCTAGCCAGGCGGTGATTACAAAAATCTCTAACACCATGCTATGGGTTCCTCACGATGTTTTTCTTTACCGCTCAAGCTCATCGTAGGTGGTTGGATTCGAACTCACGGGCCGGACACGGAATTATAGATTTATATAGCTTTAATAAGATATTATTTCAATATAGGTGCTTATTGAATCATCGAAAAGAGTTTTATAATTTGCCATCTATAGCAAGAACGTATATACTACTTAATGTTTGTACTAATAATAAATGAACTCAACATTTAGTTTCTGATATCGCTAACAGATGGCGGTGTATTTCTTCTAATAACGGCCATCTATAGTAAATGTCATGAAACTGTTTGATATCCAGTTCAAAGTGACTTTCATTCTCGTATTTAACTTTTTTACTATTATTGTCCGTAGGTGGAAGTACGATTATTAAAAGTATTTTCGTATGAATACATCATAATTTCTATAGCTTAATATTGAGAATGTTAAGAGTAAAAATCGAGAACTTAGACTTCGATAATCGGTACAATACGAGATATCGTTTACTGGATTGTTTATTTCCTTTTGCAGATTTCAACGAACAGAGTATTCTGGAAATACAGGAAACTGTCACTGTCAGGAAACAGGAAACCCTAATTAATAAAACATGTCGTTATTATTATTATTATAAGCCCACCTGCTACGTTAGTCCAGAAAGCTTTCAGAACTGAGTTATAATGAGTCAAATATTTGCAAACAGTCGACAATAGCCTATTAAAATATAATTAATAATTGCCCAGTATTAGATTACAACGAAATATTAAAATTATGAAATATAACACTTACATCTCTATACATATAAATAAAATTGGAGTGTCTGTTTGTAATATTGAAATAACCGTTTTTTAGTACATATATATGAATACATACCGGGACATACACCAAAATAACATTTTTTTACAATTTTTGTCTGTCTGTCTGTTTGTTCCGGCTAATCTCTGAAATGGATGGACCGATTATGACGGGACTTTTATTGGCAGGTAGCTGATGTAATAAGGAGTAATTAGGCTACGTTTATTTTAGAAAAAATATTTTATATTAAAAATATAAAGTAATGTTGCTATGTCCGAGTACTGTCCAGTACCGCGCGCAGCTCACGCGCATGCCACTGGGCCGTCACGTCGGGCGCCACCCACCAACGAATTAATATTAGTTAAATATATTCATAGTTAAGACAAAGTAATTTAATTTTACATAAATAAAATGTGTGTATGAAAAATAGTACTACGAGTGCTTGCGACTTCGTTCGCGTGGGACTAAAATTATTTAATCTCGCACCGTCATTTAAATAACAATAACTTTTAATATAGTTATCCGATTTTAATGAAACAAAGACTGTGCATTACAGGAGTATATGTTTTATAATTTTGTTGTAAACAATCAGACAGACGGACATACGTTTCTAAAAATAACGTAAATGGAAATACATGTAATTGTAAATACAATAAATGTAAACATTACAAGTAATGAAATTATTACTTGTTCTTAGTCACTTGCAATTTTTTTTTCATACAAATCTGAAAAGTACAGTCATGTTAAATTTACGTTCTTATTATACAGTAGAACCTTGTTAAGTCGAAACTCGATAAGTCGAAAACGTACAAATTTTGTTTTGTAACGAAAACTCTATAACCCGAATTTTTTGACGTCTCCCTTAATGATCGACTTACAGAGCTTCTACTCTACACGTATAGATATTAACGACAAAGGGTTATTTGACAAACTTGTTATGGTACATTACGGGGTAAGCAACCTCCGACATGCGTATAGATGCAACTTTATCTCCTACATGGCTCCACGATACAAAAAAGCCATGGCATATGTATACCTAGGGTGATTTTATAAACAGAATCGGCGCTTTAGTTCAACGCGAGGCTTCGCGTCGCGCGCACGTCCCCCGTTCACTCATTCGATCACACGTGCTTTGAACAAACGGGGATTGAAAACTGTTTTTGTTATCTATGCCGTTTGAAATTCAAATGTTCTGAGTGACAGTGATGTTTGTGAGGAATCTATTCGTGAACGCCCTTCTGGTTGTCATGTGTTTTGGAAAAGTGAAAAATGGCGGTACGTACATATATACATATATAAACACATCATGTTTATTTCTATAAATATAAAAATGAATCTCCATTTCCTTTGGTCATCGCATCACGCGTGAACGGATTTCGCTAATTCTGTTTTTTTTTTTTGTATTAATTGTTGCCGGAAGTTGAGTGGAACATTAAATAAAAAAAAAACTTAACACTATTAATAATTTTACATAACTGTCATGTAGAAGATTACAATAATAAGCAGTATGTTTTTTTTTTTTATTAATTATACTAATTCTAATTTAATATTCATAGTCAGGACAGGACAACGTCTGTCGGGTCTGCTAGTTTCTATATAAATAAGTAAAGATAATATAGTTTAATACATTTTTCTCCTACGTTTTTCAACCGATTTTCTTCATATTTACTTAGTACTACATTTTACTTCGCTCTCATTAATATTGATTTCGTCAAACAAATTAGACGACAAAATAGAAAGTTTCATACGGACTTTGTCCCTCTCTTTACCCCACTTTCAATAAGGTTTTGCAAGAAAAAGTAGCCTATCACCGTCTCCAGGCTCTCACCTATCTCTATACCAAAATTCATCATAATCGATTCAGCGGTTTGGGCGTGAAAGCGTAACGAACAAACAAACTCATTTTCGCATTTTTAATATTAGTATGACGATCTATTGAGAAGTTTTGATGTTATGAATGACATTTTGAACAATATTTTGTGACAACACATATATATAAATATACTCTCTTCAAGGAGCTACAAATAATTTCGGCACCCAAATATCCCACTGCTGGCAATTGACTATTTCGTAATAATTTAAAGTTTATCGTATAAAATCAGGAAGTGTCCCAAATAAGCCTATTCTAGATTTATAGCGACATTAATTCGTTAGACGTATTTTTTATTATCTTAACATGGGTACTTAAGCCAAGTTGCTCTTCGCGACAAGTAAATAAGCTTTTACCCAGTTAATTTAAATAACGTACACATGAGGTGATTATTATTATTGTGACTAATAAATATTAATTTGGTTGATAATACGTTTAGGAACTATCAATTTTATAACTTTTTACATAGTTGATATTACGAGAGTGTATTTTAAGAGTCCATTGTACTGTTTTCGTCACTAACCGGTGATAAAGTAATAGATTTAAAAGACTCGTGTAATTCTATGCCTTATCTCTGAATATCCCTTTATATCTTTGCCAAATGACTAGTAGTTTTCTGAAGCGATGATAGCTCAGTTGGTAGTGTCAACGGACGCCGCATCATGGGACGTGTATTCGAATCGACGTATAATAAATTTGAGCATTCGGTGAAGGAAAATAACGTGAGGAAACTATAGCATGGTGGTAGGGCTTTTTCTAATGCCCTCCTGGCTAGCTACCACCCTCAAGTTGTAAACCTGCCGCCAAATACCAATAGGTGTGTTCCGGCAGCTGCACTTGAGAGCCAGTTTCTCCAAAGGTTTAGCCTGTCTACCTACTTTAGATCAGGTAAGATTATGACCATAACATAAACCCTTAACAATAAAAATAAAAGAGATTGTGGCCGTTACGATAACCTATCAACCTTAAAAATATTTCCGACTTCAGCTGATGAATTGCCCATGGCTTTCAATTGTATCATGTTTGTCGTCAAAACCAATGTGTGCTGACGTGGAAATAGAAGCTGTGACCGTCCCGGTCCTTGATATGGTCTGTCAATGACCTTAGTCACAGCTGGACAAAAACAAATTCCTCGCCTGCCTTTGAAACGAGTTGGGCTCAAAGTAAAGTCACATGTGATACTCAAACTATGTACGTCTGCGTCGACTCGAGTTGTGATTCATGTGTTTTTAAATTTTTTACCACTCCAATGCCGTAGATAGATGAAACCTGGTTTAGGTATTCAGGAATCTGACAGTAAGTTGCTAAGCTTAGCACGTTCAGACAAACGAAGAAAATTCTACGCTTTATAATATTTATACCTATAGATAGGAAACATAATTCAAGTTGATGTAAACGAAGTCGCGGGAACGAATAATCTATTAAAACATTAGTATTGTGTATCTATCTGTTTTTTTAATATATATAGTTAAGAGTAATGGTTATAATCTCACCTGATCTTAAGTGATGCTACGGCCGAAATTTGTGTACAGGCTAAATCTGCGGAGGATTTGGCTCTCAAGTGCAGCTGTCGGAACACACCTATTGGTATTTGTCGGCAAATGTTCATCTTAAGGGTGGTTATTAGCCAGGCTGGTATTAGAAAAAGCCCTACCACCATGCTAAAGTTTCCTCACGATGTTTGCCTTCACCGAAAGCTCAAGCTCATTGTAGATGGTTGGATTCGAACTCACGTCCCTTGACGAGAAGTCGTACACACTAGCTTGAGCTATCATCACTTCAAAACAATCGCTTGGCATCGCTTCAATAGCGAATATACAATTGTTTAAAATATTCAGTGCCGATAACTGGCATTATCCGAAAATATCGGATATCGGAAACAGTCCTATACCTGTATCTTGAGATACCAGATGATGTCATATACGAACCGAACGTAAATTTGACTGTCCACTTGACCCTACAATGAGCTTGAGCTTCCGGTAAAGGAACACATCGTGAAGAACCCATAGCATGTTAGTAGGGAGTTTTCTAATACCCACCTGGCTAGCCACCACCCTGAAGTTAAAAATCGTCGGAAAATACCAATAGGTGTGTTCCGGCATTTGCTTTTGAGAACCAAACCCTCCTATAAAGGCCGGCTACGTACCTGCGATTTCTCTGGTATTGCGAGTGTCCATGGGTCGCGGTGGTCACTTACCATCAGGTGAAATGCTTGCTCGTTTGCCCCCTATTCCGTTAAAAAAATTGATAAAGTCAATAAACTCTTCGCTGGTACTTGTACATGATTTTATCACCTTAACTTGTATCCGTCCATCAATCTAACTGAAGCTTTCGACGCAATTTTACCAACGTAGTGTCATCTGACTCAAGAGGCAATGGCAATACGATAATACCATAACATTGCCCTAATCTTCTGATCAGAATCACCAGGACAAATGAAAATAACCAAGCTTAATATTTAGAAAATAGAACTTATAAGATGATACTGATGTCGCTAGAGTACTTTTTATGCATGCGCCTTATATACTTGAGCTTTCAAAGTGCTCTAGGTTTTTAATTTGGCGTGTTATTTAAACTGCTTTTCTCTATAATCTATTATTATTTCAGCTAATATCTCATTCTGTTCTGTAATGAAAATTAATTTCTAATTTTCCTATATAAATTCCAATCACCATAGTTACTTCCTTACTTTTATCTTAACTAATATTATAAATGCGAAATTGAGTTTGTTTGTTTGTTGATTACAATCTTACGTTTAAATCGCTGAATCGATTATGATCGATTTTGGTAAAGAGTTACATGGGACCGTGAAGACGGTGATAGGATACTTTTTCTCGTGAAAAACTTATTAGAGGTGGAGTAAAGAGAGAGATAAAGTTTGTATGAAACTTTTTATTGCGTCATTCGATTTGTTTGACAAAATTAATATTATCGTGAGTGAAGTCACGGGTAATCGCTGATTTAATGAATAATAAGTCAATACAAAATGAAACGTCAACGATTTTGTGTTTCGAAACAGCTGTATTTGCTAAAAAACTAAATAATTTTAGGTGTAAATATGAAGGGATTGTGGGCTGTCTCGTCCATACCATAAGCGGACTTAATATGATAATGCGACTTTTTATCTCCAATCCGGTTCGACAACATTCAATACGCATTGAGTCGATTCGCAGATACAAAAAGAATTGATAGCGACTTTAATTAACTTATTAAAATAATTTTACGCCGATTATTCGTCGGGGAACGATTATATATGTAGTTAAATTAATAATTCTTAACAGCATTGTAATTATATTGCCAGAATAGGTAATATGCTATAAGTGCCCGAACCCCATACACAGGTGTAAACACCTAGGGGGGATTGTGATAGAGAGAGAAACAGTATCCAGTATATACTATATGCACTGTTATTGCTCTGGGACAGGAATTGGTAGTACATATATATATTTTTTATTTAACATGTTTTATTTCATACTGCTAAGTGTAAATAATTCCGTTTAGGGTTGGGCTCTTAAGTTAAGGCAGCTCAAGGCGCTCCGTGGTCTTACACCCGCCATGCTAGGGACTGGAAATTTGGAAATTCTGGCGAATTGTTGAAAATTTACCTCCAAATACTTGTAGGTGTACTTTGGTAGATGCATTTAAGAGCTAGTCCCTCCACTACGCTACCTACCTTCTTGAGTCACAACATCACTTAACATCAGGTGAAAGTGTGGCCGTGACGCAAAACCTACGCGTTTGAAGCGATGATAGCTCAGTGGTAGTGTGTACGACTTCGCATCAAGGGACGTGAGTTCGAATCGACCTTCAATGAGCTTGTACTTTCGGTGAAGGAAAACGTCGTGAAGAAACCATACCGTGGTGGTAGGGCTTTTTGTAATGCCCTCCTGGTTAGCAACCGCCCTCAAATTGAAAATCTGCTGCTAAATACCAATAGGTGTGTTCCAAGGTCTACACTTGAAAGTCAGTTCCTCCACAGGTTTAAAGTGTCCACCAACTTGGGCCGTATCATCACTTAAGTTCAGGTGAGATTACGGTCATAACGCTAAACTTTGACTATAAAAAATCGAATATCTTCCAGTGACATATTGTCGGAAATATTGAATAGCCAAATTCGGGCATTTTTCAAACTGTTGTCAACGAAAATCGAAATTATGCACCGGTTTTTCAAAAAAAAACCCATCATCATTGTTCCAGATTCGGAGCAGCCGCAGAAGGAGACCAGACCTGAATACATTCACCCAGACGGCCTCCTGACCTTCGATCCTTACCTCTCCGACATCAAACCAGAGCCCGAGGATGACTACATCCCCCTACCTGAGAACGACGAGACCATCGACGGCCTGCCGATATTCCTCCTGGAACCCAAAAACTCCTACGTCCTGAGGACGAAACCTGCCAGCATCCTGTGCCGAGCTGCGAATGCCCTCCAAGTTTTCTTCAAGTGCAACGACGCGAGAACAGAGAAGACGGTCCAGCTCGAACACGTTGATCCCCAGAACGGAGTCAGGGTCGTGGAAGCGGAACTGAATGTGACGAGGAACGAAATAGACGAATACTTCGGTGGAAAGTATAGTTGTGTCTGCTACGCGTGGAACAGTAAGGGAAGAATACGAAGCCAGGCGGTTTTCATAGAATTTGCTTGTATGTACCATTTAAACAAATATAGAATAGACAGAAAATACATAGATATTAATCTACACGTGGTAACAAATGAACCAATGATGACTTAGTTGCTAGTGTGTGCGGACGCTGCGTTAATAGTCGTGTGTTCGAATCCCTAGACAAAGCTTGAGCTTTTAGTTAAGACAAACCTCGTCATGAAACCATAGCATGGCGGTAGGGCTTTTTCTAATATCCATTTGCCTAGCTATCACTCTCAGATTCAAAATCAAAATATATGTGTTTCGGAAGTTGCGTTAAGCGCCAGTCCATCTATTATGATTTTTTTATAAAATAGGTGGCAAACAGGCAAGCATGTCACCTGATGGTAAGTGATCACCGCCACCCAGGACACCCACAATACTAGAGGAATCGCTGGTGCACTGTCAGCCTTTATTGAAGGGACTGGCTCTCAAGTGCTACTGCCGAAGCACACCTATCAGTATTTGGAGGCAGATTTTCAACTTGAGGGTGGTAGCTAACCAGGCGGGCATTAGAAAAAGCCTTACCACCGTGCTATGTTTTCCTCACGATATTTACCTTCATCGAAAGCTCAAGATGATTGTAGGTGGGTGGATTCGAACTCACATCCCATGACGCGGCGTTCCTACACACTACCACTGAGCTATCATCGCTTAAAATTCATCGAGCAGGATTAGCTAGAAGCGCGATCGGGTTAAGTTAAAAAGCGCATTACAGTTTAGGTTTAAGCGATGATAGCTCAGTGGTAGTGTGTACGACTTAGCGTCAAAGGACGTGAGTTCAAATCTAACCACCTACAATGAGCTTGAGCTTTCGGTGAAGGAAAACATCGTGCGGAAACCATAGCATGGTGGTAGGGCTTTTTCTGATGTCCGCCTGGCTAGCCACCACCCTCATGTTGAAAATTTGTCGCCAAATACCAATAGGTGTGTTCCGGAAGTAGCACTTGAGAGCCAGTTTCTCCATAGGTTAGGCGTGTCTACCAACTTGGGCCGTATCGTCAATTAAGACCAGGTAAGATTATGGCCATAACGCTGTCTTAACTATATAAAAAAAAAGGTTTTGGTGGACGCACAATGAGGGATGTTTATTCAGTCATCACCACACTGTTTATATATTAACCCACCCTAAATAGCCCTTTGATAACAATACACGCTTGACATCGTTTCGTCACACGGATCTCTGAAAGTATGTGTGCCTAGTTTCATGAAGTTCATTTCAGTATTTAAGTTTTTTCTATTATTACCTTAAAGTAGATAACAGAAGCAGGCAGCTATCTATCTACCCGTGATAATTGATAGGGGGCGAATCGTAATTTTTAACGAGAATTCTTTCCATCCCCGTCGCGGGGTCGTTACAGGCGGAACCATTACGTGCAGGAAGCGTCACTTCCGCTCGTTAAGTGAAGTACTTGGCGCTTTGACGAATGCTCACTACGCCCATTTATGTTTTAAGAGCGTGATGGAGTACTCCATTTGAATTCTCACTTCCCCTTAATATTATTATTACCTTGTAATTAGAGACGTCTTAAGTGACCTGTCAATTGAATGGCCGCATATAATTAGTTTAAAATAAATACAATGTAGTTTTAAGAACATGCGAATATGTAACATTTGTATTTCTCTGCGCGCAGTTTAAACTACGCAATATGTTTTGGTACAGTTAGGAAGGAAGGTTAATATTATAACAACTCTCTATACATAGAAGTCAAAATTAATTATTACTAGAATTTGCTAAAGTTGGACGAGAGAAAGAAAAATAATTACGCATTAACATAATACGGTATACTGGCTTTTACCTGCGGCTTCGCGCGCGCTAATATTGATTTTTATTTCAAACAAATGAGATGACAAAATAAGAAGTTTCATTAAAAGTTTATCCCCGTCTTTACCCCACTTCCAATAAGTTTGGCGCGAGATAAAGTACCCTATCACCGCTTCCGGGTTCCCATCTATCAAACAAACAAACAAAGTCACTTTCGCATTTATAATATTAATATGGATTAGTCCTTACCGAACGCCGATTGTTTCGGGTCAAGAATAAAAAAAAAAAAAAAATGTACTCATTTTTTATTCTATGTCAACATAATTGATCGAGTGTTAATACATATATATAACTCTATTATACTGACAATTATTATTGATTTAATAATTCCGATGTTACAAAGTTGAAATATATGTCCTGAAACTATACGCAAAATAATTCCATTCCACAAGATCAGGGACACCATTAGAGATCATTTCTGTATTGTTAACATTTATTTATTAATCAGGTTACAAGGATACATTAAATACAAATAAATAAAACAAAATATAGTAATAAATTCGTTTTTTTTTTATTCAATAAAAAGTATCCTATTTTACTTCTAATATCTCCAAGAATATGCGTACAAAGTTTCATGATGATCGGTTAAGTAGTTTTCGCGTGAGATCGCAACAAACAAACTTACATTCACATTTATAATATTAGTAGGTATCAGTAACACTTTACTTGATCTATTCTAACTATTGCGTATAAGTCAATTATGAATAACCGTTCAGCTTATGATATAATGGTTGCCACAAAAGCTCCCCGGTTAATTTCATCAAGAAAGCCACCATACTGTAGAAGCGCTAACTTCTTAATTAAAGAATGACGTCTCACTTGGCTGTATAGTCCCAATACCTTTGCTATTTTGCTTAGAACCTTAAAAATGTAAACGATTCAAGTTATGATTTTCATTAGGATTTCGGGTTTTTGGCGGGATCTTGATCTGTCTTGTTGTGATTTATATTTATATTCATATACTTAGTTGTTCAGACCTATATTGTGTAAATCAAGGTGACATTTTAAGTAATGTAGAACAGCTGAAAAGCATAGGTGAAGTGAATTGTGAGTAATCATTCGGAACATGATATATTAGTTGCCACAAAAACTCCCAAAAGAGCTTCAACAAGAGAGTCACCATTTTGTTGAAGATAGTATCGTTTGCATTTAAAACAACTTCTGAAAACCTGCCGTCAAATACCAATAGGTGTGTTCCGGCAGCTGCGCTTGAGAGCCAGTTCCTCCACAGGTTTAGCGTGCCTACCAACTAGGGCCGTATCGTCACTTAAGATCAGGTGAGATTATGGCCATAACGCTAAACCTTAACTATAAAAAAAAAAAAAATTGGATGCATGGTCTAGATACCTTTGCCTTTTCCTTTCTCAATTGAAAGCGTAAAACTATAAAAAAACATTAGTAACTACAGAGATGTAAATTCCATGCCACATTCGTGTATTTGATCGTCGCACATCCGCGGTACTGTAAATGCGGGGTTTAAATTCATTCGTTTCCCGATCAAGACATCAAGAAGCAGTTCACGCAGCAGCCCCAGTCCGTGACCGTCGAGTCGGGGAGGAGTGTCACGTTCAGGTGTATACCCCCACCAGCTGCTCCACCGCCATCCCTCAAGTGGACCAGAAATGGACTTCCCATAGAGGCTACTGATGAAAACCTCGTCCTGCCCAGGGTCGGATTACAGGTAGCTTTGATTTCCTGTTCTTTCTATATAAATGAGTCGTATGCCATCACGACAAACGGCATGACGTTATCCTATGCCGTCATACCTTCGCTACGCCATCGCTATGCGCACTGTATTGTTTTTTTTTAATTATTATTTTTATTTATCAATAAATACTTTAACTAACCCAACAAACGTTGTTCTGTCGTGTAAATTATTAGTAGTGAATACTTTGGTATCAAATCACGATTGAAAAGTTATAAAGACCGAGCAGGATGTGGAAAATTTGTGATTTTAGATGTCATCTCGGGCGACAACATCAGGCCTTGCTTTTAGGCTTGGTGTCACATAAATATTTCATACCAAAACACAGCAGACTTGCTACGAGCCAAGTGTGTAATATGTTTTATAAATATCTCACAGGATATAGCTAATTACACCTGCGTCGTTGAAAACGTCGCCGGCCGACGCGAGTCAGATGTCGCAGTGTTATCAGTCTACGGTATGTTTCATAATAAATACTTTGTCGTCTTTGTAAGTTTATATTTTGGATCAATTATGGCTACGAAAACGTTCAGTTATACTCTAAAGTCTTCTTAACCTATTGCATGTGTACACGGGTTTACTAAACGTCACTCGTCTAGCATTTCCTCTATTACCTCAAATTGATAATCTACCACCAAATCCTGATAGGTGTGTTCCCGCAGTTACACTTGAGAGCCAGTCTCTCCACGTATTCACCGTGTTTCCCAGCGTGGACCACATCTCTTAACATCAGGTGAAATTGTAGCCATATCGCTGAAACCTATATAAAAAGACACGCCACTGTTTCTATCTGATGAGATAGATTAGCGGATGTTAGGCTGTGGTGGACGAATAGAGCCTTAATGTATCATTCTTCTTGAGCATATCCATGGAAATTGTATTAAAAAACACGTTCGTGCCACGGTGAAAAGGTTGGCCCGTCAATGAAGATAGTATCGGGACAGAATACCTAAGGGGCGCCGGATGTACCGGGCATAATCCTTCGCGGAGGCTTTTTCATGATCCCCAGTCTATCAGGAGCTTGTATTCTTGATCCGTAAATTTGTTTATTTAACTCTACATTGTGTAATATAGGCGACATTTTACATAATGTCCACAGGAGATGTGAATGAGAAATTGAATGCTAAAATGTTATAAAAACTTATCGGAAAGATCTCAAGACCAACGCTTTGTTAGTATACTAAAATTTTTACAAAATACACTACCCACTTCATAATGGCAATAATGATCTTCTGTAATGAGTATCAGGTGTCGAGTTAACACCAAAAAAAAAAGTCGGTAGAGATGGTTCTTAAACATTTCACTTCGGATTGTCGTAGTCAACGGCGGATGGTCAGATTGGTCACCGTGGTTACCTTGTCGCTGCGGTTCTCAAACTAGCGGCAGGCGACGCACCCGTACGTGCACTCAGCCAGCGCCTGCCAACGGCGGAGCCCCTTGCAGGGGTCAATCAGCGCAGAGCGATGAAGAATGTATGAGATGCCAAAACGGTACGTAATTTGCTCTAACACTCGTACACGAAACTCATTTAATGTAGACTGTAAACCACCTTTGTACTCGAACGTATTTAATTGGTAACATCGTAAAATCTTTTAACTATAATCTCTACTCTGTACAATACTTTAAGTATTGACTATTGTTACTAATTGACATAAACGATTTCTGCATTTCTCCACATCAGTTTTAACCAGCATACATATCAGACTCGGTTATGTATTCAGTATTATCAAAAAGAAGTTTGCAGAGTTTTGTTTTACGTAATAATGTGTAGGTTATTACTGTTAAAGCTAAAATTTGATTTTCATTTTCCATTACGACGTTTCATTTATAAATAGTGACTCCGAGAGTTGCAATACGGTTATCGGTTTAAAGAGCCGATATTAAAATATAAATTACGTTCGACTGAAATAACTAAACTTGATTCGTTATACAACAATTTATTTTGATTTTAACAACTTGTTACATTGATAGGAAACAATTTCTATGTAATCTTATTAACTAGGTATGTATTATTTTCGACACTTCGATATCTTTGGTTTTATATCAGTGGGCACTTGGTCACCGTGGAGCGCCTGGGCTTCGTGTAGCGAAGACTGTGTTAGAGTCCGCAGAAGAGAATGCAACGGACAATGTCCCGGATCCACTTTGCAACACGCCTCTTGTGTTGACGGGCTTTGTTCTAGCGGAAGTAAGTTTTCAGTATACGATTAGTTCGTCTTTTAGTTTTTTTTTTATACAAAAGGTTTAGCGTTATGGCCATAATCTCACCTGATCTTAAGTGACGATACGGCCCAAGTTGATAGACACGCTAAACCTGTGGAGGAACTGGCTCTCAAGTGCTGCTGCCGGAACACACCTATTGGTATTTGGCGGCAGGTTTACAACTTGAGGGTGGTAGCTAGCCAGGCGGGCATTTGAAAAAGCCCTACCACCATGCTATGGTTTCCTCACGATGTTTTCCTTCACCGAAAGCTCAAGCTCATTGTAGGTGCTTGGATTCGAACCCACGTCCCTTGACGCGAAGTCGTGCACACTACCACTGAGCTATCATCGCTTCAAAGCGTTGTCAAAAGTTGCGTATTTTCATACCCTTACGCTGCCTCTTGAAACGTGTTCTACCGTCAGTATAGTGACAAAAGTTCTGAAGAGCTATTTGAACTAATCCCTTCTTTTCCTTTCCACAATAAATCAACGCGGATGGGATTTCAGTGTCACAATGTCACGATGACTCCTATAACGGTGTCACAATGTCACGGTGACATCTATAATATTGAGGACTAAAAAGTATGCCGACTCTTATTTCTGTTGGAGCTTGAGGTTGTGGAACCGTCATCCTGTCAGTGTTTTCCCTCTTTCCTATGATATTAGGTCCTCCAGAAGATGCGTGTAGAGGTACCTAAGCAGGTCAGCATGACAGCGTTAACTGACAGTAAAGTTTGATTCATTATCAGTCGTCGCTGATTTGGTCTGTATAGTTTTTAACACCAGATGCAATGCAGTCGCTATGCTGCGCAACATAGAAACAACCCTTTTTGATTTTTAAATAGACACTCATTATACAGCTTATTTGATTTATAAGTAATTTACATTTGTTATTTAAGTTAATTACTAGAGAATAATTTGTTACCCATTAAGGCTTTGAATAATATCGAATCGATTGCAGCTCAGTTGTTAGTATGCACGGACGCCGCGTCATGGGACGTGTGTTCGAATCCACCTACAATGAGCTTGAGTTTCCGGTGACAGAAAACATCGCAATGACACCATAGCATGATGATACGTCTTATTCTAATGCCCGCCAGGCTAGCTACTACCCTCAAATAGAAAATCTGCCTACAAATACCTATAGATGCGTTTCGGCAATTGTATTTGAGAGCCAGTCTCTCCACTAACCTTAATCCACCATCTTGGCCCACAGCATCACTTAACATCAGATGAGATTGTGTTTTTTTTTTTTTCGAACTGACATACGCTGTTAGCCCCAGGGGCTTTGACAGCATCACCGAACTTTTTGGGGCAAGTGCTAAAGGCACTCAGCCCCGAGGCAGCGGACACAAGGGTGCCAAAACGGTCGAACCTCGGCTTGGGCTGTTGCCGGTAAATGAAAAAAGATTCACGATCCTGACTAACCAACAGGTCTTGTCTTACAAATTTAGTGATCCTAACAACGACCTTGATCCTAACAACGACCTGTATAAAAACGCAGTTAACACTGTTTCATTTAATTAACTAAACGTTCCCTTATACCAGGTATATATAATAATGATGTTACACTCTACGTGGGTGTCGGAATAACAGTCGCGATGATGGCAGCAGGAGCAGCCATAATGTACGTCTGGTGTAGATACAGAAGTACCAGACCAGGGTACACAGCCGCAAGGGCCGGTAAGAAGCTACTGATTATATATACCTTTAAAACACGTAAGGTAATACTTGAATACACACGAATACTTTTTACATATTTAAAGAACAATGCGATAGCAAAAATAGATAAACACTTGCTTCGAAATTACACAATTGTATTACGGTATCAGAAAGGAAGAAAGAAAATACATTTATTACGGAACTCACACAATAATAATAATGACTAAATGACTAACACTAATAATAATAAAAAATTTGGGCAAAAAACAACAATAGCCTAGTGAATATAATAGGCAGAGGGTGCCCACTAATCAGTTGTGTGAGGCCGTAAATGGTCCCATCTCAGCTAAAATGCTACAACGTATATAATGCGTCGCAGCGCTGGTTTTCCGATGGTCCAACTACTTTTTAATATAATAAGAAAAACATTCTAAGGAAAAAAAAGTATTATTAAAAATTGCAATTAAATTAAATACTAGAAATAACTGAAGCGATGACAGCTCAGTGGTAGTGTGCACGACTTTGCGCCAAGGGACGTGGGTTCGAACCCAAGCACCTACAATGAGCTTGAGCTTTCGGTGAAGGAAAACATCGTGAGAAAACCATAGCGCATGGTGGTAGGGCTTTTTCTAATGCCCGCCTGGGTAGCTACCACCCTCTAGTTGTGAACCTGCCGCCAAATACCAATAGGTGTGTTCCGGCAGCAGCACTTGAGAGCCAGTTCCTTAACAGGTTTAGCGCGTCTACCAACTTGGGCCGTATCGTCACTTAAGATCAGGCGAGATTATGGCCATAACGCTAAACCTTAAGTATAAAATATATATATATATATATATACATGTCCAATAACACGATATAATAAAGTAATTAATAAACGTATATGGTTAGAAAATAAAAAATATGACTTATATGATTAGGCCGTATGATTTACTGCACTAAATTTTTAAATTCATTGCTTACTAGCTGACCCGACAGACGTTGCTCAGCCTTAACTATGAATATATAGAGTTAGAATTGGTATAATTATATATATTCAAACACATATTTTTTATTATTGTAAGGTTCTATGACAAATGATAGTTACGTAAAATTATTATTATCGTTAAGGGTTTTTTTAATATTGCAATCAACTTCCGTAATTTTTCTTTCCATAAGAACCTTCTCCTGGCAATAATTAATACAAAAAAAAGAGAATTAGCGAAATTGTTCCATCCGTTCACGCACGATGCGATGACCAAGGGAAATAGAGTTTCGTTTTTATATACATAGAATATTTTCTACTCATGCTATCACGTTGCTATTATGAAATACGCAATAAGGAGAGGGGGTTAAGCAAAACCTTCCCTATTTAACGATATTGTTGTATATTATTATGCACCCAAAGCGAGCAATTAAGGTAATCATTCTAAATCAAAATAATATATATTTATATATATTTTATACATAAGGTTTAGCATTATGGCCATAATCTCACCTGATATTAAGTGACGATACGGTAGTAGTCACGCTAAACCTGTAGAGGCACTGGCTCTCAAGAGCAGCTGCCGGAACACACCTATTGGTATTTGGCGGCAGGTTTACAACTTGAGGGTGGTAGCTAGCCAGGCGGGCATTAGAAAAAGCCCTACCACCATGCTATGGTTTCCTCACGATGTTTTCCTTCACGAAAAGCTCAAGCTCACTGTAGGTGCTTGGATTCGAACTCGCGTCGCTTGACGCGAAGTCGTACACACTACCACTGAGCTATCATCCCTTCGGAAATCAATAGATTCAAAAATATATATTTGTCTGAGCAAGCCACGGTGTATCAAAAGATAATAATTAAATTGAAGGCTGTATCGAGTTTCTGCCGGTTCATTTCATCGACTTAAATTGTTTGACATAAAGGTGGTATTGTTTCAATATTTGTAAGTATCTCCTTACATAGATTTTTTTTACTTCAAGTAAAAAAATCTTAACTAACATTATACACGGAAATGTTTTTTAAGTAATAGGCGGCAAACGTTCCAGCAAGCGTGTCACCTGATGGTAAGTGATCACGGCCACTCGTGGACACACAACACCAGAGGAATCTCAGGTGCTTTATAGGAGGAACTGGCTCTCAATGGCCACTGCCGGAACACACCTATTGGTGTTTGGCAATAAATTTTCAACTTCAGAGTGGTTGATAGCCAGGCGAGCGTTAGAAAAAGCGCTACCACCATAAATGGGTTTATCTCTTTCTAACACGTTTCTCCTTTATCTACTCAACCAATCATGACATAACAATTTGCGTATGTTAGTATTCTAAAGAAGAGAAAACGCATACCTGCACAGTATCTCTTACCCAGGAAAAGCATTTTTCCCGACGGATGCAGAATAATACTATTTCCGGTGTGACCGAATTAACATTGGCCTCAATAATTATTTATATATAAATATCTTTATTAATATTTAGTTTTAATGTGCTATTGTTAAATTAGGTACGCCTAAGACACACCCAACGAGAGATAAAAGTATCACGGCCCCTGACCTTACGAGAACTTGTAACGAGTATTGGATGCAAGGCGCTGGTAACCATTACGACATGCCTCATGTTAGAGACAGGTAATATGATAGAATGTCACATTTTAACCTATTACATGTCATTGAAATAAAACTAATTTAAACGGATTTTATCGCGGTTATTTATTAAATTTTGATCCCGACGTTTCGAAAGCTTTTCAGCCTTCGTGGTCACGGGGGCGAGAAAAAAAAAAAAAAAAAAAAATACGTCGGTTGGAGGATTTGAAAACCAAGCGCGCAAGATATGTTACATCATTAAATTTCTTGAAGAGATGCCGTGATCATAATCTCATTCCTACGTGTGTCAAGATTTCACCTAAGAACAACATACGAGGAAGCGCTAAAATTCTCAACCAGGCGAGTACAAAACTCTTACTGGCTGCCATTCGTGAAATAAGATCCGATCTCCATAACATAAATAATTGTGTTGAGGCTGAAAAGCTTTCGAAACGTCGGGATCAAAATTTAATAAATAACCGCGATAAAATCCGTTTAAATTAGTTTTATTTCAATGAATAATATTCGCGTAAACCTAATAAACTATTACATGTCATCAATAAAAAGCGATCATAGCTCAGTGGTAGCGTGTACGACTTCGCGTCAAGGTACGTGTGTTCGAATCCAGGAAACCATATCATGGTGGCAGCATGAAACTATGATCTGGTTTCCTTACAATAATTTCCTTGTAGCTCATTGCAGGTGTGCTTGGATTCGAACTCACGTCCCATGACGCGGCTTTTGTACACGCTACCATTGAGCCATCATCGCTGCATATGTTAGTGTAATTAAATTTATATACATATTTAAAAATCTGATATACTAGTATCATACCATTATTTGTATATGTTTTATTTATTATAACAAAACCCAATATTATAAAGTGATGAAATTATATTTTAATTCTATAAAATTTAAATCACGTTTAGATAAAAAAAACGTTATAGGCGCAGCGATTACAAGAGAAACTTAATACGTATTTATTAATTTCAATAACAAAAATATACGTGTAAGTATTTAATAGTCGTCAAAGTGACCGGACATGCGAGAAGACGCCGATAACAAAACATTTATCACGTCAAAACCGCTTGCGTTCATAATAATGCGTTGAAGCGATGATAGCTCAGTGGTAGTGTGCACGACTTCGCGTCAAGGGACGTGGGTTCGAACCCAAGCACCTACAATGAGCTTGAGCTTTCGGTGAAGGAAAACATCGTGAGGAAACCATAGCATGGTGGTAGGGGTTTTTCTGATGCCCGCCTGGGTAGCTACCACCCTCTAGTTGTGAACCTGCCGCCAAATACCAATAGGTGTGTTCCGGCAGCAGCACTTGAGAGCCAGTTCCTCCACAGGTTTAGCGTGTCTACCAACTTGGGCCGTATCGTCACTTAAGATCAGGTGAGATTATGGCCATAACGCAAACCTTAAGTATAAAAAAAAAAAAAAAAAAAAAGCTATTTCCATGCGACATTCTATATTTATTTAGAAAGAGGGACGCATCCATTTGATAATGGGCTCGTATATTTCGGCTCCCCCTTAGCTACTCATCCCCGTTCGGGAACAGGAGCAGACAGCAATCATCGGCCGGTAGCAACAATTACGAGATGAAACCCTACAGCCCTTCGGCGGAGTCTGCGTCCAGTTGCTATACTAACAGTATGTACATTTATGTATGCACGCCTCATAAGCGAAGCGATTTTTCATACTTAAACTGTCTCTATTTATCATACATTGCACTTGTAAAATAATATATACATACATGCATTCATACATACATTATATCACGCCTCCCTCCCATAAGGGTATGAAGAGACAACACCCTCCACTTGCTATGATCCTGACACTCACCTTTCGCTCCTTCTACTTCCATAAGCATCTTCATACATGCTCTTCGGTTACGGGCAATTTTGACCTGACCTTTCTCCAGAACGTCCTCGATCTGTTTGAGATGAGTTCACCTAGGTCGACCCTTACCAGCTTGCCCAGTTACACTCGCCTTGTAAATTTGTTTCGTCAATCTTCTTTCATCCATCCCCTCTAAATGTCCATACGAATTAAGCATCTCTTTCTCTATCTTTGTCACTATATCCTCTACCACACCACAACGATCTCTTACCACACTATTCCTTACTTTATCTATCATTGTTATGCCAATTATAATTCTTAGACTTCTCATCTCTACTGCATTTATCTTGCTTTCATGTCTCTTCTGCCAGATCCAGCACTCGCTTCCATACATAAGTGTAGGGACTACCACACCCTGATGCACCGCAAACGTGCCCTTGTAGACACATTCCGGCTGCACATAAAATATTATATACACACACACATTTTTGCACTTGAGAGCCAGTTCCTACACAGGTTTAGCGTGTCTACCATCTTTGGGCCGTATCGTCACTTAAGATCAGGTGAGATTACGGCCAAAACGCTAAACCTTACCTGTAAAAAAAAACACACACACATATGAAGAAAAAACACTATTTTTAACACTCATGAAACTTTCGATGCCATCTTTGTTATTTAAACTAGTTAAAAATTGTTTAAAAAGTGGACGTCCGTGTGTCTGTATGTGCGGATCCTGTATGTTGGAGGTTCGATTTCAACCGCGGTCGTGAACGGACGTGTCCGTGAGCCCTCGTTGATTGTTCTCGAAACCGATCGCTTAGCTTTACCGCGCCGCCTATTGTTTCTTTGTGTTATTCTTACGTCTTATCGGCAATAATCCGTCTATTATTGCCGACAATAAAGTTCGTGTTACCGATAATTAGTTTATTCTTAAACTCAATCTATTGTTTGGCTATCGTGTTAATATTACATTGTGAGAATTCTCGTAGTTTATTATTGTGAATTCAAAGTATTGTTTGTCGTTATCGTGAAACAGTGCAGTGATTAAAGTGCCGACACTGTAAGTACGCCGGTCACCGGCTGCCAACAAAGGTAACACTTAATTTCCATTAAGCCTTTTATTACTTTTACAGGCAAGGTCTCAGATATTGTTTATTATTATTTTTTTTCTTTTTTCTTTACTTTCTGCACGTGCACTACTAGATTGTATTTCAATGTTAACTCGTCGAACTTTAGATAGTTTGTTTAACTATTTCTAGCCGCGCCCCCCTACCCCTCAGGCAGGAAGGTTTTTTTATACAGGTTTCCTTTTAAACCTACGTTACACCAAGGCTGCTACCGAAATGGCAAACCGCTCAGAGCTTTTGCTAAATAGGTTCCGAGTCTTCGTAGATAAGACACACCCAGAGCTCTTTCAAGAGTTTCTTGCTACTCAACCCCAACCACCGCAAAATGTGCGTATCCCGGCAGCGGCGGTAAATGCGCCCGCGCGCACCCGCCCTCCTTCTCCGTCCCGCACACTCGGGACCCCTCGTTCTCGCTCGCGATCGCGTTCCCCAACAAGGAATCTAAATAGTCATTCACAGACACCTGTCTCTCCCATACTACCTACATCCCAGGTACCAACGCCGCGACAATTCGAGCAACTCATCTCATATGCTCCGCCTGCGATCCCTACGGCGAATTCATTCTCGCCACTTAGCTCGGACCCGACACCAACCAACGAGGCAGAAATGGAGGAGCCCGAATCTATTAATACCGACAGTGACTTCACGCTAGTCAGTAGGGTCAAACCTAAAAATAAAAGGGTACTTTCACCAGAAACTACCGAACCGAAAGTAGCCAAGGCTTGGCGGACCGAAAGCACCCGCGTCCCTGCGACCCCTTCAATCTCTGCGACTCCTGTTCCTGGCCCCGCGGCCTGGACTGAAAAAGCAGTCCGCCAACCACCACTCGTCATTATCGCTGATAAAGCATCTTGGTTAAATATTTCCACGCAGCTTAATATTAAAAAAATCCGTTATACTAGCGCCCGTAGCACCCCTGCCGGGATTCAAATTAAAGTCCCTACGCCTTTAGATTATAAAAATCTCACCGCCTTCCTTAAAGAAGGAAAACACCAATTTTTCACTTTCACTTTGGAAGAAGACCGTCTACTGCGCGTGGTTATTAGGCGCGTCCCCAAAGAACTCCCCGAGGAGGAAATCATTGCGTCCCTTAAGGAACAAAACTTTCCGGTCCACCAGGTACACCGCATGTACCACCACATAACTAAAAAATTGTTCGACCTTGTTCTTGTCATCCTAGACCGCTCTAAGGAAGGCAAAGAAATCTTCTCACTTAAATCCGTGTGCGGCCTCTCCGGCATCACTGTCGAATTACCGCACAAAAAACACAGCCCTACTCAATGCCACAATTGCCAGTCGTATGGCCATTCTTCCCGCAACTGCTTCATTAAGCCGCGTTGCGTCAAGTGTCTACAAGATCACTCTACTAAGGAGTGCCCACGTACCCCTGAGTCCCCCGAACCACCAAGCTGCGTCCTATGCGGCAAAGCCGGGCACCCCGCGAACTATCGTGAGTGTGAACGTGCCCCACGCACGAGACGCACGCGTTTTCCTACACAAGCGCCTTCAGCGCACTTAGCGGCTGCACGTACCGCACCGCCGCCGCTCATGTCTAATCAGGATTTCCCGAGCCTGGGCAAGCCAGCGCAGGTCACTTCCGCGAACCCATCTCCTCCCCAAAGACCCACACTAGCTCCGACCAACGCGTGGACCACCAATCAGCAGCCTCCGAAGGCTAAACCCGCGAAACTCACCGCGGCCGGCCCTTCTACTGGTTTCAAAGGCATCGACTGGCTCGCCGAACTACTAGAAGAACATTCCGTAGATGATATCATTGCGTTCGACGACATGATTAGCGCTAGTTAAGATTTTGGCCGTCTAAAAGCCATTAAGTGCTTCCCAAGCATTGCAAGGACTATGCAACGCCTTATCCGCGCTTCTCCTAAATAAACTCGCAATGGAGGATAAGATTAGACCCCGAGGCTTATCTTTGTCCTTTTTTAACGCGCGCAACCTGAAACCCCAACGCGACTTGGTAGCTAGTTTCCTTAAGGAGCGGCAAATAGATGTGTTTCTAGCACAAGAAACTCTTTTAAAACCGAGCGTTCGCAATCCCGCGATTGCGAACTACAAGATAGTAAGAAATGATCGTATCGGCGTAAGAGGCGGCGGCACGCTCATATACTATAGAAAGTCACTGTATTGCATGCCAATAGATCCTCCTGAACTTACAAATTTAGAAGTCTCGGTGTGTAGAGTGGGTATGACTGGTCATCCCACTATCTTTATCGTTTCCGCGTACCTTTCGCCTAATAAAACTCTCCTCCAGTCGGATCTGGAGACGCTTTTCGCGCTCGGTGACTCTGTTATAGTAGCTGGCGATCTAAATAGCGGGCACATTCAATACAACAACCCGCGTACTACCACTAATGGTAGGACACTATACTGGCTAGAAAATGCGCTTATCTTCGATATAATTGCTCCTTCAGAGCCAACTCATTATCAAGCTAACTGCCGCCCTTCAGTTTTAGATATAGCTATTTTAAAAGGGATCGCGCTTCAAGTACGGCAAATCGAAGTCGTACATGAACTAGATTCCGATCACCGCCCAGTAATTCTGCAACTAGGCCACCCGGGTGACCACACACCCGCTTCAGTCAAAGTGGCTGACTATCCAAAACTCAGACACTATCTCTCAATTAATCTCTCTTCTCCTCATTTAGACAGTATCCCGGACGAGATAAAGTCTGTGAGCGATGCCGATGTGGCGATTGACTCCCTAGTAGGTCACCTCCAGAATGCCATCAAGGAAACCTCAAAAGAGGTAAGGGCGGCAAATGATCGCCGCTTCATACTTCCTGATGATATTCGAAAACTGATAACGGAGAAAAACGCCGCGACACGCGCTCACGATTCTTATTCGACGGAGGAAAATCGTGTACGGCTACGTAGCCTACAAAGATTAGTTAAATTTCGTATCTCTGAACTCCGTAGTCAAAGATGGGACAGCCTCTTAGAGGAAATCAAACCGTCTCATCTCGCCTTCTGGGATCTCGTTCGTAAACAGAAGAGCAGCTATTCGTCCGCAATGCCCCCGTTAGATAGAGGCCCCGGCAATCCGCCGGCCTTCGAAAGTATTGACAAGGCAGAGTATCTCGCTGCCACTCTCGCACAACAGTGTTCCCCTAATCCGTATGAATATCATACCATAAATACCACGCATATCGGGAGGGTCGATCGAACAATTCAATCAATAAGAGAGACCCCTCCAATCGAAAACTTAGATCCGGTTACAACTGACGAAGTACTCGCGATTATAAAAGGCCTTAAACCAAGGAAAGCCCCCGGTCCTGACGGAATCAGAAATGAAGCCCTCAAACTTCTCCCTGACAAACTTATAGTTCTTCTGGTCTGCATCTTCAATGCGGCCATAACTCACTGCCATTTTCCGGCCGCTTGGAAAATGGCAACGGTAATAGGTATCCGTAAACCCGGAAAAAAGGCATCCCTTCCGGAAAGCTACCGCCCGATAAGCCTCCTCAATACGATTGGTAAAATATACGAGCGACTCCTTCTAAACCGACTTCAATCAACTGTCTCAGACAAATGTCTTTTACCACACGAGCAATTCGGCTTTCGACCCAAGCACTCGTGCACCCACCAAGTTCTCCGCCTCACGGAGCATATTCTCTCCAATTTCACGGAGTTACATCGCCCTAGGCGCACACTTGCCGTATTTTTTGATATAGCCAAAGCTTTCGATAAGGTCTGGCACGAAGGTCTCATATTTAAACTCAATCTCTTACAAGTTCCGGACAGGCTAGTCCGCATAATCCTTGCCTATCTATCGGACCGCTCCTTCTGCTACAAAGCAGACGGAGCCTTATCCTCGCCTCACCCAATACGCTCAGGAGTCCCCCAAGGCTCTATCCTAGCGCCCTGCCTATTCAACTTGTTCGTTAGCGACATTCCCGAATTCTCCAACGTCGCAGTAGGCTCCTATGCAGACGACACAGTCATCTTCAGCTCGGGCAGGAATAGGATTCATTTATATTACCGCGTCCAAAGAGCCGTCTCTACGTTTGGGTCCTGGTGCCTCAAATGGCGCATAGGAATAAACCCAGACAAAAGTGCGGCTATCATGTTCGATCCTCACGCGAGGAGGAATATAAGAAAAACATTACACCTTTTCGGTGTCAATATCCCCTGGGCTAATCATACTAAATATCTTGGTGTAGTTTTAGACAGGCGCCTAACCTTCAAAAAACATATAGATTACGTACAGAAAAAAGCCTCCACGGCTATGGTTCTGCTACGCAATCTTACCTCTTCTAAGAGCAAAATGTCACTCAGACATAAGCTCACAATATACAAAGTATGCATCCGTCCCATACTTACTTATAGCTGCCCCGTATTCGCTCACGCTTCGCGTACCATCCTTTACAAACTACAAGTGTTACAAAATAGATTCATGCGTATAGCCGTCCAAGCTCCACCCTATGTCCGCAATGTAGATTTACATAAAGATATAGACCTTCCGTCCATATATGCATATATCAAAGATGTCACTAAGAAATTTTTCGAAAAGGCCGAAGTTCATCCCAACCCCAAAATAGTACACGTACTTAGCTACACTCCTAATCCGTATGCTAAACGCTTCGCACGCCGGCCACGTAACTGCCTCACCGATCCCGTCGACAAAATAACAAGATTGAACGCACTGCTCCCTGCCGTCTCCACCAATTACACGTGTCCGCGCACACGCCCGTGTAACCGCCGTTCTCGCCGTCGAGGCCGAGCGGTAAATTTCGCTCCCGCACACCCGCCGCGGCCTCCCTCTGCAGATTCTTGAGCCTAGGATCGATCCTCCGGACAGGAGCCCTCAAGTGACTCTGCTCGCGCGATACAGTGACACTCTACATCACTGAGGGTACATCATCACACCGCATATCATCCGTGCACACCCGCACATAAAGTACACGGTTCTGTAAGGGACTACTCCTGCGGCCCTCGCGTGGTTTGCCCTATGTTATTGTTAGGACCTGTTGGTTAGTTAGGATCGCGAATCTTTGTTCGTATTCCAGCAGTAGTCCAAGCCGAGGTTTGGCCATTCTGGCACCCTTGCGCCCTCTGCCATGGGGCTGAGTGCCCTTAGCATTCGCCCCAAAAAGTTCGGTGAAGCTGTCAAAGCCCTTACGGCTAACAGCGTATGTCAGGTCGAAAAAAAAAAAAAAAAAAAAAAATCCTGTATGTTATCACGATAACGCCCGAAATACTTTACTAGTTGGGTCTATTTTTTCCTGCGCTTCAATATAATTAGGAATGGATCCCTATTACTTTTCACGGTCTCATTTGATGTGGTTTAATTGTTACTAAATAAACAAAAATAAAATTAGATTATGAGACGTGCACTTTTGGATTTTCCTAACTTTTTACTCAATTCCTGTACAACGGATTTGATCTTCGAATGATGATAACGGAGAATCATGAATAAGTATTTATCGTAGGATAACAATAAAGGAATCATAACAGGTGCGGTACATAATATAGTAAATATTTTTGCAAGACAAATAAATAATAATAAATTCAAATTTAATTCAGTTTTAATCAAGACTCAATTTAATTTAATTTTAATCAAGATTCATTTTAATTCAATTTTAATCAAATTTAATTCAATTTTAATCAAATTTAATTCAATTTTAATCAATTTTAATTCAATTTAAATCAAATTTAATTCAATTTTAATCAAGTTTAATTCAATATTAATCAAGACTAAATTTAATTCAATTTTAATCAAGATTCAATTTAATTCTCTTTTAATCAAAATTTAAAAAAGCCAGAAGAGGTATGCAGAATAATGATACAATTTTACTAATTAATGAAATCATGGAGAGCATTACTAGGGCTTGTATATGACAATAAAATAGGTTGATAATTAATTGCATTTTAAGATTTAGATGACTTTTGTTGTATGTTCTACTACCATTGGATCATTTAAAAGGACACTTATAATTAATATCTCATTTAATACTAATACTTTACGAACAGATGGGCTAAAGATATAGGCTACACAACTTTTTAACAATTTTGCGATTCTACACTGAATCTCAAACTTTCGCTATTTATTTCGCTAACTATTTATTCATACAGAAGGTAAGAAGTTAAGGAGCAGAAAGTGCAGGACATTTACCAGTCTAGAGAATAGTAAATACATCATGATAATAGTAGATAAGCGAAACGATGATGGGGCAGTTGGTTGTGTGTACGGAGGCCCCATCAATGGAGGTGAGTTCGAATCCACCTGCAATGAGACTGAGCTTCCGGCAAAGGAATGACACCGTGATATGCCTATAGCATGGTGGTAAGGCTTTTTTTTAATGTAGCTTCCACCCTCAAATTGAAGACCTGCCACGAAATGCCTATAGGTGTGTTCCGCTAGTTGCACTTGAGTGCCCGTCCCTTCAATAGGCTTAACGTGTCCGCCATCTTGGGTTAGATTGTCACTTAACATCATGTGCAATTGTAGTGACAATAATTCAACGTATTCTTTGCAGCCCGAACGATGACTTCAAGGTCGAGTGAATGCTCGTCATCGCAGATGACAGATCTCTGCCCACCCATGTCGAAAGTTGACGTAGCCGTAACGTTACCGACTGGGCACGTAGACACGAGTTACAGAGATAAAATATGCCTCACGATTGTAAAATAGTTTTATGTTCATACAGATTTACTGTTATTATGTATTTATTAATGTCTGCAATACATTTCAGTGTAAAGTTTAATTGTATTAAGCCTAGAATACTCTAATAGTACTATAGTACTTCTATGAAATTAAATGTAAAGACTAACAATTGATAATATTTGTCACGAGGAGCACCGATACCACAGTTGAGAATCAGTGACTTTTTCAGTAATGTAAGTTTTCATTGTTTGCCTCATAACTTATTTTAATCATTGTAATGAACTCTTTAATTAGGTATATACAAGCAAATACAATTGATGTGTCCATTTGTAACAACAAACTAACAGTATCTTACTAAATGCAAATGAAAGTATATAAGGTTTACAACGAAATAATAGTTTCAAAAATTTTGTCAGCCCATTTGTCCAGGATAATCTCCGAAACGGTTGAACCGATTTTGAGGAGACTATTACCAGCAAATAGCTAACGTTATAGAGAGTAACTTAGCCTACTTCTATTTATATCCTACGTAAAGGAAACAGCGGTCACAGCCCATGCATTTCATGTCATAAGTAGTTATGTATTTCGTTAATAATAATCTAGTGTATAAACTTACATCCGGGAGACTGAAATTGTTTGAGATACTACAAACGATATTGCATTTATAATTATTGTATTTTTGTTCGTAAACGATTAACTGTTTTACTCTAATTTAATTTAATAATATTAATTTAGTGGAACACGCATATAAAAATAATAAAATGTCATTTTTTTTATTATTTTTTTTTATTTTTTATCAATAGGTAACGATTTCCTTACATAAGGAAATGGCTAACTACAGCATTCCGTATCTCATGATTCATTTTCAACATTAAGGTATTTATAAATGTATATATTTTATTCGATTGGATATATGCTGTAAGCCCTAAGGGTTTATCACAGCTTCACCGAACTTGGAGGTGAGTGCGGAAGGCAATCACACCCGGAAGTACATTTTTTATAATGAATATGGTCGAATTTCGACCGTTGGCCAATAACTAGCATTTGTATATAAGAAATATTTATTAAGCCAATTCTTAAAATAATAATTTGTACCTCACACAATTATATAGAGAGAGACAATTGTATATTTAAGGTTTTTGTATAACTTATATTTATATAAGTTACCATAAAACTCGGTAACTGACTTGTATGGAATATATGTATATGACTTTTTATACTTGTCTTATGATATACGTAATTACTAACTTAGTGTAATATTTGTATTTAAATCTGTGATATTAAACAAAAGTAATTATTTGATTTTGTGTTTCTTTTTTCTTATATCTCCAATTTTCATCTTTACAAATATTATAAAGAGGAAAGATTTGTATTTATTATCGTAAGGAATAAAAAATCTTTCATCTTTAGAATGCTGCATTAGCCATGAATAACATAGGCCATATCACCTTTATTATGTAAATGAATAAATAAAATTTTAGTTCAACGCGAACGGAGTCGCGGACACAGCTAGTAGTTATATCATTTTATTTATGTAAAATTAGTATTTGGGTAAAAAAGATGAGGGTAGTTACCAGAAACTGCCTTCCCTAACGAAGACACCGCAACACTTCAGTCGGGTCGTGACCACGGCCTTGGTAACCGGACGGAAACGTAGTCCAATTATTAAAAAGTAAGTCGCGTTTTAGATCCGCATTGCTATTCTATATTATAATGTATACAATACGCGAGATTTCTATAAAAAGTATTTTAATTTAGTGATTTAAATTCGACGAAATTTATTATTGAATAATTTGAGAAAATCCTTGTACAGGTGAGAGAAAAACTGATTAAATTTTCTTTAGTTCCTAAGTTAAACCTGTCAATAATCTAATACACAAGAAAATACAAAAGTTACCGACACAGAAGAGAGAGATGTACTAAAATGTTTTGTTTTAGCATATTTTATATAGAAGGTATTATAATAGCTCAGTGTGTTGTATCGATGCGCGCAACTTTCATTTTAAATTAGAAATTTACCCTCATGAGTTCTAATCAGTTCAAATATATATATATATTAATTGAATAGAAAGCAGACGAGCACACGTATCACCTGATAGTAAGTGATCACTGCCACCCGTGGACACCCACAGAACCAGAGTCGCAAGTACGTTGCCAGCCTTTATAGGAGGGTCTGGCTCTCAAGTGCAACTGCCGAAACACACCTTTTTTTATACCGAAGGTTTTAGCGTTACGGCCATAATCTCACCTGATCTTAAGTGACGATACGGCCAAAGTTGGTAGACACGTTAAACCTGTGGAGGAACTGGCTCTCAAGTGCAGCTGCCGGAACACACCTATTGGTGTTTTGCGGCAGGTTTACAACTTGAGGGTGGTAGCTAACCAAGCGGGCATTAGGAAAAGCCCTACCACCATGCTATGGTTTCCTCACGATGTTTTCCTTCATCGGAAGCTCAAGCTCATTGTAGGTGCTTGGATTCGAACTCACGTCCCATGGCGCGGCGTTCCTACAGGCTTACCACTGAGCTATCATCGCTGAATTAAATGAATTTACACGACTAAACATTTTTTATGGCATCCGCTTACTATGGCTTCAACGTCCCGGTATTGGACGAGATGCAATGTCTTAAAGGAATCGCCCGCTAAAAATTACTAACGACCGTAGTGCTATATTATTTGCAGGTATTATAACCAGACAGACCGAAACATCCTAAACAAGGTGTAACAGCGGTGTGATAATAATCTCTCTGACGATGTCTCCGTCACGTTGACTCTCTTTGAGATCGTCACTTTTTTTTTTAGCTAAGTTACAGCGTTATGGCTATAATCTCTCCTGATGTTAAGTGCCAATGTAGCCTAAATGGACTATCGATAAGTCTAATGGACTGACTGGGTTTCAACTGCAACTTCTGGAACACACTTACAGGCATTCGGATTTAGATTTGTGTCTTGAGGGTCGTGGTTAACCAGGCGGGCATTAGAAAATGTCATGTTTCAGAACGATGTGTTTCCTTCATCGCTGGTTCAAGCACATTGCAGGGATTCGAACTCACGTCCTTTGACGTGACGTCCGTACACTAACTACTGAGCTTTCATCGCTTCGAAACTACTAAATGAAAGTATAAAAATATATGTTCTTTTAAAAACCGTTGCAACTCTTTCTGAGTATGACTAAGAATGATAAACGACTATGTTTTAAGGGGGATCTTTGAACTTACCACCCTTAGAGCTTTGACTAATGGGCTGGTATAAAAATAACACTTTGATTTGTTACTTCAAATTCGAGGTATTTATAACGTACTACACGATTAATCGGACCATTTTTTTTTATAGTTTATGTTTAGCGTTATGGCCATAATCTCACCTGATCTTAAGTGATGATACGGCCCAAGACGGTAGACACGCTAAACCAGGAGGGAACTGGCTCTCAAGTGCAACTGCCGGAACACACCTATTGGTATTTGGCGGCAGGTTTACAACTTGAAGGTGGTAGCTAGCCAGTCGGGCATCGGAAAAAGCCCTACCACCATGCTATGGTATCCTCACGATGTTTTCCTTCAACGAAAGCTCAAACTCATTGTACGTGGTTGGGTTCGAACTAACGTCCCTTGACGCAAAGTCGTACACATTACCACTGGTCTATCGTCGCTTCAAAATTGATTTATTTTTTTTTGCACATCACGTATAAGTTATTGTGTTGTATTTAATGCTAGGATGCTACTCGGCTAGCGAGATATTTACAGTCTGCGACGACAGTAACGACCGCTGATTAATCACAGATTTCTCGATGTTCATTTTTTGTGAATGATACTGTCCGAGATTTCCACGACCAGCAAAAGTGAGCGATGCAATTCGATCTTGTGCATACACAGCACTATTATGTAACCCTCGGCGTTATGGCCATAATCTCACCTAATATTAAGTGACGATACGACCCAAGTTGGTAGACACACTAAGCCTTTGGAGGAACTGGTTCTCAAGTGCAGCTACCGGAACACACCTATTGGTATTTGGCGGCAGGTTTACAGCATGAGGGTGGTAGCTACCCAGGCGAGCATTAGAAAAAGCTCTACCACCATGCAAACATTATATACTTACATATTATATGTGTCCCTGTGACACAGCAAATAAATAAATATATATGTTTGACTTATCAACATATTCACACCGGTCACGTATTTTGTCGTATAGTGTAAAGCAAACTTGCGTCTGTTATCAAACTTTAAAAGGCTTTTGGATGTAATTAAGCACTTAATATGCATGTAACTTGAGTTTTATTGGGCGGTCGTCCATTAATAAACCATATTACTCAATAGTTCATTGACATAAACGGATGGGGCAATGCAAAGGCAATTGATAAGCAAGCAGAGAGTACTTAAAACTTGAGAGTTCATGTACATTATGCTATAGCTAGACCCATCAGTCATTTGAAGCTATGATGGCTCAGTGGTAGTGTGTACGACTACGCATCAAGGGACGTGAGTTCGAATCCAACCACCTACAATGAGCTCGAGTTTTCGGTGAAGGAAAACATCGTGAGGCAACCATAGTAGGGTGGTAGAGCTTTTTTTAATACCCGCCTGGCTAGTTACCACCTTCAAGTTGAGAGCCAGTTTCTCCATAGGTTTAGAATGTTTACTAATTTGGGCCGTATCCTCACTTAAGATCAGCTGATATTATGACCATAACGCTAAGCCTTAATTATAAAAAAAGCTCATTGTAGGTGGTTGGATTCGAACTCGCGTCCCTTGACGCAAACTCGTACACACTACCACTGAGCTGTCATCGCTCCAAGAGAAATCTTCTTCGAAAAGCATTTTCCAAATTTCGCTCTCAATTCTTGTTTTAATTATCGATTGGTCGAATATACGTATACTCCACAATTTTGACTAATCTCTTTGTAAGCTCTCAACCGGACTGACTAAGTTTATTTCCTTGATTTCGTTACGTAAATATACAGTTGTCAACTGCGACGAGACAATCAAGGAGGGATTTATTTTAAGACCTAACTCGGTACATACCTATTTATCCTTCAACGGAGTTATGAATATCGTGACACACGATTTAACGTCGCTCGTTTGTCTTTTTGTTCAATACAAACACAGGATCCTCGTGTTGATTGACCTGTTAATTATAACTTATATGTGTAATAAAAATATAACCCAGATAAATGTATACATTAAACGGAATATATAATAGTGAAAAACCTTTCAAAGACACATGATTTTATCGATACTTTTCAGGTAAGAAACTCCTTCGATTATCCTCTTTAATAAACTTGACATGACGTAGTTACTTCTTTCTCGATGTAAGCATCTTTTATACGTGGGGAAATGTATTTATGCATCCCCTCCCAGTCCGGGGGGGACTGAGATGGGTAGGTGGGACTCACACAGTGCTAAGCGCCAGGAATACCCACTTTAACCCCACGGCCGTTTGTCGCCTTCCTGGGGCGACGCGAGTCCGTGCATGCAATAACCGCGTCACCCTAGCGACCGGCCCGGCCTGGTGGTAAGCTGGGTCCCATCCGGGCAGCCTGGCAAGCTACTGGCAGCCGGACCGATGCAATGGGAGGTGGGTCCCCCGACCCGTTCCCCCAGTCCGTCTTAAGGCGGCGTGCCCTTGGGGCCTCACAGGCTCTCTCCGCAGGAGAAGTCGATCTAAGCATCTGCTAAGGACGTATTAATCTTATTTACATTTACACGTGTGAAGGTTACGTAGAATCATACTCGGAATCTCGTTCCACGGTCGTTATATTTTATAGTAGTGTTTTCGATTATTACAACACTTCCGTACTGTCGAACGTTCTAACCTCAACTGAACTGTCCGAACTCGCCTCGAGTGTAGCTTCGACTGAACTGAACCAAAGCCGAGCCCGCATCGCCCTTATATAGTACTCACACAACCTTAAACTTGTGGTATTAGATACCTATATCAGTTGATAGCTCAGTGGTAGTGTGTAGGAACGCCGCGTCAAGGGACGTGAGTTCGAATCCAACCAGCTACAATGAGCTTGAGCTTTTGATGAAGGAATCATCGAAAGGAGACCATAGCATGATGGTAGGACTTTCTCTGATACCCGCCTGGCTAGCTACCACCCTCAAGTTGAAAATCGTCGCCAAATACCAATAGGTGTGTTCCGGCAGTTGCACTTGAGAGCCAGTTCCTCCTATAAAGATCGGCAACGCACCTTCGACTCCTCTGGTATTGTGGGTGTCCATGGGCGACGATGATCACTTACCATCAGGTGAATAGCTGGCTCGTTTGCCGCCTATGCCTAAAAAAATACGGAAGATGAATTTCTAAGACAACAAAATAAAAGTATTTCCTTTTAACACATTGAAAAAAAAAAAAGAAAAAGAAAATCGGTTGACACACAAAAGTTATTTAACTTATTACGTTTGCCTGTTTATATATATTAGTGGTGGCCCCGTGGTCTAAATTCGATCATAATTTTTTATGCATAATTAAAACTATATATATTAGAATTCTGCAATCCTCTATATAAACTGCAAGTGGCGAAAAATTCACACTCCTCCGTCGGCGGAATTTCCTTTTTTTTGCTTTTACTTCACGTATTAATATATAGATGTGTTACATGTCATTGTATAGTATAACGTAATTCAGTCGTTACACGATTCACATATAGTATGCTAATTGTCCAATAAATCAATATGATGATGTGAGCCGGTGTATGGACGGCGACCGCATTGTACCGTTCCGTATAATTGGTTAATTGATTGATTATTTAGAACAGGAAGGTCGATGCACTTTGTCGTTGTATTTTCATTGTAAAGGGAAATTATTCCTAACGCATCGAATATTTGCTCTAAATACTCGCTGTGTAAGCGACTTCGTTCGCATTAATTTTTTTAAGTATTTTATTGGTATTAAACTTAACCTAACTTAAACTGGGTCTCCAATGCAACTACCGGAACACATATATAGGTATTTGCTGGCAGATTATCCAAAGGTTAAGAAAAGGCTTTATGGTTCCTACACGATATTTTCCTTTAGCAAAAGCTCAGGATCGTTGGATGTATTCAAACTTATACAAAATTGATTACATGCATGTTATTAAATACTTTTTTTACTTTTCAGGAACTTGTTAGTCCGCCATTCGCCATCTTAATATTATCTATCGTGTCTCTTACACACCCCCTTACACTCACCTTACGCTGAGTTTCCTACATTCATGTAAAAAACACTTTTGCTTAGCAAATTTTGCAGGCGTAATTACAATATACGCGAACTCTGTAGCAGCAATTGTTTGACCAAAAGCGCAACTTTGAGTTTTTTTTTTTTTTGTAGGGAAATAATTTATGGTCGCAAGAATTCAGTGTACTACTAACCTTATAAATTATTTAGGTGACCCTGAAACACATTATACCTCATAAGGCAACAGCGATATGCAACAATCGAGAACAATTTTTATTATTTTTTTTTTATTTTTTTTTGCTTATACATAATTCCTCAATACATTAAACATAATCACTCACACAAAACTACTAAAACAGATACACACATCTTTACCTATACACACACACTCATAGACACAAGCACTAAAAAACATGCCTTTGATTGCGCACAAATAGAGTACAAACACAATTATTTATTTTTAATAATGATTTCTTTATAATTGGCACCTCTTTCCTGTAAAATCTAACTAATTTGAAATTGTTAAATGTGCTGTGAAGAAATACACAATACATAAATAAATAAATAACAAAGATAAAACGCAAATAACTTGTCAAAATAACACGTCACATCTGAACAAAATAATAATTTAATATCTTTATATGTGAATGAATCTTTATGTCCCTTGGTCATCGCATCATGCGTGAACGTGAATAACGTTGCTAATTGTTTTTTTGTTGTGTTAATTATTGTCAGGAGAAGGTTCTTATGAATGAAAAAATTACGGTAGTTGTAAAATTAAAAAAAATTAATAATGACAATATCGATTTTACATAACTTCAGTTGTCATAGAGCGTTACAATAACAAACACTATGCTTAGAATCATCATCATTTTGAAGCGATGATAGCACAGTGGTAGGATGTACGACTTTGCGTCAAGGAACGTGAGTTCGAATCCAACCACCTACAATGAGCTTGAGCTTCCGGAAAAGGAAAACATCGGGAGGAAACCATAGTATAGTGATAGCGCTTTTTCTGATGCCTGACTGAATAGCTACCACCCTCAAGTTGAAAATCTGCCGCCAAATACCAATAGTCGTGTTCCGGCAGTTGCACTTGAGAACTAGTTCCTACACAGGTTTAGCGTGTCTACCATCTTGGGGCGTATCGTCACTTAAGATCAGGTGAGATTATGGCGTGTTCATAAATTAAATTCGAATTGATGGTGGCTGAGTTGGTGTGTCGGTTGTGTCAATGGACGTGCGTTCGAATCTCTCCTATGAGCTGAAGCTTTCAGTGAAGTATAACAGGGCTTTTTCTAATTCCCACCGGGCCAACTACCACCGTCATATTGAAAATCTATTGCCAAACTCCTATCGCTGTGTTCGTCCAGTTGCACTTGAGAGCCAGTTACACAATAAGCTTAGCGTGTACGCCATCTTGGGGTACATCGTCAATGACCATCAGACGAGCCATAACGGGACACCTACAGACGATAAAAAACATCAAGAAAGGAGAAACTGCGTCTGGTGAAACTGGTGAATAATATTGTTCAAAAACTTCTGCATGGATCCTTAAACTCCTTGGACTTGTGTCGACAAAACTCCACGCCTATTAAAACGATGGGCGGAATTGTATTCGTAAACGTTCGTGGGTTTCTATCCTCGGTCTGAATATGAAATGACATAGCAGAGCGATGCAACCGTCTATTCTCCTATAACAGCCTCGTCTACTAATCACAAGTAATTCATGATTCAAGACAGACTCCTATTAATGACAGGGTGTGTGACCCCTACCGTTGTGATGTCTCGAATACGGTAATCTCACGAATTGTTATCGAGAATAGATTTTTTTTTGTCTTGGTTGAAAAAATTTCGTCACGCACATTTATAAACCGACAAACAGGCATTTATAGTGAAACTTACATTTTATAATAGTGGTATGACAAATGTTAAATTAAAGTGATTAAAGCCTCGGATGAATTCTAAACTATTATAGTGTATTAATTAAATAACATACATGTGATTTATATGTTGAAGAAAACGCTCGTGTATAGAAATTTATCTTTGGATATTTGGGTCAATCGTTCCTCCAACTTATTTTATTTCCTTCCGAATATAAAACCTTTTGGTTTAACTCACAATTAAATTATTATTAGTAAATCATTTTTATTTATTGTCGTAAGTAAAATCGATGGTAGGGGCATATCATATAACTACTTCCAAACACACACTCCCGACTGTTTGCGGGGCGCCCACTGCCACCGCCGGCTTACCGTCCGCATATTCATTACGTTAATTGTTCTGTCCGCTTCTGAATCTATTACGTTCAATCGGGAATCCTAAATGAATTCTAATGTTTACCCAGCAACGATAATATAATAATGTAAGAGATATTTATTACATATACACATATCGTTTTAAATCTATAAATATGTACATCAGATACTTCTCAAATCGGAGTATTTTGTTGTTGTCAAAGTACGAAGTCAAAATATGGTGTACTAGACTTTACATGCGGCTTCAAAGATAAACATCCCTCTCTTAAAGGTTTTTAGCAAGATTAAGTTCCCTTCCAATATCTCCAAGGTCCCATCTACCTCTATACCCACATTCTTCAAAATCGATTCAACGGTTTAGGCGTGAAAGCGTAACAAAGAAACAAACAAACTCACTTTCGAATTTATAATATTACTAAATTTTACGTGCGGCTTCGCTCGCTTTAATATTTTTTTGTCAAACAAAAGGGTGACGTGATAATAAGTTTCATACAAAGTTTATCCCACTCCATATCCCACTCCCAATAAGTTTTTGGAAGCAATAGTAACTAGTCTATCACCGTCTCCAGATTCCGTTCTATCTCTATACGAAAATTGATCATAATCGGTTAAGTGGCTTAGGCTTGAAAGCGTAACAAACAAACATACTTACTTTTGCAATTATAATAATACTAGCTTTTACCCGCGGCTTCACTCGTATAAGAGCCAATAAATAAGTTTTTTTTTTTTTTTAATATGTATATATATTTTTAATCAAAGTATTCTATATTTCTTCTAATACCTCCAAGAAAATGTGTACAATGTTTCACTATGACCGTTTAAGTAGTTTTCGCGTGAAAACGTAACAAACAAACTTACATGCACACTTATAAAATGAGTAGGGATATTTGATTGTCTAAGTCATGATCTTGAAAACGGTAAATATATGAATTAAAGTATCAAATAACTCGCCAAAATAAGAGTCACTTCTGACTAACTTCATGATTAGCTTCACTGGCACGCACAACTTCCGTTTCGAGTTAAAATGTCACTTACAACGGTCTTTTGTAATGAAAAGAAATATCAAATATGTAGTAGGTATATTGTAGAACTGTAATATGTTTTTAATCACTAAATACCTGACTTAAATGTAAAAAAGTGTGCATAATCCCAAAGTGCACGCTTCATAATATCATTTTTGTTTTGTTTGTTTAATAACAATTAAAGCACATCGAATCAGACCGTGAAAAGTAATAGAGTTCTATTCCTAATCATTCTCAATCGTAAGAAAAAGAAGACTCAATTAGTAAAGATCCTACATTCAGGATATTTTAATATGGGTACAGTGGCATCTATCAGCTAATTTTATATCCTTTTTTTTATTTCGAATCTATATAAAATCTTTATAGTTGTTGATCCGCTAGATATCCCATATTATTCAGTATTTAATAATTGGTTGCATAAATCGATTAAATTTAGAGTTTATTGATGTCAATTACTTGTGCAAAAATAAACCTATATACAAAAAATACACAAAAGTTGCGAAGATCTCAATTTGTTTATTTTATAACAATTAAAGCACATCGAATCAGACCGTGAAAAGTAATAGAGTTCTATTCCTAATCATTCTCAATCGTAAGAAAAAGAAGACTCAATTAGTAAAGATCCTACATTCAGGATATTTTAATATGGGTACAGTGGCATCTATCAGCTAATTTTATATCCTTTTTTTTATTTCGAATCTATATAAAATCTTTATAGTTGTTGATCCGCTAGATATCCCATATTATTCAGTATTTAATAATTGGTTGCATAAATCGATTAAATTTAGAGTTTATTGATGTCAATTACTTGTGCAAAAATAAACCTATATACAAAAAATACACAAAAGTTGCGAAGATCTCAATTTGTTTATTTTATAACAATTAAACCACATCGAATCAGACCGTGAAAAGTAATATGGTTCTATTCCTAATCATATCGAAGTACCGAAGTATTTCGGTCGTTATCGTGATAACACACAGGACCCGCACATACAGACACACGGACGTCCAAGACAGAACTTTTTTAAACGGTTTTTAAATAGTTTGAATAACAAAAATGCCGTCAAATATATCACGAGTGTTAAAAATAGTATTTTTCTTGATATTTGTGTGTATATATTATTTTACAAGTGCAATATACGATAAATAGAGACATTTTAAGTTTGAAAAATCAGTTGTTTTGCGTGAAGTGACAGTAGTACCCACCTCAACGCTTCGCTTATGTAGCGTGCAATACTTCTTGGATTTAGGCTATTTATACAACCTTGATTTTCTAACTATTCAGCGAATATATAGCGAGTTCCGGAAAATGTATTCCTCCTAATTTATAATGCCCATGGAATTATCGACGTTGCGTAGTACACTGAAGGCTCAAATTTCCAATGTAGATAATTGAACAGCCGAACCATCCAGTAGCTGTAATGTGCAGAATGTTCTGGAGACGGTCGATCGCGGTACAACTGATCTTACAGCGAATTTCCGAATGCGAGCCGATAAAATGGCGCTATACTGAAGATAGCCAATGACGCTGCTTGCCGCCTAATGAGTATTTTCACGTGTCCTTCTACTATGACATTCTTTATATATATATATATTCGCCACGATATAGAACCGGTACGTTTTGTCAAGGTCAGCAACATAGCTGTAACACGCACGTTGTTGATGACGATGACTCTAAACATTTACCATAAGAGCCGTCTGGCAAAAAAAAAAAAAAAAACGGACAAAGTGATTAGTGAATGGAAGTCCGCAATTATCCGTTCGTAGTTTTTACCGGACAACGGACCGTTTTCTTTGCGGACTCGAAGTGTTGCACGGTTTATAATTAATATACTACTAGCACCGGATATTGGCCCGGCGACAAATTTACGCCGAATACGCTTCCATTATCTCTCGGTGCGTTGGTCACCGGTGTACCGTAAGAATGTGCAGTCGCCTATGCTAATGATTGGGTAAGTGTAGACTCTACCAGACATATCGCTCAATTGTGGGAAATGTGATCCCATCTCCTCCAATTTTTTTGAACTCGAATATAACTTCAATACGATAGAATATATTTTATGTGTACAAGGGAGCTCCGGTTATATAAGGTCTGTTATTCGGTGAATACAACTAATGTATACAAACATCCGAAGTCTCTTAAATACATACACCTTCACTATACTTCTAGTGACGTTATCTGACTTACCGTGTGGTGGACATATACAATAAATAAATCCAACCCTTATTCTTACTAATATTATAAATGCAAAAGTGAGTTTGTTTGTTTTTTACACTTTTACGTCAAAACCACTGAATGGATTATGATGAATTTGTGCATATAGATAAATGGGAACTTAGAGACAGTGATAACAATTTTTTCTAATCAACAACTTATTGAAAGTTGAAAATAAAAGGTTGAAAAAAAATAACTTTGTTAACTTTATATTGCATCATCCGATTTGTTAGCCAAATCAATTTCAACGCGAGTGAAGCTGCAGGTAAAAGTTAATATGTTGTTTGTATACAGTCGATCTCCGTTTATTTCCGGTCCGTTTTCCGGTGAAAACAACGAACGTATACAAACAGCCTAAGTCTCTTCAATATACATAGACCTCTCTACATTCCCACTGCCGTTATCTGACTACCGTGTGGTCGATATATCGTATAAACTATAATAACATTGATAACAATTAATTATTTATCGTGTATTTGTAAGAAAAGCTTAATTTATTTTACTGTGTTATGTATTTGTTTTGCTGTTAATAATGTTGTTACTGCTTAGTTTTAATATTATTACGGTTAACGTACCAAATTTTGACGTACTGCAACTAAACTTGGGATTCAGCTGAAAATCAGCGATGAGTGTTTCGGACATTTCAGCATATGATGAGACGGACGCCCTACGCTAAAAATACGGCATGCAGTTAGATACAATGTACTATTATTGTTGTTTTATGTTTTTTTTTATAGGTACTTTCCTTTGTTGCTTATATATATTATGATTTAATTATGTATTTCTTTCTATAAATAAATTTAATGTTAACAAGAGAAGCGCGATTTTATCGGCCCCGGCATGTCTAACGTCCGATTCCTAGACGTCCGTCGGTTGACGCGATACCACGTCGACAGGCAGCGACAGGCAACGACAGGCAAGCGGGAATGCGATGCGACTATTCCTCCGGTTGTGCGGTCCGATGGTTCGAATCCTGTGCCTGGGGTTTAACATGAAATATATAGTAAAAGGTATAACACAGATAGTCAGCTCTATACAAACAGTGATAATTCAATTTCTGTGTTATTGTGTCTCTGCAATAAGTAAGAGCTGAATCTATCTCTCTTCTTGTTTCGATAGTATTCATCATTTTTGGTACTGTACTGTGCTCACCATAGTCTCACAGTGTTCACTTTGCAATTCTGAAGAAAAAAAAGAGAATGTCTTCCCAGAACAGATTTTTTTTCATAATTTTTAGGTTAATCTTTATGGGCACAATCTCACCTGATAGTGGACACCCAAGATGGTGAACACACAGCCTAATAGAGGAACTGGCTCTCAAGTACAACTGCTGAAATACAACTATAGGTATTTGGTGCTAGACTTTCAACTTAAAGGTAGTAACTAGCCAGGCGGGATTTAGGAACACCCTACCACCATGCTATGGTTTCATCACAATGTTTTCCTTCACCAACTTCAGGTCCATTGTAGGTAGATACGAACCACTATCCCTTGATGCGGCGTCCGTACGCTACCAATTGAGCTATCATCGCTTCTAAGCTCAGTGGTAATGTGAACGACTTCGCGTCAAGGGACGTGAGTTCGAACCCAACCAGCTACAATGAGCTTGAGCTTTCGTTGAAGGAAAAATCGTGAGGAAACCATAGGGCTTTTTCTAATGCCCGTTTGGCTAGCTACCACCCTCAAGTTGTACACCTGCCGCCAAATACCAATAGGTGTGTTCCGGCAGCTGCACCTGAGAACCAATTCCTCCACAGGTTTAGCGTGTCTACCAACTTGGGTCGTATCGTCACTTAAGATCAGGTGAGATTATGGCCACAACGCTAACCCTTAAGTATATATAAAAAAAACATACAAACATGGCTACATGTAAATCATACACTGTATCAGTGTACAAATATTCGATTTATTGCTAGCACAGTGACATCAGAAGCGAAACAATAGATAATAAATAATTTTAAATACATCAATAAAACTCCGGCCACCGATTGGTATTCGTGTTACGGTCGCTGCATTCAATATTCAATGTACCGCAGAAAGTAACACTTTATAGCGTCAAGTTTCAACGCGATATGTCTTGTCACAAGCTAATGATCTGTGGGTCGTTAATTAGATAACATTCTATGCATCAAAGGCTCGCTACCGAATTTAATTATTGCGTACTGTATTATAATACTATTTGTATATATAAAAATCTCATGTCACATCAACTGATTTCAAAGAAAATCTTGGAAGCGTGTATTGTTCTTCCAACTTGAAAAGTAAGATAGTTTTTAAACTGTAAAGTGACTCTATTTTCGAACGCAATAAATCGATTTACTGACTACTGCAAAGGGCGGAATAAGTACGAAAAATATTGGAACTTATTTCTTTATCGCTTTGTACTTACTCCCGTGATCTCAGAGATCAGGAACAGTTTTTTTTATAGTTAAGGTTTAGTGTAATGGCCATAATCTCACCTGATCTTAAGTGAAGATACGGCCCAAGTTGGTAGACACGTTAAGCCTGTGGAGAAACTGGCTCTCAAGTGCAACTGCCGGAACACACCTATCGGTATTTGGCGGCAGATTTTCAACTTGAGGGTGATAACTAGCCAGACGGGCATTAGAAAAAGTCCTACTACCATGCTATGGTTTCCTCACAATGTTTTCCTTCACCGAAAGCTCAAGATTATTGTAGGTGGTTGCATTCAAACTTACGTCTCTTGACGAAAAGTCGTAAACACTACCACTGAGCTATCGTCTTTTTAAAATTGAATATTTAAAAGTTACTATACTTCCTCTAATGTAACTACCATTTTAACTTAACACCAGGTGAAATTTAAAGAACAATCTGAAACATTCAAACTATACATTTCGCTAAAAACGTTAAACTTCTCAGTTTACGATCGATAATTTGATGTGATGATAATGATCGATGATGATGATGGTGATCCTTATCGACGACGTTGGTGATAATGATCAATGCTGATGGATATAATGATGGTGGTCGTTGATGCTAATGATTAATTTAAAGAATGCATCATACTTACTCATATTTAATTACACGAAAGCGGACGTAACACTAACGTATTCTCTTAAATGTTTTCTCTGTTTGTTTGTCGCACTAAATATATTAGGAGTAACAAAAAATATATGACTTTGTCATGAAATTGATGTATTTTTTTTGTATTAGAAACATAACACACAGTAACATAAACTTTTCTGGACAACCTACACCTCAGTCCGCCCCGTGACCACGAAGGCTAAAAAGCTTTCGAAACGTCGGGATCTAAATTTAATAAATAACCGCGATAAAATCCGTTTAAATTTGTTTGATTTCAATGAATAATATTCGCGTAAACCTAAGAAATCAGTATGTTCTTTTATTTATTTTAAATATCATTTGCTGTGTGTTGGATAAATAAACCTTTCTCTCTTTCTTTCTTTATTTTTTCTTTCTTTCATTCCTTCTGTCTTTTTTCCTTCTATCTTTCTTTCTTTCGTTCTTTCATTTTTTTCTTTCTTTCTTTCTTGCTTTCTGTCTTTATAGACACTCATCTCTAATAAAAAAAAAAAGCAATTACTTGGTACCAGGTCGAGACTATAAGGTTCTTATGCATCCAACAATAACCACTTATTTAAACGCCCGGAGCTCCTCGCAAGTCACTATCTATGTGTGTGTGTAAAATTATGCTGATGGGACACAATTTTTCATCTACTGCCCAAATCTGACCACTTCTGGACAATTGATTCTTTCGTATAGTCCAACTGTTTACATCCCAGTTTCGAATGGAGTATTCCGCCGTACGTAAGCAATAGTATTCGATGATTCCCAGCCAATCCCACTAAACTCACAGTAAAATCTTCCCGCCAAGTCACTTCCGGTTATATTAACGTTAATTATTGAAAAAGATTACTACAAAAGAAGAACGGCTTCGTTCGAACCAAACGACAATGACAACATTCGCGAAATAACTTCACAAAATAGCCATAACTCTGTGAATTTACGACGAGAGTTTGAAATTTCAAACGAAAGTCATTCAATGAGACATTTACGCGCTCGTAAACCATACACTATGGCTCCGAGGATGACGAACGAAGGTATGCGAAAATTTTAAAGGGAAGTTTCAAATAAAGGTACCCTAAGTTACTTCTTATGTCATCAGCTATTCAGCTGTGAAAGTTCCGTGAAGTGAAACAGACATACAAAAAAAAATTATACATATATTTCTTTTTATATAAGTCGTAACTAATAATATCTAACAGAACTCTTATTATAGTAATTGCAGCGCACGAAAAACTCACAAAAGGAAATACATACTACTACACCCTGTAATCAGGAACCCCAAGATAAACCGCGACCTGAATAGGAGGCTGATTTCAAATCTCTTAAGCACGCACCATTGAAAATGATTACGCAAATTACCCTAATTTGGTATAGAAACTGTTTTTACCCTATTGAAATCTATCTACTATCATTTGAGCATTCATACAATTTGCATTTTTTTTAGATTTGTGGTTTTTAGCATTACAGCCATAGCAAACCAGTGGAGGAACTGGCTCTCAAGTGCAACTGCTGGAACACACCTATTGGTATTTGGCGGCAGGTTGTGAACTGGAGGGTGGTAGCTAGCCAGGCGGGCGATAGAAAAAGCACTACCCCCATGCTACGGTTTACTCATTTTGTTTTCCTTCACCGAAAGCTGAAGCTCATTGTATGTGGATTAGAACTCACGTCCCTTGACGCGAAGTTGTACACACTAACACTGAGCTATCATCGCTTCAAATTAAATAAGTGAAATGTAGTCGAAATTAATAAACTAAATATACATACTTATTTATTTATTATTACACTCGTATTTCACTAATTATGTTTTTTGCACTACCTACAATGGTAGTGATTATTTCTTACTACATTATTGTTGGTTAGCTGGAAAGCTGGAAAATGGAGCTGGAAAATTCCTTGTGGCATTAAGCTCGCCAGTGTTCATATTTAAAGTGCAATAAATAATTCATTCATTCATTCATTCACAGTTATTACTGACCACACTGGTACCGGCTGAACACCAGATCACATAACATCAAGTGCACTCTATGTCAATTTGACAAACATTTGAACAAACAAAAATTTGAACAAAGCGTAGCGTCTAACTTCAGTAAAGACAGTGGTAAAAAAAATTAACGGCTTAAGTGAAAAATGTACGCATCAAAATATCAGTGTTTCTACCGTTAAGTGAAATAAGAAGAAAAATAAATAAAGAAAAAGTGTGTTAATAAACTTGTCACGCGGCAGGGCGAAAGTTAATTTCCTGTTTCGAGACATCTACGACAATAGGCTAGCTACTAGCGCGTTAGCTATGCTATACATTGCTATACTAGCATTTCATAATAAGCCGATACTTTTGGACGCCTCATAAGGGAAACGTTGAGGTGTTAATTTCACGCAAAACAACTGATTTCTCAAACTTAACATGTCTCAATTTATCACATATTGCACTTTTAAAATAATATACATGCACAAATATCAAGAAAAAACACTATTTTGAACACTAATAATACTTTTGATGCCAGTTTTTTTTATTTTAATTAGTTAAAAAACTGTTTTAAATAGGTCTGTCTTGGACGTCCGTGTGTCTGTATGTGCGAATCCTGTATGTTATCACGATAACAACCAAAATACTTTACTAATCGAAACATATTTTTATTACGCTTCAGCATAACTAGAAATAGATCCTATTACTTTTCACGGCCTGATTTGATTTGGTTTATTTTTATAAAAAAAAAGATATTATGAGGAGTACACATTTAGATTTTCCAAACAGTGCAAATGAAAAATTCCGGTGACCATAGTGAGAAAAGAAGTCGAGTTTGTGTTATCACTGACACGCCAATCTGAAAGTCTCTTAACGACTGGTATATACCAAGTGATTCCGAAACGCGATACACTCGCTCATCCCTTTGATGAGTGTTATTCTAAATGTATGGTAGTCACACATTACACACACACGGTTGTATTTTTATACTCTTACCAATATCAAGCGTTATGGCCACAATCTTGCCTTATTAAGTGTCGATATGGCCCAAGGTGGTGGACACACTAAGCCAAGACACTGGCTTTGAAGTGCAATTGCCGGAATACACCTATAGGTATTTTTACATATTTGTAGTATTCTTACATGGTAGTAGGGCTTTTTCTAAAGCCAGCCTGGCTAGCAACTACCCTCGAGTTGAAAATCTGCCACCAAATACGAATAGATGATTTCTGGCAGCTGCACTTGAGAGCTAGTTCCTCCACAGGTTTAGCGTGTCTACCAATGTAGGCCGTATCGTTACCCAAGATTTGGTGATATTATGGCCATAACGCTAAACCCTAACTATAAAAAAAAGTGGCTGCCTAAGTGGGCATTAGAAAAAGTCCTACCACCGTGTGTTGGTCTCATCACGATGTTTTCCATCATCGCAAACTCAGGCTAGTAAGGATTTACATCCATCGATGCGGCGTCTGCACTGTGCCGTTATCGCTTCAACGATGCTATGAATAATATAGCGTCGCTTTGAATGTACTGACATGTTTAAAGGGGAAAAAATTAGTGATTTTATTGTAGTCCAGGAGTCGGCGGCATGTCGTTGTTTATCGTGTGACGTTAGCGGGGAAACTCTTCCACGGTTAATGAAATTTAACGAACTCCGCGGAAAATCCTATTTCCTTGTCTTAAATGTTTTTTTATTTAATACTCTGGGTAATGAACTTCGTTTTAGTCGTATTTTCGAGACAGATTTAAGATATTATTTTAACTGAATAAACTGCGACTCGATAGCGATCATCGCACACCGAAAGTAAATCCAATAAACGAGTGGTTCAGTGGGGATGTATTAATATATTAATCACCCTAATATTATAAATGCGAAAGTGAGTTTGTTTGTTACGCTTTCACGCCAAAACCGTTGAATCAATTGTGGTGAATTTTGGTATAGAGATACATGGGAAACTGAAGAGGAAAGTGGGGTAAAGAGAGGGATAAATTACATGTGAAACGTTTCATTGTGTCATCCGATTTGTTTGACAAAATCAATAAAATTAACACGAACGAAGCCGCGCGTAGAATCTAGTGAACTCTTAACGTTTCGGCATTAGTCAGTGTATGTGATAGCGGTGATATTCGGTGAATTATTGATCTGTAGGTGACCACCATAGCTTTTGGATTGTAATGCGCTTGTTACCAGATAGAACGTCACACTTCCGGTGCAATAATAAACAAAGTACTGTTCGATCATTTCAAATGTGTAATAAGTGTGTGTATGTTATCTTAAATTTTACCAATCGGAAAAATGTCAAACAAGTTGAACTTTTTGCCCGATTGTCCAAAAATATTTGGAATAACTTATATGTCAGTTGAATATTATCTTTATTTGCTGGATGTTAGAATACATATTAGTATAACATTTGATCGCAACAAAACCGTAATGTTTATTTAATTGATACCATTGGGTTTTATTGTTAGATACAAAACGAAAATGAAAATTGGTTCCCAAACACAGGAGAATAAGGTACTGAACTGTTATGTGTTTGCGTACTTTTACATTTATTTACTCATTCGAAATCCAACAGCGTGCATATACATAGCGTACATATTAAAAAAAAAACACATAAGGCTGCTATAATGTTTTATGTTATGATGTGTGATAATGTTAGTGGTATATACGTTATAAAACGAAACGTGGTAAATGAATATAAATAAAAATAAAACTTAAAATGAAAATAAAAAGACAAGTTGTACGGTACTAATTATGTAATAACCATGGCGCGTGATGTGTGCGTGCATGTGTGCGTGCATGTGTGTGTGTGTGTGTGTGTGTGTGTGCGCACGCACAGATATATATACACAATAACGTCAACCGTGATCCGTCCATTGTCTTGGCGTCACTTTGAATCTACAAATCTAGATCAAATATTCAGCAAAAACATGAGGTATGTATTTAAACTAATAAATAATAAAAACCAATGAACATAGAAAATACTCGTAAAAATCTAATAAAAAAATAATTGACTATGGATTGTACAAAAAGTAGGCCAATACAGTCCTCGAACTTGAAGCGATGATAGCTCAGTGGTAGTGTGTAGGAACGCCGCGTCATGAAATGTGAGGTCGAATCCAGCCACCTACAATGAGCCTGAGCTCTCAGTAGCATGGTGGTAGGGCTTTTTCTAATTCCTGCCTGGTTATCAACCAGCCTCAAGTTGAAAATCTGCCACCAAATACCAATAGGTGTGTTCCGGCCGTTGCACTTGAGAGCCAGACCCTCCAAAATAAAGGCCGGCGTTACACTTGGGATTCCCCTGGTGTTGTGGGTGTCACATATCAAAACAGTTAGTGAATTTTGCGCGTTTGCACATCAAAGAAAAGTCATTTATTAATTCGATTTTATTAGCTTCATACTTATTTTAGTATGCATATTAGTATGTAACGGATTCATTGAACATGATTTTGAACCCCTTAAATACGTCGGATTACCTCTAAATTTGCCATACTTATTAAGGACCGATGACAATTCAATATTTTTAACAGTTTGATCCGTTATCCTTACTAGGATATTCAGGATTAGCGATATTTTGTTTTCATGAGCCTCTGCGTCAAGACCAAGAAGGGAAACTACCAGGAAAAACTAGAAAATCAATTTTAATTAATTTGAAGAAAAAATGATTTTATTGTAAAAAAGCGTGGGGCGCTTTTCAGGATATTATGAAAATAACCCTTTTACTCATATCTGTTCATAAAATATTTATAACTACTAATACCATGCACCCCACGCTTTGTTTACTATAAAATCATTTTTTCTTAGACTATTTTTAATTCTAATCTATTAAAATTTATTTTCATTATTTTAGTTCGATTATCAATAAAAGCGTATTTAGTTTTTTTTCAAAACTATTTACCATATATATAAAGGCCTCGTATATACTAATAGAAAAACAAATCGACAGGAATCTCGTCTGCACCATAACGCACCGACCGCGGTCGTTTTGCGGCCCCATTGTATTTATGATGTAAACGACACAATCCGGTACTTCAGACGCCGTAAAACATCCACAGACTGATAGAAAGCAACATTGTATGAAACTCATTTCAACTTCTGACAGCGGCGATGTACAAACGTTTTTGTTCTGTGCCTCTCTTCGATAGAACATATATTTCTACAGATGTGAAACATTGCAAATAGGTAACGGATAATTGTTATAACGTAATATTTATTTATAGAATAATAAGGCTTTCAGAGTTTTTCATATCAGAACCTAGAAAGCGATGATTTTGAAATTACACTTTTAGAAGTAAAAACGTTTTTAAATGCATTGGGCAATATTTATTAAGCTAAAATATTCAATGTCTTGTCACCAGCATGCTTGCATCTCAGCTTCCAAATAAAGACTATAGTATGTTTAATTGTAAATATAATATATTTTTTATAGTTAAAGTTTAGCGTTATGGCTATAATGTCACCTGATCTTAAGTGACGATACGGCTCAAGTTGATAGACACGCTAAACCTGTGGAGGAACTGGCTCTCAGATGCAACTACCGAAACACACCTAACGATATTTAGCGGTACATTTTCAACTTGATGTTGGTAGCTAGATATGCGGGCATTATGAAGGCAATTATACCACCATCCTATGGTTTCCTCACGATGTTTTCATTCACCGAAAGCTCAAGCTCATGTAGTCTGTAGCTGCGTCCCTACACACTACCGCTGAGCTACCATCGCTTCAATTATGAATATATTAACAATCACATCTCCATGAAATTAATATTCTATGACGGGCAGTCGAGTGGGGTTTCGCGAATCGTTCGGCTTCCGCGTTATAAATCAGTTTTACGTCTCTCTTCACGAGGTACGAGGAATCTGCGGTCACAGTCGTTTCTGCTTACCGTCTATGTTGCGGCTTCTATCGCGCAAACATACGTGTCCGCTATTGTTCCTCGTTTAGACAGTTATATTCGCCTTTTGTTGATACGACACAAGTACCTGGCATAAGAATGATAGATAAAGTAAGGAGTAGTGTGATAAGGGAACGTTGTGGTGTGGTAGAGGATGTAGTGACAAAGATAGAGAAAGGAATGCTTAATTGGTATGGGCATGTAAAGAGGATGGATGAAAGAAGATTAACAAAACAAATTTACAAGGCGAGTGTTAATGGGCAAGGGTCGACGTAGGCGAACATATCTCGATCAGATCGAGGACGTTCTGGAGAAAGGCCAGGTTAAAAGTACCCGTAACCGAAGAGCATGTATGAAGGTGCTTATGAAAGTAGAAGAAGCGAGAGATGTATGTCAGGATCGTAGCAAGTGGAAGGATGTGGTCTCTGCCTACCCTTAAGGGAGAGAGGCGTGATGTATGTATGTATGACACAAGTACAATGTATAACTGAATACTTTTGATGTTTTTGTCAATAATTTTCTGTAATGTTGGACGATCGCTTCGATATAACTAAAAAGGACGAGACATAGTTTAATAAAAGCACCTACGAAAGGCATCCTAATAATTTCATAGTAAATAGGTTGACGGGTAAAGATACAAAATTAAAAGGAATTTGTTTGATATAAATGGGAATATTAGTTTGATTGTTTGTTACGCTTTCATGCCTAAACCGCTGAATCGATTATGACGAATTTTGGTACAGATATATACGGGAACCTGGAGACGGTGATAGCCTGTTTTTTATCTAGAAAACCTTATTAGAAGCGGGATAAAAAGAGGGATAAATTTTTTTAAACCCACTTATGCGCCATTCGATTTGTTTGACAAAATCAATATATGCGCGAGCGAAGCCGCACGTAAAATATAGTCTGGATATATAGACGGGACCTTAGATTTTTTTTACGACCTAACATATTCTGTTTTGACAGTGAGACAGTATACTCACCCTCGAAGGCGGGCGCAAGGATGCTAGAGTGACGGGACCTTAGCTTGGGCTGCTTCCGGGAAATGAACATAAAATTCCCGAATCTAACTAACCTAATCTACCCAACTTATTAAAGTTAGTGTTCTTATGAATGAATTTAACGAGCACGGGCTTCGAGCGGTAATGACTGTCCTAATGTTATGGACTCTGGAGAGGTTACAAGTTAATGTTTCTCGAGAAAAACTAGGAGGTGGGCGACGGAAGAGGAAAACTTGTAATGGATTCTCTGATTTGTTTTACACAAGTACATTAAATACTTATTAACTAAAGTGTGCGTGTTTGTTTTTTTTTCATACTATTCTTTTAAGTGGTGGATCGCGGTTATGTAGTTTTTTTTTCATAGTTAAGGTTTAGCGTAATGGCCATAATCTCACCTGATGTTAAGTGACGATACGGCCCAAGTTGGTAGACACGCTAAACCTGTAAAGGAACTGGCTCTCAAGTGCAACTGCCGGAACACACCTATTTGTATTTGGCGGCAGATTTTTAACTTGAGGGTGGTAGCTAGCCAGGCGGACATCAGAAAAAGCCCTACCACCATGCTATGGTTTCCTCACGATGTTTTCCTTCACCGAAAGCTCAAGCTCATTTTAGGGGCTTAGATTCGAACTTACGTCCCTTGACGCGAAGTCGTACACACTACCACCATCTATCATCTCTTCAAAACTAATTAATTACTTATCAAATATCTGTCCGCGTATGTTATGTAACACTCATTATTCTAATCCCGTTCAGTTTGTCATTTAATTTAATTTTTCAATGTGTATATATTTAGATTATAATGTACCATGTTATTTGTTTCTCAGTATCTTATATTAATATTGTTATATCATTTTATTATGTCCGCTTAATATTCAGTTAATTGCGCATGCAGTTTTATTATAGTATATAGTATTATTAGTAAATAAATATTGTTAGTCTGTTGCCAGCCTTTAAATTGTAACATATTTTCAGGGCCGTATTCGAGGAGAAAGTTTCGAACGTGAACGTTACCGAAAACAAAATTAGACGAAAGTTAGTAGATTTGTTTAAAAGGGCCTCTAATTAAAATAAATTGTAGCACTTTAGCGAGTTTCCGCTATTAGTATAGCGTGAGTAAGCGTTTAACTTGCATCGTTTGTTATTTTAACATATCGTATGTAATTACATTTTCACGAGCGGAATAAGGGCGTCGAATAGTACATTATCTGATAATCAATAGACAGGAAATTCAAAGTCATAAAACAGGAAAGGGTTATACAATAATAAGTGTTTGTAGTAACTCGGTTGGTAGGGTGTACGGTTGCCGCATCAAGGGACGTGGGTTCGAATCCACCTAGAAAGAGCGTGAGCTTTCGGTTAAGGAAAACATTGTGATGAAACCATAGCATGGTGGTAGAGCTCCTTCTAATGACAGCCTGTCTAGCTACCACCCTCAAGTTAAAATTTTTCCTCCCTATTTGTTTGTTCCGGAAGTTGCACTTGAGAGCTGGTCCCTTAGGTTTATCCACCATCTTGGTGCACATCGTCACGTAAACCTTAACTATGAAAAATCAGGATTTAACACTCGGGCACACTCTTACCTGAGTGAAAAAGTAAGTTTGTCGTTCAAAATGGTGAACACCCTAAGCCTAGTGGAGGGAGTTCAAATCAAATCAAATCAAATGAAAACATCTTTTTTTATGCTTAAGCTTAAGCCTCAGCGTTTATGAACATCAAAAGTTACTACCGGTTCGGAAAGTAACGCAGTCATCGAGAAGAACCGGCAAGAAACTCGATCTGACTCTATCTCGGACTGGCTTTCAAGTACAACTGCTGCAACACGCAAAGTTGGCGGTAGATTTTTAACTTGAGGCTGAATGCAAGTCATGTCGCCGGCCGGAAATTAAAAAAAAAAAAAACATGTAATAATTTCTACGTTGATTATCGCCGCGTCTGTATACGACATCAACTGAGCTATTATCCCTTTAAATATGTATAAATTTGGGTACTCACGTAAGGTTAAAGATGAATGTTTAATGATTCGAAATCAATAGTGCTTGCAGAGTCGAAAGTGCAAGCTAGCGTTTCGAATGAATAGGGCAAGGGACCAGGTAAACAGTGGGGCGCGCTCTGCGGGTAATTTACCAATTTACCCCAACTCCGTCCAACGTACGGGTGGGACGTGTCAGTAAACTTTGAACTTGTTCTATTTATTTTTCGTCTAGACGCAAATTAATAAACGTTAGGTGTTTGTTTGTGAACACAAAATAACAGCTTTTGACAGAATATACACAGTAATTATAATAAAAATAATTTTAAAATGTTAATGTGAAGCGATGGTAGCTCAGTGGTAGTGTGTGCAGTCTCTGCGTCAAGGGACGTGAATTCGAATCTACTTACAATGAGCTTGAGCTTTCGTTGAAGGAGAACGTCGTGAGGCAACTATAGAATGTTGGTAGAGCTTTTTTTAATACCCGCCTGGCTATCCACCCTGAAGTTGAAAATCTGCCCCCAAATACCAATAGGTGTGTTCCGGCAGTTGCACTTGAGCGCCAGTTCCTCCATGTTTAGCGTGTCTACCGACTTGGGCCGCATCTCACTTAACATCATACATACAATACTGTTTATTTCTCTGTCTGTTTGTTCTGGCTAATCTCCAAAATGGTAGTCCCAGTTTCGGTGGTACTAGAAGATAATTTATATTATAAAGACTTAGACTACTCTTATTTCGATTCGACGTGAAAAAAGTATAATTAAACTTCATTCATTACCGGGAGATGTCGCCGCTAGAAAGCTTGGTAAGTATGTACAGGATGGCAAGATCGCTCTTAACAACAACCACCCATATATATTCTAAGGTTAGAAATTATCAGTGAGAAGTAACTTACCAAGTAAGTAAATGAATGTCAGAACGTAATAGATCAAACCAGAAATGTGTGTAGGCTGGAATCGTCCGGTGTATCTCGATGGATTTAGTTATCTGATATGATTTATATGTCGTAGAGAACACGTATTAGTGATTTTTTGGATTATCAGACCCGGGGATTGTAATTTAGCATGACACGATTAGAAGAAGTGGCCTCTCTGTCAATACGGTGGTTTTAACATCGCCGTGATGTATTCGTTGGTGGGTACTTGACGATGTTTGTAACCCAATGAGTCTTTCCATAGATCTCTCTCACCGTAGCCTGTCAAGGCAGTGCGTTTACGGATTGTGACATAAAGTTCATAAACAAGTTATTTTCACTTTGTCAACAAGAAAACGGCACGTGTAATAACACGCAATTGAAGTGATACAGATATATATGTATCTCTTTACGTGAGTCACCTCGAGCTAACTATACTCGAGCGTAACGAGCGTCACACAGAAACGTTGCGAATGAGAATTTCAAAGCTCACCCATAAGTTTCACTTCAAACATGTTTAAAATGCGTGCCAGCGACGTACTTGACCTTTTCATCGTTATTGTGTTTAGATTGTATTGTACCAAAAAAAAACATGTGATTGAATAAATAACAATACGCAGTAGTTCGAAGTTTATGTATCCAACACAAACCTGCCTACAAAAGTGTAGGCAAACAGAATATTGTCGACGCATGACTGACGGGAGCCGACTCGAACGTTGCAAATAATTCATAAACTGTTTTAAATTTAACTTATTTACTGCTTATATAATTGCTATGTCTCGATGTAGGGTTCGATTCGCCCTTTGTGTACATAAATATTTCACCTTTGTTCTGTTATTTTTCATTGTCATCTATTGAAATTGGTGTGGTCGTTTAAAATTTTACTGAGATGTTAAAATGTGCTACTTAATATTACAAAGCCGAAAGTTTGTGAGTTTCATTTATGTATGTTGCTTTTTCACGCTCAAACGGCTGAACCAATGTCAATGAAATTTGACATACAATAGCTGACACTCCTGATTAACATATAGGCTGAAAGTCATCATCATTAACGTATTCAATATTTACGATAACAATTAAGAAAAACGACCTAATTTCAGTATTTTCTCCGAACTATTCTCTCATTATTCCCGAATCTGAATTTATGTAAATCGCGGGTCAGAATTGTTTGATGAAAAAAACATTAATGCGAGGGAAGCCGCGCGTAAAAGCAGTAACTCGATAGTGCTGACGTCTCAATACTCGTGTTTTGCTTCAATAGTTCGTGATAATGAATTCCATTCTTTGCGGCATATACCTACACAGTGGAGACAACATATATCTTTCACAGCTTCACCGAGCTTTGGTGGCGTGTACTAAAGTACTCAACATGAGGCAACGAACATAATAGAGCCACGAAGCGGCCGATCCTCAGCTTCGGGTGTTACTGGGGACGCTAACCGGATACATCTAAGATATATACATACTAGCTGCCCTGGCATACTTTGTTCTGCCTTTTGAGTAGTCAATCACATCGATTATAGCGACATCTATCACGTTATGATCACTTATCATGATAAAGAGTATCCTATCTCTGAAGTTGGATCAAACTACACACAGAGTGCAAAATTTAATTGCTATTCAGAGTTTAAGAGTTCATTGCGGACAAACAACGTGACACGTAGTTTTTATATATATAGATAGACAATCATTTAAAAATTATTTTTAGCAAATATTTTATCGAATACATATTCTACCTGATATTTTATTTTTTGTTTTAAATTATTAAACCCACTTAAACCTTACGTATTTATAACGCTGTGTTCACTTAAGATATTATTATCGTATTGACGGTACTTATCATATCTTTCCCATAGCCAGGGTTCGAATTTCCGAAGCTCACCGGGCGGTCCGCCATTTCATTATTACATCGGATATAGTTATGGGAGGGCAATAAAACGTAACTTTTAATTCCCCTCACTAAAACATTCTGTTATAATTAGCGGTTATAATAAAAATCCATTTAACAGACAGCACCTACGTCATTGTTGACGTGGGTTTTATTAGTAGTTTGTATTATCTATATATATCCTTATGAATATTATAGATGCGTAAGTGAGTTTGTTTGTTAGTTACGCTTGCACGGTAAAACTGCTGAGCCGATCATCATGAATTTTGGTGTAGAGATAGACGGGAACCTGACGACGGTGATAGGCTAATTTATTTGTAGAAAAACTTATTGTAATTCGCGTAGACAGAGGGATAAAAATTGTATAAAACTTTTTATTACGTAATCCGATTTATTTGTTAAAATCAATATTAGCTCGAGCGAAACCGCATGTAAAATGTAGTTTTCTATTTTAATATAACAAACCGGAAGTGTTTGTTTTTTATTTAACAGTGCTGATATCAACTGCCGGATTTCAAAAATTGTTTTCGGTTTTGGAAAAAAATATCAATGAAGAACGTCTTTACTACTTTACTATTTACCGTCACACTACCACCAATAAGAGCATAGTGGTATTGAAAAGAGCCACAAAATCAGGTAAAAATGATTAAATGCTTTTAAGTTAAACTCGAAGTCGCAGACACACATACACACTTTTTTTTATGAAATAGGAGCCCAACGAGTAAGTTTTTTTTTTTTTTCGACCTGACTTACGCTGTTAGCCCCAAGGGCTTTGACAGCTTCACCGGACTTTTGGAGGCGAGTGCTGAGGGCACTCAGCCCCGAGGCAGCAGGCACAAGGGTGCCAGGACGGCCGAACCTCGGCTAGGGCTGCTGCCAGTAAATGAAAAAGATTCATGATTCTGACTAACCAACAGGTTCTTTATTACTAAATTAGTGATACTAACTACGACCTTATCAGATAAGCAGCTCAAGGGCCGCAAGGGTAGTCCCTTACAGAACCGTGTACTTAACGTGTGAGAGTGCACGAATGGTATGCGGTGTGATGGTGTAATCTCAGTGATGTAGGGTGTCACTGTATCGCGCGAGCAGAGTCACTCGAGGGCTCCTGTCCGGAGGATCGAACCTAGGCTCAGGCGTCTGCGGAAGGAGGCCGCGGCGGATCAAACGAGTATGCATGTCACCTGGTGGTATGTGATCATCGCCGCCCATGGACACGTAACACCAGAGGAACCGCAGAAGCGTTGCCGGCCTTTATAAGAGGGACTGGCTCTCAAGTGCCACTGCCGGAACACCTATTAGTATTTGGAGGCAGTTTTTCAATTTGAGGGTGGTAGTTAACCAAGTGATCATTAGATAAAACTCTCCTACCATTCTATGGTTTCCTCACGATGTTTTCCTTCACCGAATGCTCAAGCTCATTGCAGGTGGTTGGATTCGAACTCACATCCCATGACGCGGCGTTCCTACACGCTACCACTGAGCTATCATCGCTTCACTGGTATAACTACAACTAGTATGTTAATTAAAATTCTGGTATAAATTAATTAACTACAAGATGTAGCTATTTTTAAAACATAAGTTTTTGGACGTGGATCTTTTTATGGATGCCTTCTCAAGGTTTGAACGGTTGATTGGTGTATGTGGGACTGGTCTAGGATGTAACATAGTTCTATAGAAATATAAGAAGAATACATTTCCATTATCACTCCACCACGTCAAAACTACTGAACTCATGGCGTGGGACTATGACCATTCGATTGATCTTCATGACTCAGAAAATTCCATAGCACTCTGTTTCATTACTCGATATATACCACTCCCTTAGGGGCCGTTTGAGTTACGTATTCAAGATTTTTGAGCCTCCCCCCTACTTCTTCCTCAAAGGTAACGTCATACCCAAGTGAGCCTATTTCCCTAAAAGTCATAGTTATGTTTTACGATTTTGTTACTAATAAAATCAGAAAGAAAATTGCATGCTGGTAGGGTTTTTTCTAATGCCCTACTGGTTAGCAACTACCCTCAAGTTGAAAATCTGCGGTCAAATACCATTAGGTGTGTTCCGGGAGCTGCACTTGAGAGCCAGTTCCTCCACAGGTGTAGCGTGTCTACAAACTTGGGCCGTATCGTCACTTAATATCAGGTGAGATTATGGTCATAACCCTAAACCTTTACTATAAATAAAAACTTAATTATCTTATCCTCTGGAATTGCGATTAAAAATAAACAGTGGAGTATTCTCCGTAAGACATAAACATGAGAATATTGGATATTTTAATTGTGATAGTGTTTTTAAATTAATAAATATAAAAAAAACAATGTTACGTAACGCGTTGTTCGAACCGCCCTCCCACCCACGTAACGCATCGTAACGTTTTACAAGTACCCCAGTCCTCCCAAATTGCGTTACGTCATACTCGGACGACACCGTATTAAGCGATAGCAAGAATCGCTAAGTGATTACATCGAAATGGTAATTTCGAGTGTGCCAGCTATAATGTACTCTAATTGACAATTAATTGCCGAGATGATTCTCGTATTACCATCAGAACTATTGCTGTAAATAATTGAATCAAAGCGGCGTCTAATCTATTAATATTGGGAACCGCTGCTGAAGAAAATAAGGTATACAAAATAAATAAAAAAAAAAACATACTAATTAGCCAAAGGTACGAACGACTTAATCATAGCGTCCCGAAAGCCGGTTTCTATTATATAATCTCCGAGACTGCGGGCCATTGTTTACGACGTAAGAAGGACGGAGTAAAAATAAACAATACGTTATTCAATCTGGCACCGTGATTTAAGCAATCACTCGATGGCAGGGACTCGGAGGGATGGGGGCCACTAAACACTCTTTCTTTTAACCTACCTGGCTAAATAGATGTCATGCATTTTGTTAATTATTTTTTTTTCGGACAAAGAAACTTATCCTCCTTCTAGGAATATCTGACAGATTATACAATGAATGTCTACGGCGATCCTGTACTCTCTTCTTACTTGCCACAGACCGGAAACTGTTTTCGAGTGTCTTCTAGTGCCTGGAGAAGACATTCTGCCTATAGTGATAAATAACTCGACGACGGCCTTTAGGAATATCATAATCACTTAAAACAAATCATATACATTTCAATTTCATGTAACCATTGAAATTTTAACTTGAGGGTACAAGTTAAAAAAAACCTATCAAGTTAAAAAAAATGCTATATGCTATATGTGCCTCAATGTTGTAGATTAATTACACGGACAGAGTGTGCAGTGCAGTATCCTCCGCTGCACTGAACTCATGACGGGAGGTGGTCGGTTCCCTGCACGCAATTTTCTACAGCTATCAATCGAATCAACCATATCCAGACAGCACATTGAATCCTTGATTCCTTTTACAGTAGCACTGCGGCGCACGGCGGATTATAACATTTTATTATTATTTTTTTAGATTATGTATAATGTTTTTTTTTAATGATTGTAATGTTAATAAATTTTCATGTATTTTTTACTTTATCCTTGTAGCCTTGTGTCTTGTAAATAAATTTCTCTTCTTTCTTTCTTGATTTTTGGTACCACTATAGTGATAGAGGTTTTTCTAACGCGCAGTTGTTCAGATTCCATTCTAAAGTTAAAAATGTGCCGCCTAATACCTATAGGTGTGTTCTGGCAATTATACTTGAAGACCAGTACACAATGTGTTTTTTTTTTCATACTTAAGGTTAAGCGTTATGGCCATAATCTCACCTGATCTTAAGGGATGATACGGCCCAAGTTAGTAGAGGAACTGACTCTCAAGTGCGACTTCCGGAACACAGCTATTGGTATTTGGTGGCAGGTTTTCAACTTGAGGGGGAAACTAATCAGGCAGGCGTTAGAAACAGTCCTACCACCGTGTTATGGTTTCCTCACGATGTTTTTCTTCACTGAAAGCTCAAGCTCTTTTTAGGTGATTTCGAACTCAGGTCTCTTGACGTGAAGTTGCACACACTACCACTGAGCTATGATTTCATCATATCATCTTGAGTTATATCATCACTTAACATCAGGTTAGATTGTGACCATAACTATATAATATAATTAATATTATATAATATAAATAAATATATTATAAGCTAAAATCAACATCGATCATTTAAGGATCACACATCCATCACAATTTATCATTTCTATGTTGTCCTGCATATTATGTTACATTATGGAACACTATACAATACATTACAAAAAATATTATCTCTACATTTTTTTTGTTCTAGAATGAAATCGTTAATTTTATGGCCATACGTTTCCCAGTCCTCTACCATGACATGACAGCACGCCCGCTACTGACACATCCGAAATCGTTGGGAGATTCTTCCAAAAATGTCTCCTCAGACAATGCACCGAGGGTCGAATGACGTGCCCATATCTTTTTACCGTCCCAGGACGACGCATCCAGTGGTTTTCCAAGGCAATTAAATTTAACAGACTGCATTTTTAAATTTGTATAAGCATTGTATCCAATTGCGATTTATACGTACCTTATGCCTATAGTTTTAAGAATGAATTTTGAATGTATTCACGTTCAGTGGTTACTGTTGGCTGCTTTCTTCGGGGTGTAGGGTAGTTTCCCAAGTTTTAGATTCGTAGTGAAGTGACGGATTTGATTTTCAATTGTTTACTGAAACTGTCTCCTTTGGGGGAGGTTATGTTTATTTAAGGATATTTCTTGGGCGATATTACGTTTGTAGCGTTTACGGTTGTTGGGGTCGGACGGGAGGAAATATTTTAAGTGACAATTGATTCGATATTCTGTTTGCTATATATATATATATATTTAGGAGTGATATGTATTTCGTTTAGAAATATGTATATGTATTTATACGTTAACAGAACAATACCTGCGTACCTGTTTCACGAAATGGCGTGTCCAAAAAATAAAAACATAAGACAATTTTTATTGAAAAAAATAATATTACGAAAGATAAAAAATTGTTTGTCACAAAATCTCAAAATCTAACTACTGTAATGCTATCTATTGTTAAAAATCCTTATATCTTAACCGTCTTGTTCAATAGGCTGCACGTACAATTCGGTTCTTCATATCACTAATACTTCAGTCCACCGATTTGTTCTGGAGCTCCACTGTATCTGCCTCAGTATTATAAGACATATTTATATTGCCACAACCGGAAACTAAAAGCGCTAAAAGCGAACTAGTGTGAATATGATTATTAAAACGATTTTTATAAAATCTCATTGTAATTTGAATTTATAAAGTTATTTTTAACCAAACATGTAAATATCAATTTGAATCTTTTAAAGTTATTTTGAACTAACGTGTGAATATTGAAACCCTTGTTATATGAAATTTAAAGTAAAGAGACGATCAATGATAAGCAAAAATAAAGAGGCGACCAATGAAAAAGCCTAACACTTGAAATAGATTATTAAAACAATTCATATGAAACTTCTTCATTACAATTTGAATTTATAAAGTTAAATATAACCAAATGTAAATATTAATTTAAATCCATGAAGTTATTTTGAACTAACGTGTGAATATTGAAACCCCTGCAATATGACATTTAATGTATAGAGAAGATCAACGATAAGGCTAAAAACAAAGCGGCGACCAATGATAAAGCTAACACTATCATTCCAGAGTATAGGTGATACGAAGTTCACCGCGTCAGCTATTAAAACTATAACTGAAGCAAATCTGTACTTTGAATATTTTTCTGAACATGATTATCTGTATTCAACAACTATGTAGGTACCCCGTGACTAAGAAGGCTGAAACGCTTTCGCAACGTCGGGATCAAAATTGATAAGTAAACACGATAAATATTTGATTTATACTGGGCAGGAAGAGAAACACGAGTAGTGAAGGTGAGTATTGACAATTGTCAATTCAGGAGTTCCTCAAACTTACATCAGTGTCGCAAGTCTCGGACACTGTTCGTAATTCTACTCTCTCTGCCACAGCTATTAGGTTTATTGTTTCTAACATCAGAAGTCAACACACACATATATATATTATGTATTTGGGCGTGAAGGTTAATATTTTTCCATCATCACAAAAGTACCCGACGTGCCTAAAGTAATTTTCACTTCCATAAACGATACTAAAATGAAATTCTTATTCCAGCCATCTCGACTAAAATGTCGATACATAGAAGTGCTTTCATGAAACTTTCGATTTAAAAATGCACGACGCTCTTACGTTCGCAAGGCTCTGAACATCTATCAGGGTACAGACAGTAAACACTAAATTTGTATGCATTTTCTCGCATATCCTGAACAGTTTCGAAACGGGTGTGATGCAAATAAGGGAATTCAGTTGGCCCATGTAGAAATTATTCGTTTTTACTCTGATGCAAATTTCGCATATATTCAAAATTCCACTGAAAGCTTTACCTGTAACTATGAGTTCTTTCTCGATTATAACTGCAATTCATGAACATAGAATTTTAAAAAAGTTTGGAAAATCCAAAAGTAAACGTCTCAAAATCTTTTTTTTTTTTTGTTTATTTAATAACAATTAAACCACATCGAATCAGACTGTGAAAAGTAATAGGATTCTATTCCTAATTATACCGAAGCGTAAGAAAAACGAAAAACTCGTTTAGTAAAGTATTTGTTATGTGTGTGTGTATATTATTTTACATTTACATTTATTGAAGTTTGAAAAATCAGTTGTTTTGCGTGAAGTGACAGTATTACCCACCTTAACGCTTCGCTTATGAGGCGTGCAATAAAAATTAATATTTAACAATGTTCAATGAGTGGTTTATACTCGACTAAACATAGTATAGAAAATTTGAGAAAATCCTGGTAAATAGAAAATACAATAAACAAACTCAGGAGTAAAAAAAAACTGATGCACTTTCCTGTAATAAAATTTTACTTACAATAATTTGAATAAAATATGAATGAATATTTTACCCGTGTAAAGCATTGAATTAAAGTTTTAAATAAAAAAAAGTTTATTTAAGGCATTTATTAACGCCCATGAAAGAGCTTTTATGTTTAATTAGCTTTTACCGGCGGCTTCGCCCACGTTAATATTGATTTTGTTAAATCGAATGTCGCAATAAAAGTTTCATACTAAGTTTTTACCCCTTTTTCTCCACTTCCAATACGTTTTTCCCAATAAAAAGTGGCCTATCATCGTCTCCAAGGTCCCATCTATCCCTATACCAAAATTCATCACATTCGATTCATCGGCTTCAAATTTACTTTCTCATTTATAATATTCGACGCGATGACAGCTCAGTGGTAGTGCGTACGGACTCTGCGTCAAGGGACATAGGTTTGAATCCACCTAAAATGAACTTGAGTTTTCGAGAAAAACATTGCGAGGAAACCATAGCATGGCGTACGGTTTTCTAATGCCCGCCTTGCTAGCTACTACCTTCAAGTTCAAAATCTGCCGCCAAATACCAATAGGTTAGTTCCGGTATTGCACTTGAGAGCCCGTCACTCCACAGGCTTGGCGTGTCTACCAACTTGGGCCGTATCGTCACTTAAGATCAGGTGAGATTATGATCATAACGCTAAGCTTTAAAAAAAGATAACGTTAGTACAGATAAGGATTTCAAGTCAATACGGGAAGCTTTTTTGTCCCCAATACTACATTTACCACCTCTATTCATTCTTAGGAGTCAATCAGTTATTGCCTTATATGTTTATGTGGAATGATGTAGCTGCTCTTTCGAATTTGTAAATCATATGTAATTTATTCGCATCTGAAACGGCAGTATATTGTTTTCTCTTTCCAAAAAATTATGCGTTACTTCTAATTTAATATGAAGTAAATTACCATTTTTTTTTCTAAATGTAAAGAAACTGTAATTATTTCTTTAAGTTCTGCAGCGCCTTTCGGACGTTTAAAACAATGATCATATACTCAATAGATGGCGCTGTAACGTAATCACGCTAACTCTGTTCGAAAAGTAGTTTTGAATTAACAACTAACCGTAATTGATGTTATCAAATTTGGAGTTGCCAGTGTAAAAATTATACTTTAAATGTCGTTTCTTTGTTTTCAGGTAAGATATTATTATTAAGTTTAAACCATGTACTCAGTATTATATGAATGTATATAAGTACCAAAATGTAAAACATTGTTTTCAGAGCAACGTATTGGTTTAATTTTAATCTACAATTCCTAAGAAATTTCGAAATATTGTCTTATATAAATAAAAACACTACGGTTCTAACCAAACGTGATTTCAAGTGACGATACGGTCTAAGTTGGTAGATACGCTAGACCTATGGAGGAACTGGCTCACATGTGCAACTACCGGAACACACCTGTTGCTATTTGGTAGCAGATTTTCAACTTGAATATGGTAGTTAGCCAGGCTAACAAAGAATGTACCAAATAGATGTATATAAAAACCGATAAGACGCATCCTTAAACTTCACGCTCAATTCCCATCGAATTTTTAATAGCTCTCTGAGTGTTTTTGCAAAAATATAATATTTTTTCAAAAATTATACATCATGTGGTTGTCGTAAACAAGACATAAAGGTGCAGTATAGAACTGGCTGTGAAGCCTCAAGCTATATGAATAATTGTATATACTGAGAAACCACGCTAACCAATTTGAGGCTTGCAAACTGTAGACTCACTAATTAACGTTTACCCGCTGACTGGCAATGTTGGGCCATAAAACACGCGAATACGAGGAAATTACAAAACGAAACGAAAGTCCCAGGTGATTAAAGTTGAAACGGCTAGAGTAAACGAAAATTATGGTACAAATTATTCAATACGTAGTTATAATTTAATAATAGCTGGCAATGTGCATTACCTCCGCTGAAATTCGTTTACCGTTGGATATAAACCTCTGCAAATGATTGCCATGACCGGTTTTTTCTCTTAGATAGTTCTTTTTTTATCCTAGCTCCGTAAAGTGACTGCATTTCATCAGATGGTTAGTTTCAAGTACAGTTGTGAGAAACATTTTATTGTGTCATCCGATTTGACAAAATCAATATAAACATGAGCGAAGTCGCGGGCATAAGCTAGTAATTAAATAATATACTGAACGTAAATATTATCAATTTTTTTTTTATCCTAGATCGGTAAAGTGACTGTACTTCACCTGATGGTTAGTTTCAGTACAGTCCAGTAAAAGTAGTGACTGTCGTAGGGGCAAATGTCCTTCGTCAGTCGCAACTGTCTTGCCGGCCCACTAAATATCTCTTCACGCCTCGTTTAAAAGACCCCATATTATAAAAAGGAGGGAACACCCAGATCGGAAGACGGTTCATCAGCTCCACTGCAACCTGCTTTTACACAATTTTATTAATGTCACGTAGAATCTATTGAAAATTTGCAAGGCTTACTCAATGTTTTACCAAAATAAAATTCTTTTGTTAATCTAACGAATTGTAAACAAAGTTTCATTATATTAAGATTGTATAACTTTCAAACAATATATTAAAACTCCACAATAGTAACTGACATAATTAAACGTTTGAAAATAGGAATTAAATTTATACAAAATATGATTACAAATAATGATAATAAAATTGCCGGGAAAAGCTGTTAGATAATAAGATGAAATGAATCCTATACATACTATGTCCTTTCTGAGTTAAAATTTTACCACAGCGATGCTTGTTGTAAACCCAGCAGAAAGCAGATATTTTATTACATTGTGTCTACTGGTAACACCGTGACGTTGGTTTAACACAGCCTCGACTCAAGCAGATTCTTACGAAAAACAAGATTGAATCAATTTTGAAATTATTTCTACATCACATCAAGATTTACGAAACTATTGCAGTAGACACTCAACAATGCCTTCAAAATATATAAATATATTCAACTGAGCGATTCTAATTATTAGTAATCCGATTATAACTGAGTGTTTATGCATAAAAATCCTGGTTACATAATATATTCTAAATCAAATGATACCTTTTTTATAGTTAAGATTATGCGTTATGGCCATAATCTCAACTGACTATCTCTACTAATATTATAAATATGAATGTAAGTTTGTTTGTCACGCGATAACTACTTAACCGATCAACTTTGTACACATATTATTGGAGGTACTAGAAGTAACGTAGGATACTTTTTATTGAAAAAACAAAAATATTTTCTACGAAAGTTAAAAAAAACTTTTTTAAATGGCTTTAATGATTTGTTCTTTGACCGATTTGTATTTTTTTATTTACATTTTGATTAGCCATAATCAATCCTAATTAATCTTCCAGCTTGAATTCGTTAAGATCGATTGAACTGGCTGTACATCAGAATAGCTCGCAGATGGTAGAATTATTTCCTATTTACTCGACATTTATCGTTATATTTTGGACAATTCACACAATATCTTTATAAATTATAGCCTATGTGTTATTCTGATGCATAAGCAATATTATTATAAAGTATCGTTAAAATCCATTTCTAATAACAAACTTTCACGTTACTGTATTTCTATTCAATATTATCATAATAGTCAGTTTTTATGGCCCGCGCCTAAGGTACGGCGTTATAAAAATTGATAGCCCCTAGACATTTCACTACTGGACACGGCCCCGCACTTTGCTCGCGACACGCTATTATTTCACTCGGACAAGTTGACAACTAAGTTATAAGACACTTGTATAAATAACCATGTTTGCTCACGTGGCCGGCTGCGTGTTGGTTGCAGTGTCAAAATAATTATTATACATTTACAAAGCATGTTCTTATGGCATTGCTAAATAATTGGTAATAAATCTACATACACCTTATTTTTTTATACACTTAAGGTTTAGCGTTATGGTCATAATCTCACCTGATCTTAAATGACGATACGGCCCAAGTTGGTAGACACGCTAAACCTGTGGAGAAACTGGCTCTCAAATGCTGCTGCCGGAACACACCTATTGGTATTTGGCGGCAGGTTTACAACTTGATGGTGGTAGCTACCCAGGCGGGCATTAAAAAAAGCCCTACCACCATGCTATGGATTCCTCACGATGTTTTCCTTCACCGAAAGCTCAAGCTCATTGTAGGTGCTTGGGTTCGAACCCACGTCCCTAGACGCGAAGTCGTGCACACTAACACTGAGCTATCATCCCTTCAACACCTACATTACTTCTCATGTATCAGTGTTTTTTTTTGTATGGTAGCATCATATCTCACTTAATTTAATCTCAACATTATTGATTTAATTTATGAAGCGATAGCAAGCGATGATAGCTCAGTTGGTAGAGTGAATGGATGCCCCGTCCAGGGACGTGAGTTGGAATTCACCTACAGTGAGCTTGAGCTTTCGGTGAGGGGTAACATCGCGATGAAACGGTAGCATGGTGGTAGGGCTTTTTCTGATGCCCGCCTAGCTAGCAACAACCCTCTACTTGCAAATCTACCCCCATATATCTATACATGTGTTCCGTCAGTTGCACTTGAGAGCAAGTCCCTCAACTATACTTAGCGTGTCCACCACCATCTTGTGTCACTTAACACTAGGTGAGATCGTGGTCATAAAGCTAAACCTAATAAATAAAAATTATGGCTGTTTTAAATTTAGCAAAAAGACGTTGGTAAAATATTTTTAAACTATTCTCATTTATAATTTGATATTTTTATTAAATAAAATAAATTTCTATAAGTAAAATTTTTCGTTACAAAAAACAGTGTTCATAGATTATATGATGCATAGCAATGTGTACTATACACGTCTACATCACACTTTTCTACTTCCCCTTTCATTGGAATATTATTATGATGGCCAAATTAGTGTGCCATTAGCGGCTTGGTACTTTGCCCAAACATTTTGAAGGTAACGTATCTATTTACTTATAATATAATTGCACCATCGACGCGCGTAACTCCTTTCTCAACTAAAAAATTCTCCCAACAATGTCTTATAACATACCAAAAGAAGAATACCAATTTTTAAGCGATGATAGCTCAGTGGTAGTCTGTACGAGCTCGTGTCAAGGGACGTGAGTTCGAATCCACCTACAATGAGCTTGAGCTTTCGGTGAAGGAAAACATTGTGAGGAAACCAAGCAAGGACTTTTCTAGTGCCCGTCTGTCTAGCTACCACCCTCATTTTTATTATAGAACACGCGGCAAACGAGCAAGCGTGCCACCTGATGGTAAGTGATCACCGCCGCCCACGGACACTCACAACACCAGAGGAATCGCAGATGCATTGCTGGCCTTTGTAGAACGGATTGGTTCTCAAGTGCCACTGCCGGAACACACCTATTGATATTTGGGGTCAGTTTTTCATCTTGAGGGTGGTATCTTGCCTGGCGACCATTAGAAAAAGCCATCATGCTATGGCTTCCTCACGATGTTTCCCTTCACCGAAAGCTCAATCTCATTGTAGGTGCTTGGATCTGCACTCAAATCCCATGACGCGGCGTTCCTACACGCTACCACTGAGCTACCTCTCAGCTTCGATCTCAACTCAACAATTGCTTATAACATACCAAAAGCAGTATTACTTTCATAATCACTGCATTTAGTAAATACCTCTTCGAATAATTACATAGGTGCAATAAGTTATTAGAATTGGGCTAGGCTTGTCGTCACTGTATGACGATGCTATATGTTTATGTTCGGATACAAACCACGCACGTGCCTGGATTTTCGAACATTGCAACGAATTAAATGCTTCCAGAATGATCCGGGTCCATGATCTGTAAGCCGTTAATTGATGCAGCTCACCCCCGCGCTGTCGAATCTCCGCTGATCCCACTTCACGACCGATTTACTTTAGCATCGGAGTTATCAGGGGTTTGTCAGTAAATTATATACTACTAACCGTGTCGGCAACTACGTTTGCGTGAACCTGATTTATCCGAATCGTCCCTTATCGTACTACTGATATTAGAGACGGTTTTCCAAAAACAGGAAGCACTATTTCTTATTAAACATAAAAATTTCAACCGTACAAGTTATAAGTCTACAGCAGTAGATAGTATAGCGAAATTCAATTTATCGTTATACTAAAACTCAACGAAATTCGATCAGTGATTTAGACTGGAAAAGAAGACTGGAAGTCATTAGAAATATGGGAGATTGAAATGTCTCTGTGCTGCTTTTAGTATATAGTCTGACAGTGCTGGACACTCGAAGAGTATTTCCATATTTCGCCTTGATCCGGGACTCGGGACCAACGCATTGATTTACGCATTGCGATGCGATAGTCCATAAACGGATTTTTGGCATTAAGTTAATAAAAACGTCAATAAAGCAAAATACTTGAACAATAAAGAAACAGACAAATTTATTTTCGCATTCACGAGACGAACTTATAAGCAAACCATGGATTCATCGTTTTGCAAAGAGGGAAATACTCCCACTTCCCGACACTTGTGACACGGGTGTAGATTTAAAAGGCTGTTTCCCGGAAACGCGTGAACACTCATCTTCACTACTTGTCTCCCTGCTCTACCAAATTTTGTAGGAGCCTGATATTACTGTTATAGAGACATCTTCTGTTATAGAACTTACTGCAGTCCTAGAGAGACCAAGAACTTTTAGAAGGTTGTAGAGAGATTTTACTCGTATACCTCTCGCCCCACATCAACCGGATATACATTAAATACGTCGCCTGTTATAGAATTTATTGCACGTTTCATATCGCGAACGCGTTTGAGTAGTGCTTTACTCTCTCTCTCTCAAGGTCAAGCAATTATCTCGGCTTAAATTAAATATATATTATTATTATTATATATATTATATATTATTATATATAAATTAAATTTAATAAGTATTAAATGAGTTGACGAATATCAACAAGAACAATTTTTATGAGAGTAGATACTTTAAAACACTATTTTTTTTCTAGAAATATTATAAAATAATATTTCGGTGGACGTCGGGTTGTCTGTATGTGCGGATGATGTATGTGGCCACGATAACGCCCAAAGAACTTCAGTTTTTGAGTCCATTTTTTTTCATTCGCTTCAGTATCATTCTGAGTAATAGCCTATTGAAAATTACTGTCTAATTCAACGTAATTAAAAAAATATATGTTTTTGTAGCATGGTCCTTAAGTAGGTAAATTTATTTCCCATCGAACAGCGAGCAGAACCAACACTATGTGTTTAGTTGTTCTAGAAATAAATCAATTGAATGCAAACAGAAGCCCGACCTCCTCTGGGATTTCAATAACGAAATCACAGAGAAAAGTAACACAACGCAACATCATTTCATGTTTCAACAAATGAAATATACTTGAATCCGTTGAAATATCACAGTGTTTGATAAATCCTATTTCCCCGCGGCGGATTACTTCATATTTTTATTGTTAACTTCTCAAGCTCGCAATCACACGGACAAACTCGAGGAATGTATTCACGGGCTGAAGGATTTATTGTGCACTACAAGATGACGTAGACCCGGCAGAAAATATCAAGTGGAGTTATATCAATATAAAAGAACGTATAGAATAGCCGAGGGTTGAAGCAAATTGAATCGACGAATCACTAGTTGTGACTCACTCGAAGGTAACTTTATAAATTCCCTTTTATCAACGTCTTACGTACAACAAAACATTCGGTATTTTCCTAACATTATACTCATCGTTATGCTTTTTCTCCTTAACTATAACCAGCTCCGACCTAGACTTCACCCACTCCTGAAGCTCTTCTGATGCCACTATCTAATTGGTCTACCAGCAGACTTCTACACGGCTATTGACGAACCGTGATGCATCACGCTGTCCGCATGTGACAAGAAATCCAATACTGTACTGTACATCTCGTCACCTGTAATGTACACTTTTCCCTCCATGTTGATATTACATATGCAAATATAAGTAAATACTGATATCCGCTCACAGCGTACGGGAGTCCGCCTTCCACCGGCGCCATTCGCAGAGTTAGTGTCTTGAGACGACAGCTCTCGTACTGCGTCAATAGAATTTTATAAACTATCATACAAACAATCCATATTTATTATAGTTGTTATACCAACAAATAATTTATTATTATTAAAAGACCATACTACATTTCTGTTATGGACTTCCTCATTGTCAAGCGTAAAAACATTTCCCGGCTTTGGGCCAAGATTTACCGCCAGATACTAGAAAGGTATATTGGTTTTTGGCAACACGGGAATTTATTTGGCCGTGATGTGGGATGCGTGGGGAGTGTTGATGCTTATCACCTGCCACATAACCCTCTTACCTTTGGCCTGGGTCATGCGTTATTAAGTTGTGATAAGGAAGTCCGTAAAGAATATGATTTTTTACACCACGTTAGTAAAAAAGTGCCAAGGTGAGAGAGGTGTAGGGCAAAGTAGGACATTCTCGTGTTGGCAGAGATCAATGACAGTTTTCAGTCCTTTAAATCCAAGACAGCGTACATTATAACAGCTCGGTAAGTGTAAAAGGCACGCAGCTTGTCTGCAACCGCGAGTACATACAGCCCGATGTCTCGACCCGCGTTTTATTCTCATAACACGCAGAACATGAAAGTAAAAATTTATTTTTGTATACACAATTTATTACCCATCGCTGATCTGTACAATGAAATATGTTTTGTTCGTGTTACCAGTTTTTTTTTTTTTTTTTTCGTTTATTTGAACCGAATACTACACTTATTTTGTGATATACTGATTTTTGACGTTAAATTTACATTTTGCGTCATATCCGACGGGCTAATTTCATTTTATTCGAATTCGAATTATATAAACTAATATCGAAAAACCTTTTTTTTTTAGTTATGTTCTTTGAGTTATGGCCATCATATCATCTGATCTTAAGTGACGATACGGCCCAAGTTGGTAGACACGATAAACCTGTGGAGGGGCTAGCTCTCAAGTGCGCCTGCGGGAACACATCTATTGGTATTTGGCGGTAGACTCTCAACATGACGTTGGTTGCTAGCCAGGCGGGCTCTAGAAAAAGCCCTACCACCATGCTATGGTTTCCTCATGATGTTTTCCTCCACGGAAAGCTCAAGCTCATTGCAGGTGGTTGGATTCGAACTCACGTCCCTTGATGCGGCGTTCCTACACACTACCACTGAACTATCATCGCTTCAAAAAATTCCTTGATATTCATATTGATGAAACACTAAATATTGCAGTGATGATAACTCAGTTGGTAGTGTGTACGGATGTCGCGTCAACGTACGCGAGTTCGAATCCATGAAATGATCCTGAGCTTTCGGTGAAAGATAATATCATACCTGGTGAAAAAACCTATCCTTCTATTTTTCTTCGAGATCTGTTTATATGTTTATTTAGAAACTCGGGTTTCTTTCGGGTTATTTTCGAAAACTGAGACAGCTACCAAACCGATTGTAATTTTGACGTTCAAAAGCGCCTTCTCAGAGATTAAGTTCAATATGAGTTCATTTTAATTATAAAAATATGTTAGTATAAATCATATCCGTAAATAAAAGTACGATGACTAATAGGAAAATAACATTATAGATTTCTAACTAAACAGAAATTCAATTGCAGAAAAATAACCGTTTTTATTATGCTCAGAACCATTCGTTTCGACGGAACTTCGACTGTATACTAACGGCGATAAGATTGAATTCACAATCAACGTCGATAGCGAGTACTGCCGGTCACGATGCGTTACTATAGAAACGGCACGAACTGAAAAACAATTTTCACTTTACCGTCGCCAAACCCTGCATTCAGAAGTCAATGTACGATGCATTGTGTTAACGGTGTGCTTTATGTAAGTTGGTTTTTATCATCACTAAATACGACACGCGAACGGAACTTATTATAATCTATAAAGTAAGGACGAAAGATTTCTGTACGCACTGCCTTTTTATTGTCAACCAATTGTGTGTTCAATAAATAAAATAAAAACTGTGTGTTTTTATGACTCCACGACGCAAGTGAATTGTTTTTTAACAATATAGACAAGATATGTATACACGGTCAGCTGATTTAAACCATGGGGGCTTCCAGGACCGTAGAGCCGCTGAAGCTACGAAGGGACATTGCCTCTTTCAGCGTGTTCTACCCCAGCGAGTGTTCTGAAGAGGTATTCGATATAATCCCCTTCTCTCCGTTCCACTATAGAACCACGCGGGCGCGAATGCAGTGATACAGCTTCACGCTGATTCCTATTGAATAGCGAAGTAAAGAGTTTGCTGATGCATATTTTTGTCGTACCCTAAAGCTGTGGAAACGACATGGGATCCTCAAAAGAGGCGTGGAAAGCTATCCAATCAGGCCGGCATGACAGCGGTGACTGATCGTGAATTCTCGTTCAATGTCAGTCAATGCTGATTTGGATTGAACTGTATATAAACCAAGTGCAGTGGAGTCACTATGTGAAAAAAAAAAAACAAATTGACCTTGGCTCTCTGCCGAGTGCCTTGCATGTTACCCCTACTCTGCGTCTGACTGTAATGCGACATGCGATAGATGCCGAACGAATTTGAGGCAATGTAAAAAAAAAACTAAAAAAAAAATGGACATTGTTTTCTCTCCGCACACAATAATTTTCTTATATTATCAATAATGATTAACGTTGATTTTTCACCAGTGGGTGAACACTACTCATTTGTCTTTCTCTGTTTAAAATAGTTAGATTATGGTCAGTATGAAGACTTCGATTAATTGAAACACATTTAACCAAAAAAAAGTACATGCCAGCAGAACTTTACGTACCGCTGAATTTCAGGCTATTCTGCTATCCTATAGTCGGGCCTCTCCTGTTAGATATTTCGAATGATGAAGCGATGATAGCTCAGTGGTAGCGTGTAAGCACGCCGCGTCATGGGACGTGAGTTCGAATCCAATTACCTACAATAAGCTGGAGCTTTCGGTGATGGAAAACATCATGAGGTAAGCATGGTGGTAGGGCTTTTCTAGTGCTCGACTGGCTAGCTACCACCCTCAAGTTGAAAATTTGCCGCCAAATAATAATAGGTGTGTTCCGGCAGCGACACTTTTTCATAGTTAAGGTTTAGCGTAATGGCCTTAATCTCACCTGATCTTAAGTGACGATACGGTGGTAAACGCGCTAAACCCGTCGAGGGACTGGCTGTCAAGTGCAACTTCCGGAAGACACCTAATAGTATTTGGCTGCAGATTTTCAACTTGAGGATGGCAGCTAGCCAGGCGGCCATTAGAAATTATTATTTTCAACAAATATCTCCTTTATAGAATAGACTCGGCTACACTTTTATTGTAAGTATCGACGTTTGAAATGTTTGCAGTAGATCTCTGTGTGCTTAAGCGATATCAATATTGTATGCCGGAGTGCAGTCTGCGATCCTTTGTGCCGCTCTAGGTATGTTTACCTCCCCGTCTGAGACCGGATTCTGTTCCAATTGATTCGATATTATTAGCAAAAGCTTTATATTCCTCAGTATATATACATACCTAGGAATATAATAAAACGTAAAAGGCTAATTAGTACATATATATTTTTTAATTGTTCCCTTTGTACGCGAATAATTCTGAAATTACTGAATGAAATGTGATTAAATTTGACGCGATGATAACTTATATTACGGCTAGCAAGCTATACATAGTTTTATGTTTATAATAAAATTGATGTTTGTTTGAGGTGTCATCACATCAAAACTAGTGATTGTATCGGCATGGGACCGTTACCGTTCCATGCGGAATTATTTGTAGATGGTTTAAAGCTATCATTATTTGGATTCCAATAATGCTTCATTACTATAAAGTTATTTTATTTGTATATTTTTCCCGCCAATAAAATCAGAAAACCGGCATTCTCTTCGCCAAGCGATATATAAATATGAATGTTTATACGAAGCGATGATAGCTCAGTAGTAGAGTGTACGACTTTGCGTCAAGAGACGTGAGTTCGAATCCAACCATCTACAATGAGCTTGAGCTTTCGGTGAAGGGAAACACCGTGAGGAAACCATAGCATGGTGGTAGGGCTTTTTCTAATGCCCTCCTGGCTAGCTACCACCCTCAAGTTAAAATCTGCCGCCAAATACCAATAGGTGTGTTCGGGCAGTTGAACTTGAGAGCCAGTGCCTCCACAGGTTTAGCGTGTCTACCAACTTGGGTCATATCGTCACTTAATATCAGGTAAGATTATGACCAAAATGCTAAACCCTTAACTATATATAAAAAAAACACGATGAAGGCCAAACATCCACCATTCATTAAAAAAAAAACGAGACGTTCGTCACACAAAAAGGTTGCGTATCAGAATTTCAAAGACCTCCCATAAAGAGCTTTCAGATCAGAAGAATAAATAATTACTTTATTCATACTATCAAGACACGCCTAGTGAACTGTGTCTTTAACTAAAACAGATACACCGGCTTACTAATTCCTCTAACTACCTAAAAATGTCCAAACAAAATACCGAAACGTTACTCATCACGTAAAGTCGGTATTAAATTAAATTCAAATGTCGCGTGTCTGTTTGTATGTCTCGCGAAGCGTACGAACAGAACGGCGTTCAGCTCTCGGACATTAGTCAAACTAAACGGCGCGTCGCGGCGCGTGCGCGACCCTGTATAATCGAGCACAGAAATGTTTGATGTCCAAATAAAATAAATATAAAACTATCGCCTGGCATATGACGAGTTTATTTAGACACCGTAAGCTGAAAGGTATTTATACAATGTTAATAATTTAATTTGTCTGAGACGCATATTGGGGCATATTCTTACCGCGTGTGGCATCTTTTATGTAACATTATGGAAACTGGCAGACAAAACCATTGTTAGATGATAATAATTTTTGTATTGTGGTAAGGCTAAGTGTTGTACGGAAACTGCGCCAATGGGTTTCAAGTGTAATTATGAGTGAAAGAATATTAAACTACACTCTAAATTACAAGTCAGTTAGTTTTAGAGATTCCACGATTTGTGAGACATTTATGAGTTGATTACATATGTGTAGCTTATAGCTTTATGATCACACCTACTAAAGGGACTGGCCCTCAATTGCAACTGCCGGAACACACCTATAGGTATTTGGCGGCAGACTTTCAACTTGTAGTAAATTGTATTAGAAAAAAACCTACCACCGTCCGTACACACTGTCAACTGAGCTGTCATCGCTTCAAAACATAGATATAGAGAGATTAGATTGTGCTCTCAACTTCAACTATGTAAATATTTTAAGAAATCAATATTTGAAACAAAAACTTTGTATCTCTTTTTACGGATACTGTGAGCAGGGACGAGTTTGAGATTTGATAAAGTTAAAACTTATATAGAAAAGAAGAACCAACAGACAAATTTTACATTCAATATAATATAATGTTGTAAATTCATTAAATTACCCGCAGCCCATTATCTTCTTATATATAAAATTGTTGTGTCATAATGGCTTGACCGAATTTCTATGAAATTTTATTAGTATATTCGGTAGGTCTGATAATCAGTCGTAATCTATTTTTCATATCCCTAACTGATAAGGATGATCCAACCAAAAAAATAATAATTAAATGTTGATTTTTTTAATGATGTCGGTTGTGGAAAATAATTTATAAGACATAAAAACGTTTATCGGGTCACCTAGTCTTTTTATACAAGAAAACATATATAAAAAGTATGCAAATTCATTTTCTACGTGACATTACGTGCCAGAGAGTGTCATACACATTTGTCAGTCGGCCCTCTTAATTGGCAACAGACATTCCTGCCACTCCCGCGTACTCCTGTAATATTTGGTCTAAAGGAAATATTTTAAATTGATATTACTGAGTGACGAACAAACGAACGAATTGTTCTGTGACTGAAGCGAGTTGATTAATTAATATTCACTCGAGTTGAATTCAACAACAAAAACAAAGTCGCTTCCCGCTGTCTGTCTATCCCTATGTATACTTAGATCTTTAAAACTACGCATCAAAATTTGTTTTTTAATACATAGAGTGATTCATGAGGAAGGTTTATATGTATAATACATGCATAATATAGTAGAGACACACTGATAACTTTAGAGGTTTCTAATGTGATGTCGTAAATTAATACATTTTTTTGCGCTTACATTGCAAACGCCGGCTGAACCCTACGAGATAGAACAAAATTATATACACCTTACAAAGATTTAAAAAAAAGTCGGTGATGGTATATGTCTATCTATTAGGGATAACCCACAATTACCATTTATAATTCTTTACTTTTACGAAAAACACTGACTTATTTACGATGCGATTTTAAACAATACAGCATTAATTTTTATACAATTAAATACATTACATATATTGTGCATTTAATATAGATCAATATGGCTCTTTACAGCATGTAATTTAAATGAATATTTTCGAAGATATAACAGATTTAAAATGCAGAGGCATAGCGGTTGCGGCGGTACCGGCCGCGGGGCTAGCGACGCGGGCCTATAAATAACTTGAAAAAAAAAGCAATGTTTGAGTTTAAGCAAGAATAAAGAATACCAATTTTAGGTGATAAGAAGTTCACCGGGTCAGCTATTAATATTGTAAATGCGAAAGTGAGTTTGTTTGATTCTTATGCTTATCCTCCTAAGCCACTGATTCTATTGCGATGAGTTTTGGTACAGAAATGGATTGGAACCTGGAGACGGTGATAAGCTACTTTTTCTCGCAAAAAACTTACTAGAAGTGAAGTAAAGAGAGGGATAAAATCTGTATAATGATTTCTTATGTTTACGCGAATATTTCATTAAAATAAAACTAATTTAAACGGATTTTATCGCGGTTATTTATTAATTTTGATCGCGACTTTTCGAAAGCTTTTCAGCCTTCGTGGTCACTGGGTGGACTGAACACTGAAGTTGTCCAGAACAGTAACATGAACTTTTAGGCTGAAAAGCTCTCGAAACGTCGGGATCAAAATTAATAAATAACGGCGATAAAATCCGTTTAAATTAGTTTTATTTCAATAAAAATTTGTATTTCGTCATCTGATTTGTTAGGTAAGATTAATATGAGAGATAGCGAAGCTGCAGATAAAAGCTAGCTTATAGTACATTAAAATATGTTGGGCCAAGGTTTCTACCAATATTAGTACCTGTAAATATCATAAATTTTAATTGTAATATCCAAATTGAAGACATTGTCTCTATTGGTAAGTATACAGTAAGTCCAATTTCAAAACAAGTATGATTACTTAGATTTCGTGAAAGACCGGAATTATATATATATTAGAAACGGCGACGAACTGGTCATCCTTTATTTTAGACACAGTAAGAGCATTAATAGTGTTAGGTTTTACAATTAAGCCCCAAGTTACATTATCGAATTGCGGAACGGGGAGTTCAAGAATCATATTAAATGGGTTTTCATTTCTAAAGTCTATTACAGGGTGGATCAATATGTGAGCGATCGTGATGTCTGCAATCGACACTCAGCTATACATAACTGTAACAAGTGCAAACATCTTCCTTTTTATGTAATAGCGGGCAAACGTGCTAATTTGTCACCTGATGGGAAGTGATCACCGCCGCCCATAGACACTCACAACACCAGAAGGTTCGGAGGTGTTTATTTTGGAGTGACTGGCTCTCAAGTGCAACTGTTAGAATAGCTAGCTAGGCGGGCACCAGAAAAAGCTCTACCAGCAAGCTCATAAGCTCATTGTTAGTGATTGCATTCAAACTTACGTCCTATATCGCGGCGTTCCTACACACTACCACTGAGCTATCATCGCTTCCAATCATCTTGTAAAAGAGTTGTACCTAGTAAAAGAAATAAACGTGCAAATCGAGTCTCTTGCTGGTTCTTCTCGATTATTGCTCTACATTCAGAACCGGTAGTACTTTTGACATTCATAAGCGCCTTCTTAGGGCGTGAATTGAATAAAGACTTTTCATTTGATTTGATTACCGGAAAATCTAATTCAAAACACACCTACTTCCTTTTTCATCCCTATTACGTTAATAAACAACACCCAGTAATAACACACTTCATGTTTCTCGAGAACCGGCTTAACGTATTTTTGAGATTTCCCAACGAACTTCGTGCCAAGACAAAACGAACGCCAGCCGAGAGGAATAGGATATCTTTGAAACTCGATAACACGCGTTGCGAGCACTTTGTTATAAACAATGGATACGCCCGCATATTTGCTTAACTACTGTGAGATAATTTTTCATTTACGTTCACTCGTGGATTGTTTTTCTCTCCGAGGTATTTCTTTTTTTTATGGGTTTTACTTTGCCAAGTGTAAAAAAAGTCCACGTTACTTTACACACTTTGAGAATCATAGAGAGACGCAGATAATGCGATTAGCAGAGTAGGGTAACAAAACACTAGCTTTTACCCGCAGCTTCGCTCGTATTAATATATTAATGATGCGATGATAGCTCAGTGGTAGTGTGTACGACTTTGCGTCAAGGGACGTGATTTCGAATCCAAGCACCTACAATGATCTTGAGCTTTCGTTGAAGGAAAACATCGTGAGGAAACCATAGCATGGTGGTAGGGCTTTTACTGATGCGCGCCTGGCTAGCTACCACCCTCAAGTTGAAAATCTGCCGCCAAATACCAATAGGTGTGTTCCGGTAGTTGCACTTGAGAGCCAGTTCCTCCAAAGGTTTAGCGTGTCAACTAACTTGGACCGTATTGTCACTTAAGATCAGGTGCGATTATGGCCATAACGCTAAACCTTAACTATAAAAAAGAAACTTGTCTAATCGGATGACGCAATGAAACATTTCATAACCACCAATTTTCACGTGAAAATTAACACGTTTGTATATGTACGTGTTTTTCCATGTAAAGGTTTTTCATGTTATGAACACGATAGGCGGTACTGTGGTTAAGATATTGACTGCTGCAAAGGGCAGTTCATCGATTCTAGGGCGAGCTAATCTATATTAAAAATAAACTTCTTATATATATATTTTACGACGTTCGTTTCACGTGTCTCAAGTGGCTGCATCGAGAGTACTGCGTTCGAGTGCAGTATCCATTTGTAATGCGAGGCTAATGTTGAATAATATATTGGATACGTTTTACTTAGCGCTCATCTCGAACATTCACGATCGCAGACTTTACCGTTCCTTTACTAACGTGCATTACAATCACTAATTCAAGTCGGATGGTGTTATAGGTCCACCGTTACAATCGGTCGTTCTGGGCTTGGCGCGAATGAATGTGCTTCGAGCGTTGTTAGCGTTAAATGGAACGTAGTCGTTGTACATTTACGAATTTCTTTCCTTGCGTGCACACCTTGTGGAACCAACTTGCAATCTGAAGCGATGATAGCGCAATGGTAGTGTGTACGGACGTCGCATCAAAGGGCGTGAGTTCGAATCCGTCCACAATGAGTATGAGCTTTTGATGGAGGAAGCATCGTGAGGAAACCATAGCAGGGCTTTTTCTAATGCCTGGCTAGATACCACCCTCAAGTTGGAAAATCTCAGCTGCACTTGAGAGCTAGTCACTCTCAACGAACTTGGGCTATATCGTCACTTAAGATCGGGTGAGATTATTTCCATAACGCTATGCCATAACCTATAAATAATAAAAATTATTTCTGTTTGTTTCTGGATCGATAGGACGTGGGAATCTTCAAGAAGAGAGCTGACTCTCTCCTTAAAGGTCGGCAACGCACCTGCGATTCTTCTGGTATTGTAGATGTCCATGGGCAGCGCTGATCACTTACCATCAGGTGACAGGCTAGCACCATTGCCCCCAATTCCAGAAAAAAAAAATGTGTTCGAGAAACGTCTTCAGTTCTAAAGTGAACTTCAACCAAATGAAGTAATTGCTAAGTAGTCAACGAAGCAAGCATCAAAGTGCTTCAGTTCTCGAGTGGTATGATCAGCGGAATATAGTTTTAAAGTACGGAACTTCTAGGTCGGCTGTGTAACTACTAATTCTCCAGCTTTCCCTTATATTTATTTTAATATTGATTTTGTCAAATGTACCGGATGTCGTAATAAAAAGTTTCATACAAAGTCTACCCCTCTCTTTACCCCACTTCCAATAAGGTTTTCGCGAGTACAAGTAGCCGGTCACCCATTCCTGGTTTCCATTTATCTCTATACCAAAATTTATCATAATCGATTCAACGGTTTAGGCGTGAAAGCGTAACAAACTCACTTTCGAATTTATAATATTTGTGAAATTTGTGCTGGTAACACTATCAACTGAAGGAATAAATAAGTAAATTTGAACGCTTTAGATATATAGGTACTCTCACTTGGATCACAGGGACAGTATGTATGGGACGTGAGACCGAATCCAACCGCCTACAATGAGCTTGAGGTTTCGGTAAAAGAAAACATCGTGGTGAAACGATAGCATGGTGGTAGGGCTCTTCTAATGCCTGTCTGTCTAACTGAAATGAGTTCAAAATCAGCCACCAAAATCTATAGTTATATTCCGGAAGTTAGACTTGAGAGCCAATCCCTCCACTAGCCTTAGCGTGTCCAGCAGCATCTAAGGAAAAATCATCACTTAACATCAGGCGAGATTGTGACCATTATCATATAACTATAGAGTATCATAATGGGAGAAAAGAAATTACCAGTAAACACGCATGAGGAATAAATCAGTTAACAGTAATGGCTGTTTCATCGTAGCCACAGAACCACGTCAGGAGAGTTAACCAGTGACATAGTGTATTAAGGTTCAAAAACAGCCAGTGTATATTCAGGAGTCAAAAAATTAGCAAGCTGGCATGACTGTGCTGTTCCCTGATACACTGCTACCTACAGACAGTATGTTATAGATTTTGTGCTTTCGTGAGGTACAGTGCCATTTTTTTTCGTTGCAAGACCTTACCTTCCACCGAGCAGATGAAGCATGGATTATGTCAGATTCTTACTGACTAAAAACCTACGGACTCTGTAGCTTTAACTAGGATTGATGGAGCGATTTCGCATTTATCTTCTACTTCCGGTAAGATCCAAACCTTATTAAGGGCCCTCTCTACTAAGTTTGGAACTTGCACACCCAGACAAACCTTCGGAGAAGTGCGCGAAGAAGTTACTTAACCTGTTTACTCACTTCACATTAAAAAGAAAAACCAATTAATTTATTTATTTAATTTTGTTTTTTATTCCCTTACAAAAACCCCATTGAAACACAATTTTATCTTCGATGACATGTTTATTTTAGTACATCAAACGTCTTGAATTTAATAAAACATCTCGTTATTAGAGTTACTTAGTAAAGCTGGTGTTCCATTGGCTTATTTGAACGCTCTACAAAAAATTCGCTTGACACGCTGCATAGTTTGGTTTAGTATTGAAACACGTGATTTACAATTTACAATATACATATCATCGGGAGACCTTCAAAACAATTTTTTATAGTTAATTGATTTAGCGTTGTAACAACAATTTCATATAATATTAAGCAACGATGTCGCCTAAGATGGTGGGCACACTTAACTTAGTGGAAGGACTAGCTCTGAAGTGAAACTACCGGAACATGCCTTTAGTTATATTTGTATAGTGTACATATAATTGAAGCGATGATAGCTCAGTGGTAGTATGTACGACTTCACGTCAAGGGACGTGAGTTCGAATCCAAGCACCAACAATTAGCTTGAGCTTTCGGTGAAGGATAACATCGTGAGGAAACCATAGCATGGTGGTAGGGCTTTTTCAAATGCCCGCCTGGCCAGCTACCACCCTTACCTTGTAAAACCTGACGCCAAATACCAATAAGTGTGTTCCGGTAGCTGCACTTGAGAGCCAGTTCCTCCACAGGTTTAGCGTGTCTACCAACTTGGGCCGTATCGTCACTTAACATCAGATGAGATTATGGCCATAACGCTAAAACTTTAAGTATAAAAAAAAGGTATTTGGTGGCAGATTTTCAACCTGAGAGTGGCAGCAAGCCAGGGGAGCATTGGAATAAACCCTACCAAAATACTATAGTACAAATCATATCGTTTATTTTTCAAAAGTAGGATAATAGTATAACTTTATAGAAAACAAAAAAATATTACCATATCAGAAACCATTCAAGAGATATTAGACAATAATTATTTAAAGTGTTCTCATGCACGTGATTCAGATTGTGTACCGTTTTACTGTGTCTGTTTATCTGTTTGTCTGTACACGTAACACATTAAATTCCTACATTCGCCGACGAAATCACAAACACCGCTAGCTTATAACATTATATAGTATTGCTTCTAACGTGTTGTCTCTCCAATGGAACGCCACCTTTATAGTAGAAAAGTTTGCGTAATGCATCCGTATGTTTTTCCAAAGGGGATCATAGCTTCGGCAATTTCCTTGTAAAAACAAAGGGTCCCAAACGAAATATAATAAATTTTTAATGCAATCCAATGGGTATCTTATTTATTCATTACAATTCCGAACACGCTATTGACTAAATACATTACAGACAATGTAACGTTTTAAATAAACTCTCAAAAACGTTAAGTTAACTATAAAGCTAAAAGAGAAAATAATATAACATAGATAGGTAGTGAAGGTTTTTTGACAGGTTGTATAAGAAATATTTGCTCTTTGAAAGATAATAATTTCTGTATTACATTTGCGATATTCATAGTAAATACTTTACATAATAATTCACAAGTTTCAAAATCAAACAACACTTCCGTAACAACTTTTCTTCTATTTTACCACTGTTATCCGTAAACTTTGTAGCTGTTTTCTCTAGACATATCTGCTCTAGGTCGGTCTAAATCTAGGTCTAAATTATCATTCATTAGATCTTTCTTAATTACGGGCATCCATGTATCCCACCCATCCACGGGCATTTGAAGAGATGATAGCTCAGTGGTAGTGTGTACAATTTTACCTACAATGAGCTTGAGCGTTCGGTGAAGGAAAACATCGTGAGGAAACCATAGCATGGTGGTAGGAATTTTTATGATGCCCGACTAGCTAGCTACCACCCTCAAGTTGAAAATCTACCGCCAAACACCAATAGGTGTGTTCCGGCAGTTGCACTTGAGAGCCAGTTCCTTCACTTCACAGGTTTAGCGTATCTACCATCTTGGGCCGTATCGTCACTTAAGGTCAGGTGAGATTATGGCCATAACGCTACACCTAAAGTATAAAAAAAAATGTAGCCGACGCTTTTTCGGTCCTGGCTTACGATGCAGTTCTTGGTCACGTCATCACCTAGCCATCTCATGACTAGACATGATTTACAAATTACAAATTAATTGAATTGCCGGACAGTAGGTTCAAGAACCATGTCAAACGGGTTTTGATGTCAAAAGGCTATTATAGGGTGGATGAATATGTGAGCGATCGTGATGTCTGGAATTGACGCCCCTCTCTGTACATCCGCTAATAACTACTGTAACATATTAAATCATTGTTTATATGCGTAAGAATAAGACTTAATAAAAAAAGATGCAGTTCGAGTTTCTTGCCGGTTCTTCTCGATGACTGCGTTACTTTCCGAACCGGTAGTAATTTTTGACGTTCATAAGCGCCTTCTTAGGGACTACATTGAATAAATAATGATTTGATTTGATTTGAATAATATTTCACATTCTTCTTTGGTAGCAAATAAATATTTTTCTGACAAATACACACTAATGAAATGTGTTTTTGGTATTCAACAGTTAAATTACGTTTTCGGAACCGGCTGAGGCATGTCCACCTTTCTCGGTTTATTTTCAGCTGTAAATATATATTTCTTTCTACTGTTTTAATACAGCACATTTGATTTGTTTTACGGTTCCATTTTCATGTGCCCAGGGTTCCGTTTACTTATAACAAAGTTAACTATAATCGATTCATTGGTTTGGACTTGAATCACCGAAATAAACAAACTCACAAATGCATTTATAATCTAGCAATAAATAAAAAAATCACCACATGATTAAGATGGCAAAATTTGCACGTATTGTTGTTTATTACGTTATTGTATTTTTATTTATATATTGTATTTATTGTATTACACAATTGTTCTTCCTAGCACTAATATTTCAGTCGACTGATTCGTTGCGGAGCTTCACTATATACCTCTCTTCAGTATTGCAAAACACACGTTTTTATAGCTTCTGTAAGGGACTACCCCGCGGCCCTTGCGTGGCTTGCCCGATGTGATTGTTAGGACCACTTAGCTTAGTAAGTTAAAACCTGTTGGTTAGGTAAGGTCGCGAAACTTTGTTCGTTTTTCGGTATGCTGCCCAAGCCGAGGTTCGGCCATTCTGGCACCCTTGCGCCCGCTGCCATAGAGCTAAATGCCCTCGGCATTCGCCCCAAAAAGTTCGGTGAAGCTGTCGAAACCCAAAGGCTGACAGCGTACGTCAGGACGAAACAAAAACAAAAAATATATATTACCAATAACGGAAGCTGAAAGCGAGGTAATTGATTGAATTATCAAAATTTAATTACAATTTAAATTCATAAAGTTATCTTTAATCAAACGTGTAAATATCTGAACCCCTGAAATATTATATATAACTGTGTCCGCGACTCCGTTCGCGTGGAACGAAAATTTTATTTAATCCTTTTCATAAAAAAAGTTATATACTCAATGTTACTCATGACTAATGTAGCATTCTAATGGCGAAAGAATTTTTGAAATCGGTCCAGTAGTTCTTGAGTTTATTCGTTACAAACAAAAATACACATATTTCCCCTTTATAATATTAGTATAGATAAATATACTTTATACTATGAACGTAACATGTGTATTCTAAACTTATTTATATCTGACAATAAGACAAATGAATCATCAAACGAGTTAGAAGCGATGATAGCGCAGTGGTAATGTGTAGGAAAGTCGCGTCATGGAACGTGAGCTCGAATTCAAACACCTACAATGAGCTTGAGCTTTCGGAGAAGGAAAACATCGTGAAGAAACGATAGCATGGTGGTAGTACTTTGTCTGATGCCCACCTGGCTAGCTACCACCGTGAAGTTGAAAATCTACCACCAAATATCAATAAGTGTGTTCCGGCAGTTGCACTTAAGAGCCAGTCCCTCCAATAAAGACCGGTACGCATCTGCGATTCCTCTAATGTTAAGGATGTCCTCGGGCGGCGGTTGTCACTTACCACCCGGCGAAACGCTTGCTAGTGTGTCCTCTATTACATAAAAGGAAAACGAAACTAAAAGATAATGATTTCTTTTGTTTACGCGAATATTACTAATCGAAATAAAACTAATTTAAACGGATTTTATCGCGGTTATTTATTAAATTTGATGCCGACGACCCCGCGATCACGAAAGCTAAAAGCTTTCGAAACGTCGGGATCAAATTTAATAAATAACCGCGATAAGATCCGTTTAAATTAGTTTCATTTCGAAACTAAAAGATGTACGTGTATATATATATATATATATAAATAGCATGGTTACTAATATCATGATGTACTTATATGTAGAGCGCGAAATCATTCTATTAGTCAATTTAAATGATTTATGTTACATTCTCGGAAACATTTATTCCTCCTCCAGTTTGTCGTAACATTAACAAATCTATACCGCACGGGCGTCGTTTCTTGGAAGCGGTTTTGACATACGACTCTAAATTTACAACCCAAATAAGACGTAGTAAAACCAACTCTTATTACTGGATTAGTAAGATTTTTTACAGTCTTATTTGTGATAATTCATCTTGTCGGTTGAAGAAAATTGCTAACGCTATGAGTTGCGAAGCTGCTTCATCTGATAGAATCTAATGCGATTTTAAACTTATCTGGGTCACAGTGAGTATAATATATTTGAAGTGGGATTTAGACAGCAAAACGATGCCTTATGTAAGTGCAAAGGAACATAGCAAAGGAAAATTGAATAGGCGGCAAACGAGCAAGCGTGACTCCTGATGGTAAGTCATTACGACCGCCCATAGACATCCATAATACCAGAGGAATTGCAGATGCATTACCAACCTTTATGGGATACTGGCAGTCAATTACCACTGCCGGAATCTGCCGCCAAATACCTAATGGTATCTGGCGGCAGATTTTTAACTTGAGGGTGGTAGCTAGCCAGGCGGGCATCAGAAAAAGCTCTACCCTCACTACCTCCTACTACTACCACTACCTCACGATGTTTCCCTGCACCGAAAGCTCAAGCTCACTATAGGTGGTTGGATTCGAACTCACGTCCCATGACGCGGCGTTCCTACACACTACCACTGAGCTATCATCGCAATTCTAGCTCGGCATGAGCTAGATGGTTCTCAATGTCTTCGCCTACAATAAAACTCAATTTTATAGTTAAGTCATACACCATCTCCTTAAGACATCTCTTTCTTTGAGGAATAGGTGAAAAAGTTCACTCAAAAAGATCACTTTTTTCAAGAAATATGAAAATTGGCAACTGTACGTACCTAACTATGTAGTATTATTACCAATAACATCTATGTGGGTACAGTAAAATACATGATCAGTTTAATTACAAACGCAAACACAGTTTCGTTGATAGACAGTGTGTTAAGTTTTGCTAGGGAATGTTTTCAAAACCGAGGAAATTAACCGTCCCCTGTCGACGTACGTTACACGGAGCGAAATCCCTGCGTGTGGATACCAGATTTCGTAACTATTTCGAATTGTTTCTGATGGACCCACGTTACTAAATAGTTTTGAACTAACTCAGACCTTTATCCTTCAAACTATGTAGGTCACAGGTACAAAGCCGGCTGTGTCAATCAAATTGTTTTTAGTTTTGACAATGCCTACAGATGATAATACATTAGATACAAAACCTTAGTTTGGATATAGATTTGAATAAACTACATAGTTCATAATAGGGCCATGTTACTATGGCTTTGAGATCTTCGTGACGTTACCATAGTAACAATAGTCCGACCTACCCCACCAAGGGACTCATACAAATACGCAACTAAACCCAACCTTCACTGGCCATTTGTTTTTGGTCTTTATAGCCGCAAAATTAAGGTTGATTTCTTTTTTTTGTATATAGTTAACCGAGCATAAACAATTTTCGACCCTTGGTTATTCAGTAATACAATTCTGTTACTATTTCAAGGGGGAACATTTCCTTCAGCCTTGTTAAAGTTCCTATTTTCTTAAGTGATAACTTCGTAGGCCACATTAGGCTATTTGCATGTATGTACAATCTTCAAGGTCGCGTTACCAACATTCTCGCGTCACGCGACTCAAACTACATTAATAATATTTTTACGTTCATTGTATTACATTTAAATACAACCGCTACGTTTTTATTTATATTTTTATTATGTTATAGCGGGAAAACTAGCAATTGTTTCACCTGAGGGTAAGCGATCACCAGTGCCCACGGACACCCACAATAGCAGGAGAATTAGAGGTGCATTGCCAGCCTTTACTTAGGAGGGACTGGCTCTCAAACGCTAATGCCGGAACACGCCTATTGGTATTTGGCGGCAGATTTTCAACTTGAGGGTGGTAGCTTTGCAGGCGGATATCAGAAAAAGCGCTACCACTATCGAAATATGTAATGTAACGGAATATTAATTACTAGTATTCATGAAAATAAAACTAATTTAAACGGATTTTATCGCGGTTATTTATTAATTTTGATCCTGACGTTTCGAATGTTTTTCAGCCTTCGTCGTCACGGAGCGGACTGAGGTGTAGGTTGTCCAGATCAGTTCATGTTACTGTACTGTACTGTACTACTACTACTGTTCTAGTATTTGCTCGTGGCTTCACGCGCGTCAATGTTGAATTTATTTATTCACACGAAAAATTGGTATTTAAGGAATAATTCGTCAATGCCGATATTTGTAAAGACTATTCAATCGTCCAGACGGTTTTAACACTGTTTCTGGGAGTACTTTATTCCATGACCGTACAAGCCAATCTGAGATCGGTTCACTCCACCGCTAAAAGAATATATATAAGTAGAGCTTTGTCCGTTATTATCAGCGTGATCACGTTAAACGCGTGTTAGGTTGTGCTCTTTCTGACCTGCGTACACAGATTTCCGCCAGTCGTTCTTAACCTCAGCGAGCTTCTACCATCCTGCGTGATCGATATTGAAGGAAATCAAGTCACAATTAATACAATCTTTAAATTACGGCACCTAGCATGACTCGACGTGGAAAACGAGAAGATTCCATTCCTTGCACATCCCCAAGCCAGCGTAACCCTAGTTTTTCCAACTTGGCAGCTGTGCACTTCCGGGAGCCTCTCGTTAAAATACACTCAAGAGGCCATCCACATTGATTATAATAGCACTGGTAGGTAGATATAACCCGGAAATACTGCTGACCACCGATGCATTCGAAGTTTAGCAATAGTTATCCTTGTGTTACTGGCTTTAATGCCTCCCAGCTCCTGAAGATACATGTACTGGCTTTAACTAAAAGAAAGAAAATGTATTGTTGGACGAAATCAGACAGTACAAAATGAAACGTGACAAAAACAGTCACTGTGTTTTATCTGATGTGATATAACGTGACGTTGTGGACTCTCAAATGCAACTACCGAAAAAAACGCCAGGATCAGAGAGTAGAAGATGACTGAAGGCTGTCCCTGGCTATAGTGGGTAGTGTTGGGTGATTAGAACACGATGAGTCACGACACGCTTTGACTTGAGTTCGGGTAATGCGCGCGCGCACTGCGATCAGGAAGTAAGTAAAGATTGGGCATTAAATACCTCGGTATTAAAAATGAGTAGCAGCTAGCCGGGCATTTAGAGGAAGCTCTACCAAAATGCTGCAATTTCGTCATGATATTTTCTGTATCGAAAGCTCAGGTTCATTGCACGGATTCAAATTCACGACCATTACTATCACTGAAATAGACATTTATGATGAAAATAGTTTTCATGGGATAACTTATTCCTAAATGCGGTATTATGGGAGATGATTTCGATTATTGGAAGCTAGCACAAGCCTGCGATCTGATTATGCATTTAATTAAATCGGAACCCAAAAGACCAATTGCCAGACCTCAAGACACTGTGAGCTCTTTCTGCGTAGATCGGAACAGTAACAAAATTAAAATGTAAACTGAAGGTAGATACATGTAACATTAACTTTTCTGGACAACCTACACTTCAGTCCATCCCTTGACTACCAAGGCTGAAGAGCTTTCATAACGTCGGGATCAAAATTAACAAACAACCGCGATAAAATCCGTATAACTTAGTTCTATTTCGATAAGTCTCGGCTAGTTAACTTTTTTTTTACTTTAATTTAAAGAGTGATGAAACAGCTGTATATAGCACTCCGACGCACCCTGTATAACTGTCCGTACCACGCGTAAACTGCAGCGGACGTGTTACAGTTAATTACAATAACTGAGCACCCGCTCGGACACGTGTTGCTCGTTAAACTCGTACTAAGCGTGCTTAAGTTATGAGAGATAGCGTTATTTGTATTACACTGATCATCTGCAGATGTTGTTCTGTTCTTTTCAGTTTTCGGTAAAAATCTATATGTCTGTTTTATGGAACGAAGATCCTCATGGGGCGTCGCGAACAAAAAAACGTCTGTAATGTTAGCGTAAGTTTTTTATGTATAGTCTATGTATGATGGCTATACAGTGTCTAATGTATAGTGTACGCGATGACTGGTGTTATTATATATTTTTATAAATCATCGTAAACAAAATAAAGGTGTTAAGATAATTTTGTAAAACAGTTTGTAAATGTATACCAGAATAATTATTTTCTTTATCCTTCGAATAGAACTTGAAATTAATATATTTATAATAAGTAACTTCGTTCCTATCCGGTGTCTCACGACACCACTCGTTTTCGTCCATCTGTGACCAGTTTGCAGGCAGATATGTATATGTATGAAGCGATGATTGCGCTGTGGTAGTGTGTACGACTTCGCGTCTAGGGACGTGAGTTCGAATCTGATCACCTACAGTAAGCTTGAGCTTTCGGTGAAGAAAAACATCGTGAGGAAACCATAGCATAGTGGACGGGCTTTTTCTGATGCCTATCTGGCTTGTTACCACCCTCAAGTTGAAAATCTGCCGCCAAATACCAACAGGTGTGTTCCGGCAGTTTCACTTGAGAGCCAGTTCCTAGCGTGTGTACAAACTTGGGCCGTATCGTCACTTAAGATCAGGTGAGATTATGGCCATTACGCTAAGCCGTAACTATAAAAAAAAAATGTTAATAAAATATATATACAATCGTGAAAAATACAAACGTTTCCGCTTATCACTTCCTGTCTAACCAAATCGAACGTGTTCAGTTAGCCTAATTGGCGAAAACTTTAGGGTGAAATGTATGTTTCAAATTAATGATTTTCGTGTCCATGACACTTTCTTAAACGCTGTATAATGTTACCACTCGACTGCGTAACATGGAGGATGCGTATCTATAATAATTATTATATAACTAGTTGCGCCTGCGGCTTCGTTCGTGTGGGACTAAAACTTATTTTATCAGTTTCGCCCGTTCTTTTGACTTTTCTCAATAGGGTTTTTGTTGTGTTTGACAAATTCTAAACCAGGAAATTATCACAAGACGAATTTATAATTAAGGTTAATATCCAATTAATAATACGTAATAACTATATTTTTTTTTACCTATTCATCGAGACGTTCGTCATGAATCATCAATAAAGTCTTCACGGTTGTAAGCTTATAAGTTGTTACCGAACCAATTGTAATTAGGCGGTAAATAATAGTTTTTGTGAGCAGTGACGTTCACCAGTTGTTTTGATATTTACTTTGTTCCAACTAGAGGTACAATACTTGAATTTCGGTATATCGAAAATACTATTGTTGTCGTGTATATTTACTTAGTTCCAAGTCGAGGAACAATAGACGACTTTAAATGTATCGATAATAGCATTGTTGTTATGTATATTTACTTTGTTCCAAGTCGACGAACAATACTCGAGTTTCGATGTCTCGAAAATAATATTGTCAACATGTCACAGTTCAATATACAGAATCCGCCATGAAAACGCTTGAAAAGAATATTCGATATGAGTTTATTTCCTTAAAATCGATTTACCAAGACTCCGGTATGCAAACTTTTTAAGGAGTTTTTTTTTTTTACTTTCATAGGTTCTTATGGCAACAATCTAACCTGATGTTAAGTGACGACGTGACACAAAATGGCGGACACGATAAGCCTGGTGGAGGGACTGGCTCTCAAGTGCGACTGCCAGATCATACCTATAGATAGGTGTTTGGCGGCAGACGTCGACTTGAGGGCGCTAGCTAGCCCGATGGGCATTAGAAAACTCCCTACAACCTTGCTAAGGTTTCTTCACGACGCTTTCTGTCACCGAGTGTCAAATAAATACAAAAGTTAATTAAAAAGCTCTACATTTACGCACTGATTCCCTTTTGGTATCCAAATTAGCCACAGCATATGTACTGTCAAGCGATTGTTCAACAAACAGCGAAAACTTCCCATGAATTGCTGATCTCGCGAGGTCCAGGGTTGTTTTCCGAATGCGCTCAGGTTTTGAAGTGATGATAGCTCAGTGGTAGCGTGTACGACTTTGCATTTAGGGACGTGAGTTTGAATCCAACCACCTATAATGAGCTCGAGCTTTCTGTGAAAGGAAAACACTGCGAGTAAAGCATAGCATGGCGGTAGGGCTTTTTCGAACCAACCTGGCTAGAAACCAACCTCATTGTTGAAAATCTGCCACCAAATACCAATAGGTGTGTTCCGGCAGCTGCACTTGAGAGACAGTTCCTCTAAAATTTTAACAGGTCTACCAACTTGGGCCGTATCATCACTAAATATCAGGTGAGATTATGGCCATAATGGTAAACCTTAACTACAAAAAAAAAAAAACATGCAAAAACGTCGCTTTCCCATGCTAAAAGAAAACTACCGTAGCCAATTGCTTATATTTCCTCGATACACTAATTTTCCATACAATATAATGGTACATTACAATAAGAGTGGCCGACGATATCGCCGGCTGTTTCAACAATGAGTTTGTATAAAAGATGTGATCACGTCGAGAATCATCACATCCTGAGAATGCAGGGAGCGGGCAAGTTTATATTGGCTTTATGCCTGATCATCTCCGTTTGGGAAGCGGCAAGCGACACGTACTATTCTTCGTTTTACGAAAAAGTCTTAAACAGTACTCAAATAGCGGCTTATACTGCCAACGGAACTTTAGCGTGAGTTTATTTTCTTTCATACATTTTTATATAATTATTCATAGATCCTGTTCTATGGTAGCTGCGGTATATTTAATTTCCATCAGCTAAATAACTATTCTCATTTTAACTATTTCTATCACCCAGCATGTATAAGTTGTTCCGATGTTTGGGGTTGACTTCGGGTATGAACATCTCGGGCTACGTCGCCTCTGAACCTTTAGTGAGGTCACAGCCAAAGGCCTGTTCAAAGGAATTAAAAATTGATTCATATATCTGAAATTTCATATACAGTTAACTAAGGAGTAATTGTAACTATTTATATCTTTATACTGATTAGCGGTAAAATAACACCATTTTAGACTTGTCTCTAATCTTTTGAGAAATATTTTTACCAAAGAAAACATATCCTTGATGAAACCTGATAAAGCGGTGATGACTCAAAAATACCGCGTTGATGAACGTTAGTTTGAATCTCTCCAATGATCAGAAAGTGATTAGAGCTTTTTCTGATGCCCGTCTAACTATCAATCACCCTCAAGTTGAAAATCTGTCGCCAAATACCAATAGATGTAATCCGGCAGTTGCACCTGAGAGCCAGTTCCGCCACAGGTTTAGCGTGTCTACCAACTTGGGTCGTATCATCACTTAAGATCAGGTGCGATTATGATCAAAATACTAACATCTTAACTATAAAAAATAATACCAGAAATAAACTTTTTTTTAAATAAAAGTGTATGCGTTACAGGACATTTGATTGAAAGAGGAAAATAATTTAATGACAATTATTTTTTAGCAATTGCACAATCGTTGTTGCGGCCTGTAATTCAAGTGAAGCAAGACGTATAGATGGAACATGCAACAATATAAATCATCCAACGAGAGGTGGCACGCGCACACCTCAAAGCACTCACCTGACCAAAGTCTTCAATAAGACAACGTCTACATGTAAGTTAAATAGAAATACAAGCTTTCATACTTATAAATGTAATCTCTTCACAGAAGAAACCTTTAATGTTGTCGTTATTAATGCAATTGACCCACTTTTATTTTTACACACGAATTTCTAAATATTGGTGACATATCCTATGTATATCGTATAAATGAAATGAATTAAAAATCCCATCTCGGTACAGCGGCGCATGGTACTTGAAAATTAGCGAATTATTCTAAAATTTTAATATCATGGGACGTGAATTCGTATCCAACAAAATCGTGAGAAAACTATAGCACGGTGGTAGGGCTTTTTCTAATGCCTGTCTGGCGAGTTACTACCCTCAAGTTGAAAATCTGCGGCCAAATACCAACAGGTGTGTTCCAGCGGTGGCACTTGAGAGCCAGTCGCGTCACAGGTTTAGCATGTCTACCAACTTGGGTCGTATCGTCACTTAAGATCAGGTGAGGTTATGGCCATAACGCTAAACCTTAAGTATAAAAAAGTTAAACAAATGTCTAATGAACAGATTAAACCCAAACTCATTGTGTTTATTTTTACAGTTTAAATTCAAATTCACAATGTTTCATTAATATTTTTTAATTATGTTTTAGTGTTCGATCCCAGGCTTAGTGCGTCTGGTAAACCTTTGCTGCCAACAAGAAACATACGTACCGCGCTAATCTCTGATGGCATTGTCGAGGACAGTTATTTCACTCAAAGCGTTACCCATTTCCTTGTCTTCTTAGCTACTGACATGACCAATACAAAAGACACAAGTAAGTATGACCACTTTATAACACATTCTGTAGGTTCGAACCCTCATTTCTTTATCTGGCTAAGTTATTGTGTAAGATATCAATATAAGTTCATTGCCAGCTATACCGAAATATATTTCAGTATATATACAAATCTGCAGTTACATGTTTATTATATTCCAGCAAACTATGTATCTTGGAGGCCATTCTGCTGTTCATCAGCAGGAAAATCTGATTATATGTGTGCCCCGAATTTGGTGCCAGATGATGACTATGTCCACCGGTTTACTAACATTAAATGCCTCAACATGACTCGACCACTCACATTCCAGACTTCTGGTTGCGTCGCAAACACCACAGCACCGTCGAGGGTAATAAATTTCACTCCGATAAATATAGAAAACGATTTTATTCTTAGATATTTTGATTTTGAAGCAGTTGCTTTCAAGGTTCATTTATGTAACGAACAATTGTCTAACTAAACATTACTTTATGGTGCCAATTTTATAGCAAATCAATAAAATAAATTAAGATGTAGAAATCGGTATACTAAAGTCAAAAAATTCTGAAAACTAACCCACGTGACTTCGCCATGGAAGTATTCACTATGAAACAAATTATATAAAAATTCATCGTTAAATGGTCCCTAAGGACCAAGAACACTTCAAGGATTATGGTTCTCAGTCTTCAGTGAGAACTGTATCATATAATGCGAATTGTCCAATGGCTAAAAGAGATTTCGAATGGAACCGTCATAAGAAGCCAACAGTATTTTGGAATTAAGTTAAAACAGTTGAATGAGTATAAACCTATAACACTTTGTTCAGAGTACCAAATTGTCTGGATGTGGCCGTATAAAAATACTGACGTGAAAGTTACTTATTATTACGCTCACACTGGATACTAATTTTTATGAAACTAGCGCTATTTATAACATTTGCTGTAACATTTATTGACAAGAAGTTTATTGGCCCTATTAATTTATGAGAGACAAAGTCCGCGTGAACTGTATAAAAAAAATTGTTCAAGACTTCACAATTAAAATTCTACGCATGGGTCTATTGCAACGGCACCTGTAAACCGTTACTTCATCAACTAATTTGTTCGTATTCATTAGATCTCCTCAAATTTTCTAACGTAATGCCCCAAAAATTACAGGTTATTCATAAAATTTGATGCTAATATAAACTCTTTTCAGATCGTCGACGCTACACCTTCATTGGACTTGTCACCAATTTATGGTAATGTTTTGGAACCAGCCAGAAGAACTTATGTTAATGGTACATTGGCCACAGAAACAGTTGACGAAAGAGTTTTCCCGATAAGTAGTAAGTAAAATTTTGGTCATACTTACAAGTAGTAAGATCAGGTCAGTAAATTAATGAAATAAGTGATAGCAGAAATATGTTTCAATGATAAGTTTCATAAGTGATCATGTAATTGATCTTAAGCCGGCATTAAAGTGAAAGCAGGAATATGTTTCAATTGTAAGTTTCATAAGTATTTAATCTTGAGCTGGAATTAAAGTGACACCAGGAATATTTTTCAAAAATAAGTTTCATGAGTGATCATGTATGTAGTCTTGAGCCGGAATTAAAGTGACAGCAGGAATATGTTTCAACGATAAGTTTCATAAGTGATAATTTATTTAATCTTCAGCTGGAATCAACCTTTTGCTTGGTGTCAACTTTTTCCCGATCATCTTCTTCTGGAGGTACCATAACTATATTGCGGAACAATTACTGGAAGTTAACCCATCTTGGACTGACAATCAGACGTTTAGTGCAGCTAGAGAAATAAACATTGCCGTCGCAAACCAAATGTACTATTACGAACTCCTGCCTGAAATGATGGGTAAGATTTGTTTACGTTTTCTTCTGCATCATATTTACATATAATAACACTCTATTTCATTTTATTTCAAACTATCTGAGCCAGTGAACTAAAATATATATCATCATCTAAAATCGATTTTCTTTATTCAAACCAAAAATCCTGGATCAATTTAGGCCCTAAGTAAGCGCCTATGAACGTCAAAACTACTACCGGTTCGGAAAGTAACGCAGTCATAGAAAATAATGGCCAAGAAACTCGATCTGCATCTTTTTTTAGGTCTTACTCTTATCTTTTTATACAATAGTTTATTGTGGTACATTAGTTATTAGCGGATGCACAGAGATGGATGTCAATTCCAGACATCACAATCACTCACATATTTATCCACGCAATATCTCGCTAAAGCTCAAATATATTTTGACCGATTTGTATGTTTTTTTTATTGTATGATTATGAATATAACATACGTCCAAATATATTTTTAATGTATGACAAATAAATAAAGTTTGATGCAAATCGGTAAATCAACAAAGTAGAGGAAAGCTTTATGATCAGATCTATTAATATTAAGTTTGATAAAGCCATAAAAACGGTTTTATAATGCCATCTAAATATACGGGAATATGTGTATGATATTTAATGATTTCTTATGTTTACGCGAATATTATTCATCGAAATCAAACTAATTTAAACGAATTTTATCGCGGTTATTTAATAATTTTGAACGCGACCTTTCGAAAGCTTTTCAGCTTTCGTGGTCACGGGGCGGACTGAGGTGTAGGTTGTCCAGAAAAGTACATGTTGCAGGAATCCGTTTAAAATCCATTTAAATTAGTTTTATTTCAATGTGTATAATATTATTAAAATTTTAGGTACTGACAACCTTGTAGCCGACGGAGTTATCTCAGATTCAACGGATTTTAGAGATATTTATAACAGTAGTAAGAGCCCTGAAGTCTTTACGGAATCACTTATTGCCCTTCGGCTTATCCATAAAATGCAAGACGGCAAGTTGAAGTTAGTTGAAACTCAGATTTGTATTAATTTGTTTAAACACATATCACTTTGGAACACAGTTATATTTACATGAGAGTTAAAAAAAAAATCACCATGAACTAACTACACAGTATCACAGTAACGCAAAATATAGTGGCATGTAATAACGTTTTAGATATGGTATAAGCAAACTGTAGGACGATATAGATTTTGTAGTGACGATAGCTCAGTGATAGAGTGTACGACTTCGCGTCAAAGGAAGTGAGTTTGAATCGAACTACCTACAATGAGCTTGAGCTGCCGGTGAAGAAGAACATCGTGAGGAAACCAGAGCAAGTTGGTAGGGTTTTTTCTAATGTCCGCCTGGTTAGCTACCACCCTCGAGTTGAAAATCTGCGGCCAAATACCAATAAGTGTGTTCCGGTAGCTGCACTTCAGAGCCAGTCCATCCAATAAAGGCCGGTAACGCACCTGCTATGCTCCTTGTGCTGTGGGTGTCCATGGGTGGCTGGGATCACTTACCATCAGGTGACACGCTTGCTCGTTTGCTTCCTATTCCATAAAAAACACTTTAAGGAAATGAAGTATTTATAATTTCATCCAGAATTCTTCAATGCATTTATGCAGACCCCTTGTAAACTTTATATTGCGTTACGGGCTAGTGAATATACGTTGGATGAATTTTTTTTTTAGTTTCAAATTCAGTAAAAACGAACACCTTGTTCCAGATTTTACAGTACAAATGGTACGTACTTGAATCAGACGTTCCCAATGGTAAATTTCACTTCCAATACTGATTTCCTGAAAAAAAATCAAACTATGGACAAAGTGGTCCAAGCATTCTTTAGACAACCCACTGGAAACCTCAATGATACAATAGCAGATCCTGATGTGAGTATATTTATTTTAAATACAAAAGCATTTTCGACATAAATGTATTTTTTTTTAACTTATTAAAATTTAGCGTTATGGCCATAACTTCATCTGATCTTAAATGACGACACGGCCTAAGTTGGTAGACACGCTAAACTTGTGGAGGAACTGGCTCTCAAGAGCAACTGCCGAAACACACCTATTGGTATTTGGCGGCAGGTTTTCAACTTGAGAGTGGCAGCTAGCCAAAAAAGCCCTACCACCGTGCAATGCTCGTACGTTATCCAGTAAGCTTATAAATTGATCTAAATTTATAGGAACGGCTGTTTCCTTAATTACTCTTTCGACGTCTTCCCAGGTCTCTGTATCAGTTCTAGAATAACTTTCTTCTTAATTTTGTCGTTTGGAATTTGTTTGCATATTTCACGAACTTTAATCAAATGTAGTATGATCGTAAAATTTGTTTTAAATGAGTGTTGTTTACTTTATGAGAGGATAATTATAAAGAAAATGAAACTATTCAATAAAAAATACGTTATTTTACGTCACAAAGATGTGTATTCGCTGTCTTATTTTCGTTTACTGCAAATCAGATTAATAGTCAACGAAATCGTACAGATGTTGTTCGCCTGAAATACAATTAAGAATGATATATTGTGAATACGTTGTTCCGTTTTTCTAGATTTTAAATATGGGTCTTGGAGGAATTCAAAAATCCATGGATATCATGACAAATGACTTAGCCAAGAACCGATACGCGGGACTCCAAGGTTATACAAAATACAGGACTCTCTGTTTTGACGACGATATTACCACTTTTGACGATTTAGACGGGATCATGAGCCCGGAGGTAAGTGTTTTATTATCACCTTATCAATTGGTATTCCACGACTACGTATCCGATATAGTTATGCCTTTAAGTAACAGAACTCTAAATATAGCACGTTAAATAGAGAGGAAAGGTGTATATTTTTGTTTGTAACGAAAAATTACGAAAACTGATGGATCGATTTCGAAAAATTCGATCACCATTAGAATGCTACTTTAGCCCTGAGTAACGTAGAATGTATTTTTTTTTTATAGATAAATTAAGTTCCACGCGATCGGAGTTGCGGATATGTCTAGTTGATAATAATAGGAAACATATCGAATACTTGACCGTAAGTTTATTAACGTTGAAGGCCTGTGATACTCTGATATATGGCCATACAACTCCTGATGTACGGCTGTCTATAGTTCAACTCAAATTATAGGGATGAACCTGGTACTTAGTAGTCGTATGCGGTAACCGTCCAAGCTGAGGTCCGGATGCTTTGCCATCCTGGCGTTAGTTCCGACCGAGTACCGACTTTCGTGCTGTCCACAAAGTGCACTGAAGTTATAAAGACCCTTCGAAGACCCAGGTCGAATAATATTATTCAGAAAAATAATCATGTCAATGCTAATGTGTATCTATTGTGCATCAGAAAGCTTTTCCATCATGTCCTTTATGGAATAATTGTTTTTCTCTTGTTTTCGTAGTTTTACCAGTTCTAGAACGTTCGTGTTTTCGAAAAGCGTATTCCTGGTTTAGAGTTAGGTGTAACATCAACCATGTTTTTGTTGTAATTTTAAAGAGTAGTGACGATATTTTCGATATAACTAACGGCAAGATACGTATATTCGCCAACCTATTTATTGCCCAACTACAAACTTCCGGTTTATGATGTAGCACCAATTTAGATTCCTCGGATTCTCAATTATACTGAGGGTAATATGTAACTGGAAAAAACAATTAACAATAATTTTCATAACTTGTTGTATGATTTGTATATACATGTGTGTATTCCGACGTAGACGCACATATGTATATGTTAAGATAATAAGATACTAGTCTATCGTGATAATTGTTTATACGAAATATAAACTTTAATAGAAAAACTGTCTATGTGAAAATGGGGGAGCAAGTGTAGAATGCATGTGTTTTAATTTTACAGGCGATAACTGCTCTCAAAAGCGTTTATGCTAACGTTACTGATATAGATCTGCTCGCGGGTCTGTGGACTGAGAATATGATGGACGGTGCTAGGGTGCCTCCAACGTTCTACTGTTTGCTTGCGAAACAGCTGCTTCATAACGTTGAGTCTGATAGACATTATTATGAGAGAGACACCCGACCGAATGCGTTCACTTCAGGTGATAATTTTCGTTTTTAATCATTGTTGTATGTAGTATTACGAAATTGAATTGGGTAACAAAATTTTTTTAGGAGCACAACGGAATATGGACGTTGCACCTGGTGATGATCTTAATACTATCCAAAAAGTTTGGAAAATCCATAAGTGCACGCGCATAATCTCTTTTTTTTTGTGTATTTAATAACAATTAAATCACATTGAAGCGATGATAGCTCAGTGGTAGTGTGTACGACTTCGCGTCAAGGGACTTGAGTTCGAAAGCATCTACAATGAGCTTGAGATTTCGGTAAAGGAAAACATTATGAGGAAACCATAGCATGGTGATAGGACTTTAGCCCGCCTGGCTAGCAACCATCCTCAAGTTGAAAATCTGTCGGCAAATACCAAAAGGTGTGTTCCGGGAGTTGTACTTGAGAGTCTGTTGCTTCAAAGGTCTAGCGTGTCTACCAACTTGGGTCGTATCGTCACTTAAGATCAGGTGAGATTACGGCCATAACGCTAAACCTTAAGTATATAAAAAAAAAATGGTATTCGATTATGATACTGAACGAGATATTCATACTGGTCGGCTACTTCTAATTAATTTCGTTAATCAAAATGTATAGTTGGAAATTTATGTCTTCATTAAAAAATGGGGTTGACTTCGTAAGCTTTTACCGATTTTGAAGCTTTATATATGTATAATGCCTGAAACGATATACGTCAATGTATGTCCGTTGTTGTGGACATATTTTTTGTTACTCACAAGTAAGAAGTTACTTCATGTTATTACTTTTGCCAACAGATCAATTAGCAGAGATAAGACAAATGACACTGGCACGGATTTTGTGTGATGTAGGAGATAGTGTCACTGAAATACAGCCGAAGGCTTTCGTATTACCTGGATCTTGGTAAGCGATAACAAAATGTTTATGGATGATCACAGATAGAAGACGCAAAGTATATATACGTATATATGTAGAATAGGAAAATATCCTAAGTTGTTGTGGAGATATAATCATCGGATCAGTACTTCTTAGCAAACCATGGATTCACCGTAAGGGTGTCGGGTACATCGTGAAACCTAATCGTTGTAGCAGAGAGAGGATAACACGAGACAGTGTCCGAGACTTGCAACTCAGATGTATGTTTAAGTAGGCCTCTTTTCGACAATTGTCAACACTCATCTTCACCGCTCGTGTTTCTCTCTGCCCAGTATAAATCATTTGAGATAATGATTTACAGTATAAACCTCAAAACAGTATCAATACTAGAGAAATATAAATCTTTTTTCCCGTCGGTAATGTTCCACGGGCGGGTTACGAGAGGGCGTGTGGTGTTTTCAAGAATTGATAGCTCAGTAGTAACGTATACATGATCAGTGGCAACGGACGTGAATTCAAATCCCTGCAACGAGCCCGACTTTCGGAAAAGTAAAACGTGGTAAAATCATAGCGTGGCCGTTTCCTAATACAGACCTTGCTAGCTACGTCACGCAAGTTGAAAATCTGTCACTAAATATCTATAGATGTGTTTTATAAATTGCACTGAGTGCCGACTTCCATTAGGCTTAGTTCGTCCACCGTCTACGGTCATATTGGCAATTAACATCCGATGAGATTGTGACCAAATGCTTGCTGTTACGTGTATCGGAACGTCAGTTCACGTATCGTCTCTGTTACAAGAGTTGTTGACACATTACCACTTTCAAAAAATTAAAAACCACGAAGGCCGTCCAAGACGTTGATCCACTTTTCACACACTTTTCGAATCCCACTTCTGACACCATGTCTAGGACAGCCTTCGTGGTTTTTAAATTTTTTGAAAGTGGTAATGTGTCAACAACTCTTGAATCAGAGACGATACGTGAACTGACATTCCTATACGCGTAACACTTACAAAGTAGAAAAAATGCTAGCCAAACGCAATCTTCAGCAACAGTAATTTGGACCTATATAGTTATGCTAGCGATCCTATTTAAGATCTTCTTTATCAATATGTCGGGTTGGATAGATAATTTTATGTTGAATAGGCAGTGTGCCTTCCCATTATTGAATCACATGACAATTATCTATTTTTATATCTATTTTAGTTTGACCTCGTTTTATTACTTTATTATTTATTAACTTTGTTTAATCTTGCAATTCTCTGTTTCAGTAATGAGATTGTCAGCTGCGATGAAATACCTGCGATGGATTACTCGGTATGGGCAGACTCTTAATAAGCAGATATCAACAATGGAATGATAACCGATGTCTCGACATTTTGACTTGTTCGCGATTTGAATTTATGTACATATTTTAATATATAGAACTTTTTATTAAAAGCAAATTTCAAATATGTGTTTCTTTTCAAGAATACGAGTCAATATTATTACGTATTGAGTTAAAACTTATTTTAACGTATTTTTGTTAGTATTATGTTAGAATGACTCAAAACACACAAAGTTGGCTCCAATCGAGTTAGACAGCGTCAAAGTAATTATAATCAACGTATAACTGCCATACTCGCTTATAGCCCAACAAGGATTGACTACATACAAGAGATAAGTCAACTTTGCCACAGAAGGCTGAATATTGAGGCATCAACTTTCAGATCGGATTTCTTTATTTTCTGCAGAACATCGAAACACGAAGAATCCCTAGGTAGGCTAACAAGTTCATCTCCCCTGAAAAATAATCAGACCACACAATTAACCACCCTGAAGTTGAAAATCTTCCGCCAAATACCAATAGGTGTGTTCCAGCAATTGCACTTGAAAGCCAGTTCCTTCACAGGTTTAGCGTGTCTACTAACTTGGGCCGTATTGTCACTCAAGATAAGGTGAGATTATGGCCATAATGCTAAGCGTTAACTATATATATATAACCCAGTGTAATGTAATGTAAAGACACACCTTTGACACAAAAAGTCATACTCCATAAATCTTTATTAAGATTAGAGTCATCAATCGTCATTAAACTATTACAAATATCTTGGAAGTTTAGTAAATCATCAATGTGACTACGGTATCGAAATTAAGTGCCGGATAGAGCAAGAAATTTATATTTTTAGCACATTTTCGAGCACATTTATTAAATTAAGTCATCTCCTCTGCAACTGCGCTTTGAGCAACGGTACGTTTCACACGGTGTTACGTCTTTTTGGTTCTTTTGTATGGCGTCAATTCATAGCCATTTTTACCCAGACTATGACCAAGCCGCTTAGAGGCGTTTGAAATGTGGGTGTACGGAAGAATTCTGAAAATATCGTGAACAGATAATGTATCCAACGAGAGGGTTTTTAAAAAACATAAAAGTGGAATCTTTAACCCGTGTGAAAAAGTGCAAGTTACTGTACCTTGGACGGGTAATGCGCAATGGTAAATACGATCTACTCTAACTTATTATACATGAGAAAATCCAGGGGAATGACTACTCGGAAGAAAGCGAACTTCGTGCCTCAAAAATCTTCGGACGTGATGCAATCTGAGCACAAGATCCCTATTACGTGCAGCAGTTTACAAGGTCCAAATAGCTTTACTAATAACCAACCTCCAGCAGGAGATGGCACTTCAAGAAGAAAATGAGTAAAGTAAATAGATATGTAGATTATTTATCAACTAACTAAAACAGAACAATAGCGTTATCGAAGACATTCAGTAGTGAACGGGAACTCGCATAAGCTAAACTTGGGACATTTTCTTTTTATTCCATATAACTGACAGGCAGGCGCCTGCGACTTCATTTCTGTTGTATCGACACTGTACCGTCAAGCAGGTGTGATAGTAAATTCCGTTCTTCGTGGGTTATTACTTTGTAAAACGATTTTCAACGCCCAAGTCAATCAGAAGTCTGGCAATAAATGGCTCGAAGTCCCCAATATATGTAGATTTCACACTAGAATACGACATCAACTGTGGGAGCAACATTTTTTACTGTTCCCAGCATCGCTAGATTATATCGTTGCGTGTCGTTTCGTTATATTTGAAAAAGTCTTAATAATATAGATGCGAATGTGAGTGCAATTATTTGCTACACTGTTACGAATTAATTGTTAAATTGAATATTAGGAAAAAAAATCGCATACACATTATCAAGGGTATAAAAAAGGACATAAGGTTACTTTTCCACCGGAAAAAGAGTACTGAAGCCGATGGAAATTAAAAAAGTTTTCAGATTGATGACATTTAGTGTTTTAGCGTTAGGCTGACAATCTCAACTGATGTTAAGTGACGATGTGGCGTGAGATGGTGGACACGATAAGCCTACGAAGAGACTGACTCTCAAGTGTAACTATTTCGAAACACACCTATAAGTTTCGACGACACATTTTTAACTTGAGGGTGGTAATGAATTTAAAATCACTTTCACTTGCATATCATTCGTACACACGACCGATTGAGTTACCACCGCACACCGCATACCATCGATGCACAACTACACGGTTCTGTAAGGGACTACCCCCGCGACCCTTACGCGGCTTGCCCGATAAGGTCGTGTTAAGATCACTAAATTAGTAAGTTCGGACATGATGATTAGTTAGCCTCGCGAATCCTTGTTTATTTTTCCGGCAGCAGCCCAAGCCGAGGTTCGGCCATTCTGGCACCCTTTCGCTCTCTGCCTCGGAGCTGAGTACCCTTAGCACTCGCCCCAAACAGTTCGGTGAAGCTCTCAAAGGCCTTAAGGCTAACAGTGTATGTCAGTCCAAAAAAAGAAAAAAAGTTACCACCGGTTTAATCAAATCGTTTTAGAATGTAATTCGAAATGACATATTCACTTATATGTAGGTCGTGTATTGTTTTGCATATGGTGACCATAAAGAATGTACAGTTTCTTTTCGAATAATATGAACAAATGATACATTTAGGTACTATTTGAATAAAAAAGAAAATAAAAAGAAGAAGTAATACAGTCTGTCCAATTAACTGGTTGGAAGTTTAAAGTGTGTGTGCAACAATTGACTTTCAAGTCAACTTATGTGCTGAAAGTTATCCATCCATCTATCAAAATTAAAACTCAATTTATTTAAAATATAGACAATTTATTATAATTACCAAAACTGTTGCATAACTTTTTTTAATATTTTTTCAATGCACATGAGAAAGTTAAAGTTTAATTGTTGAATGGAAACGAAAATTGAAATATTATTTTACTTTTTTAATTTATACCTAAAAAATTCAACGCTCAGAGTTACTCAGGATATCGTTGCATAGGAAACACCATTAAGCATCAGTGCTATCATCAGAGGAATCATTGGTTTCTTCTTTCCAGAACGATAAATCCACTTGAGGAATTTCGTCACAGCTTACCTCCATGTTGCTGAAAATACAAAAATTACAAGTTGTAAAAAAGTGACCTGAATACATGACGTTACTTTACGTAGAATTATGTTGAGGAAAAAAAAAGAAAAACGTTGCTTCCACCTATTACGAATACAAGTGCATACGTGGCAATATATATGTCGACATAAAAATAATGTAAACGGATTTTATCGCGGTTATTTATTAATTTTGATCCTGACGTTTCGATAGCTTTTCAGGCTTCGTGGTCACGGGGCGGACTGAGGTGTAGGTTGTCCAGAAAAGTTCATGTTACTGTGTCTACTTTCAATTTAATTTTTAATATGGATATTTTTGCGATCTACGCAGAAAGAGCTCACAGTGTCTTGAGGTCTGGCAATTGGTCTCATGGGTGCCGATTTTAACCTTATAATATAATAAAATTAAAATGACACTTATAGTAAAGATTGCACTTATTTAAAGTCATTCTTTTCCGAGGTGTTAAATGAAATCTCCAAGAGTAAATTTTATTGATGGTCAGAGAAAAATAAATTGTATACGTTTACTTACTCTGGACTGACTCTTAGGTAGGCGTGAGGTTGTACATGAGTGACGTCATCACCTACGGCGCACAAAAGTCCAGCTAAAGTTGATTTTCGTACTTCATTAAGTTGCTCTGGAAAGAAATAGTCGAGTGTTAGTATTTAACTTAAACCGGATGTAATTAACTTCACTGCGTGTTACATCGATACGCGAATATTATATTACAATTTATACTATTAATTTTTATCATTGAAACTGTAAAATGTATACGTAAAATACAACTAGTAAGCGTTTGGTGTCTATTTAGATTCCATAAAAAGGATTAAATATTTATTATTTATATTTTGTGTCGTTTATTCAAATTTATGGCCTGAACGGCTTTGACAGAGTCACCGATTTTTTCGGGACGAGTACTGAGAGCAATCAGTCCTGAGGCAACAAGCGCCAAGGGGCTCGAATAGTCGAACCTCGGCTTGGGCTGCTGCCGGGAAACGAAAAAAAAATCACGACTCTAGTTAACCTAAATAGCCTGAAAGCGAGATCACAATTACAATTATATATATAATGAAATCTAAATTCTAAATCCGTTGAAAACGATTCATATGCGAGCAAAAATTCGTATTCGATATTACTAACAGTTAAAAATTCGTATAAACTCATGCACTATACACGTGGTCACAATAATATCGTGCTTTCATGAGTAAATTAAATTCTGTGATAGCCTGTTATACTTAGCATAACAACACTGTGTAAAGAAATCGTAAAAATGTTACCTGAAAGTATTCAACTCTTCCGGAATTACGATGCGGAAATGATACGATAGAAATTAAAAAAAAAAAATAATAATAATGGTAGGTTTTATGTCACACAGCAAAACTACTGCATCTGATGTTAAGTACAATGAACCAAAATTGACTGTTAAATACAGCTGCGGTGCGGTCTAATCAGGTACCTTTTAACGCCTGCTTTGAAGCACCTTCTACGAATTAGGGAACACAACGTTACGGTAACAATATAATAAAGAAAATTTTACCAGGAGTAAAAGCGTTAGGCCTGTCAGCACACTCATACCAGTGCCGATCGAAAATAATTGACAGCTCCAACTGCTTCATGACTATGCATGCGACTGTATCTGGAATGTGTCCGCCCTCGATGTGTTTCTCCATTGTGTATCCCGCCCAAAGGTCTATGTCTTCCGCGACTTCGTATGCAGATTTCAAAAGTTCTATATTCTAAAAACAGACACCAACAAAACGAAGAACTCAGAACCGATACTAAAAAGATGCAGTTTCGATGCAAAGCACTCGTTATTTTTACATATAATGGTAGAGGCTACCCTTTTTATATTGTCGTTCGGAACTCTCATCTGATTGCAGACGTTAAGTTAAATTAGTGTCTATAAACTGGCACTTAGATAAAAAAAAAAATGTAACAGCGGGCAAATCAACAAGCGTGTCACCTGATGGTGAGTGATCACCGCCGCCCATGGACACCCATAACATCAGAAGAATCGAAGGTCTTTTTAGGGTGGACTGGCTCTCAAGTGCAACTACCGGAACACATCTATTGCTATTTGGCAGCAGATTTTCAACTTGAGGGTGGTAGCTAGCCAATCGGACATTATAAAAATCCCTACCACCGTGCTATGGTTTCATTCGCCGAAAGCTCAAGCTCATTGTAGGTAGTTGGAGTCGAACTCACGTCCCACGACACCGCTTTCCTATACACTGCCATTGAGCTATCATCGCTTCAAACATTAAAATTTATATTTAAATAGATTTTTTAAATTATATCATACCTCATTGAAATAAAACTAATTTAAACGGATTTTATCGCGGTTATTTATTAAATTTTGATCCCGACGTTTCGAAAGCTTTTCAGCCTTCGTGGTCACGGGGCGGACTGAGGTGTGGGTTGTCCAGAAAAGTTTATGTTACTGTGTCTACCTTCAATTTAATTTTTAATATTTATAGTGTTCCGATCTACGCAGAAAGAGCTCACATTTGATCAAAATTTAATAAATAACCGCGATAAAATCCGTTTAAATTAGTTTTATTTCAATGAATAATATTCGCGTAAACCTAAGAAATCATTATATATCATACCTCTTTTGGAATGATGTACTCCAAATCATCCCATGTTGCGTGTGTTTTTTCGTAGTTCGTACACATATCTCTGTATTTAATATACTTGGCTGAACCCAGGTATCTTCCTTTGTTTGCATCTTGAGTACATAAATCGGTGATATTTTGCAATGGACCAAGGCCTCTTTCACCGATCTGGTTAAATATGAAACGAGGTTATATTAAGCATTTGAGCTCATTTATATTCGTGTGATGAATTTTTTTTTTCTCAGTTTTAGCACATTGTCGTTAATAACAATTAGGAACACGATAAAAAAAAAGATACAGTCAGGTACATACAACGAGTGACAACCACATACGTACTACACAGGAAACGTATGGTTCTCGGGTCAACTCGGTCAACTGTCAGTCGCTTGTTTCCGAGCTCCGCGATGCACGTAATAACTTTTGCATATAGGTTCTGAATCGAAAGTAAATAAAGCATTGAGAGGTTTCCAGCGATTTTTATTTATACATTATGGTATGGAACGTGAGGATGTCACAAAAAAAAAGAAGAAAAAAAAAACTCTGAAATGTCCCAAATTGGTTCCATCATTTGTTCGGATACTGTAAATTGTGATAAAGCAATCTTCAGTTTTTATAATATGACTACATTAAAGTTCTTCAGTAAGTATAGTTATAGAGGACACTAAAGATTAACTATTTATAAAAATTCTTTTTTTTAGTATTTATCAAATACGTGTAAACAATAATATTGGGCATGAATAATATTAAATGTAAATTGATTATTATGAGAATTAGTTCATCTATAATTTTATATGGGACTCGCGTAGCTCAACTTTGATGAATAAATATGCCATATAAATATATCTTTGATTATTATTTGGTGCACTTAAATATTTTTACTAGGTTTTCCTTGGGGCTTCACTCGTGCTTATATCGATTTCGTCAAACAAACCGAATGATGCAATAAAAAGTTACATACAAAGATTACCCCCCTGACTACCCCATGACCAAAAAAGATTTCGCAAAAAAACGTAGCCTATCTACGTCTCCTGAGTCCCTTCTATCATTGTACTAAAGTTCATCGCAATCGATTCAGCGGTTTTATAGTATGATTTCAATTTAAATTAATATATTCTAAAGCATACTCTACTATTTTGCTTATTCACTTCTACAAATCGTTTTTTTAAATTTGCAAATGCATTTTTTTAAATAAAATATTTTAAATGCTAACCGTAGTGATACATTCTAGTATGTATAGGTAACGGTACTCAAAGATATCTCAATTATTTGTACCTTTTTTATAGTTTATGGGTTTGCGTTATGGCCCTAATCTACCCTGATGTTAAGGGACGATGTGACCCAAGATAGTTTCCTCGCTATGACTACTCAAACAAGTAACATAGGAACTGAGTCTCAAGTGTAATTGCCTGAACACACCTATAGACACTTGACAACGGATTTTCAATTTGAGGGGTAGTAAGAAAAACCCTACCACCAACATCATCGAACGCGCAAGCTCGTCGCAGAAATTCGAAATTACATCCATTGTCGTGGCACCTTTACACGCTACCACTGAGTTGTCATTGCTTCAAAATATATATCTCCATCATCTCATCGCATTCGATGGACTTGTAATTTAATTTCATTTATTCTAATACTTACGGAAGGATCTACGAGATAATCGTGATCACCTCCAGGTTGAATTTTTGCTCCGTGAATTAAATCACGCATGGTATTGTTAATCGCTAAATCGAACACCCTTAAGCTGTTGTCAACAATGTCCATGTACCCGACGTAAGTACCGTTTGGAGTCATTTTACTGAAATAGAATACATTACAGATAAGACACGTGATGGCTGTTTAGTTAATGAATCCTACGTAGAGAATTTCCGGAATGAAAACGCGTCTACCATTTTCCTACTACTTATGATTCTCCATAGTCATCCAAGCCTGTACAAAGACTGTACAGACTGTAGTAAGAGTTATCTTTTAGGAATCATGTGGCCTTGGTCCCCCTTTTACTGTAGGTTTTTCGGTGTAAAAAAACATACCTGTAATACTCGTGTCGCTAGCCACGACCCTCATATAAATACTTTTTATAGTTAAGGTATAGCGTTATAGCTATAATCTCACCTGAATTTAAGTCATGATAGGACCCAAGTTAGTAGACACACTAAACCTGTGGAGCAACTGGCTCTCAAGTGTAGCTGCCGGAACACACCTATGGGTATTTAGCGGCAGATTTTCGACTTGAGGGTGGTAGCTAACCAGGCGGGCATCAGAAGAAGCCCTACCGTCATGCTATGGTTTCCTCACGTTATTTCCTTCACCGAAAGCTCAAGCTCATTCTAGGTGGCTGGATTCGAACTCACGTCCCTTGACGCGAAGTCGTACATGCTACAATCGAGCTAGCATCGCTTCGGCTAGAAATCTATCGCAAAACTGTTAGTCTGTTCGGATAGCTGCGCTTGAGAGCCATTTACTTGACGAAGCTTAGCTTGTAACCATTTTATGCTACATCGTCAATTAGCATCAGAGAAAGTAGTCATTTTTTTTAAGGGACCTAGTCTGTTAGCCTGAGAGGCTTTCACAGCTTCACCGGACTATAGAGGCGAGCGCGGACTTTGCTCAAGCCCGAAGAAACTATTAATCTAATTCTAAATCTATATATAAGTCATACAAAAAGAAGTTATATGAACTTATGGATGGATTTATCGCATCTACTAACTCTACTTTTTGTATTATTTATAGGTTAAGCTTTTGAATCACAATCTCATATGATGTTAATTGATGATATGGCTCAAGATTGGTTAAGATTTTCAATTTGAAGGTGGTAGCTAACCAGGCGGGCGTTGGAAAAAGCCCTATCACCATGCTATGTGGTTTAATTACTTTCTTTGTTTTCTTTATCGAAACCTCAGGCTTATTGAAGGGATTCGAACTTACGTCCATAGTAAAACCGATCCATCGTGGCTTCATATGCATCCGTTTATTATATATATCGACCGTGGCTATGTGAATATTTACTTCTGTAGTTAAACTTAGAAACTAAATCACTGTGAAATTGTAGAACATATTGACGCTTAAAATTTATTGAAAATTATTTTAAAGGTTCAAACGGAAGTTTTTCAATATATCTAATTCAATCGAATGGATGGAAAGGGTACATACTTTATTTTTGCTCGCTGTATCGTGTGGAACCAGCGAGTCGCAATAGAATAATCTTGGTAAACTTTCGGCAGAACATTTTTGTCGTAAAGATCTCGATAGCCGGTATTGTTTTCTGTGATTATATTACGCTGGACCATATTATGTTTTCCTGGAAAAAAAAGCAACATTACGTCGATAAATTTGATGCGATGATAGCTCAGTGGTAGTGTGCACGACTTCGCGTCAAGGGACGTGGGTTCGAATCCAAGCACCTACAATGAGCTTGAGCTTTCGGTGAAGGAAAACATCGTGAGGAAACCATAGCATGGTGGTAGGGCTTTTTCTGATGCCCGCCTGGCTAGCAACCATTCTCAAGTTGAAAATCTGCCGCCAAATACCAATAGGTGTGTTCCGGCAGCAGCACTTGAGAGCCAGTTCCTCTACAGTTTTAGCGTGTCTACCAACTTGGGCCGTATCGTCACTTACGATCAGGTGAGATTATGGCCATAACGCTAAAGTTTAAAAAAAAAAGATAAAGACTTGTCCTTTGGATTTTGCTGTGTCATTTAGTGGTTCTTAAATTAATTCGAAAACTGATGAAAATATACTGATACTAAGGAATATGCACTTAACGTTATCATTACAGACACTCTCCGGTTAGTTTTATCAAAAGAGTCGCTGTCTTGTTAGCTAAGAATGATAATTACAATTCCAAATTCAACATTAGCAAAATCGTGTACATTTATATTATGTATGCTTTCTCAGTCCCCCCGGGCTGTATGTATGTGGGACTCACCCAACGCTAAGCACCAGGAATACCCACGAAAACCCTACGGCCGTCTGTCGCCTTCCTGGGGCGACGCGGGTCCGTGCATGCAATCACCGCATCACCCCAGCGACCGGCCGGCCTGGTGGTAAGCCGGGCCCCATCCGGGCAGCCTGGCTAGCTGCCTTTGCAGTCAGCTGGATTAGTGTAATGGGAGGAGGGTCCCCCGGCCCGCCCCCCTCAGTCCGGCTTAAGGCGGCGGAAGAGCACGGGCATACTGAGGGACATACCCCTCTGACCTCCTATTCGTCTTCCGGCGGAGAGGATACCCGTAAGGCGGATCCTTACTCCGCGACCTCCTTCCGAACATAACATGTTCACAGAAGGGGGCCACTTTATTGCAGATAATCTCGCTGCCTAGCATGGCTCTTACCACACCCGACATCGAGAGGTTTGTAAAATCGTGTACATTAGTGTCTACTATATGAAAAAAAAAAAAAAAATTACTTAAAAATATGCTCTTACCTAGCAACAATGGCCAGAATTCATAATACATCCTTTGCACGGACATGGCAATGTGAATGTCCTTGGCGGTATAGAACAGTTTATCGTCATCCCAATGCGGGTTTAATTCTTCCAGTTTACGGGCAATCAAGTTGTGTAGTCTCCAATGCATTGTTGTGAATAAATTATGACCCAAAAGCCCGTTGGGCACTGAAATATAAATACACTTCAGGTTACAGTCGACAAGAAAGAAAAGTAGGATGTTTGATTTTTGAAGCAACGATGACTCGATTGTAAATTTAAGGTTTTAGTGTTATATCCTTAACCTCACCTGACCTTAAGTGACGATACAGCGCAAGTTGATAGACACGCTAAGCCCGTGAGGGGACTATATCTCAAATACGACTTCCAAAACACACTTATTGGTATTTATCGGCATAGTTTCAACTTGACGGTGGCCTCAACTAGCCAGGCTGGCATTAGACAAAGACCAACCACCATTCTATGATTTCCTCGCCATGTTTTCCTTGAGCGAAAACTCAAGGCCATTGTAGGTTGATTCAAACTCACATCCCTCGACGCGTCGTCCGTACACACTACCGCTGAGCTATCATCACTTCAAAGGATATAGAATGGTACAATTAACGAAACAAAATTACCATTTCTTGAGCATCCAGTTTCAGCAGCCTGTAATATGGTACATGAAGTGTTACCGTCGCTGGGGAACTCTCTGCCATCGACTATTTCGGTCTTAAGTCGCCCACCAGCGTACTCTCTGATTTTGTATATCACATCAACGGCAAACGCGTATATATGATTTAGATCCCAAGCAGGTGTGGCTATTATCAACTGAAATAATATAATAATTTATTTAAGCATAGCAATACTATACACTTGTACTTTCTTATTATAATATGCACTAATATCGTATGCACTATGCACTAATATCCTATGCACTATGCACTAATATCTGTATCCCGTTGCGCGCGTGTTTGTAATTTATCTCGACAAATTTAGTATGAAATTTCGTTTGAGAATTAATTTTAAAGCCAACTGCCTGATTCATAGTTATAATTATTATTGGACTTTGAAGCTTCAAATAGTTTTTTTAATTTCATCTATATAGTGTTTTTTAACGGAAAAGGTTTTTTTTTAAACAATATATATTGAATATACAATTTGTTCGTATGCAAATGTGGATGTGTAGTCAATGTGTGATGGGCATTTAAACATATATTTAGCAATAAACACAATTAAAAAAATTCACGCCTAGCTCTAAACTATTTTGAAGCGATGATAGCTCAGTGGTAGTGTGTACGACTTCGCGTAAAGGGACGTGAATTTGAATCCACCTACAACGAGTTTGAGCTTTCGGTGAAGGAAAAACATTGCGAGGAAACCATTGCATAATCGTAGGGCTTTTTCTAATGCCAGCCTAAGTAGCAACCATGCTCAAGTTGAAGATCTGCCGTCAAATACCAATAGTCGTGTTCCGGTATTTGCACTTAAGAGCCAGTACCTCCAAAGGTTTAGCGTATCTACCACCTTGGGCCATATCGGCACTTAATATCAGGTGAGATTATGGCCGTAACGTTAAGCCTTAACTATAAAAGAATATCAATAAGCTAGTAGGTGGTAGCCGTAGTGCAATAATTTCACAATGGAAGGTTCTGGCAAAAATGATTGTAAATATTATTATAATAAAGTTACAAATTAAATATATGCACTAACTCTGTCTGGTGTAGTTTCATTGGACACGCATCCTTGGTTTTGGAAAGAAATCGGTCTGGTCTGATTCATGCATGTGTAACCAGAGAAACGATGCACTGGATCATTCTTGGGAATGATGTTTGGTGTGCACATATAATCACTAGCTCCTTCTTCCAGGCAACAATGTGTTATTTGAAACACGTAATTTGCTGAAAAATTTAAATCAATATTATGACATCATAAATTGGATCCATCTTTTAGTACACGCGTTTTTTCGCAATCGACAAATTGAAGGAAGTCAACTTGAATCGATAATCAATCACGTGTGCGGATGTCACAATCTAATTCAATATACATAAGCTGATCGGGAAAACAGTGGCTGTTACACATATTGTGTGGCTATCGTGATTTAACCAGGAACAAATTTCCCAGATCACCTGCGATTAAACATATTAAAACTAGTATATGTACATCTATATGATACAGGTATATACACGACAAAGTTCCTTAAGAGCTGGAAATTCTCTCATACTCTACTGTGCCGCTGTGAATGAAATAGCAGTTGCAAATGTCTCAACTTCAACCTTAAACATTGACGTTAGGAAATCGGAAATTACAAAGCTCCTGACGTATGAGGTCTTATCCATGGGCTAATTCTATTTTGTTCGGCCGTTGGCTTTAATTATGATATTAATCACACCCTTCAGATGAAAGAACGACCACTTCTACTTTAACCGTATTAGACAGCTGCAGAACAAGGTACAGCTTCCATGCTTCCCCCTTGTCATCAGTCGTCAATGACTCTACACTTGATTAGCTTAATACGACGGTCATCTTCGAGTAGATCACGACCACACAGTATATGTATCATCTGTTATAGTCACTCGTTTAGGCATAGGGTCTTTCGGAATCTTCCCTTAGGTATCCAGTGATAAACACATTGTAATCACATGGTAATAAACCATAATTTTTATGGTTCCCTTTTGGGCCTACAGATTCTAATATTTATTTATTTATTTATTAATCTTTCTACGCAAGGTATACAGGCGGTCTTTAATGCCTAAAGCATGTTTCCTAGTCGACATTAGGTTGGTGGAGATCATAACTGAGGCAGGTGCATAATAAAATAAATTATGTATATAGATAAATATATAATATATACACTATCATCTACTGTGGAAAATCTGCTACTTCAGCCAGCAATAATTGCCGAAGTCTCATCTTAAAAGCAAGCCGTGTTGTGATCGTCCTGATTTCGAGTGAGAGTGCGTTCCAAAGGAGGATGGATTGGATAGCGAAGGAGGAGTGCACGAAGTCAGAGCTATGAAGAGGACACTTCAGTAAGAGGTTACTAGTAGAACGCAGATTCCTATTGTGCGTATCACAAAGGGAAGTTAAAAGTGTATCTATTCATTCATATTCCTAGTTTTCGTTGGTTATAAATTGTACTTTGCTTTATCGGCTGCAGAGTCGTCGTCTCACCATTTTTTTATTGTAAAGGGCTAGTGTTATAGCCATAATCTCACCTAATCTTAAGTGACGATACGGCCCAAGTTTAACACGATAAACCTGCGGAGAGACTGGCTCTCAAGTGCAACTGCCAGAACTCACCTATTGGTATTTGGCAGATTTTCATCTTGAGAGTGGTAGCTAGCCAGGCGGGCATCAGAAAAAGCCCTACCATCATGCTATGGTTTCCTCACGATGTTTTCCATCACCGAAAGCTCAACCTTATTGTAAGTGGTTGGATTCGAACTCACGTCCCTTGACGCAAAGTAGTACACAATACCACTGTGCTATCATCGCTTCGAATTATACCATAGTCTTATAGTGAAAGTTATCATTGTCAGCAATTTCCGTATGGACTCTCTTCTTCATAAGTAAAATGAAAAAAGACATTAAATGCCTAATTATATAAAACACTTTGTTACACGCATTAATTTAATAGATCATGTCAAACCTGTGTCTGCACCTCCTACGATATCATTTACCATATTTTCAGCGTCGAGGCCCAACATTTGGGTAAAGTGGTCACTAATCGCATTCCCATCAGCCAAGATTGCCTTACGGAGTTCTCTAGGTAGAATCAAAGGTTGGCCACTTGCGCTTTTTCTCGGTTCGAAGTCTGTAAATATTTCAACGGAAATGTGTATAAGCAGGCACATTTATTAAATGGCCAATATGTGGTCAAAACTGAATTATTTAGATTAGTAGTTTAGAGGATAATTAAATTAATTTAGATTAAAGTATTCTACTGGAAGAAAACCGATAATGAGATAAATTCGTATATTCCCGAATGCTTCTTAATATTCATATATATATAACAAATACATGTATAATCCTGCTACGTTAGTTAAAATTGCGCTCGTCCGATACCAGGTATGTCATAACGCACGACACCGCACAAAATCGTGGAGAAACACCCAAAAAAGCTTCACTTAAGCTCACTAAACAGTACCATCGTATTTCAGTCTCCCAGAATCCAGAATCGAATCCAGAAGAGCTTTCGTTCCGTAAATGCGACTCTCACACCACCATGGTTACAACGGTGTCCTCGACATCCTCGACATCAGTGTACCAGTAATAATATAGATTGCGATTTTGGCATTCTATTGTAAGACTGACATTCATTCACTAGGCCTTTCTCTCCAAACTAGTGTCTTCTTATTGACAAGCCAAACTCTTCTGTTGATTCTTCGTTCGAAATATCCAATTTAAAAACGTTCTCTCATATATGGCCTTCTTAATGCATCTAGTAACTCTCACGGTATATACGCAAATGCATGCGTTAAAGATATTCTATAAAATTCTATGACGCTTGACAACAGAAATAGTTAATTAGTAGAAAACCTTCGGGCTCTCTTACGAATAAATTAATAAATATAACAACGTAATGATAACATATAAATAATAATAATATGATTAATTTGGATAAACTAAATTAAAGCCAATTATTAAAACAATAGCGAATAAGTGGTAAAATTAGGACAGCAAGACACTATTTAGACTAATTGTTGACAACCAGTGATGAATATTCGTTCCAAACTCATTTTGCATACTGGTAACCAATCAAAGGTTGAAATTAGACCAAAATCATCATAAAACTGCCAATAAACTGTTGTTAGGTTAAGAACCTAAGTCATTATTTAGCTTGGTCGCCAACCAGTCTTGGAAATTAGAATGTAAGTGAATATTTTGTGACGTTTGTACGTTTTTGGATGCTATTTTCAAGGATCTGTAAATGTAATGTATGTAATTAATAAGTAACATTTGAACACTCTTTGATAAGTAATTTCTACTCTGATTCATTTGCGAGTAATTTGCCGTATAGCGGTTTTTATGTATACATTCATTTATTTGGCCATATATTGTTTAAGTTGCATTTTATATAAAGTAGCCTATCTATTTTGAACAACACTTTATCCTCTTTAATATATATGTAATCAATTGCAGAAAACATAATATTTTACTTAGTTAAAACAAATATAAGTGAATTACTATTTGCCAATTTATGCCAATAGGCTGGGTATATGCATGGGTAGTATAAGGGTAGTTGCAAATTTGTGATAAAACCTGTAAAATATTTAAAAAACGATAAAACAGTATACTTTAACTGTAATTGAAAATTATGTAAAATCAAATAAATATATTAAATTTATTTAACTTTCCTGACCACTTTTTAAAATTAAGGTGAATAGTTTTTTAAAACCCAAATGTAGAAAAAGTTACTCACTTTCACCGTAATCAGCTTCGAGCATCCTAAGTTCAGGAGTGCGGTACGCTCCAAAAGATGGATGTTCGAGATTATTGCAAGAACCGTCCACTCGTCTGGGTTCGTTCTCATCACATGGTTGAATATCATAAGTGCATGTGCTAAAAGCAATCAATATTAGAGGACCGTTTTGCGTCTGTATAACAAGAACGCCTATTCACAATGCACTATACAATAGAAAGTATACAAAAATAATAGTAAACTGCGCAGTCCGGCGTTATGAATCCGTGTCCAGTTCTGCATAATACAGTAAACTGTCATAGGAAGCATGTAGCACAAATTTTGAATCCCAATCTATCGCCAATACACATAATCTCATTTTAGACTTAGTTTGTTCCAATATGCCACAAAATGTATCAGAATTAGTACTAATAAATTCTTATACTAATATTAATCCGTATCATCCAGCCTTATTATTTACAGTTAAATACTTTGATTGTCGAATAAGGAAACCAAAAAATCTTCATATATTATATTCTACACATGTAATTACGACTTTATAAACTCAGAAAATTAATACTATAAATTGGAATGCAATTTCGACAGATGATATGTCTGTTAATGAAATGTTACATCAAATACATAAATCTAGGGATTAAGTTTAAATTAAGTTAAGATTAAGATAGGGATATTAAGTTCGGTCCACTAATCTGGTCATAAAAGTAATTAGAAAAAAGCTAAATGTTACTTCAAACCAACTTTAAACAGCTAAAAGACAAATTAAGTTCTAAAATTTTACGCAAACTTTGTGGTTCACAGATAAAATACTGTTGTAAAATTTCCAAAAATATACGGTCAGTTCTATCCGTACACATACATATGGAAAGGTTTAAAATCACAAAAGTCAAACAGTATTTTAAGTATTAGATTACTAACAGTATTAGAATCAAAAACAGTATTGGGCAGCCAAAATATATGTGATTTATTCTGCTGTGATCATTCTGTTCACTCTGTCTATAATACAGGAGTGTTATATTTCCATTCCTCGTCTTTACAAACAGGTTAAAACTCATAAGTACATACGTTTGTGAACACTTTGCCTTGGATCACTTATTTTTTGACGTGGTTCAGAAGTCAATCCTTATGATAATTAAATGGCTATTGAGGTGACACCCTTATAGGTCAAGTGTTCCATCTCCCTTCACTCCACCTGGGCCACAACTACGGTACAGCCACGTAGAAAATACGGTGAACTCCAGAAGGGAATACACCGCGGAAAACAGAGTCCTAGCCCATATTCTACAGGAGCGGTCCAAGAGTCGACCGACAACAGCCAGGTTCGTGGCCACCCTGAAGTACCAGAGCTCTGCCTTTGAGACATCGTGGAACAGGCTCTAGAAAGCTTTAGCGATATCAAGATACAACGCTAATAGCCCATCTCCCTGAGAAGTCGCTTCCGTGGACAACTTCTTGAACTTTATCAAGGCGTCATAGGTCGAGCACTCCACTCGGAAGCCGAAATGCCCATTTTCGAAAGGATATTAGATATTGAAAAAAGACCAGAAGGTACTTTGAGTATACAAAAGAATAGGCAAGTGAATCTATTAAGCGTTTTCAACAATTATTTCAATTATTTAATTATTCTGAAGAGATGATAGCTCAGCGGTAGTGTGTACGACTTCGCGTCAAGGGACGTGAGTTCGAATCCAAGCACCTACAATGAGCTTGAGCTTTCGGTGAAGGAAAACATCGTGAGGAAACCATAGCATGGTGGTAGGGCTTTTTCTAATGCCCGCCTGGCTAGCTACCACCCTCAAGTTGTAAAACCTGCCGCCAAATACCAATAGGTCTGTTCCGGCAGCTGTACTTGAGGGCCAGTTCCTCCACAGGTTTAGCGTGTCTACCTACTCGGGCCGTATCGTCACTTAAGATCAGGTGAGATCATGGCCATAACGTTAAACCTTAAGTATAAAAAAGAGGTACAAAATATTACTAAGCTTACTCGACTAAGTTGGCGGATAATAATTCTTGCAGTCGCTCTTCCGTCACCGGTACACCGTAGTAACAATCGTAAGTGACTGATTGATTGGTGGATTGAGTGATTGAAAAACGCAAATAAATCGTAAGGAATATAATCAATTTCGTTATCATTTTGAGTTGTTATCACGTAACCCACCAATGAGAATGAATGATATACGAGGCCGCTCTGTCCTTCTTATACCCGAAATTGTGCTTACGTAAATATTTCATTTGGAACTAAGTAAATAGTCGCGTGAAGAAGTCGTTATCCAAATACGGATGGACAATTGAATGATTAATGTAAAAACACACATCATAAATTATATTTTACACAATTAATTCAGTAATACAAATGGGATATTAACATAAAAAAGTATTTTAAATTGTTTCTCACTTTACGTTCTCTGCAAAACAGAATTGTTTAATATATTAACCTAACAATTTCATTTCAAAGACAAAAACTAACGCAATTTTGATGATTTTTTAAAGTTTCATTTTCCTCGATTAAAATAATAGTCATTCTATATTATTAATACTCTATATTTTAATCCTTGTGACATTGAAACTGCCTTGTACCCAGATTTCGAGAGGCTAGCAGCTTACCAATACCTAGATACTTACACACAACACTACTATTTACTCAGCTGACGTCCTTCAAGCGAGAATATATTATTTTTTGATATTCGGATGTGAAATATAATGCTCTTAATATGTAAACATCAAAAGTATAGGAATTCGCTTATTTGCTTTTGTTTTCATTGTATATTAAAACACAAGGACGAAATGTGGTTCATAGTTAATAACGAGAGACGATCGATTCTTAATACATGATATACAGAAAATATATCTGCGTTATACGATGTTGAACTTCGTATTAAATAGTAGTACTTTATTGAAGGTTTGGAGCTAGATTCTTTTCAATTTGCTGTAGGTAACGATCGTGTACTAAAGCGAAGCGGTGATAACCCAGTTGTATTGTGTACAACTTCGCGTCAAGGGTCGTGAGTTCGAATCCAACCGCCTACAATGAGCTTGAGATTTCGCTGAAGGAAAACATCGTGAGGAAATCATAGCATGGTGGTAGGGCTTTTTCTAATGTCCGCCTGGCTAGCAACCACTGTCAAGTAAAAAATCTGCCACCAAATACCAATAGGTGTGTTCCGTCAGTTGCACTTGAGAGCCAGTTCCTTTACAGGTATAGCGTGTCTACCAACTTGGGCCGTATGGTGACTTAAGATCAGGTGAGATTATAGCCATAACGCTAAACCTTAACTATATAAAAAAGGGTTCTTTTATTGTTAAGGCTTATCGTTATAGCTACAATCTCACTTGATGTTAAGTGACGATGTGGCCCGAACTGTTGACCACGCTAAACCAGTGGAGGGATCGTCTCCCAAATTTATAGTTATAAGCCTATTTATAGCCTTCGAATTTTTAGCCCGTTTTTCCGAAAATTTGAATTGCTGGTTGAAACTAGACGTCGAAAAATCCCTATGTTCCCACTTCCATGACTGTGTTATTAGGTACTTAATTATAATTCGTATATTCGACTCAGCCAAGTCAAGTATAGTCTTCAATATATTATTTTAAATCTTTGGGGGTTGATGCTGCTCACGTCCGTAGGCTTTACCCTCGAGACCCTACACGTGACCCCCGGGTGGTGCTAGTCGAGCAGCTACGGGGTGGTAGGGCGTCGGTGCCCGACTGGGTCGCGACCACCATACACTTGGTGTAAAACCCGTAATAGTGACTTGTCGCGTTACGAGTATAGCCGGAGTATACCCAGCACCTTGGAGACTTACACTGTGATATGGAGAGGTGGTGAGATTCACTAATTGCTCCATGCATTGTTGAGATGCACTGACCCGACGGACAGGGAGTCCTGTAGCAATGGTTGACCGCTGATCGCCCGCGGTATAGTACAGGGGCCCAATTGCACTAACCACCGTTAGAGGCTGCCCCACCATTCCGCGTATAATCTTGGAGAGTCTCGTCGTGCCGGTTGGTGACTTGAACGGGGGCCCCGGCGAGCTATTTCGGGGGGGTACGGGGGCCTTTCTGTCTGTCGGATCAGTGCTTCTACGCTGTGCTCGAGTTGATGTTTCGAGCCTGGAGGCTTTATGGCGCAGTGAATTTCTCCAACCTCACGCCTTCATCTTTCTTTCTAAAAATTCGAATGACAGTGCCAAGAATAAAGAAAAATAGGTCCAGAGCGGTGCATAACCTCGACGCCGCTTTTATAATAAAGTTTTTAAAACCCGAACAACCGCCCACAACACCTAACAGTGGTATCTCGTTGCCTGAGATCCGCATCAGGCAAAGAGACGTGCGCTGTGAGTTGCTTTCGCTCGATGTCCGGAAGGCCAGTGGTACGGATGGTATCCCACCAATTGTGCTTAGAAAGTGTGCAGTGGAGTTGCCCCCAGTATTTCGTGTCCTTGTGGATGGACACCATTCGCAGTTCATGAGTGTAAATGCTGGAGTTCCTCAAGGCTCTGTTCTGTCACCCACATTGTTTCTTCTGCATATCAACGATATGCTACCTCTAGGTCGCATTCATTGCTATGCAGACGATAGCACAGTTCATGGGTGCTACATCAGTAAGCCCGGCAGTGGTCGGGGAGACACAGCAAGGAGACGTAAGAACCTTGTTGTTGAACTTAACCAAGTCTTGACCCGCATATCCATATGGGGAGCAAATAACTTGGTTGAGTTCAATGCCAAGAACACCCAGGTATGTGCTTTTACCTTAAAAAAATCCCCTTTTTCACCTAACCTTACTCTTCAGAACACCCAATTTGCAATGTGTGACAGCCTAAATACTATAGGAATTAATATTCGAGGCGACCTAAACCTCAAGGACCACATCGAGAATTTCATCTCCACAACATCTCGGAGACTCGGAATCCTGAACAGAGTGCGTCGGTTTTTATGCCCGACCAGTTCTACCTTTTTTATAAAGCCCAAGTTCAGCCGTGCATAGAATAGTGCTCGCATCTCTGGGATGGATCCCCTCAATATCTACTCGATGCCCTAGACTGGTTGCAGAGGCGGGCTGTCCGCATTGTTAATGATGCATACACCACCAGCACCCTAAAACCACTGAAACTACAAAGGGACATTGCCTCTTTAAACGTGTTCTACCGTATGTACCCCGGCGAGTGTTCTGAAGAGCTCTTCAATATAATCCCCTTCTCCCCGTTCCACTACGGAACCACGCGGGCACGACTTCGGTGTCACAGCTTCACGGTGACTCCTATTGAATCGCGAACTAAAAAGTTTGCTGATTCATACTTATGTCATACCGTGGAGCTGTGGAACCGTCTTCCGGTCAACGTATTCCCACCCTCCTATGACATAGGGTCCTTCAAAAGAGGCGTGAAAAGGTATTTAAGCAGACCAGCATGACAGCGGTGACTGATTGTGAATTTTGGATCATTGTCAGTCACCGCTGCTCTGGATCGTACTGTATTTAACACCAGGTGCAGTACAGTCACTATGCTGCTCAACATAAAAAAAATATACGAAGAAATTATATTTTTTTTTAAGCTATAAATTATTTTATGTTGTCATGAATACATTTCGGGACTGACCATTGAACTTGGCTTTCATTTAACATTTATGTATTTGATGGGATAATATATAAAAAAAAACATGTTATATATGTACAGAAATCTTTTGAATTTCTTATGAAAATTAGGAAGTACTATTGTTATTCACTCACGTAAAAGGAAATAGAAAAAAAAGAGCGAAATACAGTTTGTTAAATTAACTGGCTGGGAGTTTGAAGTGTGTGTGCAACGAATAAGTCCTGAGTCAGCTTATGTGCTGAAAGTTATCCATCCATTCATCAAAATTAAAACACAATTTATTTAAAATATAGACAATTTATTATAATTACAAAACTGTTACATATCTATTTTTTTTTAACACACTTAAGAAAGGTATAGTTTAAAATGGGAAAAAAATTCATACGTTGTTATTATACTTTGTTTTTTGAATGTATACGTTGAACATTCAACGCTCAGAGTTACTCAGGATATCGTTGCATAGGAAACACCGTTACGCATCAGTGATATCATCAGAGGAATCATTGGTTTCTTCTTTCCAGTACGATAAATCCACTTGAGGAATTTCGTCACAGCTTACCTCCATGTTGCTGAAAAAAAAAAATTACGAGCCGTAAAAAAGTGACCTGAATACGTGACGTTACTACAATTAAGTTGACAAAAAAAAAAAAAAACGTTACGTCCTCCTATTACGAATACAAGTGCATACGTGGCATTATATATGTGGTGCATGGTGGTAGGGCATTTTTTAAATGCCCGCCTGGCTAGCTACCACCCTCAAGTTGTAACCCTGCCGCCAAATACCAATAGGTGTGTTCCGGCAGCTGCACTTGAGAGCCAGTTCCTCCACAGGTTTATCGTGTCTACCAACTTGGGCCGTATCGTCACTTAAGATCAGGTGAGATTATGGCCATAACGCTAAACCTTAAGTATAAAAAAAGTAGTATTAGAGTAGATAATGTTAAATATAACTATAGTTTTACAACACTATACAAATATTTTAAATGCGAAAAGTTGTCTGGATATTAATAAAATTCTTATATTTTCCCTGGAGCTATTCGATTTAAGTATGCAAACTAAAAATCCCACTAACATGATTTTTCATATATTTATATCTAATATGGTATCTGGCCATGGATGAAATTAGCGATATGAAGTGTAAATGAGTTTATAAACGCAATTAACAGACGCAAAGTAATATAATAAATTCCGAACTAATAATTTTAGATTACAAAAAAAAATGTTCTGTGTGGGAATCAAATGCTACAATCGGTGCAGCGGTTACAGCGATGCAAGCGCTTCATTCGTTACACTTACCATGCAAACGATTTTAACGATTATAAAACTATATAATTGAACATGTATGTTTGTTTATCACCATTTCTTTTGCCCTTTCATCTGTGTTACATGCTGATAGCATGCAATCAAACATTGACACTTAAAGTAAAGATTGAACTTATTTACAGTCATTCTTTTCCGAGGTGTTAAATGAAATCTCCGAGAGTAAATCTTATAGATGGTTAGAGAAAAATAAATTGTATACGTTTCCTTACTCTGGACTGACTCTTAGGTAGGCGTGAGGTTGTACATGAGTGACTTCATCACCTACGGCGCATAAAAATCCAGCTAAAGTTGATTTTCGTACTTCATTAAGTTGCTCTGTAAAGAAATAGTCGAGTGTGAGAATTTAACTTAAACCGGATGTAACTAACTTCACGCGAATATTATGTTACAATTTAACTATTAATTTTTATCATTGCAACTGTAAACTGTATACGTAATATACAACTAGTAAGCTTTCGGTGTCTATTTAGATTCCGTAAAAGATATTAAATAGGAATATTTATTATTTATATTTTGTGTCGTTTATTCCAGTTTACGTCATTTTTTCCGCCTGGCATACGCTGTTATGTGCGTCGGCTTAGGTACCTCTTTACACCTGTTTCAGAGAACCTAATTTGATAGGAAGGAGAGAACACACTGAAAGGAAGACTGTTCCACAACTTCAAGGTAATAATATAATAAAGAAAAGCTTACCAGGAGTAAAAGCGTTAGGCCTGTCAGCACACTCATACCAGTGCCGATCGAAAATAATTGACAGCTCCAATTGCTTCATGATTATGCAAGCGACTGTAAGCGGTATGTGTCCGCCCTCGATGTGTTTCTCCATTGTGTATCCCGCCCAAAGGTCTATATCTTCGACGGCTTCGAAAACTGATTGCAGAAGTTCTATATTCTAAAAAAAGTGAAAAATGAAATACAATGCAGTTGGATGAGAGCCAGTTGATCCCCTGTGATTAAGAACGGAGGATTTTTACTGCGAACGCCCTCGATCTTTTTATATAGTATATAGACTGTTTATTTAGAAAGTGGTGTAAGTCCATTTTCTTTTGTTTCGAGAAAATTAAAGGTTACTATATTTGTTGATAATGCAATTTTATTTACCGACCGTTTTTAAGTTGTACAAAGCATGGGATTTTTTTGAGAAATTCAACACGGACTAGTTATATATAAAATAAATTACATTAAATTAAGCATGAATTACGTGATAGCTCATTTCTCTCAATAATGGACTTACACCACTTTCTAAATAAACGGTCCATATATATATTTTTTTAATAGTTAAGGCTTAGTGTTGTGGCCATAATTTCACCTCTCTTAACTGACGAAACGGTCCAAGTTGGTAGACACGCTAAACCAGGAACTGGCTGTTAAGTGCAACTGCCGGAACACACGTATTTGGCGGTAGACTTTCAACTTCAGGATGGTAGCTACCCAGGCGGGCATCAGAAAAAGCCCTACCACCATGCACATTATAGGCTATCACAGCAAGATACAGTTGCGGTGCAAGGACCTCGATATTTTTATATATTTATTTTATTTTATTTTACTTATTCATAACTTAAATTAAGCACCAAAAATACAAAAGTCCATTTACATGTTTTCACAAATAGTTATGAAGATAATCACAATATTAAATAGTGCATAGGCAATGTAGAATTGTATTCACCAGTAAGCAGTCTCGTAAGTTCACGAACCGTGGTTCTGAAGATCTCCATATCCACGGTCCTAGAAATTATACTGAAATATTTGCAAGCTCTGACAATGAAGCTGTTTATTTAATCTACAATTATACCGTGTTGTTGGAATATGCAAAATGTCGTATTGTCTTATCGCTAAACAAGCGGTTCGCAATCCGAGGTGGTCAAGCAATTCTGGTCAGTCGATAGTATCATTTGCGATGTTTAAGAGATACCCTAGATATGCTATTTGGGCTTTAGCGTTATAAACATAATCTCACCTGATCTTAAGTGACGGTACGACCCATTGGAAGCCACACTAAACCTGCAACGGACTGGTTCTCAAGTGCAACTACCGGAACACACCTTTCGGTATTCGTCGGCAGATTTTCAACTTGAGGGTGGTAGCTAGCCAGGAGGGCATTAGTTAAAGCCCTACCACCATTCTATCCTTTCCTCACGATGTCTTCCTTCACCGAAACTTGAAGCTCATTGTAGGCGGATACGAACTCGTGCCTTTTGACGCGGAATACGTACACCTACCACCGAGCTATCATCGCTTCTCTCGTAGAGTGGAAGTAGATGAAATTGCCTACATAGGGAGGTATAGCTGGGTAAGAAAATGCATGTGCGGTATATGACGAATCACTTACCATTTTAAACTTCTAATCGTAATTCTAATTCTGATTGCAGTAGTTATCATGTAAATGTAAATAAAAGTATCACTTATAGTTTATGTTAAATAGATTTTTGTTTGTGTAAATTATACCTCTTTTGGAATGATGTACTCCAGATCCTCCCATGTTTTGTGCGTTCTTTCGTTGTTCGTACACATGTCCCGGTATTCGATATACTTGGCTATACCGAAATATCTCACTTTGTTTGCATCTTGAGCAGGTACATCGCTTATACGTTGGAGCGGACCAAGACCTCTTTCACCAATCTGGATAAATATGAAATGCGTTAATGCGACAGTTCGACCGGTAGTTTGGCAACGAAGTTCCTTATATGACGTCGCGGAGGGGTACCGTAGCCGGCAAAAAACTCTGTTGTAGTGCATCTGGCTACCAACTACCCTCAAATTGAAAAGCTGCACTCAAATACATACTGGTGTGTTTCAGCCGATACACTTGAGAGCCAATTCCGTCATCATGCGAAGCATGACCACCATCTTCGACCAAATGGACTTTTAACTTAAGATAAGTTTGTGGCCATGATGCTAAAATTTATAAAGTATGAAAAAATAGTGTCTGGAACACTCAGTTGAAACGAAATTCCTTTCGTGGATAGTCAATTATTTAAGTACTTCTTTTCATAGTAAAAAGCGACCGGAGACCTTTTTGATATGCTAAGTAACAGCTGAGGCGTATGCCAGTCTATCATTCCATTGAAAGCTTATTACCCGCCAACCTACCTACCTACATAATGTGATCATCTGTGACGTGTTATGTGTATTTGTGTTGTTTGTTTGTTTGCATTAACTTATAGTTTTGGTACTATAACGTATGACCGACTAAGTAACCATTTTTTTTTATACTTAAGGTTTAGCGTTAAGGCCATAATCTCATCTGACCTTAAGTGACGATACGGCCCAAGTTAGTAGACACAGTAAACTTGTGTAGGAGCTGGCTCTCAAGTGCAGCTGCCGGAACACACCTATTGGTATTTGGCGGCAGGTTTACAACTTGAGGGTGGTTGCTAGCCAGACGGGCATTAGAAAAAGCCCTACCACCATGCTATGATTTCCGCACGATGTTTTCTTTCACCGAAAGCTCAAGCTCATTGCAGGTGCTTGGATTCGAACTCACGTCCCTTGACGCGAAGTCGTGCACAATACCACTGAGCTATCATCGCTTCAAATAGATCATCATATGGGCTCCCATCGAAAATCAGCGTCGCAGTACAGCAGTAACTGAATTACACATTTTGCTGAATGGGTTTGCCAATTGTTGGACATATGTTTTGTTTTCTCTTTTCCTTTTTCATACATACATACATACATACGTCACGCCTCTCTCCCATAAGGGTAGGCAGAGACCACATCCTTCCACTTGCTACGATCCTGACATACATATTTCGCTTCTTCTACTTTCATAAGCACCTTCATACATGCTCTTCGGTTACGGGTACTTTTAACCTGGCCTTTCTCCAGAAGGTCCTCGATCTGATTGACATATGTTCGCCTACGTCGACCCTTACCTGCTTGCCCATTCATACTCGCCTTGTAAATTTGTTTTGTTAATCTTCTTTCATCCATCCTCTCTACATGCCCGTACCAATTAAGCATTCCTTTCTCTATCTTTGTCATTACATCCTCTACCACACCACAACGTTCCCTTATCATACTATTCCTTACTTTACTTTACTTTCCTTTTTCAAATGTTCCTAATTTGTTTGTGTTATGTTATTTGAGTCGTATGATTGTTCCAACAATAAAGTATTGCTTTCTTTCTTTCTGAATAACGACTGGAAACAGTCCAATAGCGTACGCACTATATATAACCATCTACACTATAGAATTATATTGATCTATAGAGCACACTACATAGAAATAATAACGTACGTATGTGTACGGGATTAAACTCATATATTTTGGTCGTTCGAAAGATGTTTCGTTTTAAAAACATACGGCTTCCGTTATTCTAATACTTACGGATGGATCAACGAGATAATCGTGACCCCCTCCAGCTTGGGCTTTACACCCATGAATTATATCTCGCAGGTTATTATTCACCGCTAAATCGAACATCCTGATACTGTTATCAACGACTTCCATATCTCCAGCGTCAGTACCGTTAGGAGTCATTTTACTGAAAATGAAAATGAAAAGTTTCCGTATTGTAAATGGGTAATTCATTATAGCACTTTATTTGATTTTCCCGTTACCTACCGCTAATTGGCTAATCTGAATCAACTGTGCACAGAATCATATTCTGTGAATTATGAAATATATAATTCAATAGTAGAGGTTCTGGGTACTGAGTATATCCACTTTAGATACCAGTGAATGAACACATAACAATGTAAATATAGTATGCTGGTAGGGTATCTGTAATACCCGTCTGTAGCCAACGGCTCTCGATTTTTTTTTATAGTTAAGGTTTAGCGTTATGGCCATAATCTCACCTGATCTTAAGTGATGATACGACCCAAGTTGATAGACACGCTACACCTGTGGAGGGGCTGGATCTCAAGTGCAACTGCCGGAACACACCTATTGGTATTTGGCGGCAGATTTTCAACTTGAGGGTGATAGCTAGCCAGTCGGGCATCAGAAATAGCCCTACCACCATGCTATGGTTACCCCACGATGTTTTCCTTCACCGAAAGCTCAAGCTCATTGTAGGTGGTTAGATTCGAACTCACGTCCCTTGACGTAAAGTCGTACACAATACAACTGGGCTATCATCGCTTCAAAATTGGAAATCTATGGCAAATGTATTACCGAACAGCCGCACTTTAGAGCAATTTTCTACACTAGGCAAAGCGTGCTACCATCTTAGGTCATGTCGACAATTACCATCAGGTCAACAATCAAACTCTTAATCTGTGAAGAATAACAGAAGAAGTAATTTCAACTGACTATATATATTAATAAAAGTAGAAATTAGGACTGAGGTTTCTTTTCACGTCCCCGGTTACAGCCCAAGCCACAGATCCATGGCTCCCTTATGTTCGTTTTCTTAGTACTCGCTCCCAGAGGATATATCGAATCGAAAATAAAAAATCGTCAACTCCTTCTTATCCAGTTCCCGCAAAACGTTTTCTTCTTCTATAGATCTCTATCAGCCGCCATCTCTTCATTCACTCGCTTTTCTTTTATCTCACCCCTGACACGCTTTACCTCTATTTTCTTTGGTCTTGCTGTTCCTTTCCTTCCCTTGACATTCATATACATTAATTTTCCACATCCACCACCATGCTTCCCCTATTTCCGTTTTGATTCTTCTAAAACATACTTTGACACCCCATTACGTATGTGGCTATTTCACCCCAGCATCATTTCATTTACCATTCTGTTAACCACTCGTTTTCTACATTTATTTGCACATCCATTACTCCATATCCTATGTTATTTTATTTTTGGTAAAGTAAAATCTTGGCTTAATAAGGCTTACCCGTATACCCGTTATATACCTTTATCAAATATAAATTATTTGGTGACCGAAGAGATGTCATTAATAAATCTCATTGGTCAGTCTTCTTTATTAACTTTTACGGGATAAGTATAAATGAATATCGAATAAATTAAGCGTATTTACTAACTATAAGTCCATATTTATCTCAGTATTTTAATTTAACAACTATTTAAATAAATAACTTACCAACATTTTAATAAATCAATATGATTTTAAACTAATTATAATAACTATAACATATAATAGTGATAACGAATTATGCTCAGTAATTAATTATTTATTAAATTGAAACTAGTAAATTTAATAGATGAAAAAATACATACTGTACTATCCCCTCCTGGATTGTGTGAAACCAGCGGCTCACAATAGAATACTCTAAGATCATTTTGGTGGGAACATTTTCATCGTACATATCCCTATAGTCAGAATTTTCTTCCGCGATAATATTGTTTTTGATCATATTATCTTTTCCTTTAAAACAAATAAAGAATAATTTAATTATGTCACAAAATCACAAAACTTGTTTTTTTTGCTCTTGTAGTAGCGGGCAAACGAGCGTCTCATCTGACAGTAAATGATCATCACCCCCTATAGACAACCACAGTACCAGAGGAATCGCAGGTACGTTGTCAGCCTTTATGGGAGGGACTGGCTCACAAGTGCCACTGCTGGAACACAACTATTGGTATTTGCAAGCAGATTTTCAATTTGAATGTGGCGGGCATTAAAAAAGCCCTACCACCATGTTATGGTTTCCTCACGATGATTTCCTTTACCAAAAGCTCAAGCTCATTGTAGGTGGTTGGATTCAAACCTACGTCCCATGAGGCGGCGTTCCTAAGCTCTACCACTGAGATATCATCGCTTCTTTGGATTCTGCTCGGTCATGTAGTGATAATTGTATTGATTCAGAAACATATATTGATAATAACTAAGATTATGCATACCATAGGAAACCATAACATGGTGGTAGGGCTTTTCCTAATGCCTGCCTGGCTAGAAAATCTGCCGCTCAATACCGATAGGTGTGTTCAGGTTGCTGCACCTGAGAGCCAGTTCCTCCACAGGTTTAGCGTGTTTACCAATATGGGCCGTATCATCACTTAAAATCAAGTGAGATTATGGCTAAAACGCTAAACCTTAACTATAAAAAAAAAATAGAATAATACTCTTACCTAGCAACATTGGCCAGAATTCATAATACGACTTTTGCACGAACATGGCAATGTTAATATCCCGGGCCGTGTAAAAAAGTTTTTCATCGTCCCAATGCGGATTTAATTCCTCCAGCTTACGGGCAATTAAGTTGTGTAATCTCCAGTACAAAACACTGAATATATTCGTACCCAAAATTCCGTTGGGCACTGAAATATAAATGCACATTAAAATATAGTCGACATAAAAAAAAAGAAATACGAATTTTGAGGCATTTCATGTGCTAGCTTACAATTCAAATTTTACAAAAAATCCTCATTTTCAACCTAGAGTATTCAAAATGATTACGAAATATATTACCAGTGCTTGAGCATCCGGTTTCAACAGCCTGTAATATTGTACATGACGCGTTACCGTCGCTGGGGAACTCTCTGCCATCGACTATTTCAGTTTTCAGACGACCACCAGCGTACTCTCTGTATTGTGTTATCACACCAACGCTAAACGCATACACTCTACTTAGATCCCAAGTGGGTGTGGTGAAGTCTAACTGAAATTTTATAATTAAAATATAGCGTTGAGGTGGGTACTCGTACTACTGTAACTTGACGCAAAAAAACTGTTTTTTTGTTAACTTACAATGTCTCTATTTATAATATATTGTAAAATAATACATACACACAAATGCCAAAGAAATATATCCTATTTTTAATTCTCATGATATTTTTGATGCCATATTTAAGCTAGTGAAAAAAATATTTGAAAAAAATCTGTCTTAGACGTCCGTGTGTCTGTCTGTGCGGATCCTGTATGTTATCAAAGTCCGGTGAAGCTGTCAAAGCCCTTGGGGCTAACAGCATACGTCAGTTCGAAAAAAAAAGACCGAAGTAATTAACTAATCGAGTCTCTTTTTTTGTCACGCTTCAGTATAATTAGGAATAGAACCCTTTACTTTTCACGATCTGATTCGATGTGGATTAATTGTTATTAAATAAATAAAAAAAATATTGTGAGTTTTGCAAAGAAACAAAATATGTTTAGAAATTTATAGAGATACTATGGCATCTATTTTATAAAGCAGCAAAAACTGTTTGTTTGTTAACACATTAAACGTTTTTTTATTTGATAGACCAATCACTGAGGAAGGTTTCAGGGTATTTACTATCACGCTACCACAAATAGGTGCAAAACTGTATTAAAAGAAACTACTTCAAAAATTATAATTATAATAAAACTACTGACTCTTTCCGGTGTCGTGTTATTGGATACGCATCCTTGGTTTTGGAAAGCAATCGGTCTGGTCTGATTTATGCATCTTAAACCAGAGAAACGATGTACTGGATCGTTCGGGGGAATTCTAAGTGGTGTGCACATGTAATCAGTTTCACCTTGTTCCGTGCAGCAATAAGTTGTTACTGCCAAGTAGTTTACTGAAAATAAAAATTTAATATAACCGCTTAATAAATCTAATTTATCTTTTAAAGTTAAAATAGGGTTAAATGACATAGGGTCCTTCAAAAGAGGCGTGAAAAGGTCTCTAAGCAGGCCAGCATGACAGCGGTGACTGATTGTGATTTTAGATCATTGCAGTCACCGCTGTTCTAGATTGTACTGTACTTAATACCAGGTGCAGTATAGTCGCTATGCATAAAAAAATGGGATATAACCGTTACTTACATATATCTTGGGTTGATACGATATCAGTCGTCGTGAATTCGGCGTCCAAAGCAACAAATTGGTTAAACAATTCATGAAACCCTTTCCCATCACCCAATATTGCCTTACGCAGTTCCCTAGGTGGTATAATAGGTGCCCCACTAGCGCTTTTTCTCGGTTCGAAATCTGTAAATATTTAAATGAATATAAGTGTAAATATCTTGAGTTTTATAAAAGAACATATTTATTCCGCGTGGTCATCAACCAGTGGTAAAATTTAGACCCTAATTGATTGTTGAGGCTGATGGCTCACCAAATTTAAATTCTAAATCATTATTTAAATAGGTTGCCAACTAGTGATCAAAATTAGAGCCAAAATCATTACGTAAACTGGTAACTAATGGTTAAAATACGACCTACATTTCTGTATGTAGAAATTATTGTATGTAGAAAGAGAATGTAGAAACATACAATTGGGGAAAGTAAATTCTAAATTAATCCCTAATATAGATACGGTTATATATTTTTGAGGCTCCTTAGGAAATGATCTGTAAAATTTATTGCGTTAAATATTTCGAGAGTTAGTGAAAATTCAAAATTTTACTGACTGTAATTTCTACTCCGAGTTTCAATCTGGAGTTCTAAATATTTCTCGTGTAGTAGTTACAATTTTTATTCATGAATTTATTTATTAGACCTTGTATTGTATAATATAGATGGCGTTATTAATACAATAACTTAGTTGTCATTCACAAATAACATGGATATGGAATATGTTATGGACCATGAATACAACCTTCAAACACTTCCATGGAAATTCTAACAAAGAAACAATACTTTATTAAGATGCTGAAATTATCATAAAACACTTTATCCCTTGATAGTAGCGCCAATTATTATTAAAAGTGGGATCTGTTGCCAAGTTACGAAAAAAAAGAGATAGAAGATCTCTACTCTGTTTTACAACAGCCTATTGTGTTTGACATTTTAAAAATGAATTATGAAGACTTTATTAATTTAATTTATTGAATGTAGATACAACTAGTTACACTACTTTCTTTTATACAACTTTCGTGCGTCAAAACTTGTACTCCTCCATACGCAAAATGTATGTACGTACGTAATAAAAAAAAATCATTTAAATTCATTAATATACAAATTATTTCTTAAGTTTACGCGAATATTATTCATTGAAATAAAACTAATTTAAACGGATTTTAGAGTCCGCCCCGTGACCACGAACGCTGAAAAGCTTTCGAAACGTCGGGATCAAAATTAATAAATAACCGCGATAAAATCCGTTTAAATTAATTTTATTTCATTAATATACGTCGAGGAATCAATTTACTACAAAATATTAATTTTTATAACCAATCTTTCTTAATTAGGCATTTGGATCTGTGCAGCACGAACTGATGATCTTCGTTCTGAGATGGTATATCTTTCCCGCGGTGATAATCGACATAATCAGATTGTATTATTCGCGATTAAAATTTACTACAGCGGTTTACAAGAAATACCCGGAACCTTTTTTCTTTAATTTTTTATAGATAAGGTTTAACGTTATGGCCATAATCCCGCCTGATCTTAAGTCATGATACAGCCCAAGATGGTAAACACGCTAAACCTATGAAGGAACTGGCTCTTAAGTGCAGCTGTCGGAACGAACCTGTTAGTATTTGGCGGCAGATTTTCAATATGAGGGTGGTAGCTAGCCAGTCGGGCATGAGAAAAGCCCTACCACCATGCAATATCATTTTTATATGTATATATATATGTAGATTTCCCTTTACCGACTACTTTTTTTACGATAAGGCCAAATATTTTTTGAAACCACCAAATGTAAATAATTAACTTACTTTCACCGAAATCGGCTGCCAGCAACCTAATCTGAGGAGTGTGGAACGATCCGTACGTGGGGTTTTTAAGATTATTGCAAGAACCGTCTACTCGTCTGGGTTCAGTCTCATCGCAAGGTTGAATATCGTTAGTACATGACCTGAAACAAACAAAAAAAAACATATTCAATACCAGAGGCACGTCAATTGAGACGGGTGTGAAAAAGAACTCGTAAAAATTCACCCTAATATATATTTAGTGGCCAGTAAAATTGTAGAGAAAATAGGAAATAAATATATAATCTTCATTTTCAGTAACCTATAAATATATACGTGTGTTTCCGCCTTGAAAATTCATAGTCCCGTCCCAATAAGTTTAGTAGTTCATTGATTATCAAGGGAACTGTATTTTCCTTATACAAATGTACAAATATATATATATTTTTTTTTTTACGAAAGTAACAACTATTAACACACAATCCAAATACAATAAACAACTTAGCGCTAATTAGATATACTCATCAGTAGATAATGAAGTTGTAGTAATAATACGATATGATAATAAGAAGAAAACACTGTGAAAGGTTATATATTAGGTGCCCATGTCAAAGAATGATTTGATGATGGATCATCTTGCTGCTTGAGGTGGGGTATTAAAATGATCGAGATTCAGTTCTTTATTGGCTTTATTATAATTACGGAAGTGCTTAATAAATGAAATTAAAAAGTTTATAGTCTGCCACGTGTCTGAGATTTTAAATTGAAATTAAAGTAATGTATTACATAAATATTTACCATAAAAGTGGTGACTGGGTAAGCTGGTAAGGGTCGACCTAAGTGAACTTATCTCATCCAGATCGAGGACGTTCTGGAGAAAGGCCAGGTCAATAGTACCCGTAACCGAAGAGTGGTTTTGGTACTTATGAAAGTAGAAGAAGCGAAAGATGTATGTCAGGGTCGTAGCAAGTGGAAGGATGTGGTCTCCGCCTACCCTTATGGGAGAGAGGCGTGATACTATGTACGGCTATTTCGAATAATAGAACTAAAAATTCTATAGTCGGTAGTTGAGTAAGGTACATATATCAGTGAAGTATGAAAAAGAAAAGTTGACGAAGTCGTTAAAGAAGTTTTCCGATATTAGATCCGGAAAATCAAGGTTGTTTTGAGTAATTTTTAAGAAGTAAGCGATGTCAGCAATTAAACGTCGTTTAGCAAGGGGTATTGAACGAATAACAGTCTGTGGACTTCGCTACAACCTTAACTGAGGTTAAATGACAATATGACTTAAGACGGTGGACACGCTAAGCCTGGTGAAGGTCTGGCTCTCAAGTGCAACCCTTCATTGCTTTATTTTAACAATAATGCTGGCGATGAAAATGCAGTCATGTCATTAATTAAAATAAGAAATGTCCTTAATAAAATTAAATTTAAATATAATAAAAAAAATCCAAATAAGGGTTAGTATATTTTTTATACTTACGGTTTAGCGTTACGGCCATAATCTCACATGATCTATAGTGATGATACCTGTGGAGGAACTGGCTCTCATGTGCACCTGCCGGAACTCACCTATTGGTATTTGGCGTCAGATTTTCAACTTGAGTGTTAGCTGTTAGTGTGGTGTTAGCTAGCCAGGAACAGAACAGAAGCAGAACAATCAGAAACAGCTCTACCACCACGCTGTGGTTTCCTCATAATGTTTTCCTTCACCGAAAACTCAAGCTCATTGTAGGTGGATTACAATATACTATAATACAATACTATAATACAATACTATAATACAATATTACTATAAGAGAATAGGCAAGTGAATCTACCATGCAGTTTGGTTAAAACAATGAATTCACATAAGTTACAGAACAGTTAATGTGCCGTTTTGTAAAAATAATATTGTATCTAATACATTTTTATTTAGAGCGTGTAACTCTTATAATTTGTATTTTAACGATATCGACATTTTTAGTCACTCGATTACCGCATATAAGAAAATAGTTTAAACAAAGGGTCAGAGTATTACAAATGAAATGCATAAGTGATGGGCGTTTAAATGGTTTTGTGTATGTAATTCAAATTTAATTTTCTCTGTTTATTTTCTTATCATATCTTAAATTTGTAATACTTCTTAATCTTATGAAAATTTTATTTTAATTGTATTGTGTCTCATTTTTTGTTTGGTTATCTTTACCGCAAATTGTTGTTTTTATTTAATTTTTTTATAGATTAATATCTTATAATACGCTTGACATTGTATGTTTCATGATACGTGTGGAAACTTCATTGGAATATAATAATTTATTGTTTATACATTTATAAGTAAAAAGTAGGTTTCCCAAATAAATAAACAGTAATGAACTTACTCGACTGCGTTAGCGGCTATGAACTCTTGCATTCGCTCTTCCGTCACCGGTACTCCGTAGTAAGAGTCGTAAGTGATCGATTGATTGGTGGATTGAGCGATCGATAACCGCAAATAAATCGTAAGAAATACAATTAATTTCGTTATCATTTTGAGTTGTTTTCAGAATAACCCACAAACGAGAATGAATGATATACGATGCCGCTCTCTCCTTCTTATACCAAAAATTGTGCTTATGCAAATATTTCATTTGGAACTAAGTAAACAGCCGGATGGAGAACGCGCTGTCCATATGTGGAAAAACAATTAAACGATAAATGCGAAAACATATATTTTGAATTACTTTTCTTATTGAATTATTGGAGATTTACATAAAATATTGCATACATTGTATCGTTTTTCGAGTTTCGTTTTCTGCAAAAAGGAAAGTTACAAAAGTGATTAAAAAATATCATCCTCGGAAAAGTGTTGTATGTGGTAACGGTGATACGCACTCCGATATGTAGCTCTACATGGTTCGCACCAAGGAACCGGATGCGTTGGATTTCGAAGACTTTACAGTTTTACGGTAACGTCCATTCCGACCCGACCAAAAATGTTCGCAGTTTAATGCATTTACCGTGCCGTAGACCTACGGAGTAGTCTTCCAACTTTATATTCCCTTCCTCCTTTAACATCGGGCCTTTCAAGTGAAAGGTAAAGAAGTATGACAGTATGGTCGGCACTATTGCATGCCTTATAGCGCGAAGCTTTCGAAGCGATGATAGCTCAGTGGTAGTGTGTACGACTTCGCGTCAAGGACCTTGAGTTCGAATCCAAGCACCTACAATGAGCTTGAGCTTTCGGTGAAGGAAAACATCGTGAGGAAACCATAGTATGGTGGTAGGGCTTTTTCGAATTCCCGCCTGACTGGCTACCACCCTCAAGTTGAAGAACTGCCGCCAAATACCAACAGGTGTGTTCCCGAAGTTGCACTTGAGAGCCAGTTCCTCCACAGGGTTAGCGAGTCTCCCATTTTGGGCCGTATCGTCACTTAAGAACAGGTGAGATTATGGCCATAACGCTAAACCTTAAGTATAAAAAAAAAACTCTCGACACGTAAAGATCCAGCAATATTTTAATCTCATTCTGCCTCCACCACCACCGATTTGCATTTACACGATAATATGGGTAGGATTTCTAAAGAAAATTTATCTTATATTATTTAAAAAAACATTTTTTTTATATAGTTAAAGTTTAGTTTTCTGGCTAAAATCTCCCCTGATGTTAAGTGACAATACGGCCCAAGTTGGTAGACACGCTAAACCTGTGGAGGAACTGGCTCTTAAGTGCAACTGCCGGTACATACCTATTGGTATTCGGCGGCAGATTTTCAACTTGATGGTGGTAGCTAGCCAGGGGGGCATTTGAAAAAGCCCTAACACCATGCAATTTAATCGATGTTTTTTAATTAAATAAAAAAAATAACATGTAGGTACCTTAAGAAAAACTGTTTAATTTTTTTTTAGATCAACTACTGGTTTTTTTATATGACGTGGTCATTATATTTTGCAAAAAAAAATGACGTATCGAAACCTAGTTTCGTTTATCATCTATAGAATTACATCAACCACTTACCTATTTCATATCAATAGTCTAGTGCCTGTAGCTTAGTATTAAAAAGGTTATTTGCCCGCCTCATTTTTTAACTTATTACATTGTACATTTACAAGTATTGTCTCTTTTTCGTATTTAACGATAGAGCAAAGACTTCGAATCCATACAGCCGAGTCGAACGTTATCTCATAATAAAGAGGTTAGCGCTTCAACACGATAGAGAAATCTATGTAAAACTATCTGTGAAGTTGTTGTGGCATGCAATAAATCATGCATGCGTAATAAATATAGATTAATTAATAAATGCAGTCAAGACATAATTTATTTTTCTTAAATATTAAATGAGTAATATGAGGCATGTACTTTTGGAATTTGTATGTATGTGATCCAAAAATGTATCTTCTGTATCCGGTAATTACTATATGAAATGTAGTACTTTTTCTTGAAAAAAAAACACTCCTTATAATCTTCGATTGTTTATAGAGAAAAAGGCCAAAATAACTATTAACATCATGAACCTATTCTGCGGTCTCCTACAATTTTATATCGTACAACATTATACACCCTTTTCTCTCAGCCTCCCTCGGTTTTTTTTTATACCACACCTGATCTTAAGTGACGATACGGCCCAAGTTGGTAGACACGCTAAACCTGTGGAGGAACTGGCTCTCAAGTGCAGCTGCCGGAACACACCTATTGATATTTGGCGGCAGGTTTACAACTTGAGGCTGGTAGCTACCCAGGTGGGCATTAAAAAAAGCCCTACCACCGAGCTATGGTTTCCTCACGATGTTTTCCTTCACCGAGAGCTCAAACTCATTGTAGGTGCTTGGATTCGAACTCACGTTCCTTGAATTCGAAAAATTACTTATTATATCACAGTCAATATAAAAAGCGTGCATATTCACAAACAGCGCTGTCATCGTATGCCAAGATGTAATCTGGAGGGCGAGCTTCCTTCGCCAGTGGATGCTAGGACATAATAATTATGACCACACTTGACCACAAGCGTTTCACACAATTGTCTCAGCTCAGACATAAACGTTCTAGGATCATTAGGGAATAATCGAGCGGGGGTTACAGAAACCTGTATATAACTGGATCGCCCAGCTGACGAGAAGCTGTCGGACTGACAAGACAGCGACGAACTCTGTTAAACTGCCTAACTTTCCGAGGCCGCCCTTACGATTGGCGCTTCCAAGATAAGCGTCAGGCCACCGCAATCACTTTGCCCTCATATGACAATAACAAAATGAAAAATGCAAGGACTCCTCTCTTCGACATTTCACAGATAACCGATACCTTGAAATATACAACATACCGGACTATTATTTACTCAGCTGATGCACTTTGAAGATATTAATACTTTGAAGATATAATAATAATATATTAATTTTTGATACTCGGATATAAAATATAATGATGTCACCGTGTAAACACCAATAATAAAGGAACGTACTTATTTACCTGTATTTTGAACGTGTAATAAAGTTGCAAGGACAACATGTGTTATTTATACGTTATAATAAGAGACGATCGATTTTCATTATATGACGAAAACAAAAATTAAACGAATTATGACCACGAAATATTATTACGATATTGAACACTGCATAAAAGAAACAGTAGCTGTGTTTTTTATGTAATATCGGGTAAACGAGCAAGCGTGTCACCTGATGGTAAGTGATCACCGCCGCTCATGGACGCAGATATCGCAGATACGTTGCCAGCATTTATTGTGGAGCGACTGGCTCGCGAGTGCAACTGTTGAGACACACCTTCAACTCCAACTTCAACTTGAGAGTAGTAGCTAGCCAAACGGGCATCAGAAAAAGCTCTACCACCATGCTATGGTTTCCTCACGATATTTTCCTTCACCGAAAGCTCAAGCTCATTGTAGGTAGTTGGATTCGAACTAACGTCCCATGTCGCGGCGTACTGTACACTACCACTGAGCTATCATCGCAATAAATCGCATTTTGTTTAAGGTTTCGAGGACATCAGTGAGCTAGGTACTATTGGTGTGGTTGCCAAATATCTACAGGTGTATTTCGGAAGTTGCAACTAAGAACCAGTCCCTCTAATTTGTTTTCCGTTACCGCCAGCTTAAACCATATCTCCTCTGAATATAAAATGAATATAGAATTTAAATTAAAAGTTTTGATAAAAAAATAAAACAAAGAATTTCATAAAAGGTAGTAACTTAAGTCTAATTAAGGTACGCATATTTCATAATATATTAACTATAACCTGAGAAACTTCGTCTATAAGTATTGCAAAATACATTCTACTTCTAAAAGTTCTTTGGTTTCATCATATGGTTTCATCGTAAGTCACTTGTCATTTTCTTCTTCTTCTAAAATGGATGTCGATTTTGTGTTAATTTATGAAATTTAATTGTTTGCCAAAATTAGTAATTGAAGGTATAACTTTTGATATAATGAATTGAAGAGTGAACTAAAATTGTAAACAATTTGTTTTTGTTCCAGGAATCCTTCGACGGATTGCAGTGACATTCCATTTATTGATTTAACTGCCTGGAAAGAGAAAAGTGATTCGTAATATTTCATGTATTTAATGAAGTTTTACCCAGAATAAAAATATATTATATAATATGAAGTTTTTAACATACCTTTTACTAATTATTGATATTTTCAAAACAGAACCTTAAGATCCTGAAGTACTATAATTTACAACTAACACTAAACTGCCAAGTTTGAAATATAAATATAAACATCTTAGCTGAACTTTTACACCGGCTCCTTCCAACATGCTGCAACTTAACATCAGCACTACCTATTTCATTTAGGGACAGCACAAAAATCTTCTCCGTGCTGTACGTGACAGTTTTCATGGTGGTTGTTCCAATAGTGTTAAAGTTTTACATCTTCTTTTTATGTTGCGCAACAAAGTGAATTCACAGGACCTGGTATTATTAAGTACATTACAATTCAAATCAGTAGTGCTGATGCTGTAAGGAATTCACTGCCTGTCACCGCTGGTATCCTGAACTGCTTAGGTGCCTCTTAATACCCATTTGAAGGACCTTAAATATATTTTTCATGGAATAGTGGGCAATGGAGCTAGCGCGCCATCTGATGGTAATTGATCACCGCCGCGTATGTGTTCGAATGGAAAAAGCTGGTACTAAGGTTCCCCTGTAGAGATGAGAACAGTATTCCATATGAGGCCGGTTCTAGGCTTTGTGGATTTTAAGACAATGGTCCGGTGTGAAATACTGTCTCTTTCTTTTTTGGAGGCCAGTTAGGCCTTATCCTACAGTCGAACATGAAAATGAACGACACAAGAAATGTCACCTCTATGGATCCTGATGCTGGATGAGGTATCTAAGAGAGCGTTTTCGAACCGAAGAGAAACGACAAAGGGGTTCTTTTTAGCAGTAAACGCGCAAACTTATGTCTTCTGAGGGACGAATTGGACTAAGTTTAGTCTGTTCCATTCCGAGACTTGCTCGAATAAAGCCTCGAGTTCAGACATATGTTTAATCTGGAACTCGTTGACGTGTTCCTGAGAAAAGTTGCCACGGCCGGTTTCAAATCAAATCAAAAATCTTTATTCAATTTAGGTCTTAAAAAGGCGCTTATGAACGTCAAAATTACTGCCGGTTCAAAAGTAAGTAAGTCATCGAGAAGAACTGGCAAGAAACTCGATCTGCATCTTTTTTTAAAGTCTATTCTTATCCTTATTTACAATAAGTTAATGTATTAGAGTAGTTATTAGCGGATGTACAGAGAGGGGTGTTAATTTCAGACATCACGATCGCTCACGTATTGATCCATCCTATAATAGCGTTTTGAGATTTAAACCCATTTGACATAGTTTTTGAACAATTCAGTAAGGTGCTATGGGACTCTATTATAAAACTTGATACTAATACCTAAAAACTGTTACTTGTCTTACTCAGTCTAAAATAGGGAGTGACCAGTTTGTCTCGATTTCTAGTATTCAAATTATAGCGGTCTATAATGAAATCTAACTTCTTTAAGATTTTGCGGACATACATTAAATTATCAACAGTATATTGGGAGGGCAGAGTTAAAATACCAAATTCCGAAAACTTATCCTTTAATGATTCGCGAGGTCTCATATTGTTAGTGGCTCGAACTGCTCGTCTTTGTGAAAGAAATACGGTGTCTACCTCAGCTGCTGTGCCCCACAGGAAAATACCATAAGACATTAAGCTACGGAGGAAGTAAGCGAAGTAGATTAACCTAGTAGTGGCAATATCTGTCAGCTGTCGAATCTTACGAATAGCTAATGCTGCAGAACTTAACTTTCCTTCCAATTTTTTTAGTGTAGACCCCATTGCTGTTTGAAATTAAGCGTGATACCCAAGAACACAGTACTATCAACTAAGCCTAGTAAATCCAATTCGATTTTGATTCTAGTATCAGCCCGTAGAACATTAGGCGAGGCAAATCTAATACATTTAGTTTAATAATAATTTCTTATGTTTACGCGTATATTATTGATCGAAATAAAACTGATTTAAACGGATTTCATCGTGGTTATTTATTAATTTTAATCCCGACGTTTCGAAAGCTTTTCAGGCTTCGTGGTCATGGGGCGGACTAATATTTAGGTTATCCAAAGAAGTTCATGTTACAGTTTCTACATTCAATTTAATTTTTAATATCGATAGTTTACCTATCTACGCAGAAAGAGCTCACAGTGTCTTGAGGTCTGGCAATTGGTCTTTTGGGTACCGATTTAATTAAATGTATAATCGAATCCCAGGCTTGTGCTAGCTTCCAACTGTCTTCTCTATTGAAATTTCACAAGACTATTTACATACCTAAGAGCTTCATTTAAAGTTACAAATCTGCTATTGTAGTAAAAGCTTTTTAAGGCTTAGTTTAAACGCTGGAACTTTATTTTGAGTATGAACTAGCGGAGGTAAATCGTTCCAGCATTGTGAGGCTGCCAATTTAAACGAACCTCTGAATGTCATTGATCGTTGGCTTGGAGTGAAAAAACACATAACTTGTGGTTAATTTTACGTATTAACTTTAATTATATTATTAATGGTAATATTTTATGAACCGATGAGTTAAATTTGATTTTTAGTGGGTTTAGTACAAGTTAGTTTTCTGTGGATCACTGATAAATGGTATATAAAATACAAAGGAAAGGTCCTAAAAGTAAACGTAGAAGAACACTTCTTATGACAGAACTGATATTAGAGATGATATGTGTACCCACAGTTCTAAGTAATAAAACTTGTTGGTATCAATCAACAAGTTACCATAGCTGTCTAAAGCCAGTCAACGGTATGTTTGTCAAAGCCGTAAAAAGAAAGCTTAGATAAAAAAAAAAACACATACTAGCATTCTAGCCAACAAGCATATTATTGATAATATCGAGTATAGCCTCAGTAGTAATGCGACCTTTCTTAAAACCCGATTTGAAATACTGTAGAATGTATACTATTTTTTCAACAAATACTGTCACTTTTTTATAGACAAATTTTTATAAATTTTATAAATAAGAAAAAATATTATTCGGCTCCGAGTCCTTTAAGTTTGCAAGGTTATATTAGTTTTGAAGATAGAATGTACTGGAGCAATTTTGCACTGCATGGATAAGGTCAATATAAGTACTGAACTTTTTATCATATCCTTCAAAGTTTTTGGGAGTTTTAATAAATATATATTCGTAGTAATCTTGTCTACACCACGGGCACTTGTTCTTGTTCTTGACTTGATCAAAACAAATCAAAACAAAACTTGTTCAAGTCGTTTAAGTTCCTACTTATAAATTATTTTGCGAATAATAGTCTTGTACAAATTTTAATTATTTTTATTAGTTCAATAGACTCATACTACATTATAATGTTGCATCGAATATTTAAGCGGTGAAGGTTGACACTTTCTTTAAGACACTCGCTGCTATTAAAAAGTCACAATTTTCCTAAACATGGATAATATGAATTGTTATAGTTTTAAATGAAGTACATTTTCTTTTATAAAACTGTTTCTGAACCCTCTTATAATTTGTATTTATAGATACTGTTAACATCATAATTACTATACTTGTAATACTACAGTAACTTTAATGTGCATATCGTTGTCACCTGCAATTAGTGTTACATTTAAGAAAATATTGAAATGTATAACTAGTAATATTAATGTGTTGACGTAAACTGTGTTGGTCTTTGTTGTCTTCTCATGTCAATTGATTTATTGGAGCACACTTATCATAGATCTAATAACATTCACGAATTAAGTGCTTGAATTTGTGCTTGAAGTAAGGCAATTATTTATTGTAAATATACCAAATATACGACAAAACTCGATCTTCAATTTGTTCGGACGTATTACTTGTCGATTCTGTAACTAACTTCTGTTATTGTTGTTGTTTCACTGGTTGATCTTCACGTGCTTTTCTCTATTGGACGTATGCTGCTAGCCTAAAGGACTTTCACAGATTCACCGAATTTTGGGCCCGGTTACGGAAGCCGCTCAGCCTAAGAGGCAACCAGCGCAAGAGGGCCATGAAGAGGACGAAACTCGACTTAAGATGTTGCCGGATACGCGAGTAGTGTTGCGAAAGCGGACAATGCACAGAAAATGTAAAAATTACGTGGCAACACTATACTATAAAAAAGTTTTATTGTCTGTGACTGGCTGAGGTGCGCGAACGCGACAATTTTGAACAATCTCAGTATGGTACAATAATGCTTGAAAATCAGTATCCAGGACGACAAGCTCCAGGCCGGTAAGTAAATCGGATAATTAGAGATTGCTTGCGTGTAGTTAGCAGCCGTTCTGAAGGTAACCTTCCTCTTTACCCCACTTATAGATGTGCTGAATCTGTAGAGAGGAGAGGAGAAAATTTAACAGGACAAAGCTTTTGACAGGGTCTGGTATAAGGCTATCCTCTCTAAATTAAAATTGTATGGTTACCCAGAGAGGTGTTGTACGTGGGTATCGAGCTTTTTGTCCGACTGGAGTATTAGAGTTGTGATTGACGGCTATATCTCTAATGTCATAGCAATAAATGCCGGTGTCCCACCAGCCTCTGTTTTACCGCGTACGTTGGATCTATAGAATCGTCTACCCATTGCAGTCTTCCCCTAAACTACGATATGGGTCTGATCGAAAAGGATTCAAAGACGGTCTTCAAGGTCAGCAACATGGCTTTAACACTTTTGGTGTCGCGGCTGTCCGTAGACGGAATGGCTATAGGGGAGGCTGGAGGCCACTTGGGGGTATTCCCAATAACTTCGATCAGCCGAGGGAGCAGATATTCACGCTGTACTAGTCCACCATTGTACCAGGTATATATGAAAACATACGTGGTTAAGGCATTCGTTCATTATTTGCGAGTACTTAGCGATGTAAGAATGTATACACTCAATCAACAGAAGAAGTAGTCATTCAGGATGGACCAGCCCTGCATTTTGTACATATTAGACTATATCAATGCTATGTACATGTAGTTAGATGCATGTGTGAAAGCAGATACACAAAGTAGATATTCGTTCAGTATTTGTGGGTATTGACGACAAGTAGATACCGCGAGCTTGATTTACCCTCATTGGATCCTGCGCTAACTAAGCTACTCAGTTACAGCACGTACTATGTACGCAAATCAACAATACGCAAAACCTTCAACAATAGGATTGTACTAATTTTGTCTCAAATCGGAATGCCCGGACTGTACTTGTCCTACACATCATTGTTCAGTGAAAACAACAAAAGAAAAGGCCGAACCACATTATGGGCCAGGTACCACACAGAACCGTGTACCTAACGTGTGGGCGTGTTCGAGTAAAATTTAGTGTGGTGATGAAATACTAGTGATTTGCTAAGTTCCACTGTATCTCGCGAGCAAAAGTACTCGAGGGCTCCATACAGAGAAGTGCTGTACGGAGTTGGTGATAAAGTTTAGCTAATATGTTTAAACTTATATTTTAGACTTGGCAGTTTACTGGTAGTTGTAAATCATAGTACTTCAAGATCTAAAGGTTCTGTTTTGAAAATATAAATAATTAGTAAATGGGGTGCTTCAGCGTTAAAAACTTCACATTATATAATATATTTTTTTATTCTGAGTAAAACTTCATTAAATACATGAAATATTACGAATCACTTTCCTCTTTCCAGGCAGTTAAATCAATAAACGGAATGTCACTGCAATCCGTCAAAGGATTCCTGGAACAAAACCAAATTGTTTACAATATAAGTTCACTGTACAATTTATTATATCAAAAGGTATACCATCTATTACTAATTTCGGCAAATAATTAAATTTCATAAATTAAAAGTAGAATGTATTTTGCAATACTTATAGACCAAGTTTCTCAAGTTATAGTTAATACATTATGGAATATGCGTACCTCAATTAGACATAAATTTACCAAATTTTAATTAATTCTTTGTTTTATTTTTTCATCAAAACTTTTAATTTAAATTATATATTAATTTTATATTCAGAGGAGATATGACGCTAACGGTAAACCAATTGAAGGGACTGGTTCGGTAGTTGCAACTTCCGAAATACACCTGTAGGTATTTGGCAACAGATTTTAAATTTGGGTGTGACAGCTAGGCAGGCAGGCATAAAAAATTGCCTATTATATAGTTTAATCGTGATGCTTTTCTTTATATAAAGTTCAGGCTCATTGTAGAGATTCGAATTCAAGTCCATCGATGAGGTGTCTAAACTGTCGCACTAAGCTATAATTGCTTCATCATTTTGAGTGTTAACATGTGCATTCTAAGTACCGGGAGTTCGATACCTACACCAAATCATAATTTATCAGCGCAACGAATATCCGAGAACTATATCAAGTCAATTTGGCGTACAGTTTTGGAAATCTGGTGATGAATGAGTGTAAGTCGCTTATTTATATTTAAACATATTTTATATTATCTTACTCTTCGCTGATGAGGAGGAACGCTTTTGGCTGGATACGTGTGACGCCTCGTTCGACATTACACAGCATCCCAGCTAAAGTTGATTTTCTGATTTCTTGGAGTTGTTCTACGACAAAAAACATAATACATGTACTCCATTTCTACAACTTCTCATCTGCAATCAGCCAGACTGACCCTGCCTGGGCTGAGACCAATTGATACACTTGACTATGTACTTGATGATATACCAGTTACTGTTATTCTATTTTCGAGTATCAGTACTTCGGTATTATTCTTTGTTTAGCCAGTCACCATGAAGTTTTATTGTAGCGATGACTCCTGATAAATTGCTGACATATTTTTTTTTATTATATAGTTGTTATTTTTGTATTATACTGTACTCACCATCAGGTATTGTTGTATCGTTTTAGCGCGCTACACTGTTTCTGAGTCAATTTTGAGTTAAATTCGTGTATCAGTGAGTATATAATGATAGTAGAAATATGACAGATACGATTTGGTTTATCGAAATAACAATTTAATAATTATTTTAATACCGAGTCACAAGGCTTACCACTTGTAAAAGCATGAGGTCTATTTTGTCGTTCATACCAAAATGTATCGGCAGATATACTTCGTCTTAACTGAGTAAGTATTATATAAGCAAGTGTGTCCGGTACATATCCACCCTCTATATGATTCTCGAGAAAGAGACCCGGCAGAAATTCTACATCTTCGACAGACTCATATATTCCCTTTAAAACGGCCAAGTTCTGCAAAGTGAAACGTTAAAATGTAACAATTTAAGTAATAATTCATAATTTGTTTGACGTCCTTTACGTCCTAACAGATATCTGTTTTCAAGGTGCAAGATGTATCCTGTTCCATAAACTAATCAAAGGGACACTTTTTGATTAGTCTCGTCTTGGGATCAACCTGATACCGATATACCGCAAATATAGCTGTGATAGCCCAATAATAGTTACTATTACAATAACCATTCTTACAGGGCTTTTACACGGAAGTGTAGGGCGTATACTATAATATGACTATATAATTGGTTTGTTTGCTAACGTAAATTGCCTCTGTAGGGATGATATAAGTCAATTTATCAAACGATTCAAGGCATCTCGTGTAGTGAACTAAACTATGTAAGAGTATGGACCATTCAGTTCTTCCGATTTATTAACATTTAAAAGGTACAATGTACATTACAACATGAGGTTGTTATTAACATAGTTAGTAATTTAAAAATAAGTGTCTTTTAATGTAAGTTACCTTGGGAGGGATAATATAAGCCAAGTCATCAAACGACTGATGGGATTTCGTGTAGTTCATACGCAGATCTCTATATTTAATATATGACCCGAAGCCTAAGTATCTACCGAAATTAATGTCCAGGGTATGAACATCACTGATATCTTGTACGGGAGATAAGCTCGCCTCAGCCATCTGAAAACGCATATAATTTAAAAATTAATTTGAACCCGATGTATAGGTAGACCACAGTGGTAGTTATAATGGAAAGATTCCACGGGGAGATATTATGTAATAAACGACTGCGAAGAACCTCTAATAAAGTCGATGGAAGTGGATTATTTTTATTAATTTATTTTTTTAATTTATTCACCACAAAAATATATACACAAATGACGAACATGACCGATGGTAGCTACCGTAGTTTAGAACTGTGTTGGAGCTACTATCACCCACCTCCGGAATACGTCTAAACAATGTTACTGCTAAGGTTATAATAAAAACAAAATACGTAAGACATAATTGAAGGTTAACTATCTTAAGCTTAAGCAAAACCAAGCAAATGCAAGTGAGCAATGTGTGTGTAATGTAATGAGTTTGTCAGAGTGAGCTCCTAACCTGTAGAATTCTAACAAGATATTAAATGAAAGAAAGTAATTGTTCTGTTTTTTCATAAGTAAGATTGAGGAGCCAATTTGCTGTATGTCTTTTACATTTACTTTTAAGTAGTGGCCAAATATTACTTTCTTTATTAATTTTATTATATAACATAGGGCTTAAATAATGATAGTGGCGACTAGCTAGTTTTGTACTTCTTGATACAGCGGGACTTACGCGATCACTTCTACGATTTAGCTTAATAAAGCTAACATCATAGACAATTTGAGAATGTATCTTAAGGATAACATGAATAATGAATAATTTGCGAACAGAAAGTACTTTACAGTTCGAATACAGTTCGTGAGTCGGATAAAGAATAGGTTTCGAAATGATGAATTTTAACAAGGCTCATTGAGCTCTTTCAATTTTAATAAGAAACGTTTTACAGGAACCACCCCAGGACGTGATACAGTATGATAAGATAGATTGTGCGAGAGCAAATTAAACTCAAACGAAATCAAAGCGAGCACGAAGTTTTTTGAAAACGTAAATGAGTTTCCTAACGCGTGATACCAAACTATTAATTTGTTCTTCCCAAGAAAGAACATTATCTAATGTAACCCCAAGATATTTAATAGATTGGCAACGAGTTAAATACTTACTGCAACAGAGTTTGATTTTGTAAAAGTCACAATGTCAAAAAAATTGCGAAAGGTAACAGCGCTATTTTGAACCCTAAGGTAGCAAATGTAGACTTCTCTATATTTAATGTTGGAAGATTGTTAGACAATCATTTCATGACCGTATATAAAGCTGATTCAGCATAACAGTGGGTTTCTGACCAGTTTTTACCATGAATAATCATACCTGTATCATCAGTATATGTTATATATACAGATACATATACATACAGCATATTGTAGTGTGGTAACTGCAGTGTACAAAAATCTTTATGTATATGAGAAAAAGAGTAGGTCCCAGGACACTACCTTGAGGGACACCGTTTGTCAGAAATTCATCCTCGCTGGTAACATGGGGTGATATTAGTTTTCTAAAGAACGTCACACACTGCGTTGACATCGGTTCTATGTAGTAAACGCCATGGAGGCTGGACTTTAGGATTTAAATTGCAACATAAAAGAGTGGGTGCAATATCCGTAATGAAAGAATTCAGGACAAGTGCTACTGCCTCTTTATTTGTTATAAGAACTAAATGATCGAGACAATTTCCATTTCGTGTCGGAAATATGTGAGCAGCTGGCATCGCATATGGCGCCATTAAATTAAGATAAGCTCCAGAATTAGACTGACCACTGCCTAGTGCGTTCGTCGGCCCCTGCTACTCTTCACGATCGCTCTTCAGCGACTGGATCTCGCAGGGTCTGGCGTTATGGGTCAGCAGATTGGGATGGACTTCGTGAATTCTATGCGTCCTACCCATGGAGGCAGCTCTGTTTCTCTTCCGAAAATCCTGACGCTTGTGCGGACTGCATCAGGGACGTGGTGCTATTGGGGATGGACTTGTTCATCCCCAATACCAAAATACCAGTAGGGCGTCGTAGCCGGCCTTGGTATAACAAGGCCTGCGCCGAAGCTGCGCGCCTTAAGCAGTCCGCATACGTGGCGTGGAATGACGCCAGAAAGCGTCAGGATCCAAACGCCAAGGAAGCGAAGCGGAACTTTAATGCTGCTTCCAGGTCCAGCAAGAAGGCTATAGCCAGGGCCAAGGCGGAGCACATTGGCAGAATTGGCGAACGACTAAGGAGTTATCCCTCTGGGAGCCGTGCTTTTTGGTCGCTGCCAAGGCTGTCCAGGGCAACTTCTGCCAGTCTAGTCTCCCGCCACTGCGTAAGCCTGATGACAGTTTGGCCCATAGTGCAAAGGAGAAGGCGGATCTTTTAGCTCAATCCTTTGCCTCGAACTCGACTTTAGATGATGGAGAAGCCACACCGCCGAAGATCTCCCGGTGCGAGTTTACCCTGCCTGAAATACGCATCAACCAGCGTGCGGTCAGGAGGGAACTAAGGCTTCTCAACATCCGTAAGTCGAGTGGGCCAGACTGTATCCCCGCGGTGGTTCTAAAAACGTGCGCCCCTGAGTTGACCCCCGTTCTTACGCGCCTTTACCGTCTTTCCTATAATACTAACAGGGTTCCCACTTCATGGAAGGTGTCTCATGTCCATCCGATCCCTAAAAAAGGTGACCGGTCGGACCCTTCGAGTTATAGGCCGATTGCGGTCACATCTTTGCTCTCTAAAGTTATGGAACGTATCATAAATGCCCAGCTGATGCGGTACCTTGAGGAGCACCAGTTGATCAGTGATCGTCAGTACGGTTTCCGTCATGGTCGATCAGCTGGTGATCTTCTTGTTTACCTCACACATCGCTGGGCAGAAGCTTTGGAGGGCAAGGGTGAGGCTATGGCTGTTGGCCTTGACATCGCGAAGGCGTTCGATCGGGTATGGCATAGAGCCCTTCTATCGAAGCTACCATCTTACGGAATCCCCGAGGAACTTTGCAAGTGGATCGCTAGTTACCTGGAGGGCCGGAGCATTAAAGTCGTCGTTGACGGCTGTAGCTCCGAGACTCTATTAGTCAATGCTGGCGTTCCACAGGGCTCGGTGTTGTCGCCGACACTCTTCATCTTGCATATCAATGACATGCTGTCTATTGACAGCATGCATTGCTATGCAGATGACAGCACGAATGATGCGCGATACATCGGCCACCAGAATGTTCCTCGGTGCACCGTAGAGGAAAGACGGTCTCAACTTGTGTCTGAAATCGAGAGCTCTCTGGGGCGGGCCTCCAAATGGGGTGAAATGAACTTAGTTCAATTCAACCCCACGAAGACACAAGTTTGCGCGTTCACTGCGAAGAAGGACCCATTTGTCATAGCGCCTCAGTTCCAAGGAGTACCTCTTCGGGTTTCCGGGAGTATTGGGATTCTCGGCGTCGAAATCTCGAGCACAGTTCAGTTCAGGAGTCATTTGGAGGACAAAGCCAAATTGGCTAGTAAAAAGCTGGGTATCCTGAACAGAGCGGAGCGGTACTTCACGCCGGGTCAAAGATTGATGCTCTATAAAGCTCAAGTACGGCCCCACGTGGAGTACTGCTCCCACCTCTGGGCAGGAGCCCCAAAATACCTGCTTAACCCACTTGACTCCTTGCAAAGACGAGCTGTCCGAATCGTCGATGATCCTGATCTCACGGATAGCCTGGAACCGTTAGGACTGCGGAGAGACTTTGGTTCTCTCTGCGTGTTTTATCGGCTGTTCCATGGGGAGTGCTCTGAGGAACTGTTTAAGATGGTGCCAACGTCACCATTCTACCATCGTACCACCCGACACCGCAGTAGAGTTCATCCATACCACCTGGAAACAATACGGTCTAGTACCGTACGTTTCCAGCGTTCGTTTATTCCACGCACGTGTAAGCTCTGGAATGAACTCCCTGCCTCGGTGTTTCCCGAGCGCTATGACATGTCCTTCTTCAAACGAGGCTTAAAAAGAGTATCCCTTCAGCGGTAGGCAGCGGCTTGGCTGTGCCCCTGGCATTGCGGAAGTCTATGAGCGGCGGTGACCGCTTACCATCAGGCGGGCCGCTTGCTCGTCTGCCTATCGAGGCAATAAAAAAAAAAAAAAAAAAAGAATCATTATTATTATTTTAAATATTGATATTAATGTCACAAATAAGTGCAAGAGTTTTGAAAGAACGTAATGTCTGTAAACATTTATCTAAACTATTTAAAAAAATTTCGACATTTTTGCATGAGGGAGACCGATAAACAGCGACAATAAATTTGTCTGAAAATTTGATGACAAGATTATTAGCATCATTAATTTTTAGTTCCTCGACGGTACATACTTGACCATCCCTCAAATATACAACGACTCCATCATTTTGGTTGGTATAACCAGTTTGTCGTGACGAATATCCAGGTAAAATTAGATTGTGTAGATCTTTACTTAGCCAGCATTCTAACAGAATAATAGCATTTGGCTTAAGGTTCAACCCAGCTAAAAGTATAACGAGACTGTCGAAATTGCATCCAATACTTTTAATATTAAAATGAAATATATTAAAACTGTTTGTAAATTTACGAATGTAAACCTTACAACTCTCCGGAATAGAGACAAATGACTCAGAAACTACGATTGATTCAATTCTATCATTAATTAAAACATCGTCAGCCATTATCTAAGCTATTGTTATAAAAAAAGTATGTTAGAAATACAGATACGAGACTGTTTTTGAGATAACAAACGACAGTTATTGAAAATATGCGTTTTGTACAGGTAGAATAACTAAAGCCACTGAATAAGATGACGATGTGTTTAAACAAGCATGTGTATATATATATATTTGGAAAAGTTTGTGTTGCTCAGTTGCGGTAGAAATACAAATATAGTTGTGAGATATGACACCAAAAAATTACTTATTTCAATATTATCTACTTTACAAATTATATTAGTAGTCTGTTGTTATACATGGACTAGTCAGATCGCTATCGCAAGTTCTCTGTTAAACTATAGTATTCTAAGAGTAATAAGTAATAAATGTGGGATTAGTTTGTACTTGATTACAGTCCGGTGTGACCACTGTATACAAAATGTGATACCCGCAATAGCGGCACGCTTTCGTGTTGGAGTTTCTGGGATCATGCAGTGATTGTGCATATATGCAATATACGAATGGACTACAAAGTCATCTGTATTTGTTTGTGTATCCAGTTGCAGAGAAACTTGCAGGCAGACATGGTACCGACGATCATAATAGGTCCATAAGCATTACCTATCTCTCTGTAATTGTTTTTTTTGTATTGTATTGTGATCTGGGGTATCGGGTACGAGTTATTGATTTCCTGTGCTGAAAAAAAAAATTGTTAATGACCAAATTTATGAGCTACTTTATTTATGTAAACAAAAATGCAAATCCTTCTATTCGAAACTAATAATATAAAGAAAAAAAAAACTAAAAACAATAAGCTTACGATAGGATCTGTGACGTAATCGAAGTCACCTCCAGCTTCGTAGATCATTCCTCGTACAATTTTAGCCAAAAGGTTGTCAACGGCCAGCATATGCACTTGTTCACCGAAATCAGTCGCTTCTGTTTTGCCTACATAATTATAGTTTTCATCGAACAATCTGTAAATTCCATTCTTAGTATATTTTATTCATAATAGATTAATATATCCAATTATAAGCTAGACACCTCATCAATATCTCATTCAAAGGTTAATTCTACATATCAGGTTTATATGTATCTAAGCTTTTGGATACTTTTTCGACTGATACTGAGTTGAATACCAATAACTATCTATACATTTACTTCAATATAACAAAAATTATGTTACATGACATAATAAGCGACCAAGAAAAACACAAAAGTTAAATTTTAGCTTAAAATTGTGTTATATAAAAATGATAAGAGATGAAGATGTGACTTAAAATGATAACATGCATAGCCTTTCGAAGGGACTAACTGTCAAGATAAAAGAATACTAAAGTCTTATCTTCTACTTAAAGTCTTATCAAAGTATTTTCTTTCTGCGTCGCTCATTGTAGAATTTGAAGCCAAAGCAATGGGCGCTAAGCTCGCACATTAATGATCGGTGCTTAGAAATCATTGCTGTTAATACGACAATTTAATGCATAATCTGAAAGAGTTGCAACTAAACAATAATGTTACAGTTAACGTACTTTATAACTGCCGCTTGAACAGAGTGGAACCAACGAGTACCATACACGAATTCTTCGAATATTTGTGGCTTTATTTCCGGATCGTAAAGATCCCTGAAGCCACTATCCTCTGAGATGATGCCGTATTTGAGCATGTTCTCTCGTCCTACGAACCAAAAAATATTACAAATTAATTAAATGGCAAGTAATGATATATTGCAAATGTCATATATTAAAACTTTTAAAAATATATTATAACACTTAATTGCAGATTGCACGAAGAAACGATTAAACATAATGCTCTGCTATACACACGCATGAGAATTGCTTTGGTATCTTAGTAAGCGATTTGAAGAGATGATAGCTCAGTGGTAGTGTGTACGACTATTCATCAGGAGACATGAGTTCGAATTCACTCCAACTACAATAAGCTTGGGCTTTCGGTGAAGGAAAACATCATGACGAAATCATAGCATGGTTGAAAGGCTTTTTCTAATATCTGCTTGGCTAACTACCACCTTCAAGTTAAAATCTGCCGCCAAATACCAATTGGTGTGTTCCGGTAGTTGCATTTGAGAGCCATTTTCTTCACATGTTCAGCGTGTCTACCAACTTGGGCCGTATCGTCATTTAAGATCAAGTGAGATTATGGCCATAACACTAACACTCAACTATAAAAAAAGGAATTAATGAATAGTATTGTCGTTATCATTTGATTTCTACTAAATCTTTATGTTTATACACATAAGTCACTTATTAATGTTATAACTAAAACTAGATTAATTATTTGATTGCTGATCATATTTATTCTAAACAATAGCATTTATCTAAATACCTACCTAATATCGTTGGCCAGAATTCATAAAACACTATTTGCAAGTAAGATGCAATGTTGATTTCTCTCGCTTTGTAAAACAGTTTATCGTCGTCCCATGTTGGATTTACAATTGCTAAAGTACGAGCAATATTGTTGTGTAGTCTCCATTGCAGTGTACTGAACAAATTTGTACCGATAACTCCGTTAAGTACTGAAACAAATTATTGTAAATAATCAAGTAAAAGCTTTAAAGATAAGCAAAAACAAACAATATTATAATAGTGCTGGATATAGGTAAATTCGTTTGTACAAGTTTTTATATATATTTAATTTATAGACTCAGAGTATTTTGCTAATATTGAATTAGTATACAGGAAGTAAAATATACAAAAGGGGCATAAGAAAACTATACATTAGATAGTATAAGATCAGAATAAAGCATCAGAGGAAAAGTAATTACTACCTAACAGTATTATTGTTTAAAACTTACCATCTCTTTTGCAACCTGTTTCGATCGCATCTTGTATCATGCAACTTGGATTATCATCGCTCGCGAACTCGCTACCATTTACTACTTCAAATTTCAAAAGACCGCCTTCAAACTTCCTAGTTGTAACATTGCTATCGAAGTAGTAAACATTCGATAAATCAAAATGCGTCGTTGCATAGGTAATCTGAAAATGAAAGGTTACATTGAAAAGTTTGCCAAATAATTATTTACTTGAGATATTTAACCCTGTTTTTGCAATTGTTCGCATCTTTGGTACTCTTGTCACTCCTTAGTCTGTCTGTTGATACCTTACTTGTTCAGTCTCCGCTCTTACGAATATTAATCTTTACGGTTAATGCCATCATCCTATCATTCCTCCTGATGCCATGTCTATATCACGTTTACCTAAAATTTCTTAATTTCTATTTACTTAGTTGTAGTTTCAGGTTCCCGTCAGTATAAATATTCTTAATGTCATCTATTCTCGTTATCGGATAATCGTGAAATTGGGTTTTATTGATATCACGTAAATGTAATCAACTTAATTCTGTTGACCTTATAGTACCTGCCCTTCTAACCAATGTGTATTTTTTGAACAATTGTTAGCATACAGAGAAAATAAAATAATGTAGTCGGTGACGTTCTCGATACTCCATCAACATTATATTTCATCACTAAGTTCCGTGTCTAAACCAATTACGAAATGCCTACTGTAGCTTAATTTATAGTTGACAGCTGAAAGGGATAAAACTCTGTTATCCAGAAGTTCGGTTGTATAATTTTAGTTAAGCGTAAACGGGACTTGGAGAAATTCAAATAAAACCAAATGATTTTTTTATCTAATATAGGCCCCAGATAGGCGTGTATCAACGTCAAAACTACAACTGGGTCGGAAAATAATACATTCTCAATAGGTTTTAGTGCATGCACAGAGAGGAGTGTCATTCCTGACATCACCATGACCATTGTCCACATATAGATCCGCTCTATAATAACCTTTTGATATTAAAACTCGCTTGATAGGATGCTTGAACTGACTATACGGCAAATCAGTAGTGTGTTTTGGGACTTTGTTATAAAACTTAACACTATTTTAGTATATAAAGTCCTGCCGGTTTTTACACAATTTAGCATTTGAATGTTTTTGTGGACATGCATTAAATTATCTAGAATGTATTTGGAGAGCAGAGTAACAATACCTTAGAGTTTTTAAAGACCTTAAAAATCCTCTTCCGCCATTCTCAAAGATGGCAAACGCCATTTGTTAGTGAATGTTGTCACGGATTGTCATAGTTGAACCAAAATAAAAGTAGTAAACATTTATGGATATTTCCATGTACTGATGGTATTTCGTTTATATAGTTATTTGAAATAAAAATACAATATTGTAATATACTAACTCTTTGAGGAGCAGAACCCATTGCAGTGCAACCTTGATTTTGGTAAGATTGTGGTCTGGTGTGGTTCATGCATCTATAATTAGTAAAACGATGAACTGGATCATTGTTTGGTATCATACATGGCGTACACATGTATTCAGTTTTTCCTTCTTCTGTACAGCAGTTCGTTGTTTCATCAAGATAATTACCTGAAAGATGTTGGTTATTTTGTAAAATTATATGTATCAACTTTTTATCACGTTACACTTTTCCTTTGTGATTTAATAATTTAATACACATTCCAAAGATATTTTTATAGAAATACCAATATATTGCTTATAAATACTATGTTACAAAGGGACAGCGTCAGCTCACGTCATATGGCGTAGCATAACCACTCAGTGGTAGTATTAGTTCGCCCCATACTTTTACTCATTTCGTTTCGTAGGCCCAATTGGCAGTCCGGCAACTCAATTAACACATGTAAGAAGAAAACTTATCCAAAGGGTATACATGGCCAATCATTATTATCTGAATAACTTACCAATAAGCAGAGAGTAATCAAATAAAAAATAACAATATTTTCAAAGCAGTCATGAGGACTGCCGACAGAAGTGGAAACCTAAACTAGAAACAAACAGTTGTTATTTTTGGATATCCAAATTAACTTTTTGATGTTAAATTAGAACTTCAAAACTGTGTACAACGCAATAAGTCATACTAAGAGAAATAAATATGGTGTTATCGTTAACACGTCACGTGCTCACGTCTATGACGACTTAAACCAACTTACTCCCTATTAAGGTATGTGACGCACAAAAATAGAACGTCAATGTGAATGCACGGATGGTTCAGGGGTTTAATCTGACGCAGCGTCGAAATGTTGTAGGTTTGAATCCTACATATGGCAAATGTTTTTGTAATCCACAAATGACTTTTCGATTATGATCGCTCTTTATTGTTATTTTCGCTTGTAATTAACCTAATTTCCTACAAAGGAAGATATTACAATAAAAAAGCCATAATTTTTTTTGGTGCATCATATATTTTGAATCTGTGATATTTCCTAGGTTACTCATTTTTAATTGAATAATATAAACAAAAAGTTGTTCTAAATTAATTTCTCCTAAAGATTAACATGTTCATTTACGCAAGGATTAATGGCATGTTGATAGAACATCTTCGCAAATGAAACTAAACTGTAAATCATAAGAATGGTTATTGGTACTAAACGAGATAAAAAGATATATGCTATCGTAGAATTATTATTCCCACACGAAGGACCCGACACCCACACAGAGTGTTTTTTTTATAATTACTCTAATACCCAGAGGGTACATGTGTCACAGTACTAACTCTAATTTTTAATTTGCTGCTCCTAAGTTATTATATAGTTATATAAATAGTAAATATATATCCTCAATGCTGACTGTTTTTACTGTTCCTTATCGCCTTACACCTCTGAAACTTTAAGAATTTATTGTACAAACTTAAAGGTCTTCGATTCCAGTAAATAATTCATTAAAGGCCCACCTTTTTACGGTCGTACATCAGGTTAGTTGAATTATCTATTTACTTTACGGTAAAAAAATTATAAAATTTAAATACATACTGATATCATGAATGGATTGGCAATTATTCATAACATATTCAGTATATAATCCCACAGCATGATTGAAAACAGCACTCCTTCTGTCACCAATTTCGTACAGTTTGGTGCGCAGTTCCCTAGGAGGCATCATTGATTTACCACACTTAGTTTTTCTTGGCTCGTAGTCTGTAAATAGATATAGTATAATAAATAGCTTAATAGCTCTGGTTGTATTTTACCGAAATGCTAGGACATGAGAGTTGGACTGAATTAAAAGTACCGTTCAACGGTATTCTAAGGTCAGACGAGTCTGTACGGAACTTGGTTGCAACAATTATGCACGAGGCCACATGCATTCTCATTTGGTCCGTCATGTTTAGGGACCAACGTCTGTATATTCAGCTGGCGAGAGAATTGTAGGCACGCATGACAGGGATGGTCCCTGATGAACTATTAAACTTTCAGAGGTTTCTGGTGTTTTTTGGATTACACTGTGTTTCTAAACAGATAAAGTATATTATTACGCTGAGCTTGTGAAAGAAAAAAAATTCGGGCACATAAAAATTATATTACACAAAGCTTCTCCTGGAGAAATTAAAGTCAAAACAAAACTTTTTCAGTCAAAATTAAATGCATTACTTTATTTGACCACAATATACATACACTTCACTCTTGCTTCATAGTTATTAGTTCAATGAACAAGAATAATTACTTTTGCTCATAATTCGAAGCATTAATACAGTACAATATAATAGAGAATCCATATATCACTGTTGAATTATACTCACTTTCGGAAAATTCGCGAGGGAGCATTTTGAGTTGGGGAGTATGGTACGCACCGCTCGCAGGGTACTTAGGGTTATTGCAAGATCCGTCCAAACGTCGCTCTTCATTTTCATCGCATGGCAAAATATCGATAGAACATTTTCTAAAAGCAAATATAATTAATGTGTCGAATTATGATTATTAACAGTAAACGAATAAACCACATGCTTCTATTTATTTTGAAGATGCTTCAATTAATGGTGTCACCCTCAGTGCTACAAATACACAATATATATGGGCCGTTTTTAAGAAGATTAATTTTATTTAGCGTTTGACTACAAACTCACCTGTTGTTAAGTGAACTACGCGTCAAGGGACGCAAGTTTAAATCCACCAACAACGAATTTGAGTTTCCGTTGAAGGAAAACATCGTGAGGAAACCATAGCACGGTGGTAGGGCTATTTCTAATGCCCGCCTAGCTAGCAACCATCCTCAAGTTGAAATCTGGAGCCAAATTCCAATAGGTGTGTTCTGGCAGCTGCACATGGCAGCTAGTTGCTCCACAGGTTTAGCGTGTCTACCAACTTGGGCCGTATCATCAATTAAGATCAAGTGATATTTTGGCCAGAAAGTTAAAACCTTAACTATAAAAAAAAATGTGATCTAAGATAATCTAAGTCTAGTATTGAAAGCCTCTTGTCTGCCGGAACAAAGGTATAACTGATCGTTCTTGCTATATTTGCACTTTTATTTATAGGCTCGCAGACAGCCGTTCGAAAATTAAATAATGTCACTCAATGTGTCTATAGTCTTCTTTCAAAGGAAGCTCAAGTTCACTGTAGAATTGAATAAACCTACATGGGTCAACGCATCGTTTATATTTACTATTACAAATTTCTCATTGTAACAGAATATCTTTATATAAGCCAAATAATATATTATTGTAAAAAGTATCTTTGTATGTATGTGTATATTGAAATAAAGCATTGTGACGTAATTAGATAATAATTATAAAGCTAAATGTTGCATTCATAAAAAAAATCATGAGACATAGCTACGGCCAATAGACACCAGGTGGTGGTACAAAGTTTCTCCCTCTCGACCAATTAAAAATGGATTTTCGCAAAGTAATCCTAACCAGAAATCTGTAGTTTTCTATAGCAATTATTGAATGATAGTCAGTCTAATTTTTAGGATATAAGCGTGTCGCTTAACATCAGGTTATATACTACTTAACCGTCTATTAATAAATAAACACGCGTTTTATAGAAAACTGAACTAAAAAAATAGAATATAAGTTTTAATAAATTTAAATTAAGAATAGTGTTAAAATTTTCAATAAATACAAATTAATAATAGTGTAAATAAATAAAAATGTATTTTATTTAAAAAAAAAAAACGTGGTGTGCATGGTGTCAATAGTTATAAATGTTTTATCGACAGATATGAGTAGAGTGATTATATTTGACAATCTTAAAAGCACCCCACACTTTTAAAAATAAAATAATATTTTTTTATCTACACTATTATTAATTTATATTTATTGAAATTTTTAACACTATTCTTAATTTAAATATATTAAAACTTATTTTCTATTTTTTTAGTTCAGTTTTCTATAAAAAGCGTGTTTTTTAAAACTATTATTTATTTTCTACTCTTTAGTTTGCTTTATTTATAATAGCTTGGTTTTTTATTTTATTTTAAACTATTATTTGTTCTAATCTATTATTATTTAGTTTGGGTTTTCTATAAAAAGAGTGTTTTTATTTAGAACTATTATTTGTTTTGTAGAATTAAATTTTTTTTTAGTATTCAAAAATTTGTTAATATTAGAGAAATCGGCTAAAGATAGTGATTGAAAATTAAAATATCAATTTCTGTCTTATCGACTATTGAGAAAAGTTATAAAAAATTCAAATTAAGTTTCTTGCCTTATCGACTATAGATGAAAATTATAAAAATTAACAAAAATCTTATTTTGCAAATTGAAAAATGGAATAATTTTATTAAATTAGTGTATTGTCATCGGTCCTCGATAAATCTACAAAGTTTGAACGAAATCTGGCCATTTAAGGTGAGTGAAAGTTGCGCCCAAAGGTGTCAGTTACAAACATACAAACAAATATAGAAGTGAAGTTAATAAAAAGCTTTTAATAAGGATATTACTAATGACAAAAACTAGAATTGAATTTTGCCTAAACGAAATTGCACATAAGCCCAAAAAATTTTGATGTGTTGAATTGTGATTTAAATTGAAGAATTAATTAAAATTGAATTTAAGTTGAGTTGAATATATTTTAAATTAATTTAAACTCGATAAAATAATATTTAAATTAATCTTAGATTAAACCAAATCAACTAAATTGACATCAAATTAATTTGTATTTAATTGGATTAATTTAAATTGAATTTAAACTAATTTATATCAATTTTTTTTAATTATTTTTGAATGAAGTTGAGTTGTGATTTAACTCAATAACAGTTATCTTCAGGCGGCTCGCAGTCTTAAAATTAAAAATAATTATTTAACTTACTTCAGAATCCCCTTTTCTGAGAATTCTTTCACTTGTTCTTCAGTCGCCGGAGTTCCATGGTAGCAATCGTAAACTGTGGCGTTAGTGAAGCCCCATGACAACGTTACTAACATTATCCAGCGAAACATTCTAGAACCCTCTTGCGAGACTATATCCTTGAAACCGATAATAAAAAGAGCTGAAACCGTACCTTATATATACTATCAATTCTTTATTCAAGTGTTTAATTTGTAACTACATAAATAAAAACACTTTTGTGTTACAAAACTAGCTATTGTTTAAACCAGGAAAAGAACGTGAACAATACAATATTTTTACGTAATACACTATTCACTAGACGTAGCACGCGACTTTGTGCTTAATTTTACATATTTCCAAAACTTCGTGTTCGATCGAGATCGTGTGTGCATATTTCCGGTTTACTTAATTCGAGGTTTCCATGTCATATTTTATTATAGGTATCTTAACATTTCATCTTGTCTAAAACATCACTTCGAATAGTTTAGTTCTTTGGCATTTTACTTCAGATAAGAACCTTTTATTACTTAATAGCTGTGACCGCGACTTCGTTCGCGTGAACTTGAATCGACTTTCCTATAATATTGGGACCTATTTTTCACTTCTGTGAACTCAGGTGTACTTTCTACTAGCATAATTTTAATTTTACATTAAAAAGGCCCTCTGTCACATTGTATTTTTAAAATATTAGCGGCTATATTACATATTATATGTAAGCATCATGAAAAATGTTTTTTTCAATGTAATTGCGGGTAAACGAGCAAGCGTGTCACTTGATGGGAAGTGATCACCGGCGCCCACGGACACCCACAACACCAGAGGAATCGTGGGTACGTGGTCAGCCTTTATTGGAGGCTCTGGATTTTAAGGGCAACTGCCAGAACACACCTATTGGTATTTGCCGGCAGATTTTCAACTTGAGGGTGGTAGCTAGCCAGAGGGGTATCAGAAAAAGCCGTGCTATGGTTTCCTCATGTAGTTTTTCTTCATCGAAAGCTCAAGCCCATCGTAGGTGATTGGGTTCAAACTCAGGTCCTATGATGCGGCGTTCCTACATACTACCACTGACCCATTAAACCATTTACCAATTTGAGAGAAACATTGTTTAAACAAATGTGTTCTGTCACTAAGAGATTTATAATTAGTTGACAAGTAATGTGCGATACATGATGAGCTTAAGGAACCAATCCTATAACCGAGTGCACCCATCGAAATTGGAGGTTTACACCAGTGAATATAAAACAGCCAAAAATTTAGTTACGAGCTTTCTTCCCCCTGAGTAAAAAGCCACTTTTGAGCATAACATTGATAACAATATAAATATGTCCAAATCAACACAACTTGAATTATCTGTATAGCCTTAAAACAAAGCTAAACGTCTACCTCCTCTTTCAGAAAACGCTAACGATATTAATAATAATTCCCTGCAGATTCCTGGTAGAAATGTTACGGATTATCTGTAAGTTCACTTACTACGATATCACCAACATGGATCATCTGTTTTTCAAATGAATACTGACCTAGAGAGTGATATTTCCACAATAATTCTTAGTATCAAATCAAGTGCCCGTGATGTATACATGATTGCTACGAATATATATTTGTTAAGACACCCAAAAACTTTGAAGGATATCATAAAGACATTCGTTCTTACATCGACCTTTTTCATGCAGTGCAAAGTTTTATATTTCTCCACAGCACATTTAACAATTTCAAATTAGTTGGATTTTACAGTAAAGAGGTGCCAATTAGAAGGAAATCATTATTAAAAATAAATAATTGTGTTTGTGCGTAATCAAAGGCATATTTTTACTATATTTTCATTTTGTAAGTTAATAATACTAAATTAGGTGTTTTATAGACACGTTGAAATGAATATTATCTAAAATAATTATTTAATCATCTTGAGCATTAATCTAAAAATTCATTTTATACTTTTCAATTTAAAAGACCGTCATATTCGCTATTTATAATAATTTTAGAACAGTCAATATAACGTATTATATACAAAATCTTAACGTCTCACGTCGACGCACTTGAGCTTAAAGCTCCGTAAGAATCTTGAGCTTTTCGTTTAAGGAAAACTTTTTTTTATTTATATTTAATAGAACATCAATAAAGTTTACATCATGAAATAAAATAAAGTAAAATATAATTAAGTATATAATTTGGTAGAAGCGAAACGAATTTGAAGCGATGATAGCTCAGCGGGTGCGTGTACGGACGCCGCGTCAAAGGGCGTGAGTTGAAATCTCTGCAGTGAGCTTGAATTTTCGGTGAAGCAAAACATCGTGATGAAAGCATAGCATGGTGATAGGGGTTTGTCTAATGCCTGCATGGCTTGCTACCACTCCTATAGGTGTATTCCGGCAGATGTAAGCGTTAGCGTGTCAAACATCTTAGGCAACATCGTGACTTAACATCAGGTGAGATTACAGCCACGACGCTAAACCTTTTATTAAAAAAGGTGAAGTAGTGGTCACCAGATAGCATATTTGTTAATTACTGAACTGATAATCATGATATTATGCATACACGTTGCCAGTGCCATAGACACAGTCACTGATCACTTGGTCAGCGTTTATTCAGTAAAACAAGTACCTACTTCAATCATTTTTAGTTCCACGCGTACGAAGCCGCGGGCACAGGTAGTCTTACATATGAGTCAAATTATATTGTTAAGTGTTCTCTTTGTCTACAAAACAATACAGTTCATGTATATTTTTAATATTTATAGTAACTGTCTGAATACGTTCGACATCAAGTAGATGCTATTATGCAAATATATAACTCATTACACAATGACATCTACTCTTATTTAGTTTGTTCCAAAATAAATATTGTGTGAAGCATATATAAAATAATCGGTTTCCACTATCATTTTTATCGTCATTAAGAATTAAAATGTTGACAGGGTTGAATTTATTCCCCGGTTGGATAAATGAAGCGGTTTTTCAATAGCCCAACGATTCTGCCCATGACGTGCCGCCCTAGATGACTGCGTGTAAAATCGTGGTAACACAAAATCGTGGATATCTCTGTACCGGAGTGCCACAATTTTCCTGAAACTTTGAAATCTTTATTCTTGATATATGTATGTGTATGTGAGAGGGCCATGCCTTAGCGAAGACGACTGTGAATGACGTAAATTAAAATTCAATTCACAAATACTATACACTTATAACATCTAGAACAATATAGTTTTCCGACTCCTGGAACCTACTTCCTGTCAGCGTGTTCACTCCTTCTTACTATATCGGGTCCTTCAAAAGAGGCATCAAGAGGTATTTAAGCAGGTTAGCGTGACAGCGTAGACTGCCGTTTGGTATAATATCAGTCGCCGCTAAGTTGAACTGTACTGTGCTTAATCTTGGAGATGTGGTTCTGGTAGCAGATAACAATTTACCTCGTGGCATGTGGGCGAAAGGAAGAGTCCTATCTCTGTATAACGGCAAGGATGGAGTTCCTAGAGTGGCTGATGTTGCCACGGCGGGCGGTCAGCTAAAAAGACCCCTCAAAATACTAATTTTCATTAGCAATTCGACAAAAAAGAAAAAGGAGGATGTTGGGAATTACACCCACTTAGCAACGTTCCGTTTTCCACATTCAGCCATCGTGGTAGAATCACAGCTCTCGACCATTCATTTTGCAAAATACACACAATCCTGAATCAACATTAAATATTTTGAGCTTACACGTTATCAGCAATTTCAGTTATAAAGTCACTAATTAATTTAAAAATTGTTTAGTATTTACACTTTATTATTTACAGAAATAGCTTTAACTAATTTACTACAACAATGTTAGAAAAACGTGTGGACAATTAAACCACATCGAATCAGACCATGAAAAGTAATAATAGGGTTCTATTCCTAATTATACTGAGGCGTGAGAAAACAAAGACTCCATCAATAAATTATTTCGGTCGTTATCGTAATAACATACAGAATCCGCACATACAGACACTCGGAGGTCCAAAACAGTACTTTTTAAAATAGTTTGAGTAACAAAAATGGCATAAAAATTTCATGAGAGTTAAAACTAGTTTTTTTCTTGATATGTGTATGTATATGTTATTTTACAATGGCAATATATTGAAATAAAATTAATTTAAACGGATTTTATCGCGGTTATTTATTTAATTTAATCCCGACGTTTCGAAAGCTTTCCAGCCCTCGTGGTCACGGGGCGGACTGAGATGTAGGTTGTCCAGAAAAGTTCATGTTACTGTATCTACCTTCAATTTTCTGGACTTTTCTGAACATGAACTTTTCTGGACAACCTACATCTCAGTCCGCCCCGTGACCACGAAGGCTGAAAATCCTATAAAAGTCTTTTGAAGCGATGATACCTCAATGGTAGTGTGTAGGAACACCGCGTCATGGGACTTGAGTTCGAAACCAACCACTTATCATGAGCAATAGCTTTCGGTGAAAGGAACCATAGCATGGTGGTAGGGTATTTGGTAATGACCACCTGGTTAGCAGTTGAAAATCTGCAGGCAAATACAAATTGGTGTGTTCCGGCAGTTGCACTTAAAAGCCAGACCCTCTAATAAAGGCTGGCCACGTACCCACGATTCCTCTGGTGTTGTGGGAGTCCATGGGCGGCGGTGATCACTTACCATCAAGTGACACGCATGCTCGTTTACCCGCAATTACATTAAAAAAAAAACTTGTCATGATGCTTACATATAATATGTAATATAGCCGCAATTAATGTAAAAATACAATGCGACAGACGGCCTTTTTAATGTAAAATTAAAATTATGCTAGTAGAAAGTACACCTGAGTTCACAGAAGTGAAAAATAGGTCCTAATATTATAGGAAAGTCGATTCAAGTTCACGCGAACGAAGTCGCGGTGACAGCTATTAAGTAATAAAAGGTTCTTGTCTGAAGTAAAATGCCAAAGAACTAAACTATTCGAAGTGATGTTTTAGACAAGATGAAATGTTAAGATACCTATAATAAAATATGACATGGAAACCTCGAATTAAGTAAACCGGAAATATGCACACACGATCTCGATCGAACATGAAGTTTTGGAAATATGTATAATTATCTTCTTAAGAACAAAGTCGCGTGCTACGTCTAGTGAATAGTGTCTTCCGTAAAAATATTGTATTATTCACGTTCTTTTCCTGGTTTAAACAATAGCCAGTTTTGTAACACAAAAGTGTTTTTTATTTATGTAGTTACAAATTAAACACTTGAATAAAGAACCAATGGTGTGTATATATACGGAGCGGTTTCATCTCTTGTTACTATCGGTTTCCAGAATATAGTCTCGTAAAAGGGTTCTAGAATGTTTCGCTGGCTAATGTTAGTAACGTTATCATGGGGCTTAACTAACGCCACAGTTTACGATTGCTACCATGGAACTCCGGCGACTGAAGAGCAAGTAAAAGAATTCGCAGAAAAGGGGATTACGGAGTAAGTTAAATAATCATTTTATCATTTTAAGTCTGCGAGGTGCCTGAATACAATTAATATTGATTTAAATCGCAATTTGAATTACACACATTAAGAAGGTTTGGGTTTAGGCAAAATTTGTTGACTCATAAATTCTCTATTTATAGTTTTTGTCGTTAGTGATTTCTCTTTTTTATTAATTTACGGGTAAGTAGTCTATTACCTGATGTTATGCGCCATGCTTATATCCTAAAAATGCAACTGACTATCAATAAATAATTACTATGGAAAACTACAGATTTTTAATTGGAATTACTTTGCATAAATACTTTTTAATTGTTCGAGAGACAGAAACTTTGCACCACCGCCTGGAATCTATTGGCCGTAGCTATGTCTCATGAAAAACTTTAGGAATCCAACATTTAGCTTTATTAATATGCTGTAAGTACATCACAATGCTTTATTTCAAGGGGATACTTTTTACAAAATATGATAAATACACAAAAGAAAATTGATGAATTTTATTCTGTATTACATTACAGAATAGACATCGTTATTATTGTGGTAGCATCTACAAACGATGCAATGACCCATGTAGGTTATACAATTCTACAGTGAGCTTGAGCTTTCTTTGAAGAAAAACTGTGGACTCATTGTAAGGCATTATTTAATTTTCGAAAGGCTGTCTTTGACCCTGAACTTGAAAGTACAAGTAAAGTTGCTCAATCTAAGTCTAGTGACTTAGATTATTTTAGATCACACTTATCAACAGATGAGGTTCCGGTCAAACGCTACATAAAATTAATCGTCTTAAAAAAATGTCCGTAAATTGTGTATATTTGTAGCATTAATGGTGACACCATCAATTGAAGCTATTGCAAAATAAAAAGAAGCAAATGATTTTTTCGTTTACTGTTAATAATCGTACATTTTATTTGCCTTTAGTATATGTTCTATCGATATTTTGCCATGCGATGAAAATGAAGAGCGACGTCTGGACGGATCTTGCAATAACCTTAAGTATCCGGCGAGCGGAGGGTACCACACTCCGCAACTCAAATTGGTCCCTGCCGAATTTTCAGAGAGTGAGTATATTTCGACAATGAAATTTGGATTCTATGTTATATTATACTACATAATAATCATTCGGATTATAAACGACTACAATTCTTGTTTTTTTTTTTGGTGAACTAATTACTCACATCAAGCAGTAGTTATAAGTTCCTCCAGTAGTGATCACCATTTTTAGAGCTAAAACTACTTCGAATATAAACGTTATGTCCAATGTTCTTTTTCCTTTATTCAAACAGGCTCTTTTTATTGTGACATAATAATAGTGCCTAGTAATCGTTGGTATGTTGGTATGTTGGTATGTTGTATAGCGGTCTAGGCTTTTTTTTACCTTCAATGGTTATACACTTTGTCGATAATCAGTACCCTAAATTAGTACCGTAATATTTTTCCTCGATGTAGCGTGGCCCAATAATATAATGCATTTAATTCTAACTAAAACCTTTTTGATTAGAATGATTTGAAAACAGTTTTACGTTGATGAGATCATACGGAGAAGCTTTTGAGAGACTAACTTCTTAGTTAGATTCACCGTGCGGATGCGGGGTCTATCGTCTGGCAGAGAAGCAAACTCCGAACAGTTTCCAAAACCTGTGACACGGTTGTAGGTTTATGTGGCTCCTTTCCTACGAACATCAACACTCACCTTCGCTATGTACTCATCAGCCAAATTTGGTAGGAGCCTGATAGCGCAGCTTTGGAGACACGTTATAACATAGGACTTACTGCAGTCCTAGACAGACCAGGATCTCTTTAGTAGATTATAAAGAAATTTCTCAATACACTAAATAGCTATTCTTATTTAGGTCATTTAGTAGTTCGTAGTATTTATTTGTTCTGTTTTTTCACGGTACAGTGAGCTCAATCAGTATTATATGTTTTGATGTTCTTCGGAAAATGAATAAATCCGGTCTAAAAGTTAAAGTTCCAACATTTGTCTAAAGTACTAATCCAGTTGGATGCATCTGACATACCCTAGCATCTCGCTAAAGTACAACGAGAGCTTTTAAATAATTTATTATACCGTCTCTATTCACAGACTACGAGCCAAGGAAAACTAAGAGTGGCAAACCCATGATGCTTTCTAGAGCGCTGCGCAACAAACTGTTCAAAACCGGTCATAGAAATAGTAACGCTTTCACTCATGCTGTGGGATTATTTTGTGAATATATGGTCAACGATAAAATATCAGTTCACGATCTTGGTATGTATTTAAACTTTCATATTTGTTTACTGTAAAATTAATCACCAACTCAATTTGCTTGATGTACGATGAAAAACAAAAGGTGCGTTTATAGTGAATTCCTTTGTAAGTTCCTCAAAAGCTATATGTAAGATCAAAAACTTTTTACAATTAACTTTGGGAGTTTCTTGGATGTAAGGCAATAAAATAGAAATATAGTCCTGAATGTAGTGTATATATGGGCATAACACATATAATGTACATAATTACATTTATATTAAATTAAAAGAAGCATACTAGTAATTAGTATAAGTACTATGCGGCATGTAATCTCGGCAAGACATCTTACAGCGCTGCTAGACTTAGGAACTAGACTTATTTCAATTACAACTGAAATGTCTAATATTTCAGAACGAAGAATTTAGTTTTTATAATAAGAAATAGATTTATTCCAACTCTTATTCTTGGATAAATGGTATAATCGACACTATCGTTCTTGGAGTACAAATAAATTCAACTTTAAAGCTATAAAAGCTTAGTACTAGTGTGTACCGACTCAGGTAAAAGGACGCGAGTTCGAATTCATCTACAATTAGTTTGAGATTTCGGTGAAGGAAAACATTATGAGAAAACCATTGCATGGCTTTTTCTAATGCCTGCGTGGCTAGCTATCACCCTAAAGTAGAAAATCTGTTAGAGAACCAGTCCCTCTACATGTTTAGCGTATCTACCAACTTGAGCCGTATCTTCACGTAAGATCAGGTGAGATTATGGGCATGACGCAAAATCAGATATATAAAAAAATTGTAATACAAATGTCAATTTCAAAAAAAACGAAAACTCAGTAATGCACTTAATATTGTGATATATAATTTAAACACATGATACTTAGTGATGCTTAATGCTTTATCGGTCTTTACACGAGGGACTGACTCTCAAAATACCAACACCAAATACCAATAGGTGTGATCCGGCAGTTGCCCTTGAAAGCCAGACCCTACAAAATAAAGGCCGGCAACGTCCCTACAATTCACCTGGTGTTGTGGCTGCGGTAATCACTTACCATCAGGTGACACGCTTACTCGTTTGCCTGCTATTACACGAATAGAATGGTATTTCGTAAAAAAAAATCTTTGTTATTGGTAAAAATAATTTGGCATGATGAATAGTCAATAGATATGAGTCTACAAACAAGAAATTACTTTCCAGAGGGTTACTTTAAAGAAAGACTATACTGCTGCGATGAAGAAGGTAAACATGATTATATGTGTACACCAAATATGATACCTGAAAATGACCCAGTGCATCGTTTCTCTAAATATAGATGCATGAACCAAACCAGACCAAAATCGTACCAAAATCAAGGTTGCACTTCAATGGATTCTACTCCAGAAAGAGTGAGTATATCACCATATGGTATTTTATCTCAAATTTCTATATGAACGGAATACGAACTGTACTTGGAAATATTCGTGAACGTTACCTACTTTTATTTTTGTTGAAATATGACAATCCGTTATAACATTCACTAATTAATGCCTACGTCTATTATTTTAGCATTTTATTTTAGTATTTTAGCATGCTATTTTATATTTGAGTGGAACCAAGCAAAACAAGGTCAAATATAACAAGTAAAAGAAGTTATTTGGCAAACTTTTGAGTGCGTGCTTTTCACTTTTAGATTAACTATGTAACGGTGTCATGGGATTTATCGAATATTTACTACTATGATGCAAATATCGATAAAACAATCAGGAAGTATGAAGGCGGTCTTTTGAAATATGAAATAATTAATGGTGATGAGTTTTCGAGCGATGATAATCCAAGTTGCATGTTACAAGACGCAATCGAAACAGGTTGCGAAAGAAATGGTAAGTTCTAGAAATCTATATTGTTAGTTGTTAAATTATTTTTGTCTAGTGCTTAATCCTTATTTTATACCTAATACTAGGTGATATATAACTTATGCATTTATTCTTATATATATATATATATGTATATATGTTGGCGTAAATATTATATAGGCAGGAAATACATTAAAAGTAGATCAACGAACTGTGATAAAGAGTACTTCAATGGACGTTTGTACATTACGTGACATAGCACTCCCCGCTACTGCTGTATTATAAAAAGACGCTATATAACGCTGGCTACGATCACCAGTGACACTCCTTGTGCGAGTTGCCCCTCGGGCTTTAGCGCCCTACGCGCTCGCCCTCTAAGTCCGGTGAAGCTGTGAAAGTCTACAGGCTAACGGTGTAGGTCCCTTCTAAAAAAAATGCTGACTACAATATATCGCCAGAGACTCCCTAGCGAGTCTGATCATTCGGAGGTATTTGCGTGGTGTTAGGGCTTTTTCTAATGCCCACCTGGCTAGCAACCGCCCTCAAGTTGAAAATCTGCTGCCAAATACCAATAGGTGTGTTCCGGCAGTTGCACTCGAGAGTCAATCCCTCTACAAGTTTATCATATCTACCAACTTGGGCCGTATCGTTACTTATAATCAGATGAGGTTATGGCCATAGCGGTAAACCTTAACTATAAAAAGAAAATACAGGTAGGTATAATTTTACGAATAAAAACGTGACTCAAGAAGATGACTTACTTTCCGAAGGTACCCCCGATACTCTTTTACATATGTATACTTCTTACATAAAACTATTTAAAAATAGGGGTTCATTTTTATCTAGTTCTATTGTAATTTAGTTCATATTTAATTTGAATTGTTTGCTTGTTTCAGTGCCCAAAGGAGTTATCGGATCAAATATATTTACTTTATTAACATGGAGACAGCACAACCTTTTCGCTCGCAATCTAGCTATTGTAAATCCAACGTGGGACGACGATAAACTTTTTTATACAGCGAGAGACATGAACATTGCATTCTTCTTGCAAATGTTGTACTACGAATTTTTTGTACACTTACTGGGTAGGTATTTGGATACTCTTGATTCTTGATCCTTAAAACAATCTTGAAGCGATGACAACTCTGTAGCGGTGTGTAGGAAAGCTGCGTCAAGGGACGTGAGCTCGAATCCAAACAATGAGATTGAACTTTGGGTGTAAGACACCTTAGGATGGTGGTAGGGGTTATCTAATGCCCGCCAGGCTAGCTACCACCCTGAAGTTGAAAATCAGCCGCTAAATACTAAGAGGTGTGTTCCGGGACTTGAGAGCCAGTCACCCCTATAAAGTCCTCTGGTATTGTGGTTGTAGATCGTTTGCCTCCCATTCCACAAATAAAAATGTTATGTGTAACTTCTCTGAAACTAAGTTTGAATCGATTTTAAATGACTTACTTGTGCACACGTTTAAAAAGTTAATAGGAATCTCATGATAACGATGATACGTTACATTAATAACTAAGACACCGAAGTAATTTTCATGAGTGTACACAGTAGAACATTATGTTGAATGGTTTCTTCGTGAAATCTGCAACTGCGTGCTTATAATAATAATATTGCTTACAGTTTTACTCTATGAAATACATTTACATTGTCAGTTGCCATTTTATAAATATTTGTATTTTTTTTCTGGTTCGCAGGGCGAGAGAATATGCTGAAATATGGCGTCATCTCAGAGGATTCTGGTTTCAGAGATCTTTACGATCCAGAAATAAAGCCGCAAATATACGAAGAATTCATTTATGGTACTCGTTGGTTCCATACTGTTCAATCCTCAATTCATAAGTATGTTAATCGTACTGTAAATATTTCGTTACGAATTCTTTATGCCATTTAGGCCCTAAGAAGGCGCTTATGAACGTCAAAATTACTACCGGTTCGGACAGTAACGCAGTCATTCAGAAGAACCGACAAGAGACTCGATTTACATCTTTTTTTTGGGTTTTATTATTATTTTTTAAATATACAATAGTTTAATGTGTTACAGAAGCCATTAGCGGATGTACATAGAGGGGTGTCAATTCCAGGCATCACGATCGCTATAGACCCATGGTTCAATGAAAGCATCTTTGAGATCAGCATCTATCGGCTTAACACCAAATTCTAAAACGAACCCGAACTTTTACTGAAGGAAATTACATCGATAAACCTTTTGCTATATAAAAGGCTATTTTTAGTATACCCCCACCCCCATCTTAAACGCTAGACCCACCAATAGGCATAGCAGATTATCATATTCATAAACATGAACTTCTTAGGACAATTAACTTTTGAGTTTTTAGCGGTACCTTAGTGTATCTTGTAAGATAATATTTTTATATGACAAAGTGGATGTATAGAGCGTTAATTATATTCAACTTAGTACCAGTCGGAGAAATAGCCAAGAAGTAGGACGCGCAATATGTCGATATGTAGACATAACGTTGAATAGTAATGACGAGCTCTCTAGCTTGTAATTGAATATATAAATTAATTGTGAATGAACATATTATGGGAATGATACCGTTTGTCGATTTTCAGATTGTTCGACGAAAACTACAATCCCATAGGCCAAATACAAGTGACTGATTTGGCTTACGAAATCCATGGCATGGCCGTTGACGGCCTCTTGGCTAAAGTGGCACGAGGAATGATCTTGGAAGCTGGAGGTGACTTCGACGATGTCACAGATCCTATGGTAAGCTTTTTTTTTTGTAGTATTGATATCGAATGGAGGATTTCCTTTTTGTTTACATCATGAAAGTTATTCACAAATTTGGTTTTGAATAAATTTTTTGTTAGTGATGAAAATAACAACAACCACAGAAAATTTCCGCCTGCAAGTTTCTCTTCGGCTGAGTATACAATCAAACCAAAAAAGAGTCACAGCTCCAGGAGTATCGCCATATGTGCGGTGATCGTATACCAGTAAAGCACAGATTCCCACTGTTCGTATACACGATGATCCCGCGACGCGGTACATACTCCAAAGTGTGCTACTATTTACATGAATCGCTTGATATAAAGTGATCACACCGGACTGTAATCAAACACAAACAAATCCCACATTGATTACTTAGACTGCTATAGCAGGGAGCTTGCGATAACGATCTAACTTCGTCATACAAAACAACCGACACTCCTATGATCCACCTCGATCAATCAACTTTATAACAGGTCGCGATAAACTGAACCCGATAACTGAAAGCTTTGTTGCGTTAGAAAAATCACACAAACTCACACACACACACACGAGAGAGAGAGAGAGAGAGAGACACACATCGCGATAGAGTATATACGACGGCTCTTCGTCCTCTGGACTGGAGAAAACTGAGAACTGAGCTCCTTAACTTGCCAGCGTCGCATTATTCGCTCCCGGTCTGCAAGGGATTAGGCAAGTAGATGAGAAACTTGTCCATGGTTGCCCTGAATCGAACGGCCCTCTCCCAGTTGCTTATTACCTAGTAAAATCTACTTATGGAAATCTGTCTATTATAATTACCACTATGGTCTTTCTATTTGTTGCGTTTAAATTTATTTATGATATTGATTCTTGCAGATGGCTGAAGCGAGCTTTGTTCCCTTACAAGATATCAGTGATGTTCATACCCAGGACATTAACATCGGTAGATACTTGGGCTACGCGCCGTATATTAAATATAGAGATCTACGTACGAACTACACGAAATCCCATCAGTCATTTGATGACTTGGCTTATATCATCCCTTCGGAGGTAATTTACGTTAATAAACACTTTTTTTTTAATATTAACTGCGTTAATAACAAACTAATATTGTAATGTACATTACTTACTTAGTACTTTTAACTATTAATAAATCGGAAGTACGCAAAGGTCTCATACTATAACTTCTAAAAATTGATAACGTTTTACGTCACGACGCTACAAGGGAATCATTAGCAGAAAACATTAAAAAATGTTAATCTATATTATAAATAATTAACACGAACTTGTAAATGTCTAACAATATTTATTTACCCGAGGAAAGACGGGGTATTACTATGTCAACTGATAATAATTTTTAATTCATTGCCTAAAATTAAATTTATGAAATTAGGCAGTCGATCCTCACTCACTGCGACTATGAATTGTTAACATTAAATATTACAGGTTTAACAAATGTACATCAAAACTTAATTGTCTTAATTTAAAAAATCGACCAGACGTACGTGATAGTAAACAGGGTATTTTCGCAAAAGAATGGCGACCACCGATAGAGAAAAAGTTCATTGTGTGTGAAGAGTGATCAAGTTCATCACTCATTGCTATTTATGCCTGTTGAGCTTCTCGATATTTACTGCATCTCGGCATCTGGCTCACTCCAAAAGCAAATCAAAAGAAACACCTTGATGAGTTAATGGAATAAGGTGCAGTGACCGCGACACACTCGGATACAAATCTCTATCAGTGTGCTTCATTATTGGATGTACAGTGGCTGATCCCGGACTGCGGCACACTTAAATGTTGGCTAATGATTTTCCTGATTTATATTGTACGCGATCCAGCTGATCATACAGATTGTGTGCTACCTAGCTTGATGACAGTTGAGTTTGAAATAATCATGGCACGGTGGTAGCGTGTACAGAGAACGCATTGATCGACATCAATTCGCATCCCTGAAATGAATCTGGATTTCCGTAAAAGAAGGCATTGTTATGAAACATGGTGTTAGGGCATATTCTAATACCCACCTGACTGGACATCCACAAGTTGCACGCCTGTCGCCAAATATCGGTATAGGATGCTCCGGTAATACCTTTTGAAAATCAGTTCCAATTTAGTGCTTAATATATCCACTACCTCAGGCCACATCGTCACTTAATTTCCGGTGACATTACGGCCGAACGTTAAACCTATTATGTATAAACGAAATCCCTGTGATATCCGATATTAGCAAATTATGTCAAACACATTATCAATTATTAAATTTTAACATGTCTCCTTTCAGAAATTAGCAGTTCTGAAGGAAATATACGAGTCTGCCGAAGATATAGAGTTGATGGCAGGATTCGTTGTAGAGAATCATATAGAGGGCGGTTACGTACCGGACACACTTGCTTACATTGTACTTAAAGAGTTAATAAATAGTATAATTAACGATAGATTTTGGTTTGAACGAGAAAATAGACCTCAAGCTTTTACAAGAGGTAAGCCTGGTAACTCGGTATTAAAATAGTTATTAAATTAATATTTCGATACACCAAATCGCTTTTGTCATATTTCTACTATCATTATATAATTCGAGACACAAGAATTTAACTCAAAATTGACTCAAAAACAGTGTAACTCGCTATAACGATTCAACAATACCTGATGGTGAGTACAATACAATACAAAAATAACAACGACAACAAACATGTCAGCATTTTATCAGGAGTCATCGCTACAATAAAACTTCATGGTGACTGGCTAAATAAAGAATAATACCTAAGTACTGATACTAGAAAATAGAATAACAGTAACTGGTTTATCATAAAGTGCATAGTCAAGCGTATCAATTGGTCACATCCCAGTCAGGGTCAGTCCGGCTGGTTGCTGACCAGAAGATGTAGAAATGGAATACATGTATTATGTTTTTTGTCGTAGAACAACTCCAAGAGATCAGAAAATCAAGTTTAGCTGGAATGCTTTGTAATGTCGAACGAGGCATCACGCGTGTCCAGCCAAAGGCGTTCCTCCTCATCAGCGAAGAGTAAGACAGTATAAAATATGTGTATACATACATAAGCGATTTACGTTCACTCATCACCAGATCTCCGAAACCGTACGCCCGTGAACGGGAGTTCGATCCTCTATAATAAGCCCCAGCTTTTGGTGAAGGAAATCATCACGATGGCATGTTGGTAGGGCTTTTTCTAATGCCCGTCTGGCTAGCTACCACCATCAAGTTGGAAACGTGCCGCCAAATACAAATAGGTGTGTTCCGGCAGTTGCACTTGAGAGCCAGTTCCTCCACAGGTTTAGCGCGTCTACCAACTTGGGCCGTATTGTCACTTAAGGTCAGATGGGATTATGGCCATAACGCTATAGCTTAAGTATAAAAAAAGAAACCATAGAATGTGCATTTTTTAATGCCCACCTGGCTAGCCATTATCCGTTTTTATTTATTCGTGTGGTGTATAAAATCGTATTCTTGGCGGACTTTCTCACTGCAATAAATAAACGCGTTACCTGGGATCAGGTCAAGGCGAGAGGGACATATGGCAAGACTTCGTTTAGCAAGCACCGGACACTACCCACTTCACGCAACATGGTGTTGCCACTCTTCAAACTCCCGTGTTTCTCACACTTTCTCTAGTCTCTCGCCGGGAATAGTTACCATCCACAAGTAGAATACCTGTTGACAGATATCTATAGATGTATTATTATTAAAAACTAGCTGATCTGACAGATGTTGTCCTGTCTTATTTATGAACATTTAATTCGGATAGGTAAAATTAACAAAAAAAATGTTATTCAAAAACGTAGTGTTTATTATATGTAATGCTTAAAATTTCTCATATATTCCGCTCAGCTTCTTCAATTTTTGCCTTTCAAAAGAACTTTGACAATCATTAACATAACAAAAACCAAAAATAGCGAAATTGTTCCATCCGTTCACGCGTGATGCGATGACCAAGGGATATAGACATTCATATATAGATTTAAATTAAAAGTTTTGAACGAAAAATAAATCCGAGTAATTTGGTAGTGGGTGATAACTTTATGTCTTGTTTTAGTACGCATATTTAAGTTATCAGAATATATTAACTATACCGGTGTCTGAGAAACTTCACCTATGAGTGTAATACATTTTAGTTTTTAGAGTTTTCTTTTATCAGATGGTTTCGTGCTGTTATCATGTTGTTTTTTTTTTCTTTTTTTTTTTTAAATAAAGAATATCGATGTTGTGTTTTTCGAATAAAAGTTACTAATTTGCTAATATTAGTAATTAAAAGTGTAACTTTCAGTATAACTATTTGTATAGTAAAGTTAAAATGTAAACCTTTCTTTTTTCTTCCAGAAACCCTTTGACGGACTGCAGTGAAATTCCTTATATCGATTTTAATGCCTGGAAAGAGGATTGTAATGAGTAATATTGTATATGTTTGCTGCAGTTACATCTATTATAAATAATATATTACATGTGAAGTTTTTTCAACTTTAACCCTACAACATCCTTTTACCCAGATATTAATGTTTTCAAAACTGAAAATATATATCTTGAATTAGTAGACCTTTTACACCGACTCCTTACAATATGCAGTAACTCAACATGAGTACTACCTATCTACAAAATAAAAGCAAAACCATCGCCAGATATAGACCACTGCAATACAAACATAACACTCTAGCCCTTATGTGAAACCATGAAAAACCAGCGCTGGATAACTTTCAGCATATAAGCTAACTTGGGACACATTTGTTACACATACTTTTATCAACTTTCAGCCACTTAATTTGACATACTATATTTCATCCTTTTATTATGGTTTATTTTTTGTTTTTTAAAGTGTATTTTCTTTCTGTTTTTTTTTTTTTATTAAACGTCGATTTTCATTTGTATTTATATTACATAGTAATTTATTGCAGATTTTTCATGATTTTTTATTAAAAATGTAAATAACATCGAATTTTAAAAAACTATTTCGATATACATACAGACAACACATCAAATACGTCTATGTTAATAGTATAAAGCGGAAATGTTTGTTTGGTTGTTTGTTTGTACCCGCTAATTATGAAAATTACTAGTCGGATTGCAAAAAATATTTTTATGTTTCATATACATAGATAGATAGAGTAATCATCGAGGAAGGCTTTTTTTATACTTAAGGCTTAGCATTACGGCCATAATCTCACCTGATCTTAAGTGACCATACGGCCCAAGGTGGTAGACACACTAGACCTGTAAAAGAACTGGCTCTCAAGTGCAGCTGCCGGAACACACCTATTGGTATTTAGCGACAGGTTTTTAACTTAAAAGTGGTTGCTACCCAGGCGGCCATTAGAAAAAGCCCTACCACCATAGTATGGTTTCCTCACGATGTTTTTCTTCACCGAAAGTTCTAGCTCATTGTAGGTGGTTGGGTTCCAATTCACGTCCCTTTACGTATAGTCGTACACACTACCACTGAGCTATCATCGCTTCAAACATACTTAGTGGTGGGAGGTGTTGGTGGGCTGATTGGGGTGTAAGTTAGTGGCAGGAGCTCTAACGCCCGGGTGAATATAACACATAGCTAGTATACACAATTCACTACATATACACCACTTTACAAATCTTGTCGCGGTTTGGAGTGCCTTACCAGCAAGAAAGGTCAGAAATAAGGCTGCTGGTCGCAAGCACCATAACGAGTTGTCTGCAACAGGCGAGCAATGTGGTTAAAGGAGCCCAGCACCAGCTTTTGCTGGTTGTGGACAGCCAGGAACAGCCTGCATAGCGGTTTTGAGTAAGAGATCGATCCCTACAGCAGCAGTACCTAGCTCACTGATGTCCTCGAAACCTTAAACAAAATGCGATTTATTGCGATGATAGCTCAGTGGTAGTGTACAGTACGCCGCGTCATGGGACGTTATTTCGAATGCAAGTACCTACAATGAGCTTGAGCTTTCGGTGAAGGAAAATATCGTGAGGAAACCATAGCACGGTGGTAGAGCTTTTTCTGATGCCCGCCTGGCTAGCTACCACTCTCAAGTTGAAAATCTGCCGCCAAATACCATTAGGTGTGTTCCAGCAGTTGCACTCGCGAGCCAGTCCCTCCAGAATAAATGCTGGCAACGTATTTGCGATTCCCCTAGTGTTGTGAGTGTCCATGAGCGGCGGTGATCACTTACCATCAGTTGACACGCTTGCTCGTTTACCCGATATTACATAAAATACACAGCTACCGTTTCTTTTACGCAGTGTTCAATATCGTAATAATATTTCGTGGTCATAATTCGTTTAATTTTTGTTTTCGTCATATATTGAAAATCGATCATCTCTTATTATAACGTATAAATAACACATGTTGTCCTTGCAACTTTATTACACGTTCAAAATACAGGTAAATAAGTACGTTCCTTTATTATTGGTGTTTACACGGTGACATCATTATATTGTATATCCGAGTATCAAAAATTAATATATTCATCTTCAAAGTGCATCAGCTGAGTAAATAATACTCTGGTATGTTGTATATTTCTAGGTATCGGTTACCTGTGAAATGTCGAAGAGAGGAGTCCTTGTGTTTTTCATTTTCTTATTGTCATATGAGGGCAAAGTGATTGCGGTGGCCTGACGCTTATCTTGGAAACACCAATCACAAGGGCGGCCTCGGAAAGTTAAGCAGTTTAACAGAGTTCATCGCTGGCTTGTCAGTCCACCAGCTTCTCGTCAGCTGGGCGATCCAGTTATATACAGGTTTCTGTAACCCCCGCTCGATTATTCCCGACTGATCCTGGAACGTTTATGTCTGAGCTGAGACAATTGTGTGAAACGCTTGTGGTCAAGTGTGGTCATAGTTATTATGTCCTACCATCCACTGGCGAAGGAAGCTCGCCCTCCAAATTACATCTTGGCATACGATGACTTTGAGCTTTCGGTGAAGGAAAACATCGTGAGGAAACCATAGCTCGGTGGTAGGGCTTTTTTTAATGCCCACCTGGGTAGCTACCAGCCTCAAGTTGTAAACCTGCCGCCAAATATCAATAGGTGTGTTCCGGCAGCTGCACTTGAGAGCCAGTTCCTCCACAGGTTTAGCGTGTCTACCAACTTGGGCCGTATCGTCACTTAAGATCAGGTGTGGTATATAAAAAAACCGAGGGAGGCTGAGTGAAAAGGGTGTATAATGTTGCACGATATAACATTGTAGGAGACCGCAGAAGAGGTTCATGATGTTAATAATTGTTTTGGCCTTTTTCTCTAAAAAAAAACGAAGGTTATAAGGACTGTTATTAAAAAAAAAGTACAACACCTCATATAGTAATTACCAGATGCAGAAGATACATATTTGGATAACATAAATAAAAGTCATGTATGAGATTCGAACCTACGGTAATATTACATCCACCTTTAATTAACTTTGGGACATAGGGATTCTCTTAGATCCCATCCTGTAATGATTTAATCGTCTATTATACTTAGTGAAGAGTACACCCATCAAGTAAAATTGGGATCCAGCTCTTATATTTTTTTTTCGACCTTTAATACGCTGTTAGCCTTAAGGGCTTTAACAGCTTCGCCAAACATTTTGGGGCGAGTGCTGACGGCCCTCAGCCCTTAGGCAGCGGGTGCAAGGCATATGAGGCGTGTAATAGTGCCGACCATACTGTCATACTTCATTACCTTTCCCTTGAAGGGCCCGATGTTAAAGGAGGAAGGGAATATAAAGTTGGAAGACTACTCCGTAGGTCTACGGCACGGTAAATGCATTAAACTGCGAACATTTTTGGTCGGGTCGGAATGGACGTTACCGTAAAACTGTAAAGTCTTCGAAATCCAACGCATCCGGTTCCTTGGTGCGAACCATGTAGAGCTACATATCGGAGTGCGTATCACCGTTACCACATACAACACTTTTCCGAGGATCATATTTTTTAATCACTTTTGTAACGTTCCTTTTTGCAGAAAACGAAACTCGAAAAACGATAAAATGTATGCAATATTTTATGTAAATTTCCAATAATTCAATAAGAAAAGTAATTCACAATATAAGTTTCGGCATTTATCGTTTAATTGTTTTTCCACATATGGACAACGCGTTCTCCATCCGGCTGTTTACTTAGTTCCAAATGAAATATTTGCATAAGCACAATTTTTGGTATAAGAATGAGAGAGCGGCATCGTATATCATTCATTCTCGTTTGTGGGTTATTCTGAAAACAACTCAAAATGATAACGAAATTAATTGTATTTCTTACGATTTATTTGCGGTTATCGATCGCTCAATCCACCAATCAATCGATCACTTACGACTCTTACTACGGAGTACCGGTGACGGAAGAGCGAATGCAAGAGTTCATAGCCGCTAACGCAGTCGAGTAAGTTCATTACTGTTTATTTATTTGGGAAACATACTTTTTACTTATAAATGTATAAACAATAAATTATTATATTCCAATGAAGTTTCCACACGTATCATGAAACATACAATGTCAAGCGTATTATAAGATATTAATCTATAAAAAAATTAAATAGAAACAACAATTTGCGGTAAAGATAACCAAACAAAAAATGAGACACGATACAATTAAAATAAAATTTTCATAAGATTAAGAAGTATTTCAAATTTAAGATATGATAAGAAAATAAACAGAGAAAATTAAATTTGAATTACATACACAAAACCATTTAAACGCCCATCACTTATGCATTTCATTTGTAATACTCTGACCCTTTGTTTAAACTATTTTCTTATATGCGGTAATCGAGTGACTAAAAATGTCGATATCGTTAAAATACAAATTATAAGAGCTACACGCTCTAAATAAAAATGTATTAGATACAATATTATTTTTACAAAACGGCACATTAACTGTTCTGTAACTTATGTGAATTCATTGTTGTAACCAAACTGCATGGTAGATTCACTTGCCCATTCTCTTATAGTATCACGGCAGTACTGGATACTGAGTACGGTACAGTGAAACAAACAACAAAGATCATCGGTTGGACTATTTTTATTGGCCGCTGAAATTCCCGCGCCAATTGCTCAAAAGTACCATCGGACCATTTTATAATAACTTATATCTTAGGAAGGGAGTAATACGTTTTTATATGAATTAGGAGGCAAACGAGCAGGCGTAACATTGATGGTATATGATGAGCACCGCCCATAGACCTTCGCAATACTGGGGGGATTGTAGTTGCATTGCCGACCTTTATTGGAGGGACTGGCTCTCAAATGCAACTTCCGGAACACACCTATTGGTATTTGGTGGCAGATTTTCAACTTGAACGTGGTAGTTAGCCAGGCGGGCATTAGAAAAAGCTCTACCATCATGCATGCACCATTGCTAGAAGAGTTTCTGGATAACCCACACCTCAGTCCGCCCCGTGACCGCGAAGGCTGAAAAGCTTTGGAAACGTCGCGATCAAAATTAGTAAATAACCGCGATAAAATTCGTTTACTTTAGTTTTATTTCGATAAATAATATTCGCGTGAACATAAGAAATTCCACATCCGCGTTTATAACATGTGTTTAATTTATATTTATTTATTATTTTATACTATATTTTGAAGCGATGATAACTCAGTGGTAGCGTGTATGTAATGAGTTTGAGCTTTCAGTGAAGGAAAACATCGTGAGGTAACCATAGCATAGTGGTAGGGCTTATTCTAATGCCCTCCTGGCTAGCTACCACCCTCAAGTTGAAAATCTGCCGTCAAACACCAATAGGTGTGTTCCGGTAGCTGCAATAGAGAGCCAGTTCCTCCACAGGTTTAGCGTGTCTACCAGCTTGGGCCGTATTGTCACTTAACATCAGGTGAGATTATCGCCATAAAGCTAAACCTTAACTATAAAAAGAAAACTTTTTTGTCATTTTTTTTTGAGAAAATTTAATTTTGACAGCAATAATGTTCTTTACTTTTTACTACAACAATATTTAAACAATACGTGGAACGATTTATCGGTATTATCGGTAATCGGTATTGGACAACCCCTACGTTGTTTTACTTACCACAGACCGGAAACCGCTGTCCCATATTTGAAGAACAACAACAAACACGGCCGATTAATATATAAATACAGTAATTGAAAAGAATGAAAGAAAACATAAAAGAAAACACGGTTAATAAATTTAATTACTAATAATAAATATACCCAAGTACATCTGGAAAACTGTGCTTGGTGGTAGCGTTGAGCTGACTGTAAATAACTATTACGTCGTTATTCGAAAACATATGTACAAGTATGTACAAGAACTTCTAATGAGCATTTCATCCATTACATTTCAAGCGAAATCGAAGCAATCAAGGGACGTGAGTTCGAATCCACCTACAATGAGCTTGAGTTTTCGGTGAAGGAAAACATTGTGAGGAAACCACAGCGTGGTGGTAGAGCTGTTTCTGATGCCCTCCTGGCTAGCTAACACCACACTAACAGCTAACACTCAAGTTGAAAATCTGACGCCAAATACCAACAGGTGAGTTCCGGCAGGTGCACATGAGAGCCAGTTCCTCCACAGATATCATCACTATAGATCATGTGAGATTATGGCCGTAACGCTAAACCTTAAGTATAAAAAAAATACTAACCCTTATTTGGATTTTTTATTATATTTAAATTTAATTTTATTAAGGACATTTCTTATTTTAATTAATGACATGACAGCATTTTCATCGCCAGCATTATTGTTAAAATGAAGCAATGAAGGGTTGCACTTGAGAGCCAGACCTTCACCAGGCTTAGCGTGTCCACCGTCTTAAGTCATATTGTCATTTAACCTCAGTTAAGGTTGTAGCGAAGTCCACAGACTGTTATTCGTTCAATACCCCTTGCTAAACGACGTTTGATTGCTGACATCACTTACTTCTTAAAAATTACTCAAAACAACCTTGATTTTCCGGATCTAATATCGGAAAACTTCTTTAACGACTTCGTCAACTTTTCTTTTTCATACTTCACTGATATATGTACCTTACTCAACTACCGACTATAGAATTTTGAGTTGTATTATTCGAAATAGCTGTACATACTATCACGCCTCTTTCCCATAAGGGTAGGCAGAGACCACATCCTTCCACTTGCTACGACCCTGACATACATCTTTCGCTTCTTCTACTTTCATAAGTACCACAACCATTCTTCGGTTACGGGTACTATTGACCTGGCCTTTCTCCAGAACGTCCTCGATCTGGATGAGATAAGTTCACTTAGGTCGACCCTTACCAGCTTACCCAGTCACCACTTTTATGGTAAATATTTATGTAATACATTACTTTAATTTCAATTTAAAATCTCAGACACGTGGCAGGCTATAAACTTTTTAATTTCATTTATTAAGCACTTCCGTAATTATAATAAAGCCAATAAAGAACTGAATCTCGATCATTTTAATACCCCACCTCAAGCAGCAAGATGATCCATCATCAAATCATTCTTTGACATGGGCACCTAATATATAACCTTTCACAGTGTTTTCTTCTTATTATCATATCGTATTCATATCTTCATTGTCTACTGATGAGTATATCTAATTGGCGCTAAGTTGTTTATTGTATTTGGATTGTGTGTTAACAGCTGTTACTTTCGTAAAAAAAAATATATATATATATATATATTTGTACATTTGTATAAGGAAAATACAGTTCCCTTGATAATCAATGAACTACTAAACATATTAGGACGGGACTATGAATTTTCGAGAAGGAAACACACGTAGATATTTATAGGTTACTGAGAATGAAAATTATATATTTAATTCCATTTTATTTTCTCTACAATTTTACTGTCCACTAAATATATATTAGGGTGAATTTTTGCGAGTTTGTTTTTTTCACTACCATCTCAATTGACATGCGTCTGGTATTGAATATATTTTTTTTTGTTTATTTCAGGTCATGTACTAACGATATTCAACCTTGCGATGAGACTGAACCCAGACGAGTAGACGGTTCTTGCAATAATCTTAAAAACCCCACGTACGGATCGTTCCACACTCCTCAGATTAGGTTGCTGGCAGCCGATTTCGGTGAAAGTAAGTTAATTATTTACATTTAGTGGTTTCAAAAAACATATTGCCTTATCGTAAAAACGTAGTCGGTAAAGGGAAATCTATATATATAAAAATGATATTGCATGATAGTGGAGCTTTTTCTGATGCCCGACTGGCTAGCTACCACCCTCAAGTTTAAAAGCTGCCGCCAAATACTAACAGGTTTGTTCCGGCAGCTGCACTTGAGAGCCAGTTTCTCCACAGGTTTAGCGTGTTTACCATCTTGGGCCGTATCATGACTTAAGATCAGGTGGGATTATGGCCATAACACTAAACCTTAACTATAAAAAAATAAAAGAAAAAAAAATGATCCGGGTATTTCTTGTTTACTGCTGTAGTAAATTTTAATCGTGAATAATACAATCTGATTATGTCGATTATCACTGCGGGAAAGATATACCATCTCAGAACGAAGATCATCAGTTCGTGCTGCACAGATACAAATGCCTAATTAAAAAAGCTTGGATATAAAAATTAATATTTTGTAGTAAATTGATTCCTCGACGTATATTAATGAAATAAAATTAATTTAAACGGATTTTATCGCGGTTATTTATTAATATTGATCCCGACGTTTCGAAAGCTTTTCAGCGTTCGTGGTCACGGGGTGGACTCTAAAATCCGTTTAAATTAGTTTTATTTCAATGAATAATATTCGCGTAAACTTAAGAAATAATTTGTATATTAATGAATTTAAGTGTTTTTTTTTTATTACGTACGTACATAAATTTTACGTATGGAGCAGTACAAGTTTTGGCGCACGAAAGTTGTAGAAAAGAAAGTAGTGTAACTAGTTGTATCTACATTCAATAAATTAAATTAATAAAGTCTTTATTATTCATTTTTAAAATGTCAAACACAATAGGCTGTTGTCAAACAGAGTAGAGATCTTCTATCTCTTTTTTTCGTAACTTGGCATCAGATCCCACTTTTGATAATAATTGGCGCTACTATCAAGGGATAAAGTGTTTTATGATAATTTCAGCATCTTAATAAAGTATTGTTTCTTTGTTAGAATTTCCATGGAAGTGTTTGAAGGTTGTATTCATGGTCCATGACATATTCCATATCCATGTTATTTGTGAATGACAACTAAGTTATTGTATTAATAACGCCATCTATATTATACAATACAAGGTCGAATAAATAAATTCATGAATAAAAATTGTAACTACTACACGAGAAATATTTAGAACTCCAGATTGAAACTCGGAGTAGAAATTACAGTCAGCAAAATTTTGAATTTTCACTAACGAAATTCTCGAAATATTTAACGCAATAAATTTTACAGATCATTTCCTAAAGAGCCTCAAAAATATATAACCGTATCTATATTAGGGATTAATTTAGAATTTACTTTCACCAATTGTATGTTTGCCAATTTCTACATACAGAAATTTAGGTCGTATTTTAACCATTAGTTACCAGTTTACGTAATGATTTTGGCTCTAATTTTGATCACTAGTTGGCAACCTATTTAAATAATGATTTAGAATTTAAATTTACCCACTGGTGAGCCATCAGCCTCAACAATGAATTAGGGTCTAAATTTGACCACTGGTTGATGACCACGCGGAATAAATATGTTCTTTTATAAAACTCAAGATATTTACACTTATATTCATTTAAATATTTACAGATTTCGAACCGAGAAAAAGCGCTAGTGGGGCACCTATTATACCACCTAGGGAACTGCGTAAGGCAATATTGGGTGATGGGAAAGGGTTTCATGAATTATTTAACCAATTTGTTGCTTTGGACGCCGAATTCACGACGCTTGATATCGTATCAACCCAAGATATATGTAAGTAACGGTTATAGCCCATTTTTTTATGCATAGCGACTATACTGCACCTGGTGTTAAGTACAGTACAATCCAGAACAGCGGTGAATGACAATGATCCAAAATTCACAATCAGTCACCGCTGTCATGCTGGCCTGCTTAGAGACCTTTTCACGCCTCTTTTGAAGGACTCTATGTCATAGGAGGGTGGGAATAGGCTGACCGGAAAACGGTTCTACAGTTCCACGGTACGATATAAGTATTCCTTGTATTTTCATATTAATGTAGTTTATTATAGTAATGCATGTATCAAAACCTTAAACTAACTATCAGAGTACCTCCTTAACACTTTACTGGTATAAGATATTAGCTTGTTTATATTGAATTAGGTCATGTAGATGTACCGTCATGACTGACTTCTTTTAATTTATAAACCGCGAAAAAATAATGTTGTAAAAAAGTTTAAGTTAATTTAACTTTAAAAGATGAATTAGATTTATTAAGCGGTTATATTAACTTTTTATTTTCAGCAAACTACTTGGCAGTAACAACTTATTGCTGCACGGAACAAGGTGCAACTGATTATATGTGCACACCACTTAGAATTCCCCCGAACGATCCAGTACATCGTTTCTCTGGTTTAAGATGCATAAATCAGACCAGACCGATTGCTTTCCAAAACCAAGGATGTGTATCCAATAACACGACACCGGAAAGAGTCAGTAGTTTTGTTATAATTATAATTTTTGAAGTAGTTTCTTTTAATACAGTTTTGCACCTATTTGTGGTAGCGTGATAGTAAATACCCTGAAACCTTCCTCAGTGATTGGTCTATCAAATAAAAAAACGTTTAATGTTTTCAAACAAACAAACAGTTTTTGCTGCTTTATAAAATAGATGCCATAGTATCTCTATAAATTTCTAAACATATTTTGTTTCTGTGCAAAACACAATATTTTTTTTTATTTATTTAATAACAATTAATCCACATCGAATCAGATCGTGAAAAGTAAAGGGTTCTATTCCTATTTATACTGAAGCGTAACAAAAAAAGAGACTCGATTAGTTAATTACTTCGGCCTTTTTTTTCGAACTGACGTATGCTGTTAGCCCCAAGGGCTTTGACAGCTTCACCGGACTTTGATAACATACAGGATCCGCACAGACAGACACACGGACGTCTAAGACAGATTTTTTTCAAATATTTTTTTCACTAGCTTAAATATGGCATCAAAAATATCATGAGAATTAAAAATAGGATATATTTCTTTGGCATTTGTGTGTATGTATTATTTTACAATATATTATAAATAGAGACATTGTAAGTTAACAAAAAAAAAGTTTTTTTGCGTCAAGTTACAGTAGTACGAGTACCCACCTCAACGCTATATTTTAATTATAAAATTTCAGTTAGACTTCACCACACCCACTTGGGATCTAAGTAGAGTGTATGCGTTTAGCGTTGGTGTGATAACACAATACAGAGAATACGCTGGTGGTCGTCTGAAAACTGAAATAGTCGATGGCAGAGAGTTCCCCAGCGACGGTAACGCGTCATGTACAATTTTACAGGCTGCTGAAACCGGATGCTCAAGCACTGGTAATATATTTCGTAATCATTTTGTATACTCTAGGTTGAAAATGAGGATTTTTTGTAAAATTTGAATTGTAAGCTAGCTCATGCAATGCCTCAAAATTCCTATTTCTTTTTTTTATGTCGTCTATATTTTAATGTGCATTTATATTTCAGTGCCCAACGGACTTTTGGGTACGAATATATTCAGTGTTTTGTACTGGAGATTACACAACTTGATTGCCCGTAAGCTGGAGGAATTAAATCCGCATTGGGACGATGAAAAACTTTTCTACACGGCCCGGGATATTAACATTGCTATGTTCGTGCAAAAGTCGTATTATGAATTCTGGCCAATGTTGCTAGGTAAGAGTATTATTCTATTTTTTTTTTATAGTTAAGGTTTAGAGTTTTAGCCATAATCTCACTTGATCTTAAGTGATGATACGGCCCATATTGGTAAACACGCTAAACCTGTGGAGGAACTGGCTCTCAGGTGCAGCAACCGGAACACACCTATCGGTATTGAGCGGCAGATTTTCTAGCCAGGCAGGTATTAGGAAAAGCCCAACCACCATGCACCATGCAAACACCATGCAGTGGCACTTGAGAGCCAGTCCCTCTTATAAAGGCTGGCAACGCATCTGCGATTCCTCTGGTGCTGTGGGTGTCTGTAGGCGGTGGTAGTCGCTTACTATCAGGTGACAAGCTTGCTCGTTTGCCCGCTATTACAAGAGCAAAAAAAACAAGTCTTGTGATTTTGTGACATAATTAAATTATTCTTTATTTGTTTTAAAGGAAAAGATAATATGATCAAAAACAATATTATCGCGGAAGAAAATTCTGGCTATAGAGATATGTACGATGAAAATGTTCCCACCAAAATGATCTTAGAGTATTCTATTGTGAGCCGCTGGTTTCACACAATCCAGGAGGGGATAGTACAGTATGTATTTTTTCATCTATTAAATTTACTAGCTTCAATTAAATAAATAATTAATTACTGAGCATAATTCGTTATCACTATTATATGTTATAGTTATTATAATTAGTTTAAAATCATATTGATTTATTAAAATGTTGGTAAGTTATATATTTAAATAGTTGTTAAATTAAAATACTGAGATAAATATGGACTTATAGTTAGTAAATACGCTTAATTTATTCGATATTCATTTATACTTATCCCGTAAAAGTTAATAAAGAAAACTGACCAATGAGATTTATTAATGACATCTCTTCGGTCACCAAATAATTTATATTTGATAAAGGTATATAACGGGTATACGGGTAAGCCTTATTAAGCCAAGATTTTACTTTACCAAAAATAAAATAACATAGGATATGGAGTAATGGATGTGCAAATAAATGTAGAAAACGAGTGGTTAACAGAATGGTAAATGAAATGATGCTGGGGTGAAATAGCCACATACGTAATGGGGTGTCAAAGTATGTTTTAGAAGAATCAAAACGGAAATAGGGGAAGCATGGTGGTGGATGTGGAAAATTAATGTATATGAATGTCAAGGGAAGAAAAGGAACAGCAAGACCAAAGAAAATAGAGGTAAAGCGTGTCAGGGGTGAGATAAAAGAAAAGCGAGTGAATGAAGAGATGGCGGCTGATAGAGATCTATAGAAGAAGAAAACGTTTTGCGGGAACTGGATAAGAAGGAGTTGACGATTTTTTATTTTCGATTCGATATATCCTCTGGGAGCGAGTACTAAGAAAACGAACATAAGGGAGCCATGGATCTGTGGCTTGGGCTGTAACCGGGGACGTGAAAAGAAACCTCAGTCCTAATTTCTACTTTTATTAATATATATAGTCAGTTGAAATTACTTCTTCTGTTATTCTTCACAGATTAAGAGTTTGATTGTTGACCTGATGGTAATTGTCGACATGACCTAAGATGGTAGCACGCTTTGCCTAGTGTAGAAAATTGCTCTAAAGTGCGGCTGTTCGGTAATACATTTGCCATAGATTTCCAATTTTGAAGCGATGATAGCTCAGTTGTATTGTGTACGACTTTACGTCAATGGACGTGAGTTCGAATCTAACCACCTACAATGAGCTTGAGCTTTCGGTGAAGGAAAACATCGTGGGGTAACCATAGCATGGTGGTAGGGCTATTTCTGATGCCCGAGTAGCTAGCTATCACCCTCAAGTTGAAAATCTGCCGCCAAATACCAATAGGTGTGTTCCGGCAGTTGCACTTGAGAGAGAGCTAGTCCCTCCACAGGTGTAGCGTGTCTATCAACTTGAGTCGTATCATCACTTAAGATCAGGTGAGATTATGGCCATAACGCTAAACCTTAACTATAAAAAAATAATCGAGAGCCGTTGGCTACAGACGGGTATTACAGATACTCTACCAGCATACTATATTTACATTGTTATGTGTTCATTCACTGATATCTAAAGTGGATATACTCAGTACCCAGAACCTCTACTATTGAATTATATATTTCATAATTCACAGAATATGATTCTGTGCACAGTTGATTCAGATTAGCCAATTAGCGGTAGGTAACGGGAAAATCAAATAAAGTGCTATAATGAATTACCCATTTACATTACGGAAACTTTTCATTTTCATTTTCAGTAAAATGACTCCTAACGGTACTGACGCTGGAGATATGGAAGTCGTTGATAACAGTAACAGGATGTTCGATTTCGCGGTGAATAATAACCTGCGAGATATAATTCATGGGTGTAAAGCCCAAGCTGGAGGAGGTCACGATTATCTCGTTGATCCATCCGTAAGTATTAAAATAACGGAAACCGTATGTTTTTGGAACGAAACTCCTTCCGAAAGGCTAAAAATATATGAGTTAATCCCGTACAAGTACGTACGTTATTATTTCTATGTAGTGTGTTCTATAGATCAATATAATTCTATAGTGTAGATGGTTATACATAGTGCGTGCGCTATTGGACTGTTTTCAGTCGTTTATTAGAAAGAAAGAAAGCAATACTTTATTGTTGGAACAATCATACGACTCAAATAACATAACACAAACAAATTAGGAACATTTGAAAAAGGAAAGTAAAGTAAAGTAAGAAATAGTGTGATAAGGGAACGTTGTGGTGTGGTAGAGGATGTAGTGATAAAGATAGAGAAAGGAATGCTTAATTGGTATGGGCATGTAGAGAGGATGGATGAAAGAAGATTAACAAAACAAATTTACAAGGCGAGTGTGAATGGGCAAGCAGGTAAGGGTCGACGTAGGCGAACATATGTCAATCAGATCGAGGACCTTCTGGAGAAAGGCCAGGTTAAAAGTACCCGTAACCGAAGAGCATGTATACAGGTGATTATGAAAGTAGAAGAAGCGAAAGATGTATGTCAGGATCGTAGCAAGTGGAAGGATGTGGTCTCTGCCTACCCTTATGGGAGAGAGGCGTGACGTATGTATGTATGTATGTATGAAAAAGGAAAAGAGAAAACAAAACATATGTCCAACAATTGGCAAACCCATTCAGCAAAATGTGTAGTTCAGTTACTGCTGTACTGCGACGCTGATTTTCAATGGGAGCCCATATGATGATCAATCTGAAGCGATGATAGCTCAGTGGTATTGTGCAAGACTTCGCGTCAAGGGACGTGAGTTCGAATCCAAGCACCTGCAATGAGCTTGAGCTTTCGGTGAAAGAAAACACCGTGCGGAAACCATAGCATGGTGGTAGGGCTTTTTCTAATGCCCGTCTGGCTAGCAACCACCCTCAAGTTGTAAACCTACCGCCAAATACCAATAGGTGTGTTCCGGCAGCTGCACTTGAGAGCCAGCTCCTACACAGGTTTACTGTGTCTACTAACTTGGGCCGTATCGTCACTTAAGGTCAGATGAGATTATGGCCTTAACGCTAAACCTTAAGTATAAAAAAAAATGGTTACTTAGTCGGTCATACGTTATAGTACCAAAACTATAAGTTAATGCAAACAAACAAACAACACAGATACACATAACACGTCACAGATGATCACATTATGTAGGTAGGTAGGTTGGCGGGTAATAAGTTTTCGATGGAATGATAGACTGGCATACGCTCAGCTGTTACTTAGCATATCAAAAAAGGTCTCCGGTCGCTTTTTACTATGAAAAGAAGTACTTAAATAATTGACTATCCACGAAAGGAATTTCGTTTCAACTGAGTGTTCCAGACACTATTTTTTCATACTTTATAAATTTTAGCATCATGGCCACAAACTTATCTTAAGTTAAAAGTCCATGTGGTCGAAGATGGTGGTCATGCTTCGCATGATGACGGAATTGGCTCTCAAGTGTATCGGCTGAAACACACCAGTATGTATTTGAGTGCAGCTTTTCAATTTGAGGATAGTTGGTAGCCAGATGTACTACAACAGAGTTTTTTGCCGGCTACGGTACCCCTCCGCGACGCCACATAAGGAACTTCGTTGCCAAACTACCGGTGGAACTGTCGCATTAACGCGTTTCATATTTATCCAGATCGGTGAAAGAGGTCTTGGTCCGCTCCAACGTATAAGCGATATACCTGCTCAAGATGCAAACAAAGTGAGATATTTCGGTATAGCCAAGTATATCGAATACCGGGATATGTGTACGAACAATGAGAGAACGCACAAAACATGGGAGGATCTGGAGTACATCATTCCAAAAGAGGTATAATTTACACAAAGAAAACCTATTTAATATAAACTATAAGTGATACTTTTATTCACATTTACATGATAACTACTGCAATCAGAATTAGAATTACGATTAGAAGTTTAAAATGGTAAGTGATTCGTTATATACCGCACATATATTTTCTTACCCAGCTATACCTCCCTATGTAGGCAATTTCATCTACTTCCACTCTACAAGAGAAGCGATGATAGCTCGGTGGTAGTTGTACGTATTCCGCGTCAAAAGGCACGAGTTCGTATCCACCTACAATGAGCTTCAAGTTTCGGTGAAGGAAGACATCGTGAGGAATGGATAGAATGGTGGTAGGGCTTTAACTAATGCCCTCCTGGCTAGCTACCCTCAAGTTGAAAATCTGCCGTCAAATACCGAAAGGTGTGTTTCGGTAGTTGCACTTGAGAACCAGTCCGTTGCAGGTTTAGTGTGGCTTCCAATGGGTCTTACCGTCACTTAAGATCAGGTGAGATTATGTTTATAACGCTAAAGCCCAAATATCAGATCTAGGGTATCTCTTAAGCATCGCAAATGATACTATCGACTGACCAGAATTACTTGACCACCTCGGATTGCGAACCGCTTGTTTAGCGATAAGACAATACGACATTTTGCATATTCCAACAACACGGTATAATTGTAGATTAAATAAACAGCTTCATTGTCAGAGCTTGCAAATATTTCAGTATAATTTCTAGGACCGTGGATATGGAGATCTTCAGAACCACGGTTCGTGAACTTACGAGACTGCTTACTGGTGAATACAATTCTACATTGCCTATGCAATATTTAATATTGTGATTATCTTCAAAACTATTTGTGAAAACATGTAAATGGACTTTTGTAATTTTGGTGCTTAATTTAAGTTACGAATAAGTAAAATAAAATAAAATAAATATATAAAAATATCGAGGTCCTTGCACCGCAACTGTATCTTGCTGTGATAGCCTATAATGTGCACGGTGGTAGGGCTTCTTCTGATGCCCGCCTGGGTAGCTACCACCTTCAAGTTGAAAGTCTGCCGCTAAATACGTGTGTTCCGGCAGTTGCACTTGACAGCCAGTTCCTGGTTTAGCGTGTCTACCAACTTGGGCCGTATCGTCACTTAAAAGAGGTGAAATTACGGGTACTACACTAAACCTTAACTATTAAAAAATATATATATGGACCGTTTATTTAGAAAGTGGTGTAAGTCCATTTTTGAGAAAAATGAGCTATCACGTAATTCATGCTTAATTTAATGTATTTTTTTTTATATATAACTAGTCCGTGTTGAATTTCTCAAAAAAATCCCATGTTTTGTACAACTTAAAATCGGTCGGTAAATGAAATTGCATTATCAACAAATATAGAGTAACCTTTAATTTTCTCGAAACAAAAGAAAATGGACTTACACCACTTTCAAAATAAACAGTCTATATACTGTATAAAAAGATCGAGGGCGTTCGAAGTAAAAATCCTCCGTTCTTAATCACAGGGGATCAACTGGCTCTCATCCAACTGCATTGTATTTCATTTTTCACTTTTTTTAGAATATAGAACTTCTGCAATCAGTTTTCGAAGCCGTCGAAGATATAGACCTTTGGGCGGGATACACAATGGAGAAACACATCGAGGGCGGACACATGCCGGATACAGTCGCTTGCATAATCATGAAGCAGTTGGAGCTGTCAATTATTTTCGATCGGCACTGGTATGAGTGTGCTGACAGGCCTAACGCTTTTACTCCTGGTAAGCTTTTCTTTATTATATTATTACCTTGAAGTTGTGGAACAGTCTTCCTTTCAGTGCGTTCCCTCCTTCCTATTAAATTAGGTCGTCTGAAACAGGTGTAAAGAGGTACCTAATCCGACGCACATAACAGCGTATGCCAGGCGGAAAAAATGGCGTAAACTGGAATAAACGACACAAAATATAAATAATAAATATTCCTATTTAATATCTTTTACGGAATCTAAATAGACACCGAAAGCTTACTAGTTGTATATTACGTATACAGTTTAAGTTAAATTCTCACACTCGACTATTTCTTTACAGAGCAACTTAATGAAGTACGGAAATCAACTTTAGCTGGACTTTTGTGCGCCGTAGGTGATGACGTCACTCATGTACAACCTCACGCCTACCTAAAAGTCAGTCCAGAGTAAGAAAACGTATACAATTTATTTTTCTCTATCCATCTATAAGATTTACTCTTGGAGATTTCATTTAACACCTCGGAAAAGAACGGCTGTAAATAAGTCCAATCTTTAATATAAGTGTCAATGTTTGATTGCATGCTATCAGCATGTAACACAGATGAAAGGGCAAAAGAAATGGTGATAAACAAACATACATATTCAATTATATAGTTTTATAATCGTAAAAAATCGTTTGCATGGTAAGTGTAACGGATGAAGCGCTTGCATCGCTGTAACCGCTGCACCGAGTGCAGCATTCGATTGCCACGCGGGACATTTATTTTTGTAATCTAAAAAAATTTGTTCGGAATGTATTATATTACTTTGTGACCGATAATTGCGTTTATAAAGTAATTCACACTTCGTATCGGTAAATTGCATCCATGGACAGATACCATATTAGATAAAAATATATAAAAAATCATGTTAGTGGGATTGTTAGTTTGCATACTTAAATCGAATAGCTCCAGTGAAAATATAAGAATTTAATTAAAATCCAGACAACCTTTCGCATTTATAATATTTGTATAGTGATGCAAAACTATAGTTATATCTAACATTATCTACTCTAATACAACTTTTTTTATACTTAAGGTTTAGCGTTAAGGCCATAATCTCACCTGATCTTAAGTGACGATACGGCCCAAGTTGGTAGACACGATAAACCTGTGGAGGAACTGGCTCTCAAGTGCAGCTGCCGGAACACACCTATTGGTAATTGGCGGCAGGTTTACAACTTGAGGGTGGTAGCTAGCCAGGCGGGCATTTGAAAAATGTCATACCACCATACACTTGTATTCGTAATAGGAGGACGTAACGTTTTTTTTTTTTTTTTTTGTCAACTTAATTGTAGTAGCGTCACGTATTCAGGTTACTTTTTTACAGCTTGTAATTTTTGTTTTTTCAGCAACATGGAGGTAAGCTGTGACGAAATTCCTCAAGTGGATTTATCGTACTGGAAAGAAGAAACCATTGATTCCTCTGATGATATCACTGATGCGTAACGGTGTTTCCTATGCAACGATATCCTGAGTAACTCTGAGCGTTGAATGTTCAACGTATAAATTCAAAAAACAAAGTATAATAACAACGTATGAATTTTTTTCCCATTTTAAACTATACCTTTCTTAAGTGTGTTAAAAAAAAATAGATATGTAACAGTTTTGTAATTATAATAAATTGTCTATATTTCAAATAAATTGTGTTTTAATTTTGATGAATGGATGGATAACTCTCAGCACATAAGCTGACTCAGAACTTATTCGTTGCACACACACTTCAAACTCCCAGCCAGTTAATTTAACAAACTGTATTTCGCTCTATTTTTTTCTATTTCCTTTTACGTGAATGAATAACAATAGTACTTCCTAATTTTCATAAGAAATTCAAAAGATTTCTGTACATATATAACATGTTTTTTTTATATATTATCCCATCAAATACATAAATGTTAAATGAAAGCCAAGTTCAATGGTCAGTCCCGAAATGTATTTATGATAACATAAAATAATATATAACTTCTAAAAAAATAGAAAATCTTCATATATACTTTTTTTATGTTGCGCAGCATAGTGTCTGTACTGCACCTGGTGTTAAGTACAGTACGATCCAGAGCAGCGGTGACTGACAATGATCCAAAATTCACAATCAGTCACCGCTGTCATGTTGGCCTGCTTAGATACCTTTTCACCCTCTTTTGAATGACCCTATGTCATAGGAGGGTGGGAATACGCTTACTGGAAGACGGTTCCACAGCTCCATGGTACGACATAAGTATGAAACAGCAAACTTTTTAGTTCGCGATTCAATAGGAGTCACCGTGAAGCTGTGACACCGAAGTCGTGCCCGCGTGGCTCCGTAGTGGAACGGGGAGGAAGGGATTATATTGAAGAGCTCTTCAGAACACTCGCCGTGGTACATACAATAGAACACGCTTAAAGAGGCAATGCCCCTTTGTAGTTTCAGCGGTTCTAGGGTGCTGGTGGTGTCTGCATCATTAACAATGCGGACAGCCCGCCTCTGCAACCAGTCTAGGGCATCGAGTAGATATTGAGCGGATCCATCCCAGAGATGCGAGCAGTATTCCATGCACGACCGAACTTGGCCCTTATAAAAAAGGTAGAACTGGTCGGGCATAAAAACCGACGCACTCTGTTCAGGATTCCGAGTCTCCGAGATGTTGTGGAGATGACATTCTCGATGTTGTCCTTGAGGTTTAGGTCGCCTCGAATATTCATTCCCAAAGTATTTAGGCTGTCACGCATTGCAAATTGGGTGTTCTGAAGAGTAAGGTTGGGTAAAAAAGGGGATTTTTTTAAGGTAAAGGCACATACCTGGATATTCTTGGCATTGAATTCAACTAAATTACTTGCTTCCCATACGGATATGCGTGTGAAGACTTGGTTAAGTTCAACAACAGGTTCCTTCCGTCTCCTTTCTGTGTCTCACACAGAAAGGAGGTTACAGCGATTGGGCCGTAGTTATTGGGGTCTGAACGATCACCTTTTTTTAGAATTGGTTGCACGTTGGCCTCTCTCCAAATGCGGGGCACGTCACTAGAGATGTAGGATTGTTGGTAAAAGCGTGTCAATACTGGGGGCAACTCCACTGCACACTTTCTAAGCACAATTGGTGGGATACCATCCGTACCACTGGCCTTCCGAACATCGAGCGAAAGCAACTCACGGCGCACGTCTCTTTGCCTGATGCGGATCTCAGGCAACGAGATACCACTGTTAGGTGTTGTGGGCGGTTGTTCGGGTTTTAAAAACTTCATTATAAAAGCGGCGTCGAGGTTATGCACCGCTCTGGACCTATTTTTCTTTATTCTTGGCACTGTCATTCGAATTTTTAGAAAGAAAGATGAAGGCGTGAGGTAGGAGAAATTCACTGCGCCATAAAGCCTTCAGGCTCGAAACACCAACTCGAGCACAGCGTAGAAGCACTGATCCGTCAGACAGATGGGTCCTTGTACCCCCCCCCCCCCTACCCGGAATAGCTCGCCGGGACCCCGTTCCGGTCACCAACCGGCACGACAAGACTATCTTAAATTATGCGCGGCATGGTGGGGCAGCCTCTCACGGTAGTTAGCCGCAATCGGGCCCCTGTACTATACCGCGGGCGGTCAGCGGTCAACCATGCTACAGGACTCCCTGTCCGTCGGGTCAGTGCATCTCAACAATGCATGGAGCAATTAGTGAATCTCACCACCTCTCCATATCACAGTGTAAGTCTCCAAGGTGCTGGGTATACACCGGCTATACTCGTAACGCGACAAGTCACTATTACGGGCTTTACACCAAGTGTATGGTGGTCGCGACCCAGTCGGGCACCAACGCCCTACCACCCCGTAGCTGCTCGATTAGCACCACCCGGGGGTCACGTGTAGGGTCTCGAGGGTAAAGCCTACGGACGTGAGCAGCATCAACCCCCAAAGATTTAAAATAATATATTGAAGACTAAGATCTGACTTGGCTGAGTCGAATATAAGAATTATAATTAAGTACCTAATAAAACAGTCACGGAAGTGGGAACATAGGGTTTTTTCGACGACTAGTTTCAACCAGCAATTCAAATTTTCGGAAAACGGGCTAAAATTGCGAAGGCTATAAATAGGTTTATAACTATAAATTTGGGAGACGGTCCCTCCACTGGTTTAGCGTGTTCACCAGTTCGGGCCACATCGTCACTTAACATCAAGTGAGATTGTAGCTATAACGATAAGCCTTAATAATAAAAGAACCTTTTTTTTTATATACTTAAGGTTTAGCGTTATGGCCATGATCTCACCTGATCTTAAGTGACGATACGGCCCGAGTTGGTAGACACGCTAAACCTGTGGAGGAACTGGCTCTCAAGTACAGCTGCCGGAACACACCTATTGGTATTTGGCGGCAGGTTTTACAACTTGAGGGTGGTAGCTAGCCAGGCGGGCATTAGAAAAAGCCCTACCACCATGCTATGGTTTCCTCACGATGTTTTCCTTCACCGAAAGCTCAAGCTCATTGTAGGTGCTTGGATTCGAACTCACGTCCCTTGACGCGAAGTCGTACACACTACCGCTGAGCTATCATCGCTTCAGAATAATTAAATAATTGAAATAATTGTTGAAAACGCTTAATAGATTCACTTGCCTAGTCTTTTGTATACTCAAAGTACCTTCTGGTCTTTTTTTAATATCTAATATCCTTTCGAAAATGGGCATTTCGGCTTCCGAGTGGAGTGCTCAAACTATGACGCCTTGATAAAGTTCAAGAAGTTGTCCACGGAAGCGACTTCTCAGGGAGATGGGCTATTAGCGTTGTATCTTGACATCGCTAAAGCTTTCTAGAGCCTGCCCCACGATGTCTCAAAGGCGGCGCTCTGGTACTACAGGGTGGCCACGAACTTGGCTGTTGTCGGACGACTTTTGGACCGGTCCTATGGAATATGGGCTAGAACTCTGTTTTCCGCGGTGTACTCCCTTCTGGAGTTCACCGTATTTTCTACGTGGTTGCACCGTAGTTGTAGCCCAGGTGGAGTGAAGGGAGATGGAACACTTGACCTATAAGGGTGTCACCTCAATAGCCATTTAATTATCATAAGGATTGACTTCTGAACCACGTCAAAAAATAAATGATCCAAGGCAAAGTGTTCACAAACGTATGTACTTATGAGTTTGAACCTGTTTGTAAAGACGAGGAATGGAAATATAACACTCCTGTGTTATAGACAGAGTGAACAGAGTGATCACAGCAGAATAAATCACATTTATTTTGGCCGCCCAATACTGTTTTTGATTCTAATACTGTTAATAATCTAATACTTAAAATACCGTTTGACTTTTGTGATTTTAAACCTTTCCATATGTATGTGTACGGATAGAACTGACCGTATATATTTGGAAATTTTACAACAGTATTTTATCTGTGAACCACAAAGTTTGCGTAATTTTTTTAAACTTAACTTGTCTTTTAGCTGTTTAAAGTTGGATTGAAGTTATATTTGGCTTTTTTTTAATTAGTTTTATGAGCGGTTTAGTGAACTTAACTTAATATATATCATCCCTAGGTTTTGTTGTGATCTATGCATTTTAATGACATCCATGAATTAATCATTTAATGTAACATCTCATTAACAGACAGCATCTGTCCAGATTGCATTCCAATCTATATTATTAATGTTCTAAGAATATAATGTCGTAATTGCATGTGTAGAATATAATCTATATAGATTTTTTGGTTTCCTTATTCGACAATCAAAGCATTTAACTGTAAATAATAAGGCTGGATGATAGTAGATATGATAGATGATAGTATAAGAATTTATTAGTACTAATTCTGATACATTTTGTGGCATATTGGAACAAACTAAGTCTAAAATGAGATTATGTGTATTGGCGATAGATTGGGATTCAAAATTTGTGCTACATGCTTCCTTTGACAGTTTACTGTATTATGCAGAACTGGATACGGATTCATAACGCCTGACTGCGCAGTTTACTATTATTTTTGTATACTTTCTATTGTATAGTGCATTATGAATAGGCGTTCCTGCTATACAGACGCCAAACGGTCCTCTAATATTGATTGCTTTTAGCACATGCACTTATGATATTCAACCTTGTGATGAGAACGAACCCAGACGAGTGGACGGTTCTTGCAATAATCTCGAACATCCATCTTTCGGAGCGTACCGCACTCCTGAACTTAGGATGCTCGAAGCTGATTACGGTGAAAGTGAGTAACTTTTTCTACATTTGGGTTTTAAAAAACTATTCACCTTAATTTTAAAAAGTAATCAGGAAAGTTAAATAAATTTAATATATTTATTTGATTTTACATAATTTTCAATTACAGTTAAAGTATACTGTTTTATCATTTTTTAAATATTTTACAGGTTTTATCACAAATTTGCAACTACCCATATACTACCCATGCATATACCCAGCCTATTGGCATAAATTGGCAAATAGTAATTCACTTATATTTGTTTTAACTTAGTAAAAAATATGTTTTCTGCAATCGGTTACAGTGATATTAAAGAGGATAAAGTGTTGTTCAGAATAGATAGGCTACTTTATATAAAATGCAACTTAAACAATATATGGCCAAATAAATGAATGTATACATAAAAACCGCTATACGGCAAATTTCTCGCAAATGAATCAGAGTAGACATTATTTATCACAGAGTGTTCAAATGTTACTAATTAGTTACATACATTACATTTACAGATCCTTGAAAATAGCATCCAAAAACGTACAAACGTCACAAAGTATTCACTTACATTCTAAATTCCAAGACTGGTTGGCGACCAAGCTAAATAATGACTTAGGTTCTTAACCTAACAACAGTTTATTGGCAGTTTTATGATGATTTTGGTCTAATTTCAACAATTAGTCTAAATAGTGTCTCGCTGTCTTAATTTTACCACTGATTCGCTATTGTTTTAATAATTGGCTTTAATTTAGTTTATCCAAATTAATCATATTATTATTATTTATATGTTATCATTACGTTGTTATATTTATTAATTTATTCGTAAGAGAGCCCGAAGGTTTTCTACTAATTAACTATTTCTGTTGTCAAGCGTCATAGAATTTTATAGAATATCTTTAACGCATGCATTTGCGTATATACCGTGAGAGTTACTAGATGCATTAAGAAGGCCATATATGAGAGAACGTTTTTAAATTGGATATTTCGAACGAAGAATCAACAGAAGAGTTTGGCTTGTCAATAAAAAGACACTAGTTCGGAGAGAAAGGCCTAGTGAATGAATGTCAGTCTTACAATAGAATGCCAAAATCGCAATCTATATTATTACTGGTACACTGATATCGAGGATGTCGAGGACACCGTTGTAACCATGGTGGTGTGAGAGTCGCATTTACGGAACGAAAGCTCTTCGGGATTCGATTCTGGATTCTGGGAGACTTAAATACGATGATACTGTTTAGTGAGCTTAAGTGAAGCTTTGGGTGTTTTTCCACGATTTTGTGCGGTGTCGTGCGTTATGACATACCTGGTATCAGACGAGCGCAACTTTTACTAACGTAGCAGGATTATACATGTATTTGTTTTATATATATGAATATTAAGAAGCATTCGGGAATATACGAATTTATCTCATTATCGGTTTTCTTCCAGTAGAATACTTTAACCTAAATTAATTTAATTATCCTCTAAACTACCAATCTAAATAATTCAGTTTTGACCACATATTGGCCATTTAATTAATATGCCTGCTTATACACATTTCCATTGAAATATTTACAGACTTCGAACCGAGAAAAAGCGCAAGTGGCCAACCTTTGATTCTACCTAGAGAACTCCGTAAGGCAATCTTGGCTGATGGGAATGCGATTAGTGACCACTTTACCCAAATGTTGGGCCTCGACGCTGAAAATATGGTAAATGATATCGTAGGAGGTGCAGACACAGGTTTGACATGATCTATTAAATTAATGCGTGTAACAAAGCGTTTTATAGAATTAGGCATTTAATGTCTCCTTTTCATTTTATTTATGAAAAAGAGAGTCCATACGGAAATTGCTGACAATGATAACTTTCACTATAATGCGATGATAGCACAGTGGTATTGTGTACTACTTTGCGTCAAGGGACGTGAGTTCGAATCCAACCACTTACAATAAGGTTGAGCTTTCGGTGATGGAAAACATCGTGAGGAAACCATAGCATGATGGTAGGGCTTTTTCTGATGCCCGCCTGGCTAGCTACAACTCTCAAGATGAAAATCTGCCAAATACCAATAGGTGAGTTCCGGCAGTTGCACTTGAGAGCCAGTCTCTCCGCAGGTTTATCGTGTTAAACTTGGGCCGTATCGTCACTTAAGATTAGGTGAGATTATGGCTATAACACTAGCCCTTTACAATAAAAAAAATGGTGAGACGACGACTCTGCAGCCGATAAAGCAAAGTACAATTTATAACCAACGAAAACTAGGAATATGAATGAATAGATACACTTTTAACTTCCCTTTGTGATACGCACAATAGGAATCTGCGTTCTACTAGTAACCTCTTACTGAAGTGTCCTCTTCATAGCTCTGACTTCGTGCACTCCTCCTTCGCTATCCAATCCATCCTCCTTTGGAACGCACTCTCACTCGAAATCAGGACGATCACAACACGGCTTGCTTTTAAGATGAGACTTCGGCAATTATTGCTGGCTGAAGTAGCAGATTTTCCACAGTAGATGTTAGTGTATATATTATATATTTATCTATATACATAATTTATTTTATTATGCACCTGCCTCAGTTATGATCTCCACCAACCTAATGTCGACTAGGAAACATGCTTTAGGCATTAAAGACCGCCTGTATACCTTACGTAGAAAGTTTAATAAATAAATAAATAAATATTAGAATCTGTAGGCCCAAAAGGGAACCATAAAAATTATGGTTTATTACCATGTGATTACAATATGTTTATCACTGGATACCTAAGGGAAGATTCCGAAAGACCCTATGCCTAAACGAGTGACTATAACAGATGATACATATACTGTGTGGTCGTGATCTACTCGAGGATGACCGTCGTATTAAGCTAATCAAGTGTAGAGTCATTGACGACTGATGACAAGGGGGAAGCATGGAAGCTGTACCTTGTTCTGCAGCTGTCTAATACGGTTAAAGTAGAAGTGGTCGTTCTTTCATCTGAAGGGTGTGATTAATATCATAATTAAAGCCAACGGCCGAACAAAATAGAATTAGCCCATGGATAAGACCTCATACGTCAGGAGCTTTGTAATTTCCGATTTCCTAACGTCAATGTTTAAGGTTGAAGTTGAGACATTTGCAACTGCTATTTCATTCACAGCGGCACAGTAGAGTATGAAAGAATTTCCAGCTCTTAAGGAACTTTGTCGTGTATATACCTGTATCATATAGATGTACATATACTAGTTTTAATATGTTTAATCGCAGGTGATCTGGGAAATTTGTTCCTGGTTAAATCACGATAGCCACACAATATATGTAACAGCCACTGTTTTCCCGATCAGCTTATGTATATTGAATTAGATTGTGACATCCGCACACGTGATTGATTATCGATTCAAGTTGACTTCCTTCAATTTGTCGATTGCGAAAAAACGCGTGTACTAAAAGATGGATACAATTTATGATGTCATAATATTGATTTAAATTTTTCAGCAAATTACGTGTTTCAAATAACACATTGTTGCCTGGAAGAAGGAGCTAGTGATTATATGTGCACACCAAACATCATTCCCAAGAATGATCCAGTGCATCGTTTCTCTGGTTACACATGCATGAATCAGACCAGACCGATTTCTTTCCAAAACCAAGGATGCGTGTCCAATGAAACTACACCAGACAGAGTTAGTGCATATATTTAATTTGTAACTTTATTATAATTATATTTACAATCATTTTTGCCAGAACCTTCCATTGTGCAATTATTGCACTACGGCTACCACCTACTAGCTTATTGATATTCTTTTATAGTTAAGGCTTAACGTTACGGCCATAATCTCACCTGATATTAAGTGCCGATATGGCCCAAGGTGGTAGATACGCTAAACCTTTGGAGGTACTGGCTCTTAAGTGCAAATACCGGAACACGACTATTGGTATTTGACGGCAGATCTTCAACGTGAGCATGGTTGCTACTTAGGCTGGCATTAGAAAAAGCCCTACGATTATGCAATGGTTTCCTCGCAATGTTTTTCCTTCACCGAAAGCTCAAACTCGTTGTAGGTGGATTCAAATTCACGTCCCTTTACGCGAAGTCGTACACACTACCAGTGAGCTATCATCGCTTCAAAATAGTTTAGAGCTAGGCGTGAATTTTTTTAATTGTGTTTATTGCTAAAAATATGTTTAAATGCCCATCACACATTGACTACACATCCACATTTGCATACGAACAAATTGTATATTCAATATATATTGTTTAAAAAAAAACCTTTTCCGTTAAAAAACACTGTATAGATGAAATAAAAAAAACAATTTGAAGCTTCAAAGTCCAATAATAATTATAACTATGAATCAGGCAGTTGGCTTTAAAATTAATTCTCAAACGAAATTTCATACTAAATTTGTCGAGATAAATTACAAACACGCGCGCAACGGGATACAGATATTAGTGCATAGTGCATAGGATATTAGTGCATAGTGCATACGATATTAGTGCATATTATAATAAGAAAGTACAAATGTATAGTATTGCTATGCGTAAATAAATTATTATATTATTTCAGTTGATAATAGCCACACCTGCTTGGGATCTAAATCATATATACGCGTTTGCCGTTGATGTGATATACAAAATCAGAGAGTACGCTGGTGGGCGACTTAAGACCGAAATAGTCGATGGCAGAGAGTTCCCCAGCGACGGTAACACTTCATGTACCATATTACAGGCTGCTGAAACTGGATGCTCAAGAAATGGTAATTTTGTTTCGTTAATTGTACCATTTTATATCCTTTGAAGTGATGATAGCTCAGCGGTAGTGTGTACGGACGACGCGTCGAGGGATGTGAGTTTGAATCAACCTACAATGGCCTTGAGTTTTCGCTCAAGGAAAACATTGCGAGGAAATCATAGAATGGTGGTTGGGCTTTGTCTAATGCCAGCCTGGCTAGTTGAGGCCACCGTCAAGTTGAAACTATGCCGATAAATACCAATAAGTGTGTTTTGGAAGTCGTATTTGAGATATAGTCCCCTCACGGGCTTAGCGTGTCTATCAACTTGGGCTGTATCGTCACTTAAGGTCAGGTGAGGTTATGGATATAACACTAAAACCTTAAATTTACAATCGAGTCATCGTTGCTTCAAAAATCAAACATCCTACTTTTCTTTCTTGTCGACTGTAACCTGAAGTGTATTTATATTTCAGTGCCCAACGGGCTTTTGGGTCATAATTTATTCACAACAATGCATTGGAGACTACACAACTTGATTGCCCGTAAACTGGAAGAATTAAACCCGCATTGGGATGACGATAAACTGTTCTATACCGCCAAGGACATTCACATTGCCATGTCCGTGCAAAGGATGTATTATGAATTCTGGCCATTGTTGCTAGGTAAGAGCATATTTTTAAGTAATTTTTTTTTTTTTTTTTTCATATAGTAGACACTAATGTACACGATTTTATAAACCTCTCGATGTCGGGTGTGGTAAGAGCCATGCTAGGCAGCGAGAGTATCTGGAATAAAGTGGCCCCCTTCTGTGAACATGTTATGTTCGGAAGGAGGTCGCGGAGTAAGGATCCACCTTACGGGTATCCTCTCCGCCGTAAGACGAATAGGAGGTCGGAGGGGTATGTCCCTCAGTATGCCCGTGCTCTTCCGCCGCCTTAAGCCGGACTGAGGGGGGCGGGCCGGGGGACCCTCCTCCCATTACACTAATCCAGCTGACTGCAAAGGCAGCTAGCCAGGCTGCCCGGATGGGGCCCGGCTTACCACCAGGCCGGCCGGTCGCTGGGGTGATGCGGTGATTGCATGCACGGACCCGCGTCGCCCCAGGAAGGCGACAGACGGCCGTAGGGTTTTCGTGGGTATTCCTGGTGCTTAGCGTTGGGTGAGTCCCACATACATACAGCCCGGGGGGACTGAGAGGGCATGCATAAAATAAATGTACACGATTTTGCTAATGTTGAATTTGGAATTTTAATTATCATTCTTAGCTAACAAGACAGCGACTCTTTTGATAAAACTAACCGGAGAGTGTCTGTAATGATAACGTTAAGTGCATATTCCTTAGTATCAGTATATTTTCATCAGTTTTCGAATTAATTTAAGAACCACTAAATGACACAGCAAAATCCAAAGGACAAGTCTTTATCTTTTTTTTTTTACTTTAGCGTTATGGCCATAATCTCACCTGATCGTAAGTGACGATACGGCCCAAGTTGGTAGACACGCTAAAACTGTAGAGGAACTGGCTCTCAAGTGCTGCTGCCGGAACACACCTATTGGTATTTGGCGGCAGGTTTACAACTTGAGAATGGTTGCTAGCCAGGCGGGCATCAGAAAAAGCCCTACCACCATGCTATGGTTTCCTCACGATGTTTTCCTTCACCGAAAGCTCAAGCTCATTGTAGGTGCTTGGATTCGAACCCACGTCCCTTGACGCGAAGTCGTGCACACTACCACTGAGCTATCATCGCATCAAATTTATCGACGTAATGTTGCTTTTTTTTCCAGGAAAACATAATATGGTCCAGCGTAATATAATCACAGAAAACAATACCGGCTATCGAGATCTTTATGACAAAAATGTTCTGCCGAAAATTTACCAAGATTTTTCTATTGCGACTCGCTGGTTCCACACGATACAGCGAGCAAAACTAAAGTATGTACCCTTTCGATCCATTCCATTGAATTAGATATATTGAAAAACTTCCGTTTGAACCTTTAAAATAATTTTTAATTGTCAATATGTTCTACAATTTCACAGTGATTTAGTTTCTAAGTTAAACTACACAAGTAAATATTCACATAGCCACGGTCGATATATATAATAAACGGATGCATATGAAGCCACGATGGATCGGTTTTACTATGGACGTAAGTTCGAATCCCGTCAATAAGCCTGAGGTTTCGATGAAGAAAACAAATAAAGTAAGGAAACCACATAGCATGGTGGTAGGGCTTTTTCCAACGCCCGCCTGGTTAGCTACCACCTTCAAATTGAAAATCTTAACCAATCTTTAGCCACATCATCAATTAATATCATATGAGATTGTGATCCGAAAAATTAACCTATAAATCATACAAAAAGTAGAGTTAGTAGATGCGACAAATCCAACCATAAGTTCATATCATTTCTTTTTTTATGCCTTATATATAGATTTTGAAATAGATTATTACTTTCTTCGGGCTTGAGCACCGTCCGCGCTCGCCTCTATAGTCCGGTGAAGCTGTGAAAGCCTCTCAGGCTAACAGACTAGGTCCCTTAAAAAAAAAAAAATGACTACTTTCTCTGATGCTAATTGACGATATGGCATAATATGGTTACAAGATAAGCTTCAATAGTCAATGGCTCTGAAGCGCAGCTATCCGAACAGAATAATAGTTTTGCGACAGATTTCTATCCGAAGCGATGATAGCTCGGTGGTAGTGTGTATGACTTCGCGTCAAGGGACGTGAGTTCGAATTTAACCACCTCCAATGAGTTTGAGCTTTCGGTGATGGAAAACAACGTGAGGAAACCATAGCATGGTGGTAGGGCTTCTTCTGATGCCCGCCTGGTTAGCTACCACCCTCAAGTCGAAAATCTGCCGCTAAATACCCATAGGTGTGTTCCGGCAGCTACATTTGAGACCTAGTTGCTCCACAGGTTTAGTGTGTCGACTAACTTGGGTCCTATCATCACTTAAATTCAGGTGAGATTATAGCTATAACGCTATACCTTAACTATAAAAAGTATTTATATGAGGGTCGTGGCTAGCGACACGAGTATTACAGGTATGTTTTTTTACACCGAAAAACCTATAGTAAAAGGGGGACTAAGCCACATGTTTCCTAAAAGATAACTCTTACTACAGTCTGTACAGTCTTTGTACAGGCTTGGATGACTATGGAGAATCATAAGTAGTACGAAAATGGTAGACGCGTTTTCATTCCGGAAATTCTCTACGTAGGATTCATTAACTAAACAGCCATCACGTGTCTTATCTGTAATGTATTCTATTTCAGTAAAATGACTCCAAACGGTACTTACGTCGGGTACATGGATATTGTTGACAACAGCTTAAGGGTATTCGATTTAGCGATTAACAATACCATGCGTGATTTAATTCACGGAGCAAAAATTCAACCTGGAGGTGATCACGATTATCTCGTAGATCCTTCCGTAAGTATTAGAATAAATTAAATTAAATTACAAGTCCATCGAATGCGATGAGATGATGGAGATATATATTTTGAAGCAATGACAACTCAGTGGTAGCGTGTAAAGGTGCCACGACAATGGATGTGATTTCGAATTTCTTCGACGAGCTTGCGCGTTCTGTGATGTTGGTGGTAGAGCTTTTCTTACTACCCCTCAAATTGAAAATCCGTTGTCAAGTGTCTATAGGTGTGTTCAGGCAATTACACTTGAGACTCAGTTCCTCTATTCCTGGTTCCAGTAGTCATCGCGAGGAAACTATCTTGGGTCACATCGCCCCTTAACATCAGGGTAGATTAGGGCCATAACGCAAACCCATATACTATAAAAAAGGTACAAATAATTGCGATATCGTTGAGTACTGTTACCTATACATACTAGAATGTATCACTACGGTTAGCATTTAAAATATTTTATAAAAAAAAATGCATTTGCAAATTTAAAAAAAAGGTTTGTAGAAGTGAATAAGCAAAATAGTAGAGTATGCTTTAGAATATATTAATTTAAATTGAAATCATACTATAAAACCGCTGAATCGATTGCGATGAACTTTAGTACAATGATAGAAGGGACTCAGGAGACGTAGATAGGCTACGTTTTTTTGCGAAATCTTTTTTGGTCATGGGGTAGTCAGGGGGGTAATCTTTGTATGTAACTTTTTATTGCATCATTCGGTTTGTTTGACGAAATCGATATAAGCACGAGTGAAGCCCCACGAAAAACCTAGTAAAAATATTTAAGTGCACCAAATAATAATCAAAGATATATTTATATGGCATATTTATTCATCAAAGTTGAGCTTCGCGAGTCCCATATAAAATTATAGATGAACTAATTCTCATAATAATCAATTTACATTTAATATTATTCATGCCCAATATTATTGTTTACACGTATTTGATAAATACAAAAAAAAAGAATTTTTATAAATAGTTAATCTTTAGTGTCCTCTATAACTATACTTACTGAAGAACTTTAATGTAGTCATATTATAAAAACTGAAGATTGCTTTATCACAATTTACAGTATCCGAACAAATTTAATCCTACATCTCTGGTGACGTGCCCCGCGTTTGGAGAGAGGCCAACGTGCAACCAATTCCAAAAAAAGGTGATCGTTCAGACCCTAATAACTACCGCCCAATCGCTGTAACCTCAACGTTGTGCAAAGTCATGGAACGCATATTAAATGCCTAACTTGTGCGCCACCTAGAAGACCACCCTCTTATCCATGATCGTCAATATGGCTTTCGACCGAACCGATCAACGGGGGATCTTCTAGCGTACATATTGCACCGTTGGGGGGAAGCGATTGACAAACATGGCGAGGCACTGGCTATTGGTTTAGATATAGCCAAAGCTTTCGATAGGGTCTGGCACCGTGGTCTTCTCTCCAAACTCCCGGCTTTCGGACTCCCCGACAACTTGTGCCGATGGATCTCCAGCTTTCTGCATGAGCGCAGATTTCGTGTCCTAGTCGATGGGCACAACTCGCAGCTCATGTCTGTAAACGCTGGAGTTCCGCAGGGCTCTGTTTTATCACCCACGTTGTTTCTTCTGCATATCAATGATATGCTTCCCCTGGGACACATTCATTGCTATGCAGACGATAGCACGGTTCATGGGTGCTATGTCAGTAAGCCTGGCTGTGGACGGGGAGACACAGAAAAGAGACGGAAGGAACTTGTCATTGAACTTGACCAAGTCTTGACCCGCATATCCACATGGGGAGCAAGTAACTTGGTTGAATTCAATGCCAAGAAAACCCAGGTATGCGCCTTTACTTTAAAAAAATCCCCCTTTTCACCAAACCCTACTCTTCAGAGCACCCAGCTTGCAATGCGCGACAGCCTAAATATCTTGGGAATAGATATTCGGAGTGACTTAAATCTTAGGGACCACATCGAGTATGTCATCTCCAAAACATCTCAGAGACTCGGAATCCTGAACAGAGTGCGACGGTTTTTCTTGCCCGACCAGCTGTACCTTCTCTATAAGGCCCAGGTTCGTCCGTGCATGGAATACTGTTCGCACCTCTGGGATGGATCCGCTAAATACCTCATCGATGCCTTAGATAAGTTGCAAAGGCGGGCTGTCCGTATTATAAATGATACAGCTATTACCAACACTCTAGAACCGCTTCAATTGCGCAGGGATATTGCCTCTCTAAGCGTGTTCTATCGCTTGTATCATGGTGAGTGTTCTGAGGAGCTCTTTGAACTCATCCCCTCTGCTCCTTTCCACAACAGAACCACACGGGCAGGGCTTCGGTGTCACAATTTCACGGTTTCACCTATAACATCCAGAACCAAAAAGTTTGCTGACTCTTATCTCTGTCGCACCGTGAAATTGTGGAACCGTCTTCCTGTCAACGTATTCCCTCCTTCCTATGATATTGGGTCCTTCAAAAGAGGCGTGAAGAGGTACCTAAGCAGGCCAGCATGACAGCCGCGACTGGCAGTGAATTCTGTTCGCTGTCAGTCGCCGCTGATATGGATTGTACTGTACTTACCATCAGGTCCAGTGCAGTCACTTTGCTGTGCAACATAAAAAAAAAAAAAAAAAAAAAATGATGGAACCAATTTGGGACATTTCAGAGTTTTTTTTTTCTTCTTTTTTTTTGTGACATCCTCTCGTTCCATACCATAATGTATAAATAAAAATCGCTGGAAACGTCTCAATGCTTTATTTACTGTCGATTCAGAACGTATATGCAAAACTTATTACGTGCATCGCGGAGCTCGGAAACAAGCGACTGACAGTTGACCGAGTTGACCCGAGAACCATACGTTTCCTGTGTAGTACGTATGTGGTTGACACTCGTTGTATGTACCTGACTGTATCTTTTTTTTTATCGTGTTCCTAATTGTTATTAACGACAATGTGCTAAAACTGAGAAAAAAAATTTTCATCACACGAATATAAATGAGCTCAAATGCTTAATATAACCTCGTTTCATATTTAACCAGATCGGTGAAAGAGGCCTTGGTCCATTGCAAAATATCACCGATTTATGTACTCAAGATGCAAACAAAGGAAGATACCTGGGTTCAGCCAAGTATATTAAATACAGAGATATGTGTACGAACTACGAAAAAACACACGCAACATGGAATGATTTGGAGTACATCATTCCAAAAGAGGTATGATATAATTTAAAAAATCTGTTTAAATATAAATTTTAATGTTTGAAGCGATGATAGCTCAATGGTAGTGTGTAGGAACGCGGCGTCATGGGACGAGAGGTCGACTCCAACCACCTACTATGAGCTTGAGCTTTCGGCGAATGAAACCATAGCACGGTGGTAGGGATTTTTATAATGTCCGATTGGCTAGCTACCACCATCAAGTTGAAAATCTGCTGCCAAATATCAATAGATGTGTTCCGGTAGTTGCACTTGAGAGCCAGTCCATCCTAAAAAGACCTTCGATTCTTCTGATGTTGTGGGTGTCCATGGGCGGCGGTGATCACTCACCATCAGGTGACACGCTTGTTGATTTGCCCGCTGTTACATTTTTTTTTTATCTAAGTGCCAGTTTATAGACACTAATTTAACTTAACGTCTGCAATCAGATGAGAGTTCCGAACGACAATATTAAAAGGGTAGCCTCTACCATTATATGTAAAAATAACGAGTGCTTTGCATCGAAACCGCATCTTTTTAGTATCGGTTCTGAGTTCTTCGTTTTGTTGGTGTCTGTTTTTAGAATATAGAACTTTTGAAAACGGCATACGAAGTCGCGGAAGACATAGACCTTTGGGCGGGATACACAATGGAGAAACACATCGAGGGCGGACACATTCCAGATACAGTCGCATGCATAGTCATGAAGCAGTTGGAGCTGTCAATTATTTTCGATCGGCACTGGTATGAGTGTGCTGACAGGCCTAACGCCTTTACTCCTGGTAAAATTTTCTTTATTATATTGTTACCGTAACGTTGTGTTCCCTAATTCGTAGAATATGGAGGTGCTTCAAAGCAGGCGTTAAAAGGTACCTGATTAGACCGCACCGCAGCTGTATTTAACAGTCAATTTTGGTTCATTGTACTTAACATCAGGTGCAGTAGTTTTGCTGTGTGACATAAAATCTACCATTTTGTTTTTATTTTTTTTTTGAAATTTCTATCGTATCATTTCCGCATCGTAATTCCGGAAGAGTTGAATAGTTTCAGGTAACATTTTTTCGATTTCTTGACACAGTGTTGTTATGCTAAGTATAACAGGCTATCACAGAATTTAATTTACCCATGAAAGCACGATATTATTGTGATCACGTGTATAGGGCATGAGTTTATACGAATTTTTAACTGTTAGTAATATCGAATACGAATTTCTGCTCGCATATGAATCGTTTTCAACGGAGTTAGAATTTAGATTTCATTATAAATATAATTGTAATTGTGCTCTCGCTTTCATGATATTTAGGTTAACTAGAGTCGTGAATTTTTTTTTCGTTTCCCGGCAGCAGCCCAAGCCGAGGTTCCACTATTCGAGCCCCTTGGCGCTTGTTGCCTCAGGACTGATTGCTCTCAGTACTCGTCCCGAAAAAATCGGTGACTCTGTCAAAGCCGTTCAGGCCATAAATTTGAATAAACGACACAAAATATAAATAATAAATATTTAATCCTTTTTATGGAATCTAAATAGACACCAAACGCTTACTAGTTGTATTTTACGTATACATTTTACAGTTTCAATGATAAAAATTAATAGTATAAATTGTAATATAATATTCGCGTATCGATGTAACACGCAGTGAAGTTAATTACATCCGGTTTAAGTTAAATAATAACACTCGACTATTTCTTTCCAGAGCAACTTAATGAAGTACGAAAATCAACTTTAGCTGGACTTTTGTGCGCCGTAGGTGATGACGTCACTCATGTACAACCTCACGCCTACCTAAGAGTCAGTCCAGAGTAAGGAAACGTATACAATTTATTTTTCTCTGACCATGAATAAAATTTACTCTTGGAGATTTCATTTAACACCTCGGAAAAGAATGACTTTAAATAAGTGCAATCTTTACTATAAGTGTCATTTTAATTTTATTATATTATAAGGTTAAAATCGGCACCCATGAGACCAATTGCCAGACCTCAAGACACTGTGAGCTCTTTCTGCGTAGATCGCAAAAATATCCATATTAAAAATTAAATTGAAAGTAGACACAGTAACATGAACTTTTCTGGACAACCTACACCTCAGTCCGCCCCGTGACCACGAAGCCTGAAAAGCTTTCGAAACGTCAGGATCAAAATTAATAAATAACCGCGATAAAATCCGTTTACATTATTTTTATGTCGACATATATATTGCCAAGTATGCACTTGTTTTCGTAATAGGAAGACGCAACGTTTTTTTTTTTTTTCTCAAGAGAATTCTACGTAAAGTAACGTCATGTATTCAGGTCACTTTTTTACAACTTGTAATTTTTGTATTTTCAGCAACATGGAGGTAAGCTGTGACGAAATTCCTCAAGTGGATTTATCGTACTGGAAAGAAGAAACCAATGATTCCTCTGATGATAGCACTGATGCTTAATGGTGTTTCCTATACAACGATATCCTGAGTAACTCTGAGCGTTGAATGTTCAACGTATAAATTAAAAAAGTAAAATAATATTTCAATTTTCGTTTCCATTCAACAATTAAACTTTAACTTTCTCATGTGCATTGAAAAAATATTAAAAAAAGTTATGCAATAGTTTTGGTAATTATAATAAATTGTCTATATTTTAATTGTGTTTTAATTTTGATAGATGGATGGACAACTTTCAGCACATAGGTTGACTTGAAAGTCAATTGTTGCACACACACTTTAAACTTCCAACCAGTTAATTTGACAGACTGTATTACTTCTTCTTTTTATTTTCTTTTTATTCCAATAGTACCTAAATTTATCATTTGATCATATTATTCGAAAAGAAACTGTACATTGCCTATGGTCACCATATGCAAAACAATACACGACCTACATATAAGTGAATATGTCATTTCAAATTACATTCTAAAACGATGTGATTAAACCGTTGGTAACATTTTTTTTTTGAACTGACATACCCTGTTATCCTTAAGGGCTTTGACAGCTTCACCGAACTGTTTGGGGCGAGTGCTAAGGGCACTCAGCTTCGAGGCAGAGAGCGAAAGGGTGCCAGAATGGCCGAACCTCGGCTTGGGCTGCTGCCGGAAAAATAAACAACGATTCGCGAGGCTAACTAATCAACAGGTCCTAACTTACTAATTTAGTGATCTTAACACGACCTTATCGGGCAAGCCGCGTAAGGGTCGCGGGGGTAGTCCCTTACAGAACCGTGTAGTTGTGCATCGATGGTATGCGGTGTGCGGTGGTAACTCAATCGGTCGTGTGTACGAATGATATGCAAGTGAAAGTGATTTTAAATCCATTACCAATCTCAAGTTAAAAATGTGTCGCCGAAAATTATAGGTGTGTTTCGAAATAGTTAGACTTGAGAGTCAGTCTCTCCGCAGGCTTATCGTATCCACCATCTCACGCCACATCTTCACTTAACATCAGTTGAGATTGTCAGCCTAACGCTAAAACACTAAATGTCATCAATCTGAATACTATTTTAATTTCCATCGACTTCAGTACTCTTTTACCGGTGGAAAAGTAACCTTATGTCCTTTTTTATACCCTTGATAATGTGTATGCAATTTTTTTTCCTAATCTTCAATTTAACAATTAATTCGTAAAAGTGTAGCAAACAATTGCACTCACATTCGCATCTATATTATTAAGACTTTTTCAAATATAAAGAAGCGACATGCAACGATATAATCTAGCGATGCTGGGAACAGTAAAAAATGTTGCTTCCACAGTTGCTGTCGTTCTAGTGTGAAATCTACATATATTGGGGACTTCGAGCCATTTATTGTCAGACTTCTTATTGACTTGGGCGTTGAAAATCGTTTTACAAAGTAATAACCCACTAAGAACGGATCACGAACGCTATCACGCCTGCTTGACGGTACAGTGTCGATACAACGGAAATGAAGTCGCAGGCGCCTGCCTGTCAGTTATATGGAATAAAAAGAAAATGTCCCAATTTTAGCTTATGCGAGTTCCCGTTCACTACTGAATTTCTTCGATAACGCTATTGTTCTGTTTTAGTTAGTTGATAAATAATCTACATATCTATTTACTTTACTCATTTTCTTCTTGAAGTGCCATCTCCTGCTGAAGGTTGGTTATTAGTAAAGCTATTTGGACCTTGTAAACTGCTGCTGCAATAGGGATCTTGTGCTCAGATTGCATCACGTCCGAAGATTTTTGAGGCACGAAGTTCGCTTTCTTCCGAGTGGTCATTCCCCTGGATTTTCTCATGTATAATAAGTTAGAGTAGATCGTATTTACCATTGCGCATTACCCGTCCAAGGTACAGTAATTTGCACTTTTTCACACGGGTTAAAGTTTCCACTTTTATGTTTTTTCAAAACCCTCTCGTTGGATACATTATCTGTTCACGATATTTTCAGAATTCTTCCGTACACACCCACATTTCAAACGCCTCTAATCGGCTTGCTCATAGTCTGGGTAAAAATGGCTATGAATTGACGCCATACAAAAGAACCAAAAAGACGTAACACCGTGTGAAACGCACCGTTGCTCAAAGCGCAGTTGCAGAGGAGATGATTTAATGTAATAAATGCGTTATACACTTGCTCTATTCAGCACTTTATTTTGATACCGTAGTAACATTGATGATTTACTATACTTCCAAGATATTTGTAATAGTTTAATGACGATTGATGACTCTAATCTTAATAAAGATTTTTGAAGTATGACTTTTTGTGTCAAAGATGTGTCTTTACATTACACTGGGTTATATATATAGTTAAGGCTTAGCGTTATGGCCATAGTCTCACCTGATATTGAGTGACAATACGGCCCAACTTGGTAGACATGCTAAACCTGTGAAGGAACTGGCTCTCAAGTGCAATTGCTGGAACACACCTATTGGTATTTGGCGGCAGTTTTTCAACTTCAGGGTGGTTAACTGTGTGGTCTGATTATTTTTCAGGGGAGATGAACTTGTTAGCCTACCTAGGGATTCTTCGGGTTTCGATGTTCTGCACAAAATAAAGAAATCCGATCTGAAAGTTGATGCCTCAATATGCAGCCTTCTATGGCAAAGTTGACTTATCTCTTGTATGTAGTCAATCCTTGTTGGGCTATAAGCGAGTATGGCAGTTATACGTTGATTATAATTACTTTGACGCTGTCTAACTCGATTGGAGCCAACTTTGTGTATTTTGGGTCATTCTAACATAATACTAACAAAAATACGTTAAAATAAGTTTTCACTTAATACGTAATAATATTGACTCGTATTCTTGAAAAGAAACACATATTTGAAATTTGCTTTTAATAAAAAGTTCTATATATTAAAATATGTACTATTCAAATGAACAAATTTGAATATGTATTATTCAAATCGTGAACAAGTCAAAATGTCGAGACATTGGTTATCATTCCATTGTTGATATCTGCTTATTAAGAGTCTGCCCATACCGAGTAATCCATCGCAGGTATTTCATCGCAGCTGACAATCTCATTACTGAAACAGAGAATTGCAAGATTAAACAAAGTTAATAAATAATAAAGTAATAAAACGAGGTCAAACTAAAATAGATATAAAAATAGATAATTGTCATGTGATTCAATAATGGGAGAGCACGCTGCCTATTCAACGTAAAATTAACAATCCAGCATGACACATTGATAAAGAAGATTTTAAATAGGATCGCTAGCATAACTATATAGGTCCAAATGACTGTTGTTGAAGATTGCGTTTGGATAGCATTTTTTCTATTTTGTAAGTGTTACGTGTATCGGAACGTCAGTTCACGTATCGTCTCTAATTCAAGAGTTGTTGACACATTACCACTTTCAAAAAATTTAAAAACTACGAAGGCCGTCCTAGACATGATGTCAGAAGTGTGTGAAAAGTGGATCCATGTCTTGGACGGCCTTCGTAGTTTTTAAATTTTTTTAAAGTGGTAATGTATCAACAACTCTTGTAACAGAGACGATACGTGAACTGACGTTCCGATACACGTAACAGCAAGCATTTGGTCACAATCTCATCGGATGTTAATTGTCAATATGACCGTAGACGGTGGACGAACTAAGCCTAATGTAAGTCGGCACTCAGTGCAATTTATAAAACACATCTATAGATATTTAGTGACAGATTTTCAACTTGCGTAGCTAGCAAGGTCTGTATTAGAAAACAGTCACGCTATGATTTCACCACGTTTTACTTTTCCGAAAGTCGGGCTCGTTGCAGGGATTTGAATTCACGTCCGTTGCCACTGATCATGTATACGTTACTACTGAGCTATCAATTCTTGAAAACACCACACGCCCTCTCGTAACCCGCCCGGTATATCACGAGAAGAGGTATGATATATGTTTATATATAAAAATTTCGTGTCACATTATTTGTTCGCGATGAACATCTAAACTACTGAACTGATTTCAACAAATTTTGCACACTGTGTGCAGTTTGACCTAACTTGAGGGACAGGATACACTGTAATCGATGTGATTGACTACTCGAAAAGGCAGAAAAAGGTCTGCCAGGTCATCTATAAACATAGCTATAAAACATATATAGGGATGTAGTTATAGGGTCGGTGTTTTATAAGAGAATATAGTTAAAGAAGGGTATTTTATAACGCTGGTTATAGCGCGATGCGAACGTAGCATTGGGTTCAATCTAAGCTTGGCAATTGAGGCGTATTCATTGTACGTTGCTGGAACATTACCGACGGAACAAAAGATTTATACTGGGCAGAGAGAAACACGAGCTGTGAAGATGAGTGTTGACAATTGTCGAAAAGAGGCCTCCTTAGACATACATCTGAGTTGCAAGTCTCGGACACTGTTTCGTGTTATCCTCTCTCTGCTACAACGATTAGGTTTCACGATGTACCCGACACCCTTACGGTGAATCCATGGTTTGCTAAGAAGTACTGATCCGATGATTATATCTCCACAACTACTTAGGATATCTTCCTATTCTACATATATACGTATATATACTTTGCGTCTTCTATCTGTGATCATCCATAAACATTTTGTTTGAGCTTACCAAGATCCAGGTAGTACGAAAGCCTTCGGCTGTATTTCAGTGACACTATCTCCTACATCACACAAAATCCGTGACAGCGTCATTTGTCTTATCTCTGCTAATTGATCTGTTGGCAAAAGTAATAACATGAAGTAACTTCTTACTAGTGATTAACAAAAAATATGTCCACAACAACGGACATACATTGACGTATATCGTTTCAGGCATTATACATATATAAAGCTTCAAAATCGGTAAAAGCTTATGGAGTCAAACCCATTTTAAAAGACATAAATTTCCAACTATACATTTTGATTACCGAAATTAATTAGAAGTAGCTGACCAGTATGAATATCTCGTTCAGTATCATAATCGAATACCAATTTTGTTTTTTTTTTATATACGTATAGATTTAGCGTTATGGCCATAATAACATCTGATCTTAAGTGACGATACGGCCCAAGTTGGTAGACACGCTAGACCTTTGAAGCAACAGACTCTCAAGTACAACTCCCGGAACACACCTTTTGGTATTTGCCGACAGATTTTCACCTTGAGGATGGTTGCTAGCCAGGCGGGCTAAAGTCCTATCACCATGCTATGGTTTCCTCATAATGTTTTCCTTCACCGAAATCTCAAGCTCATTGTAGGTGCTTTCGAACTCAAGTCCCTTGACGCGATGTTGAACACACTACCATTGAGCTATCATCGCTATATTTGCGGTATCTCGGTATCAGGATGATCCCAAGACGTGACTAATCAAAAGAATCCCTTTGATTGGTTTATGGTACAAGGTGTGGTGATTGCGATGCAATTGGATACGTATTTTGTACTTTGAATACAGATATTTGTTAGGACGTAAAGGACGTCAAACAAATTATTAACGATTAATTCAATTGTTACATTTTAACGTTTCACTTTTCAGAAATTGGCCGTTTTAAAGGGAATATATGAGTCTGTCAAAGATGTAGAATTGTTGCCGGGTCTCTTTCTCGAGAATCATATAGAGGGTGGATATGTACCGGACACACTTGCTTATATAATACTTACTCAGTTAAGACGAAGTATATCTTCCGATACATTTTGGTTTGAACGAGAAAATAGACCTCAAGCTTTTACAAGTGGTAAGTCTTGTGACTCGGTATTAAAATAATTATTAAATTATTATTTCGATAAACCATATCGTATCTGCCATATTTCTACTATCATTACATACTCACTGATACACGAATTTAACTCAAAATTGACTCAGAAACAGTGTAGCGCGCTAAAACGATACAACAATACCTGATGGTGAGTACAATATAATACAAAAATAACAACGACAACAAATATGTCAGCAATTTTTTAGGAGTCATCGCTACAATAAAACTTCATGGCGACTGGCTAAACAAAGAATAATACCGAAGTACTGATACTCGAAAATAGAATAACAGTAACTGGTATATCATCAAGTACATAGTAAAGTGTATCAATTGGTCACAGCCCAGTCAGGGTCAGTCCGGCTGATTGCAGATGAGAAGTTGTAGGAATGGAGTACATGTATTATGTTTTTTGTCGTAGAACAACTCCAAGAAATCAGAAAATCAACTTTAGCTGGGATGTTGTGTAATGTCGAAAGAGGCGTCACACGTATCCAGCCAAAAGCGTTCCTCCTCATCAGCGAAGAGTAAGACAATATAAAATATGTTTATACATACATCAGCGACTTACATTCATTCAGCATCTGATGTCCAAAACTGTATGCCGAATTGATTTGATATAGGTCTTGGATATTCGTTGCGCTGATAAATTATGATTTGGTGTAGGTATCGAACTCCCGGTACTTAGAATGCACATGTTAACACTCAAAATGATGAAGCAATGATAGCTTAGTGCGACAGTTTAGACACCTCATCGATGGACTTGAATTCGAATCTCTACAATGAGCCTGAACTTTATATAAAGAAAAGCATTACTATGAAACTATATAATAGGCAATTTTTTATGCCTGCCCGCCTAGCTGTCACACCCAAATTTAAAATCTGTTGCCAAATACCTACATGTGTATTTCGGAAGTTGCAACTATGAACCAGTCCCTTCAATTGGTTTACCGTTTGCGTCATATCTCCTCTGAATATAAAATAATAAATAATTTAAATTAAAAGTTTTGATGAAAAAATAAAACAAAGAATTAATTAAAATTTGGTAAATTTATGTCTAATTGAGGTACGCATATTCCATAATGTATTAACTATAACTTGAGAAACTTGGTCTGTAAGTATTGCAAAATACATTCTACTTTTAATTTATGAAATTTAATTATTTGCCGAATTTAGTAATTGAAGGTATACCTTTTGATATAATAAATTGTACAGTGAACTTATATTGTAAACAATTTAGTTTTGTTCCAGGAATCCTTTGACGGATTGCAGTGACATTCCGTTTATTGATTTATCTGCCTGGAAAGAGGAAAGTGAATAGTAATATTTCATGTATTTAATGAAGTTTTACTCAGAATAAAAAAATATATTATATAATATGAAGTTTTTAACGCTGAAGCACCCCTTTTACTAATTATTTATATTTTCAAACAGAACCTTTAGATCTTGAAGTACTCTGATTTACAACTACCAGTAAACTGCCAAGTCTGAACATAAACATATTAGCTGAACTTTAACACCAACTCCGTACAGCATTTCTCTGTATGGAGCCCTCGAGTATTTTTGCTCGCGAGATACAGTGAAACTTAGCAAATCATTAGTATTTCATCACCACACTAAATTTTACTCGAACACGCCCACACGTTAGGTACACGGTTCTGTGTGGTACCTGGCCCATAATGTGGTTCGGCCTTTTCTTTTGTTGTTTTCACTGAACAATGATGTGTAGGACAAGTACTGTCCGGGCATTCCGATTTGAGACAAAATTAGTACAATCCTATTGTTGAAGGTTTTGCGTATTGTTGATTTGCGTACATAGTCCGTGCTGTAACTGAGTAGCTTAATTAGCGCAGGATCCAATGAGGGTAAATCAAGCTCGCGGTCTCTACTTGTCGTCAATACCCACAAATACTGAACGAATATCTACTTTGTGTATCTGCTTTCATACATGCATCTAACTACATGTACATAGCATTTATATAGTCTAATATGTACACAATGCAGGGCTGGTCCATCCTGAATGACTACTTCTTCTGCTGATTGACTGTATACATTCTTACATCGCTAAGTACTCGCAAATAATGAACGAATGCCTTAACCACGTATGTTTTCATATATACCTGGTACAATGGTGGACTAGTACAGCGTGAATATCTGCTCCCTCGGCTGATCGAAGTTATTGGGTATACCCCCAAGTGGCCTCCAGCCTCCCCTATAGCCATTCCGTCTACGGACAGCCGCGACACCACAAGTGTTAAAGCCATGTTGCTGACCTTGAAGACCGTCTTTGAATCCTTTTCGATCAGACCCATATCGTAGTTTAGGGGAAGACTGCAATGGGTAGACGATTCTATAGATCCAACGTACGCGGTACAACAGAGCCTGGTGGGACACCGGCATTTATTGCTATGACATTAGAGATATAGCCGTCAATCACGACTCTAATACTCCAGTCAGACAAAAAGCTCGACACCCACGTACAACACCTCTCTGGGTCACTATACGATTTTAATTTAGAGAGGATAGCCTTATACCAGACCCTGTCAAAAGCTTTGTCCTGTTAAATTTTCTCCTCTCCTCTCTACAGATTCAGCACATCTATGAGTGGGGTAAAGAGGCAGGTTACCTTCAGAACGGCTGCTAACTACACGCAAGCAATCTCTAATTATCCGATTTACTTACCGGCCTGGAGCTTGTCGTCCTGAATACTGATTTTCAAGCATTATCGTACCATACTGAGATTGTTCAAAATTGTCGCGTTCGCGCACCTCAGCTAGTCATAGACAATAAAACTTTTTTATAGTATAGTGTTGCCACGTAATTTTTACATTTTCTGTGCATTGTCCGCTTTCGCAACACTACTCGCGTATCCGGCAACATCTTAAGTCGAGTTTCGTCCTCTTCATGGCCCTCTTGCGCTGGTTGCCTCTTAGGCTGAGCGGCTTCCGTAACCGGGCCCAAAATTCGGTGAATCTGTGAAAGTCCTTTAGGCTAGCAGCATACGTCCAATAGAGAAAAGCACGTGAAGATCAACCAGTGAAACAACAACAATAACAGAAGTTAGTTACAGAATCGACAAGTAATACGTCCGAACAAATTGAAGATCGAGTTTTGTCGTATATTTGGTATATTTACAATAAATAATTGCCTTACTTCAAGCACAAATTCAAGCACTTAATTCGTGAATGTTATTAGATCTATGATAAGTGTGCTCCAATAAATCAATTGACATGAGAAGACAACAAAGACCAACACAGTTTACGTCAACACATTAATATTACTAGTTATACATTTCAATATTTTCTTAAATGTAACACTAATTGCAGGTGACAACGATATGCACATTAAAGTTACTGTAGTATTACAAATATAGTAATTATGATGTTAACAGTATCTATAAATACAAATTATAAGAGGGTTCAGAAACAGTTTTATAAAAGAAAATGTACTTCATTTAAAACTATAACAATTCATATTATCCATGTTTAAGAAAATTGTGACTTTTTAATAGCAGCGAGTGTCTTAAAGAAAGTGTCAACCTTCACCGCTTAAATATTCGATGCAACATTATAATGTAGTATGAGTCTATTTAACTGATAAAAATAATTAAAATTTGTACAAGACTATTATTCGCAAAATAATTTATAAGTTCCTGTTCGAGGTATTTTACTAGGCAATCTTTTTTTTAATAGTTAAGGCTTAATGTTATGGACATAATCTAACCTGATCTTAAGTGATGGTAAGGCCCAAGTTGGTAGACACGCTAAACCTGGCGGTACTGACTCTCAAATGCAAATGCCGGAAACCATCTATTGGTATTTAGCGGTGGATTTTCGACTTGAGGATAGTAGTTAGCCATATGGGCAATAGATAAAGCCGTGCTATGGTTTCCTTATAATGTTTTCCTTCACCGAAAGCTCAAGCTCATTGTAGGTGGTTGGGTCCGAACTCCCGTCCTATGACGCGGCGTTCCTACATACTACCACTGAACCATTAAACCATTCACCAATTTAGAGAGAAAAATTGTTCAAACAAATGTTTCTGGCACTAAGACATTTAAGATCAGTTGAAAAGTGATGTGCGATACATGATGAGGTTAAGGAACGAATCTCATAACCAAGTGCACCTAAAGAAATTAGAGGTTCACACCAGTGAATATAAAACACCCAAATATTCTGTTATGAGCTGTCTTTGCCTTGAGAAAGAAGCCAATTTTGATTATTACATTGATAAAAATATGAATATGCCCCAATCAATACAACTTAAATTATCTGTATAGACCTAAAATAAATCTAAAGGTCTACCTCCTCTTTTTGAAAACTCTAACGATATTAATAATAATCCCCTGCAGTTTCCTGGTAGAAATGTTACAGATTATCTATAATTTTACTTACTACGAATATCACAAACCCGGATCCTCTGTTTTTCAAATGACATCTGACCTATAGAGCGATATATCCACAATAATTCTTTGTGTCAAATCCAGTGCCCGTGGTGTAGACAAGATTACTACGAATATATATTTATTAAAACTCCCAAAAACTTTGAAGGACATGATAAAAAGTTCAGTACTTATATTGACCTTATCCATGCAGTGCAAAATTGCTCCAGTACATCCTATCTTCAAAACTAATATAACCTTGCAAACTTAAAGGACTCGGAGCCGAATAATATTTTTTCTTATTTATAAAATTTATGGAAAAAATTGTCTATAAAAAAGTGACAGTATTTGTTGAAAAAATAGTATACATTCTACAGTATTTCAAATCGGGTTTTAAGAAAGGTCGCATTACCACTGAGGCTATACTCGATATTATCAATAATATGCTTGTTGGCTAGAATACTAGTATGTATTCCATTTTGTTTTTTAGATGTTTTAGAGCCTTTGACTCCATCAGTACCACTTTTTTTTATCTAAGCTTTCTTTTTATAAGGATAAGAATATACTTAAAAAATAGGTGCAGATCGAGTTTCTTGCCAGTTCTTCTCGATGACTTACTTACTTTTGAACCGGTAGTAATTTTGACGTTCATAAGCGCCTTTTTAGGGCTTAAATTAAATAAAGATTTTTGATTTGATTTGAAACCGGCCGTGGCAACTTTTCTCAGGAACACGTCAACGAGTTCCGGATTAAACATATGTCTGAACTCGAGGCTTTATTCGAGCAAGTCTCGGAATGGAACAGACTAAACTTAGTCCAATTCGACCCTCAGAAGACATAAGTTTGCGCGTTTACTGCTAAAAAGAACCCCTTTGTCGTTTCTCTTCGGTTCGAAAACGCTCTCTTAGATACCTCATCCAGCAAGCATCAGGATCCCTAGAGGTGACATTTCTTGTGTCGTTCATTTTCATGTTCGACTGTAGGATAAGGCCTAACTGGCCTCCAAAAAAGAACGAGACAGTATTTCACACCGGACCATTGTCTTAAAATCCACAAAGCCTAGAACCGGCCTCATATGGAATACTGTTCTCATCTCTACAGGGGAACCTTAGTACCAGCTTTTTCCATTCGAACACATACGCGGCGGTGATCAATTACCATCAGGTGGCGCGCTAGCTCCATTGCCCACTATTCCATGAAAAATATATTTAAGGTCCTACAAATGGGTATTAAGAGGCACCTAAGCAGTTCAGGATACCAGCGGTGACAATCAGTGAATTCCTTACAGCATCAGCACTACTGATTTGAATTGTAATGTACTTAATAATACCAGGTCCTGTGAATTCACTTTGCTGCACAACATAAAAAGAAGATGTAAAACTTTATCACTATTGGAACAACCACCATGAAAACTGTCACGTACAGCACGGAGAAGATGTTTGTGCTGTCCCTAAATGAAATAGGTAGTGCTGATGTTAAGTTGCAGCATGTTGGAAGAGGCCGGTGTAAAAGTTCAGCTAAGATGTTTATATTTATATTTCAGACTTGGCAGTTTAGTGTTAGTTGTAAATTATAGTAATTCAGGATCTTAAGGTTCTGTTTTGAAAATATCAATAATTAGTAAAAGGTATGCTTCAGGGTTAAAAACTTCATATTATATAATATATTTTTATTCTGGGTAAAACTTCATTAAATACATGAAATATTACGAATCACTTTCCTCTTTCCAGGCAGTTAAATCAATAAACGGAATGTCACTGCAATCCGTCAAAGGATTCCTGGAACAAAAACAAATTGTTTACAATTTAAGTTCACTGTACAATTCATTATACCAAAAGTTATACCTTCAATTACTAATTTTGGCCAATAATTAATTTTCATAAATTAACACAAAATCGACATCCATTTTAGAAGAAGAAGAAAATGACAAGTGACTTACGATGAAACCATATGATGAAACCAAAGAACTTTTAGAAGTAGAATGTATTTTGCAATACTTATAGACGAAGTTTCTCAGGTTATAGTTAATATATTATGAAATATGCGTACCTCAATTAGACTTAAAGTTACTATCTTTTATGAAATTCTTTGTTTTATTTTTTCAACAAAACTTTTAATTTAAATTCTATATTCATTTTATATTCAGAGGAGATATCGTTTAAGCTGGCGGTAACGGTAAACCAATTAGAGGGACTGGTTCTTAGTTGCAACTTCCGAAATACACCTGTAGATATTTGGCAACAGATTTCAAACATGGGGATGATAGCTAGCTAGGCAGGCATAAAAAATGCCCATTATGTACTTTCATCGTGATGTTTTCCTTTAACAAAAGCTCGGGGTCATTGTAGAGATTCGAATTAAAGTCCATCGATGAGGTGTCAACACTTTCGCACTAAGCTATCATTGCTTCATCATTTTGAGTGTTAACATGTGTATTCTAAGTACCGGGAGTTCGATACCTACACCAAATCATAATTTATCACCGCAACGAATATCCTATATCAAATCAATTCGGCGTACAGTTTTGGACATCAGGTGATGAATGAATGTAAGTCGCTTATTTATGTATAAACATATTTTATAATATCTTACTCTTCGCTGATGAGGAGGAACGCTTTTGGCTGGATACGTGTGACGCCTCGTTCGACATTACACAACATTCCAGCTAAACTTGATTTTCTGATCTCTTGGAGTTGTTCTACGACAAAAAACATAATACATGTATTTTATTTCTACATCTTCTGGTCAGCAACCAGCCTGACTGACCCTGACTGGGCTGTGACCAATTGATACACTTGACTATGCATTTGATGATAAACCAGTTATTGTTATTCTATTTTCGAGTATCAGTACTTCGGTATTATTCTTTGTTTAACCAGTTACCATGAAGTTTTATTGTAGCGATGACTCCTGATAAATTGCTGACATATTTGTTGTCGCTGTTATTTTTGTATTATATTGTACTCACCATCAGGTATTGTTGTATCGTTTTAGCGCGCTACACTGTTTCTGAGTCAATTTTGAGTTAAATTCGTGTATCCATGAGTATGTAATGATAGTAGAAATATGGCAGATACGATATGGTTTATCGAAATAATATTTTAATACCGAGTCACAAGGCTTACCACTTGTAAAAGCTTGAGGTCTATTTTCTCGTTCAAACCAAAATGTATCGGAAGATATACTTCGTCTTAACTGAGTAAGTATTATATAAGCAAGTGTATCCGGTACATATCCACCCTCTATATGATTCTCGAGAAAGAGACCCGGCAGCAATTCTATATCTTCGACAGACTCATATATTCCCTTTAAAACGGCCAATCTCTGAAAAGTGAAACGTTAAAATGTAACAATTGAATTAATCGTTGATAATTTGTTTGACGTCCTTTACGTCCTAACAGATATCTGTATTCAAAGTACAAGATACGTATCCACCTGCATCGCAATCACCACACCTTGTTCCATAAACCAATCAAAGGGACTCTTTTGATTAGTCACGTCTTGGGATCATCCTGATACCGAGCTTGATAGCTCAATAGTAGTGTGTACGACATCGCGCGAAGGGACGTGAGTTTGAATCGATCTACAATGAACCTGAGTTTGTGGTGAAAGAAAACATCGTGAAGAAACCATAGCATTGTAAATATTAAATAAATATAAATTAAACACATGTTACGAATGCGGATGTGAAATTTGTTATTAGCAACTAGCAACCACCCTCGTGTTGAAAATCTGCCGCCAAATACCAATAGATGTGTTCCGGCAGTTGTACTTGAGTGCCAGTTCCTCCATTGGTTTAGCGTGACTACCAAATTGGGCCATATCGTCCCTTAAGATCAGGTGTTACAAAGGGCAAATATAGAATTTAAATGGTGAAAGAATTTTCGAAATCGGTCTAATAGTTATTGAGTTTATTCTATAGATACATAAATAGAAAACTTTCCTCTTTATAATTGTAGTATACATACTTGAAATTATGTTCTTATTATTCACAATTCTTACAGGGCTTTTACATGAATGTGTAGGACATCTACAATATTATAACAATATAATTTGTTTTTTAACGGAAATTACCTCTGTAGGGATGATAAAAGTCAATTTATCAAACGAATCATGGCATCTCGTGTAGTGAACTAAACTATGTATGAAAATGTGACCTTTCAGTTCTTCCGATTTATTAACAATTAAATAGGTACAATGTACATTACAACATTAGGTTGTTATTAACATAGCTAGTAATTAAAAAAAGTATTTATTAATGTAATTTACCTTCGGAGGGATGATATAAGCCAAGTCATCAAACGACTGATGGGATTTCGTGTAGTTCGTACGTAGATCTCTATATTTAATATATGACCCGAGGCCTAAGTATCTACCGAAATCAATGTCCAGGGCGTGAACATCACTGATATCTTGTAAGGGATTAAAGCTCGCCTCAGCCATCTGAAAACACATATAATTTAAAAATTAATTCAAACCCAATAAATAGGAAGACCACAGTGGTAATTATAATGGACAGATATTATATACTAAACGTCAGAGAAGATGTCGTTCGATTGCGATGTGCGATTTTATTGAGATAACACGGCGTTCGGTATTCAGTTTATTGCAACCTGTCATAAAGTCGATCGAAGTCGATTATAAAAGTCTGTTGTTACGCATGGACTAGTCAGATCTCTATCTCAAGGTCTCTGGTCAACTATAGTATTCTAAGTGTAATAAGTAAAAATGTGGGATTCGTTTGTGCTTGATTACAGTCCGGTGTGACCACTTTATACTAAGTGTGATACCCGCAATAGCGGCACGCTTTCGTCTACGAGTTTCTGGGATCATGCAGTGTTTGTGCATATATGTAATATACGAATGGACTACAAAGTCATCTGTATTTGTTTGTGTATCCAGTTGCAGATAAACTTGCAGGCAGACATGGTACCGACGACCATAATAGGTCCATAAGGATTATCTATCTCTCTGTAATTGTTTTTTTTTTGTATTGTATTATGATCTGGGGTATCGGGTACGAGTTATCACTTTACTGTGCTACAAAAGTTGTTCATAACCATATTTATGAGCTAGTTTATTTATGTAAGGAAAACTGCAAATCCCTCTATTCGAAATTAATAATACAAAAAAAAACAATAAGCTTACGATAGGATCTGTGACGTAATCGAAGTCACCTCCAGCATCGTAAATCATTCCTCGTACCATTTTAGCCAAGAGGTCGTCAACGGACAGCATATGCACTTGTTGACCGAATTCAGTCACTTCTGTTTTGCCTATATAATTATAGTTTTCATCGAACAATCTGAAAATTCCATTCTTTGTAAATTTCATTCACAATAGATTAATATATCCAATTATAAGCTAGACACCTCATCAAAATCTCATTCATAGGTTAATTCTATATATCAGGTTTATATGTATCTTAACTTTTGGATACTTTTTCGACTGATACTGAGTTGAATACCAATAACTATCTATACACTTACTTCAATGTAACAAGAATTATGTTACATGGTATAATAGGCAACCAACAAAAGCACAAAAGTTAAGTTTTAGCTTAAAATTGTGTTAAATAAAAATGATAAGAGATGAAGATGTGACTTAGAATGATAACATGTTAAGCCTTTCGAAGGGACTAACTGTCAAGATAAAGAATACTAAAGTCTTATCTTCTACTTAAAGTATTATCAAGGTATTTTCTTTCTGCGTCGCTTATTGTAGAATTTGAAGCCAAAGCAATGGGCGCTAAGCTCGCACATTAATGATCGGTGCTTAGAAATCATTGCTGCTAATACGATAATTTAATGCATAATCTGAAAGAGTTGCAACTAAACAATAATATTACAGTTAACGTACTTCATAACTGCCGCTTGAACAGTGTGGAACCAACGAGTACCGTACACGAAATCTTCGAATATTTGTGGCTTTATTTCCGGATCGTAAAGATCTCTGAAGCCACTATCCTCTGAGATGATGCCGTATTTGAGCATGTTCTCTCGTCCTAAGAACCAAAAAATATTACTAATTGATTAAATGGCAAGTAATGATATATTGCAAATGTCATATATTAAAACTTTTAAAAATATATTATAACACTTAATTGCAGATTGCACGAAGAAACGATTAAACATAATGCTCTGCTATACAAACGCATGAGAATTGCTTTGGTATCTTAGTAAGCGATTTGAAGAGATGGTAGCTCAGTGGTAGTGTGTACGACTTTGCGTCAAGAGATGCGAGTTTGAATCCACTCCACCTACAATGAGCTTGAGCTTTCGGTGAAGAAAACATCGTGAGGAAACCATAGCATGGTGGTAGGGCTTTTTCTAATATCTGCTTAGCTAACTACCACCTTCAAGTTGAAAATCTGCCGCCAAACACCAATTGGTATGTTCCGGCAGTTGCACTTGAGAGCCATTTCCTCCATAGGTTTAGCGTGACTACCAACTTGGGCCGTATCGTCCCTTAAGATCAGGGGAGATTATGGCCATAACGCTAAAACTCAACTATAAAAAAAGTAATTAATGAAATGTATTGTCGTTATCATTTGACTTCTACTAAATCTTTATGTTTATACACATAAGTCACTTATTAATGTTATAACTAAAACTGCATTAATTCTTGGATTGCTGATCATATTTATTCTAAACAATAGCATTTATCTAAATACCTACCTAATATGGTTGACCAGAATTCATAAAACAATATTTGCAAGTAGGATGCAATGTTGATTTCTCGCGCTGTGTAAAACAATTTATCGTCGTCCCATGTTGGATTTAAAATTGCTAAACTACGAGCAAAATTGTTGTGTAGTCTCCATTGCAATGTAGTAAACACATCTGTACCGATAACTCCGTTGGGTACTGAAACAAATTATTGTAAATAGCCAAGTAAAAGTTTTAAAGATAAGCAAAACAAACAAGATACAGCTGGATATAGGTAAATCCGTTTGTACAAGTTTTTATATATATTTAATTTATAGACTCAGAGTATTTTGCTAATATTGAATTAGTATACAGGAAGTAAAATATACAAAAGGGGCATAAGAAAACTATACATTAGATAGTATAAGATCAGAATAAAGTATCAGAGGAAAAGAAATTACTACCTATCAGAATTATTGTTTAAAACTTACCATATCTATGGCAACCTGTTTCGATTACATCTTGTATCATGCAACTTGGATTATCATCGCTCGCGAACTCGCTACCATTTACGACTTCAAATTTCAAAAGACCGCCTTCAAACTTCCTAGTTGTAACATTGCTATCGAAGTAGTAAACATTCGATAAATCAAAATGCGTCGTTGCATAGGTAATCTGAAAATGAAAGGTTACACTGAAAAGTTTGCCAAATAATTATTTACTTGAGATATTTAACCATGTTTTTGCAATTGTTCGCATCTTTGGTACTCTTGTCACTCCTTAGTCTGTCTGTTGATGCCTTACTTGTTCAGTCTCTGCTCTTACGAATATTAATCTTTACGGTTAATGACTTCATCCTATCATTCCTCCTGATGGCATGTCTATATCACGTTTACCTAAAATTTCTTAATTTCTATTTACTTAGTTCTAGTTTCAGGTTCCCATCAGTATAAATATTCTTAATGTCATCTTTTTTTTTTGTATGGTAGCTTGGCAAAGTAATTGCACTGTACCTGATGTTAAGTACAGCACAGTCCAAAAACAGCAGCGACCATCGAAAGAACGATAATCCATCGCCAATCGCTACTGTCATGCCGGCCTGCGTAAATGCTTTGTTATGTTTTTCTTGAAGGACCCGATGTTGTATGAGGAAGGGAATACATGGGCCGGAAGACTGTTCCACAACTTCACGGCACGGCAAAAGTATGACATATCGAACTTTTAGGTTCGAGCCGTAATAGGGGTTACCGTGAAGCTGTGACTCCGAAGTCCAGCGCGTGTAGTTCTATTGTGGAAAAGAGAGGAAGGGATAAGATTGAATAGCTCTTCAGAGCACTCACCGTGATACATGCGATAGAATGTGGCCAGAGAAGCAATATCTCTTCGCAATTGAAGCGGCTCGATGTACTTGGTAACGTTTACATCTTGTATCATGCGGACAGCTCGTCTCTGTAACCTATCCAGGGTATCAAGGAGATATTTTGCGGATCCGTCCCAAAGATGCGAACAGTATTCCATGCATGGTTGTACTTGTGCCTTATAAAGAAGGTACAGCTGACCAGGCGTGAAAAACCGTCGCACCCTGTTAAGTATTTCGAGTCGTCGCGAGGTAGTGGAAATTACACCCCAATGTGGTCCCTGGCGTTGAGGTCACTGCGGATATCTATACCGAGGATACTGAGACTGTCGCGCATTGTGAGCGAGACGTTCTGAAGAGCAGGGACAGGAGAAAACGGAGATTTTTTACAGCTAAAAGCGCACACCTGCGTTTTTTTGGCATTGAACTCAAACAAGTTATTTGCTCCCCAAATAGATATGCGCTACAATGATTGGTTGAGTTCAGTGACAAGTTCCTCTTGCCTCTTTTTTGTGTCTTCCCGACTACAAGTGGGCTTACTGTGGTAGCTTCTGTGAATGGAGCTATCATCTGTATAGCAATGAGTATAGCCTAAATGTAACATATCATTGATATGCAGAAGGAACAGAGTAGGAGAGAGAACAGAGCCTTGTGGAACTCCAGCGTTTACTAACATGAACTGCGAATCACAGCCCTCAACCAGAACACGATTTCTGCGTTTATGTAGAAAGCCAGAGATCCATTTGCACAAGTTTACGGGAAGTCCGTACGCTGGTAGCTTAGAGAGAAGACCATTATGCCAAACTCTGTCGAAAGCCTTGGTTATATCAAGACTAATTGCCAAAGTCTCGCCATGCTTATCAATCGCCTCTCCCCAGCGGTGCAGTACATATGCTAAAAAATCACCCGTCGACCGGTTCCGGAGAAAGCCATATTGATGGTCGTTTAAAATGGAGTGGTCTTCTAGATGGTGGATAAGATGATTGTTTATAATTCGCTCCATGATTTTGCACAACACTGAGGTTATAGCGATTGGGCGGTAGTTGTTTGGATCCGACCGATCCCCCTTTTTGGGAATCGGCTGCACATTAGCGTCTCTCCAAGCCTGAGGCACACCACCAAAGTCGTAGGAAATGCGGTATAGAAGCGTTAACACTGGGGACAACTCTGCTGCACATCTCTTAAGCACTACCGCTGGAACACCGTCCGGTCCACTAGCTTTCCGATCATCGAGCGATCGCATTTCTCTGAGCACGTCACAATGCCTGAATTTCACCTCAGACATTTAGGGGCAGCAGCTAGGTAGAATGGGCGGTTGTGCACTGCGATCATTGAGACGGAAATTTGCCGCAAAAAAATTAGCTAGCAATGCAGCTTTCTCTTGCGGCATGTGGGCTAGCGAGCCATCTGAGTACCTCAGCGGGGGTAGCGCTGGATGACAAAAGTTAGCTTGCACAGCTTTGGCCAAACTCCAGTAGATTCGGCTATTTACCGGATGTTCCACGAGTTTATGGCCAATTCACGCAACGCGTTAGGCATCCGGTCTGATATACGCTCTCTTAGAGGCTTTGGTGGCAGAGTTATAAGCTGCCTTGAGGGAAGTGATGTTCGGACCTTTATTTGCTCGACCCCTAGCCCAATCACGATATGCAGACTGTTTCCTTCCAACAGCATCAGCACATTCGCGACTGTACCAGGGGTTACCTTTACGACTGCAGACTATTTCGGAGGAAGGAACATAATACTCCATTCCTAACTTAATCTCATCGGCAATCGCCTGTGCAATAGCCGAAGGATCGTTCCCATCAAAACAGCTTGCCCCCACGGAATGGATGAGAAATATTCTCGCATTCCATCCCAGTCTGCTGACGAGTAGTGCCAAACTTTACGCCGAATCCGAACACGCAGGGCCGGATGAGCGCGTGGCACTGTTGTCACAACCAGGCAGTGGTTCGATGTGCCCAAAGGGGTACAGACTGACACATCATACCCAGTTGGATGGCTCGTCAGCAGAAGATCGACCAATGAGGATGCATGACCTGAGATATCGGGAATCCGGGTGGGCTGGGTTACCAATTATTTAATTTTTATTTAATTTAATTAAGGTCATGAGCTACAGCGAATGTGTAAGCAGTCCGTCCTGCATGGTCTGTTTTGGAGGAACCCAACCACGACTCGTGGTGTGCATTAAAGTCCCCCAAAACTACCAATTCCGCAGTAGGGAACTGCTCCTGAACATCATCCAATGTACTGCTAATATATTCGAACAACTGAGTTGTCTCATTGTCCCCGTTATGGGATCTATACAGGCACACGTAGATACGGCTTTGAGTGCCCAAGTCTACGTGTAACCAAAGGACAGAGAAGGAGGGGTCTTCCATGCAGTGCAAGCGGCGACAACAGACGTCCGATCGACTAAACACGCATACCCCAGCTTTAGGATGGAAATTTTCCTTAAGCATATAGCCAGGGTAGCCCAAGTAAGATGTATCTGCCGGCCTTCGTATCTGTGTCTCTGTTAAAAATAGCATTGCAGGCTGAAACATCTCAAGGTGTTGGTGGACGGCATTTATATTTGAGTGGAGACCACGAAAGTTACAAAATTCCACCTTAAAAGCGGTGTAGGGGTTGTGTACCGCTGTTGAACCTACAATCGTTAGTTGCGCTGTCATGGTTTAGTTTTTTGATTTAGTTGTGTGGTAAAACATATAAAACGAGGAACTTTCGTTCGGACCCAGAGCCTACAGTGAAAATAGCTGATCGTAATACCCAAGAGGTATGAACTGACCCGGTGGGCGGAAGGGCCCCCATACCCCCTCGAAGTAGGTCACCGGGACCCCAAATCCAGTCACCATCCGGCACGAAGAGCTTATTCAAGATTATGCGCGGCATGGTGGGGCAGCCTCTCATGTTGGTTAGTCATGATTGGGCCCCTGTACTAGGTGGATAATCGTGAAATTGGGTTATTTTGATATCACGTAAATGTAATCAACTTAATTCTGTTGACCTTGTATTACCTGCCCTTCTAAACAAAGTGTATTTTTTGAACAATTGTTAGCATACAGATAAAATGAAATAATGTAGTCGGTGAAGTTCTCGATACTCCATCAACATTATATTTCATCACTAAGTTCCGTGTCTAAACCAATTACGAAATGCCTACTGTAGCTTAATTTATAGCTGACAGCTAAAAGGGATGAAACTCTGTTATCCAGAAGTTCGGTTGTGTAATTTTAGTTAAGCGTAAGAAGGTCTTGGAGAAAGTCAAATAAAACCAAATGATTTTTTTATCTAATATAGGCCCTAGATAGGCGTGTATCAACGTCAAAATTACAACTTGGTCGGAAAATAATACATTCTCAAAAGGTTTTAGTGCATGCACAGAGAGGAGTGTCATTCCTGACATCACCATGACCATTGTCTACATATAGATCCGCTCTATAATAACCTTTTGATATTAAAACTCTCTTGATAGGATGCTTGAACTGACTATACGGCAAATCAGTAGTGTCTTTTGGGACTTTGTTATAAAACTTAACACTATTTTAGTATATAAAGTCCTGCCGGTTTTTACACAATTCAGCATTTGAATGTTTTGGTGGACATGCATTAAATTATGAAGAATGTACTTGGAGAGCAGAGTAACAATACCTTAAAGTATTCAAAGACCTTAAAAATCCTCTTCCGCTTTAGTCAAAGCCGCTTTAGTGAATGTTGTCACGGATTGTCATAGTTGAACCAAAATAAAAGTTATAACATTTATGGATATTTCCAAGTATAGATGATATTTCGTTTATATAGTAATTTGAAATAAAAATAAAATATTGTAATATACTAACTCTTTGAGGAGCAGAATCCATTGTAGTGCAACCTTGATTTTGGTACGATTGTGGTCTGGTGTGGTTCATGCATCTATAATTACTAAAACGATGAACTGGATCAGTGTCCGTTATCATACATGGTGTACACATGTAATTAGTTTTTCCTTCTTCTGTACAGCAGTCAATTGTTTCCTGAACATAATTAGCTGAAAGATGTTGGTAATTTTGTAAAATTATATCTATCAACTTTTAATCACGTTACACTTTTCCTTTGTGATTTAATAATTTAATGCACATTCCAATATATATTTTTTATAGTAATACCACTATTTTGCTTGTAAATACTATGTTACAAAGGGACAGCGTAAGCTAACGTCATATGGCGTAGCAGAACCACTCAGTGGTAGTTTTAATTTGCCCCATTTTACTCATTTCATAGGCCCAATTGGTAGTGTGGCAATTCAATTAATACATGAAAGAAGAAAACTTATCCAAAGTGTATACATCCCCAATCATTATTATCTGAATAATTTACCAATAAGTAGAGTAATCAAGTAAAAAATAATAATATTTTCAAAGCAGTCATGAGGACTGCCGACATAAGTGAACACTTAAAACCAGAAACAGAAGCCAAGCAGGCTTCTACTAAACTTGCTTAGACAGGGAGAGAAACACGAGTAGGGAAGGTGAGTGTTGACATGCATCGTAAAGGGGCTCCATAAACCTACATTCATATCGGTGCTCAGCGTTTCCGTCTCTGCCACACGATGGAGCCGGCACCCACACGGTGTTTTTTTATAGTTAGTCTACCCTCCTCTCCCCCCCTCTACCCGATGGCACATATCTAATAGTACTGACTCTTATTAATCATTAGCTTCTACTAAATAGTTATTTTATAGTTATATAAATAGTAAATATATAACCATAATGGAGACAATTTTTATTGTTTCTTATCGCTTTAAACCTCTCAAACTTTAAGAATTCATTATATATCGAATGGTCTACGCTTAGTATTTGTTCATTTTTACGAAGAAGACTTCAGTGTACAATTTGTTAAAGGCTCACTTTTTACTGTCGGACATCAGATTAGTTGAATTATCTATTTATTGTAACGTAAAAAATGATAAAATTTATATACATACTAATATCATGTATGGATAGGCAATCATTCATGATATATTCAGAATATAATCCCGCAGCATGATTGAAAACGTCACTCCTTCTGTCACCAATTTCGCTCAGTTTGTTGCGCAGTTCTCTTGGAGGCATCATGGATTTACCACACTTAGTTTTCCTTGGCTCATAGTCTGTAAATAGATATAATATAATATAAAAGCTTAATAGCTCTGTTTGTATTTTACCGAAATGTTAGGACTTGAATGTTGGACTGGATTGGAAGTACCGTTCAACGGTATTCTAAGGTCAGACGAATCTGTACGGAATTTGGTTGCAACAATTATGTACTAGGCCACGTGCATTCTCATTTGGTCCGTCATGTTTAGGGACCAACGTGTGTATATTCAGCTAGCGAGAGAATTGTAGGAACGCACGACAGGGATGGTCCCTGATGAACTATTAGACTGTTGGAGGTTTTCAATACTTTTGGATTACACTATGCTTATAAACAGATGAAGTATATTACTACGCTGTGCTCGTGTAAGAAAAATAATTCGAGCACATAAAATTATATTACACAAATGCTTCTCCCGGAGTAAGCACAGTCAAAACAAATCTGTTTCAGTCAAAATTAAATGCATTACTTTATTTGACCACAATATACATAAACTTCACTCTTGCTTCATAGTTATTAGTTCAATAAACAAATAGAATTACTTTTGTTCATAACCCTAAGGCCTATTATACAGTATAATATAATAGAGAATCCATATATCACTGTCGAATTATACTCACTTTCTGAAAATTCGCCGGGGACCATTTTGAGTTGGGGAGTATGGTACGCACCGCTCGCAGGGTACTTAGGGTTATTGCAAGATCCATCCAGACGTCGCTCTTCATTTTCATCGCATGGCAAAATATCGACAGCACATTTACTAAAAGCAAATAAAATTTATATGTCGAATTATGATTATTAACGGTAAACGCATAAACCACTTGCTGCTATTTATTTTGAAGTAGCTTTAATTAATGGTGTCACGCTCAGTGCTAAAACCTTAACTATAAAAAAAATTGTGATGTAAAATAATCTAAGCCTAGTATTGAAAGCTTCTTGATTGCCGTAACACAGTTATAGTGATCGCCCTTGCTAAAGTTGTACTTTTAATTTCAGGCTAGCAGACAGCCGTTCGAAAATTAAAAAATGTCTCACAGTGAGTTTATAGTCTTATTTTAAAGAACGCACAAGTTCACTGTAGAATTTAATAAACCTACATGGGACAACGCATCGTTTGTATATGCTACTACAAATTTCTCATTGTTACAGAATACCTTTATATAAGCCAAATAAGAACGATGCCTATTCTCTGATTTAATAATGAACAAAATTTGCTAGACAATTTTGCTTTGTCAATCCTTACTAATATTTTACACGTGAGTTTCTTTGTTACGCTTTCACGCCTGAATCGATGAATCGCTTATGATGAATTTTGGTATAGAGATAGATGGGAACCTAGAGACTGTGATAGGCTACTATTTCCCTTAAAAAAAATTTTTGGAAGTGGGGTAAACTATGTCTGAAACTTTTAACTGCAACTTCCGATTTGTTTGACAGAATTAGTATTAACGTGAGCGAAGCCGCAAGTAAAGACTAGATTATTATATTTTGTAAAAAGAATCTTTGTATGTATGTACATATTGAAATAAAGCATTGTGACGTTATTAAATAATCATAATAAAGCTAAACGTTGGATTCAGAAAATGTTTCTTAAGACATAGCTACAGACAATAGATTCCAGGCGGTGGTGCAAAGTTTCTCCCTCTCCAACAATTAAAAATGGATTTTTGCAAAGTAATCCTAACTAAAAACCTGTAGTTTTCCATAGCTATTATTAATTGTAGGTCAGTCACATTTTTAGGATAAGCATGTCGCTCAACATCAGGTAATATGCTACTTAACCGTCAATTAATAAAAGAGGGATATCACTAAAAACAAAATCTAGAAATAGAATTTTGCCTAACGCAATTGCACATAAACCCAAAAAGTTTTGATGTGTTGAATTATGATTAAAATTGAAGAATTAATTAAAATTTAGTTAAATGAAATGTAAATTAATTTATAGTGAATTAAATAAAATTTAAATAAAATAAAATAAATTAAATTAAACTTAAATTAATTCGAATTCAATTAAATTAAATCAAAATAAGTTATATTTAATTGCTTTAATGTAATTGAATTTAAATTAATTTTTAATTGTAGTTGAATTGTGATTACATCAATAACAGTTTTATTCAGGCAGCTCGCAGACTTATAAAATATAAAATGATTGTTTAACTTACCCCGTAATCCCCTTTTCTGCGAATTCTTTTACTTGTTCATCAGTCGCCGGAGTTTCTTTGAAGCAATCGTACACTATGGCGTTAGTGAAGCCCCATGAAAACGTTACTAATATTAGCCAACGAAACATATTGGTACCCTCTTACGAGACTATATTCTCGAAACCGATAGTAACAAGATCTGAAACCGCTCCTTATATATACCATTGAGTCTTTATTCAGGTGTTTAATTTACATAAATAAAAAATACTTTTGTGTTGCAAAACTGGCTATTGTATAACCCGGGAAATGAAAGCGTATAAAAGTATATTAATCTTAATACAGTTATCACTAGACGTAGCTCGCGAATTTGTTCTTAAGACAATTTTTTCATATATATTTCCAAAACTTCATATTCTATCTAGATCATTATAGTTCAAGGTTTCCCTGTGATATCTCATTGTAGGATTTTAACATATTGTCTTATCTAGAACATAACCTTTAGTAGCCTAGTTCATCAACACTTTGCATCGCACACGAACCATTTTATTCCCTATACAACAAAAATTTACAAAAAGGCGTTTAGATAAACATAAATTAATACAAAATTCTTGTTAACACAGTTCCAATTCGAAGAACGACTATATAACCTGATATTATGATTTCTATACTCTATATCGATGTGGCAATTACATATGTTGAACTATGTTTAACTGTACGGTGGTAGGGCTTTTTCAAATGCCCGCCTGGCCAGCTACCACCCTCAAGTTGTAAACCTGCCGCCAAATACCAATAGGTGTGTTCGCGCAGCTGTATTTGAGAGCCAGTTCCTCTACAGGATTAGCGTGTCTACCAACTTGAGCCGTATCATCACTTCAGATCAAATGAGATTATGGCCATAACGCTAAACATTGAGTATAAAAAAAAAAACATCGTTATGGATACAGAATAACACAGTTCCTAGTAGCACTTTTAGAAGTGTTGTGTCTGATGATTAACTGGAGTGTATTTTTAGTAAACAAGCGAGTTGGTAAAGATTTGTATGCAACTGAGTCACGAACAACTGCCTTGCATATGCTGATAATTAAATAGGTAATGTTGTTCTACGTCGCTTACTTCTCATTTTTAGTTTAATATCTTATGGTGTTTTACTGTAGCGGACAGCAGCTGAAAGAGACATGGTATTTATTTAGAGAAATAGGCTAATTTACATTTTGGGACCACGCGAATCATTAAAAGGTTAATTTTCCGTAATTCGGTATCATAACTCGGCTCAGCCAATATGTTATTGTCAATTTTATATATCAATTATTCGATACATGTCTGTGAAAAGGTTAAGAAAATTTGGATTTCGTAAAAACCGTCATGATTTTACCACTAGAAATCATGACAAACTGATCACCCCATTTTTAGATCCTTTAAGACCAGTAACAGTTAGGTGGTTAGGAAATGGTGTTAAACTACACGACAGAGACCCAAACAACATTACCGATCTGCTAAATAGTGAGTTCAAGCAGCATGCCAAGCGAGTTTTGATTTGAACAGGCTTTTGTAAGATGTATCGATATGTGAACGAGTGTTACTGTGATGACGGTGAAGCTAAGGTTTCAGGGAACGTATAAGATCACTGAAACGACATTTGTCACCGTAAGTACTATTACTGAAGGCCCTGATTAAATGTTTAGTGTAGCCGATTTTATGAGGAGACCGACTGCGGCATTTCCAGACTAAATTAATTTCTCAAGTGTATTTCTCAACAAAACTTTTTAAAACTTTTTATATTTTTTCTGATATTGTTGTAAAAAAGCTGCGTTGTTAAAGCTTATTCTGTAAATTATAATAATATTTAAGTATTTTTAAGATGACTCAGAATCAAAAATTGTAGTACTTGACTTCCGGAAATCAGTTAAGTTTAAATCAAGGGGTAAATACTAAACTATTAATAATTGAGGGCAATCATTCAAACCATGATGTTTGAATTTGAAAAACGAAACGTTGTTTAGTAGACAAAGATAGAATATATAAATATTTCCGGTTTAAGATGTAAGTTTGCGAAAGAGTAATTTAAAACGATTATATGGCTTTGTATTTAGGGTGAAATAAATTATAATTTACGTTATTTCGGAGTCTTCTTTGGTAGCAGAGCTCAAGCGGGGATTTCGGGATTTACTCGATTGCGGTAGAATAACATAAGGGGGGGCCTTGTATATAACCTTGCACCTTGTGAAGTACTCCCACCATTTTTTTTTGAACTTACGTATGCTCTTATTCCCAAGGGCTTTGACAGCTTCACCGAACTTTTTGGGGCGAGTGCCGAGGGCACTGAGCCCCGAGACAGCGGGCACAAAGGTGCAAAAACGGCCGAACCTCGGCTTGGGCTGCAGGCGGTAAAAGGAAAAAGATTCACGATTCTGACTAACCAACAGGTCCTGTCTTACTAGTTTAGTGACCCTAACAACGACCTTATCGGGTAAGCAGCTCAAGGGCCCCGAGGGTATTCCCTTACAGAACAGTGTGCTTAACGTGTGAGTGTGCACGAATGGTATGCGGTGTGATGGTGTACTCTAAGTGATGTAGAGTAGCACTGTATCGCGCTGGTACTACCACCATACCTGAACCATTTATAAAGGACCAAACATTTAGATTAATAAAAATAACCGATATTTGAAATACTGGAGCGCATCAGAATCTAAGTAAGCTAAGTTAGTTACATGCAGAAAAGTGTGCATTTCAATAATCTGACAATTTGAACGTGACATAAGGCAATGGGAGAGTCACAAAGTTCCACAAAAAAATCACCTTGATTATTTTTTATTTTGAAGAAAATAAGTCGCAAATCGCAGAAATAACATCATCTGTCGATTTGCACAAGGCGAAGTAACTAAAATTAATAATATAGTGTGGTGTATGCAGTCGCTGAGAACTACGAATTTCTCACTTCGCGTCACTCTGCCCTTCTCACTGTTTCTTTATTTCTCACTCTTTCTCTATCTCACACTTTCACTATCTCGAACCGTCCCCATAGTAAGTTTCACCGCCATGATTCCATCACAATTGATCATAAACAACCACACGTGCATACCCAACGTTTTTATTGTGTTTTAAAAAGATTAATTGAATTCAGTGCGGTTAATTTGGTATTTGTTACAACAATTAGTGACAATAGTTCAAAATGAATATATTTTGTTATGAAAAAAAAGAAAAAAAAATACGATCTTGGAATATGAAGATGATTCTACTGACGATGAAGATTGAAAAAATTTAATATTTTTCTCATCATACATTTTTTTCTACATGCAGGATATAATTTTAGCTGGAAACAGTATTTTTTATAGTATTTATTACATTCAATAATAAAAAAATGTTTTCATACCGTCACATTATTATTATTACTTTATCAGCAAGTCCTGGGGCCCATACGCTATTAGTATCTGAAGCGTTCGAGGATTTCTTTGTGAATGTTTTTTTTACATATTTGAAAACCTGTATCCGCTACCCCCCTCCCCCCCCCATAAACAGTAAAAGAGTCATATAACCTTTCTTTCCTGGCATCTAACCTTCACCATCCAACGGGCTATACGTCGTTTGAGGAAATCCCTATTTATACACATCGGGTCCCTTACACTGAATGATATACAACATGACAGTAGTAACCGATTGTTCTATATATATTTGACATATTATTTGCTTTGGAACACAACAAACAAGATAAGCTGTCACTATACAATAAGTTATATGGGTACATAATGATATCCACATGACGCGCAACGTATTTAAACAGTTGCAATAAATATTAAAATTTCCTTATACTGCATTGTCAAAAGTGAAGACAAACAGAAAATTTAGCAATACTAGTTATACTTACGTAAGATACAAAAATTAGGTATACAAGTAAAACTTTTATATTACCAATGTATTATTTTTATATATTATTACATACGTGGCTAGTGATATATTTGGAAAAACAAAAGAAGGAAGACAAAATAATGATATGCGGTGGTGGAATGAAGTAATACAAAAGATGAATAGATGAATGATGATTGAAGCGATGATAGCACAGTGGTAGTGTGTACGACTTCACGTCAAGGTGCGTGAGTTCGAGTCCAGAATTCACCTGCAATGAGCTTAAGCTTTCGCTGAAGGAAAACATCGTGAGGAATCCGTAGCATGGTGGTAGGAATTTTTCTAATGACCGCCTGGCTAGCGACTTACTAGCGAGCTAGTAACTTGGGCCGTATCATCATTTAACATCACGTGAGATTATGACCATAACGCTAAAGGACCTTTACGTAAATAGTTACTAGTAGAAACTTTAATTGGACCATGAAATAGAAAGTTACAAGAGCTAAGAGGATATTTAATTCTCCTTTTTTTTTATGTAGTCAAGGTCCTGCGTAAATGTCCTTGCATAAAATAAAGGCCTTTCTTTTTCAGAAATTCATTTACAATATTTTTTAGCAGATGCACAGACGGGATTATATTTTCTGGACTTGACGTACGCTGTTAGTCTTAAGGGTTTTGACAACTTCGCCGGACTTTTTGGGGCGAGCACTGAGAGCCCTCAGCCCCGAGGCTGTGGGTGCAAAGGTGGCTGAATCTTGGCTTGGGCTGCTATCGAAAAACGAACAAAGATTCGCAGGCCTAACTATCAGGTCCTAACTTACTAAATTTAGTGGTCCTAAGAACGACCTTATCGGGCGAGCCGCGCAATGGCAGCGGGGCTAGTCCCTTACAGAACCCACAGAGATGGATACCCCATAATTCCATATAAAGACTGTCAGGTAAGGCATTGGACCGCAGTTTATTCAAATGAATCTTACAATTAATAGATTCGCATTTGTGCTAATAATGCTACATGGAATACTATATATTTTTCGATATCTTTAGAATCAGTTCTTTGAAAATTTGCCCATTTGTATACGCTCGCATCAGGCTTATTTTTACATTTGCTAACACAATCACCGAGGAAACCTATTCATAATGATAATATAAATGCGGAAATAACCCTGCCTATCAGTTCCGTTCTCATTTAACGCATAAATCGCTGTACTCGTTTTAACGAATTTTCATATAAAGATAGAAGGGAGGAAAGACGTTGTCTGCTTTATCGCCGAAATAAATACTTAAAAGTAATAAATAGCGGATCAGAGTTTGTACGAGATACAAATAATTTTACACTGGCGAAATACATAGTGTAAATAAAGTTTTGCGGTAGCATATGCTGATCTGTTATAACTAATAAAGATAATGTAATAACAGTGAGATATTTAATGCCAAAAGTATGGAAAATTAAAAAAAAAGGTTTAATAATCTTTATTATTACATTTGGCACATTAATCCTTACGTATCAAAATTACTTTATAATCAAAATACTTGTATTAAGCCAAACATCGCCCATCATAGCATATTATTTAAGCCTATGCGTTCTAGGAAATATTGCCAAAAAATAATTCAACATTTTTTTAAAATATAGTTAAGGTTTACCGTAATGGCCATAGTATGTCCGACTTCGCATCAAGAGACGTGAATTCGAATCTAACCGCCTACAAAGAGCCTGAATTTTCGGTGAAGGAAAACATCGTGATGAAACCATATCATAATGGTAGGGCTTTTTAGAATGCCCACTTAGCTAGCAACCACCATGAAGTTGAAAATCTGCCGCCAAATACGAATAGGTGTGTTTCGGCAGCTGCACTTCAGAGCCAGTTCCTCCACAGGTTTAGCGTGTCTACCAACTTGGGCCGTATCGTCATTTATGATCAGGTGACATTATGGCCGTAACGTTAAACCATATATTATACACTATAATAAAAAAAACAGTTCGTGCTGCACAAAGCCAAAAGCATTCTTATGCTCTATCCAACAGACTCTTATTTGTCTCTCGTAAGTTATGGCATCTTTCCTAACTTTCTGCCAGTACAGTGTAGTGTTCCGGGAATCCAAATATACCGGATCATAACCCATTCTGGGGGTTAGGCATGAAATATCTATTACTGATTATAAATTCTGACATTTTTATTTCAATTTGCCAAGAAAATTCAATCACTAGACCTATAAGACTCTAGGGTCTTGCGGATGAGCTATTCAATCACAATCATCTTTTGGCATGAAGACAATTATATTTTGCCAAAAGCAACTGGAATTTGCTTCCCTGACTAAATCTGTCTAAATATATTTAGGAGATGTTTACGAACTGATGGATACTTTTTGTATACTAAATAAGGATTGCCATCCGAGCCCGAAGCTAGTTTGTATGATTACTTCTTAATTGGCATACGAATTTCTCCTTTGCTAGATCGTGTTTTGAATATTAACTATAGAATTGTTAAGTTTTGCATGTTTGGATCTATATACCGCCTGCACGCATTGGAACCTCATGTGCTTAAATGTATTCGTAAATGAGTTTGGTGGTAAAAGAAGCTATCATTGTATTCCCTGAGAATGTCAGTCGAATACTGAGAAGGGTTTGTGTCGAAGTCAACTTCAAGCGGATATGTTAAAGTTATCCTGGTTGTTTCTAATTTAAGAATTCATCTAAACTAAGTTTATTACCGCCCATGGCCTCCGCATTACAAAGTTGATATTTTTATGTGATCAAAAAACTTATATAGAATTTTAAGTACGGGCTGGTTTGGAGTGGAAAAACAACTAATTTTATTTTCTTATTTACATTTAATAAATTTTTTTAATGTAAAGCACCAACAAGGCTTACAATATGACATTGCTTACACTTACACAAGACTTCACACTAACACATATTCATTGTGTTAGTGACACATACATAATACTACAAGTAAAGAATAAATATTGAATTCTTTTTTCCGTATTAAGCCTAGTCAGAGCTTTTACAATTTCTCTGGTTACGTTCCTCCTTCCAAGCTGTGAAATTTATATACGGAATGTCACTGCAACTGACCATCGGATTTCTGAAACAAAAATATTGTGTTCACATTAATGTTTATTACATAGTTTATTATTAATAAAGTGTAGTGTTCCATTTTAAAAACTATTTAATTATTACACTATTTGATTTGAACAAAAATTTTAATATACCCGGAATAATAAAACAATTAATATAAGTAACGGAGGAGGGTAGTTTGTTAACACCGATTGCTATACAAGCGCGACGCGAGTGCGGCTTTGGGTTAAGTCAAAGCGAAGCACTCGAGACCAGATATTCATGTAAGAGATTTATATTTTCTATTCTTAATATATTTGATATTTATGCTATGAATCGTTATCGAGAGTCATTTATACTGGACAGAGAGAGAAATACGAGCAGTGAAGGTGAGTGGTGACGATTGTCGACAAAGGGGCCCTTTGAACCTACATCCGTAGTCGCAAATCTCAGACACTGCTCAGTGTTATCTTCGCTGCCACAGCTACTAAGTTGTAACAATATTAAAAACACGACTGTTTGTAAATAATGATGTATTTGTTGTAACGGAACTATTAGTATAAATAAATGATTATTATTATAAGTGAATAAATACTTAATAAATACTGAGTGAAATACTTCGACGGTTCATTTAGTAACAAATTTATATATAATAAAGACAATATCGATATGCCATTTAAAAGAAATCACAAGGTAAGTGTGACTGAAGAATAAACCACACGATAAAACCGAAGAGCTCTAAGAACTGTGAAGGTGATTTACTAACGACTCAATATATGTAAATTTCGGTGGATTAACGTTCCATTGCTGATCAACATTGTTTCTGTGTGGAACTATATTTAGGTCAGGTTGATTGCCGTCAATTTAAAATCTACCTACATTTGAAACGAAACATTGGTGCTCATTTCAGTGCTGATAGGAAAAAACAGGTTTTTAACACTCTCAGATAACAGAATTTAATGTTGAGTTACGTATGTCGTCAATTTAGTGCTTAGAATGTCAGTGTTTTTTATTCAAGCAAGCAAATGTCGGAAAACATAACTGGGATAGTGGCTTTGATAATAAAAAACCGATGTGACTAATGTAAACGTGCCTGGTTGTAACGGAACACAACTTCAAGAGTATCTGCCATAGTTATTCGAGTATTAATTAGCCGTAAGCCATGTTATGTTATCATCGCGATGTTTTTTTGCAAGCTAGCTTGTAACCTTAACCTCAAAATAACGCATACTTATGTTTTTAATTGTCAATCAATAAGATAGCTTTATGTATTTCACATAACAAAATTAACTGTAATTTCTAAAATCTGCACGTTTGCTACAGCAACAAGACATTAAGAAGATTAACTGGTCGAATGGATGTACCATATCCTGTTGTTTGGTGTCAAGCAATTGGTATATTTTCTAGTGACTTCTATATCAATTGTTCCTGTTTTGCGTTCATATTTATTTATTATTTCAATTATTCAGCTAACTGACTCCTCATAGACAACACAAAATCTATAACTATTCGCTATATATGATTTAGCATCTTTCAAACATGATTGTCTATGGATGTGTCACGTTCTGAAATTAGCCGGTACATATTCAGATGCTGACATGAATTAAGGCATGATAGTGGCTTTGGGTAAATAATTATACCTTTTGAAGCGATGATAACTCAGTGGTAGTGTGTACGACTTTGCGTCAGGGGACGTGAGTTCGAATACAACCACCTACAATGAGTTTGATCTTTCGGTGATGGAAAACATCGTGAGAAAACCAACCATAGCTTTTTCTGATGCTCGCCTGGCTAACTACCACCTTCAAGTTGAAAGTCTGCCGCCAAATACCAATACGTGTGTTCCGGCATTTTTACACTTGAGAACCAGTTCCTTCAAAGGTTTAGCATGTCTACCAACTTGGGCCGTATCATCACTAAAGATTAGGTGAAATTATAGCCACAACACCAAGCATTAACTATAAAAAAACCTTATAGTTAGTCCATATTAGACTGATAATCATCAGAGAACTTTCGTTAGCTTATATTATTTATCATTCCTGTGTTCGCGGATCCATTTCCAATTTTTCCTACAAGGGCTTGTAACAGTAAAAACTGTTCTTGATAGATGTATCTTGACTATCTTCGTCGTGAAAGGAATACTCAAGGGTAAGCTCTGAGACGTTCGTGAGTATAGTCCTGGAGATCTGGGAACGATTGAAGGGTATATATATATGGAGATATAGATTAACCACTCTTACTCTTCGCTGATGAGGAGGAAAGCACGTCGTTGGACATGTGTGATGCCATCTCCGACGTTACAAAGCAGTGCAGCTAAACATGATTTTCTTATTTCGTAGAGTTGTTCTAAAAAAGAAAAACAGCAATAAATATTTTCTCTTTGTATATCTTTATTATAATCTCGAAAACTCATATTCGAAGATATGTACTGCCATTATGAATCGAGACGTTTTTTTTGTATCGTGACTTATAAAGACTTAGTGAAACGGGATATCGTTAATGTAAAACAATAACTGTTGATTTACAACGCTTACCAAGAGTAAAAGCGTGAGGTCTATCGGCTCTTTCATACCAAAACCTATCGTACTTTATACTTTGTATTAACTGTTTAAATATAAAGAAGGCAACTGTGTCTGGCACGTAACCGCCCTCTACAAAATTCTCCAGACCTATTCCGGCCAATAACTCTACGTCATCGGCACATTCGTATAACTGCTTCAAAAGTTCCACTTTCTGAAAAAATACATGTTATGTTTTTATAAATCGTACAATATTATTAGATTTGATATCGCATTTATTTCAATATTCGGCACAATTGAATGATAATTTTTAGCCACTTAGGCACTTAGTAAAAAAAATTTATTTCGTTTGTAATTAACATACAGTACAAAACCGTTTACTGTTAATCCTGCCGATTGTAACTCACATCAGTATAGATCGGCTACTTTATAATCGTGAGCGATAAATTTCATCTTGAATATCAACAATAAACGAAGCGCAATGAATTTAATTGTTGGTCCGAGTACACACCATTTTATTATAGTTAAGGTTTTAGCGATATGACTATAATCACACCTGTTTTTAAATGACGATACGGCCAATGTTGGTTGACATGCTAAATCAGTGGAGGAACTGATTCTCACGTGCACCTGCCGGATCACTCCTGCTGGTATTTGGCGGCAGATTTTCAACTTGAGGATGGTAGCTAACCAGGCGCGCATTAGAAAAAGCCTTACCAGCATGCTATGGTTTCCTTTACCGAAAGCTTATTGTAGGTGGATTAGAACACACGCATGTGAGTTATATAGCATATCTATTGATTTAATACTAATTTTTTTGCTGCCAATTGATTGTATAACACCATCGATGCAAAATCTTAATTATTTTCAAAACTATATAAGTATAACAATTATCAGATCTTTCTAAAAAAGGTATTCGGGGGATTTTAGTTTCAAATATAAAAAGAGCTATTAAAGACCCTAATAGTGATCACTGAGGTCTAAATTTAATTATTTTATCAACATACATCACCTCAGCGGAAATTGCAGGGGTGAAATCATCAAACGTCTTATGTGATTTCTTATAATCCGTACGTAGATCTCTGTATTTATTATAAGGTGCAAAGCCCATATATCTGCCCTTATTGAAATCCTGGGTGAAAATATCAGTGAAATTTTGCAAGGGATTAAGGCACACTTCAGCCATCTGTCGATATAAAAAGTTAATAATATCACATACTGTGTTATATAGTAACACAATAATATAAAATTAAGTAATAAAATGCTCACAAGTGCGTTAGATCAAGATACACACCTGGTGTTAAATAACGATATTGCTCAAGTTGGTAGACACGCTAAACCTGTGAAGGAACTGGCTCTCAAGTGCAGCTGCCGGAACACATCTATTGGTAATTGAAGGCAGATTTTAACTTAAAGATGCTTGCCAGCCAGGCGGGTTTTAAAAAAAGCTCTACCACCATGCTATGCTTTCCTTACGATGTTTTCCTTGATGTAAGTCGTACACACTACCACTGAGCTATCATCGCTTCAAAATAGGTTTGGGAAAATTTTAAAAGTTACCTGTAGTTTTTTTTCATATTCATCTTTATATTATGTATCATATTTAATGGAAGGAATTCGTTTGAAAATACGATTGGAAAATGGTCTCGTATTCATATGGTACTTGTTTAAGCTAACTCTACAGCAAAATATTAAATGGATAAATATATAGTTTAGATTTTTTCAAAAACTGTATATTCCTATTAGCTGCTAATTTTCCTCCGATTCTATCGAATGTAATATTCTAATTAACACTGTGAATTACAATTGTGGGTTACCTATTATTTTACTGATTTCTGAAATTGGGATACGGGGAATCCTTTTTTTATTATTCGGTTAAAAATACCTGGTTTGTGTTATGTGCATTTACGAATAGTAAAATTTACTAAATCTGCGTGAGACTGTAATGATGTATGAAAAAATATTCATCTGCGTTATTTATATATGGGATGTAGTTATAGGAGGGTAGTTTATTACACCAATTAGTATAAAGTGCGAGCGCGGTTTTGGGTTCAGTCAAGCGAAGCACTCGAGTCCAGATATCGTACGTAGCTGGACCGTTACAGCAAGGAGGTAAGATTTATATTTTCTATTATTGACTTAGACTGGTATGGTATTTATACTGTAAATAATTATCCGGGATAATTTATAATTTAAGGAGAGGCACACGAGCAGTTAAGTGTCAAGAAAGAGGCCTCTTAAGCCTACATCCGTGTCGCAAGTCTCGGACACTGCTCGGTGTTGTCCTTCTCTGCCTCAACGAATAAGTTTCACGATGTACCCTGCACCCGCATGTGAATTCATGGTATGCGAAGAAGTTTGTATCTCATCCAGACATTATTATTGATCCGATTATTATCTTTAAATAACTACTTAGGTTATCTGTGGCCATCTATTCTAACACTCTAGTAAAGTAAACTAAAGTAGCATGCTCACGAGAGGATCTATGACGTCATCGATGTCATCCCCAGCATCCAAAACCATTCCTCGTGTTAATTTAGGGAAGTCGTCATCAACAGCCAATAGGTGGACTTGAAAAGCGAAATTGGTCATCTCTTTATTACCTACATGTTTATAGTTTTCATCGTAAATTCTAAAACAAATATAATTGTCCAAATATATACATGATAAATAAATATATTCAACCATAAACTAGTGCACAGAAGGCTATTTTAAAGAACCTCGGACTCGACTAACTGGAAAGTATTGCGCTGATGCATACCTCGGTCAAATAATAAGATTTGCTATTCACCGATGTAATGCGATCAGCAATTTGGCTAGCTGCATATTTAAGTCGTTATAAAAAACATAATTTACTTTTGAATATAAAATTTTAATTGATGACATAATAGTCTATGCATTATCATCTATAACTAAGTGGTTACGTTCATGAATCTTTGAATGTGAAAAAATCAGTATTTTTCTGTTCTTTATAGGTTCTACGTTTAGTCTTAAAGTTGAATGGTGTTGTGGTTTAAAATTACGGGAGATTAGCCCCAAAAGCCAGGAAAATTTAGAAATACCCTTCCATCAAATCACGTAAAAGTATTTTTCTTCAACGAACGTACGGGGTTAGTGTATGGTTCGTAGGTCCAAAAATGCCATCACTGAGCCATCAGTTTTGTAAATAATCGCTGTCAGTACAATTTTTTTAATAAAAATACGGAAATGAATTAAATCATCATGGAGATTATAATTAACATACCTTTGAATCCCCGCTTGTAAGGTATGGAACCAGCGACAGCCGAACAAATATTCTTCGAATATTTGTGGTAATAAATCTGGATCGTAAAGATCTCGGAAACCAGGTTCTTCTGAGATGATACCGTATTTGAGCATATTCTCACGACCTTCGAAGTAATAAATATTACGAATTTTATTCCATTGAAACTAATAAGCTTATTCACTAATAGATCAGTATCGCCTAAATGAAAATTTCACTAATAAACTATTAAACAGTACACTTTGCCTTGTAAATGCTTTACTAATGAACGTGCTTTAGTAATTCATAAAAATTATCATTCATTAAAGTTATTTCATAAAAAAGAGGTTAGAGCTTCACCGTGGTAGAGACTCTGTGGGTAAAATTACTTACGGAGTTTCTCTGCCAAGTAAAAAAACATTCTTGCTTAAAAATATAGAATAGTTAACAAAATAATAAATCATTAATAAAATAAGTTAATGGTACGGCTTATTCTTTTCTTAAAAATTAAATGAATAGTATGAGGAGGGTAGTTTTGTATTTCCCAAATTTTTTTAGTACTTCTTACATTTTATAAACGTAAGACACTTTTGGTTCCTTTAAAGTGGATTTTAGTCTGAGATTCTTGTTCATGGTAATACTAAATATACTAAACAATAGCAGAAAATTGAAATATATACCTAGGACGAGGGGCCAGAATTCATAGAATTTCATTTGCAAATAGAATGCGATGTTCATTTCTCTTGCTGTATAAAATAGTTTATCATCGTCCCATGTCGGATTTACTTTACTCAGTTCCCGAGCGAAATGATTGTGTTGCCTCCAGAACCATGAGGTGTACATATTTGACCCGATAACTCCGTTGGGGACTAAAACAAATTATTCTAAATAATTAAGTAAAAACTAACGGAAAAGGAAACACAATTTTATTTGAACTAAGAATAATTTTCTTAATAATCTTGTTGTATAGTCTGGAGAAAATGTCTTTCTATTTAACAGTAATTTCTTGTTATTCAATTGTACTTTTATTAAATTTACCAGTTCAGATTATATTAGTGATATTGATTCAGTTATCTAAAAGGAAGCTAGAAAATATTACATCCGGTAGTATTAAGTTGTATAAGTGTAAGTTGTAATAATATAGACTCTCAAAACTTACCGAGTCTTGTACAATAGGCTTTGATTGCTTGTTCTATCGTACATGATACATTACCATCACTTGCGAACTCTTTACCATTAATTATTTCAGATTTTAAAAGACCGCCTACAAACGTCCTAATTATTGAATCAATATTTGTTGCAAAATAATAAACATTCGATAAATCCAATAGCGCCGTTGCATAATTAATCTAAAAGTGAAAAATACATTGTTAACATCACATAATTACAAATAAAACAAAAAACTAACTTACTATTTGTTCGGTATATTTGAACATGGCCCTCGCAGTCACCTCCTGACACAGACTCTCTGGTCGTAAGGTCCGATTCGTTCCCGCCTCTCTACCCCCCTAAGTCTAACTGAGTGGGGCGGACCAGTAGTCCCACCTTTCATTGCATCAGTTCGACCATCTGGATGGCAGTTTGTCATATTGCCCCGACGTAACACCGACTTACCATCAAGCTGGGCAGGTTGACGAGGTGGCACGGTGATTGTAAGTTTGAAATCGTGTTGCCCCAGGAATGCAACAGATGGCCGTAAGATAACAGTATGTATTCCCGGTAAATGGGATAGATAAAAGCATTTCATCGGGTAAAACAAATGTTTGACCCACTTCTGATCGGCTTAGTTATACATAAGCAGTATTGGTACAAATTGTTTTTCTATTTTACTCCTTTCAATAAAATGCCATTTTAATAAAAACAAACTATGATACTCATACCATAGACATCTACTTCGTTCTTTTCCACCCCTAAATCGTAGAGGATAGGTGGAGAGCCTTAATGCTTAATGCTGTTGCGGTTATATGATTTCATTCTCTCTATATAACATGTCCAAGTCACATTTTTTTTTTTATACTTAAGGTTTAGCGTTATGGCCATAATCTCACCTGAACCTTAATTGACGATACGGCTCAAGTTGGTAGATACGCTAAATCTGTGGAGGAACTGGCTCTCAAGTGCTGCTGCCGGAACACACCTATTGGTATTTGGCGGCAGGTTTACAACTTGAGGGTGGTAGCTACCCAGGCGGGCATTAGAAAAAGCCCTACCACCATGCTATGGTTTCCTCACGATGTTTTCCTTCACCGAAAGCTCAAGCTCATTGTAGGTGCTTGGATTCGAACTCACGTCCCTTGACGCGAAGTCGTACACACTACCACTGAGCTATCATCGCTTCGCACACTACCACTGAGCTATCATCGCTTATCACATTAACCTATTATGCCTAAACTTTACTGTTGTTGGTAATAGATTCATGTATTTTTATATAAATATTCCTAAGCTTAGCCATTCTAATCACACGTTACTAATACACATGCAAACGGTTTGTTTATTAGTAACAAGTAAATTTATTTATGATATATCTTCTTAATAAACCTTCGTGTGAGGTATCTAAGAGGCGTCCTAATTTTTACAAGTAAGCAGCAAACGACATTTACAACTACCAGTAATCATGCATAGAAAATGTTATGTAATGCCATTTGTGATTCCAACCATTGTTAAAGCAATAACGTATGAACATCTGCATCCCAGTATTCGTTTTTGCACTTTATCGTGTAATATAATTATTCAATCAATAAAAGCACGGAATAGCAATTTTTAGAGACTTTCAATCATTGTTGGTACTTTGTTCACGCTGTAGTTTGAGTTATAAAATACAGTTGTAATATACTAACTCTTAGTGGAGCAGTATTACTTGACGTACAGCCTTGATTTTGATGTGATTTTGGTCTCGTCTGGTTTATGCATCTATAATTAGACAAATGATACATTGGATCGTCTTCGGGTATCATATTTGGTGTACACATATAATCAGTTTTTCCATCTTCCTTACAGCAATGAATGGTCTCCTGAACGTAATTAGCTGTAAGATGTTTGTTAATTTTTAAAATGATATCTATGGTTTTTCGATCATGTCAATCTTTTCCTTAAGCATAACCTTTAATGAATTAGTCGAAATTCTGGTTGCCTGTTCAAGTTGAAAATCTGCAGGCGAAAACCTATCAGTTAGGGTCACACCAGCTTCATAGTACTGCCCATAATAATAAACCACTCCTTCTAATTGATATTAATGCAATTTTGCAAACAAGAGACATAATTGCTCCTTCTGTAGGGTGTACTGCCGCCGCGTCAATGGAAGTGAGTTTAAACCTACCTGCAATGATCCTGTGCTTTTGGTGATGGAAAACGTCGTGAGAAATCTATAGCATAGTGGTCGAGGTTTTTCTAAAACTAAACGGGCTAGACACCATCCTCTAATTGAAAATCAGCCGGCAACTACTTATAGGTTTGTTCCGGCAGTTGCACTTGAGAACCAGACCGTCCATTAGGCTTAGCGTGCCCAGCATCTTGAGTCACATCGTCACTTAAAATCAAGTGAGATTGTAGACATAACGTGAAACCAATTAAATACAAAATATACATCATGCCTAGATATAGTTTTGGCACCCACTAATCCTACACACTAAATTCAAACTGTCTAACCAAACTTTTTGTCCTATTACAAATTGCTGGCATTTGGTTTATATACCTAAAGGTCCCAATTCACGGAATTTCAGAAATCTAGTAAACAATTATTCATAATAGCTCACCTCTATTTCCTGTCATGTCACCAGGCAGTTGGTTAGCTGATTGTTTTAACAAAATAAATAATTTACATTAAAGCACTTACTAATGTCGTGGATGGAAGCGAAATCATTTACCATCATTTCAGCGAATAATCCCATAGCATGAGTAAAAACGCGACTTTTTCTTTGACCAACTTTAAACATTTTGTTGCGAAGTGCTCTTGCAAGCATCATTGGTTTACCACTCTTGGTTTTTCTTGGCTCGTAATCTGTGGATAGAACAGAAATAATAAATAATTTAAAGTCCCTTGGTTTTATGTTTCAGTGGAAGAATAGGTTACGACAGTTGTGTCAACTGGATCACATCCATTGTAGTCTCACCTTTAAGCATTTATCATTCCTGAATCAGGCGGTGAATATTCTATATAGAGTACATGAAGATAAAACTGGTTACAATGGATCTCATTTTGATAGTCGCGTTTCTGGATTAGTCAATGTACGTGATAAGGCTGATGGTAGTTTTGACGTTCATAAGCGCCTTTACCTTCCCAGGGTCAAAATTGAATAAAGTTTCTTGATTTTATTTGTTTTTTGTCGTACCATGGAGCTGTGGAACCGTCTTCCAGTCAGCGTCTTCCCACCCTCCTATGACACAGGGTCCTTCAACAGAGGCGTAAAAGGTATCTAAGCAGGCCAGCATGACAGCGGTGACTGATTGTGAATTTTGGATCATTGTCAGTCACCGTTGTTCTGGATTGTACTGTACTTAACACCAGGTACAGTACAGCCACTATGCTGCGAAACATTAAAAAAAATGATTTCATGAGCAGCATATGCGCAGTCATGACAGTGAAGACACTTTATGGAATTCTAATCTATCGGAGGTTACCATTATTTTTAGATTTATATTTAAGTAAAGCGATTTCAATTTGGTCGTGTTTCTACTTCTTTAATATAAAACGATTATTATTTCATTCGAAAAATGTTTCTTTTAGGTCAGAACTAGTTAACTGCATTAAACAGTTAGACTGGGTTATATAACATTTGTGGAAAAGCGTGGAAAATACTGGAGTAATCTATATATATATATAAATAAATCTCGATGTCTATTGGTCATCGCAACACGCGTGAACGGGTAAAACAGTTTCGATAATTATTTTTTTGTTTGCGTTAATTATCGTCACGAAAAGATTCTTAGGAAAGAAAAAATCAAGGAAGTTGGGCGGAATATCAGCAACATTTAAGAAAATGTTAAAAACTTAACGACTATGTAACTTTTACATAACTAGCTGTTAATTATCAAAGAGCATTACAATAAAGTACACTATGTTTATGAATGTATTTTTTTAATTAATTATACCAATTAGAATTCAGTATTCATACTTAAGACAAGACAACGTCTGTCGGTTCAGCTAGTTTAAAATATAATTCGTTAGTATATATTTTGAAATTCTGTAGTTCCTACAATATTCTATTTGATACATAAAACAGAGGTTTTTGAATTTTTTGCGTTTCTATATGCAACCGAGCTTGTCTTGGCAATGATCAAATGTTTCACCGCCACCTTTCACAATTATTTATTTTAATAAATAAATAAATATAAATGCATGACTACATTGTTCTTATTTACTAGGTCCACAGCACAAACTGCACACTACTAATATATTTGATCAGAATCCAAAGGACTACGATGTAGTGTCGCAAAGCAGGTTCATGTAACCGTGTATATGGCTTACCTTTTCCAAATTCGGCAGGGATCATTTTGAGCTGAGGAGTATGGTAAGCTCCACTTGCAGGATACTTAAGATTATTGCAAGACCCATCCAGACGTCTTACTTCATTTTCATCGCATGGTTTAATATTGACTGTACATATACTAAAACCCAATAAAATTTACATTATCAAGTATAAATAATATGGTCTACCATTACATTTATAAATTTTCTGTCATGTTCTTAATTTTGGACCAGCTTAATAATGCACCTTAATTAAGTTACTAAATCTCAAAATATATATACCGTTTCAGAAAGTTTTAACTATAATAAATATTTTTGATAGGTGTATTACTTGACCACAAGCACATCTAATACTAAGTGGTAGTAAGTATGGTCCTGGTACTAATACTAGTATTGGAAGAAGTCATTTACAATATGGTACCTTGTCAATTATTAAAGACTAAGTTTTCGGAATTCAGTATCTTAACTCTGCCCTCCCAATAAATTCTTGATAAAAACTTGGAATAGCTCATTTTCGTGAAAGACTGGCATGATTAAATTACTAAAAATTGTGACAAAATGGCCATCTCATATTATAGATTCAGTAATACCGATAATAGTTTTTTAAGAAAATAGTGTTAGGTTTTACATTAAAGTCCAAAGCTCATTACTGATTTGCCGCACTGTAAGTTCAAGCGCCATTTTAAGCCGGTTTTAAAATCAAAATGCTATTATAGGGTAGATTAATATGTGATCGATTGTAATATCTGGAATGAATATTCCGCTTCCGCTACTGATTATTGTAAATGCATATATTAAAACATTATTAAAAAAAATGTATCTTGGTAAAAGGTATACACAGATAGAGTTTCTTACTGGTTCTTCTCTATGAGTGTATTATTTTCCAAACCGATGGTAGTTTTGACGTACGTTTAGAATCTCGCTCACAGTGCCTTAATTGATTAAAGATTTTTGATTTGATTTATAACGGTTTCGCGTATCAGACCACACGTATATTTGTTTTGCAACAGATATTCAACTTGAAGGTATCAGACAGCCAAGAAAATATTATGTAATGTCTCACTTCGAGGCTATAACTTTCTTTTACTGGAAATTCAGGGTCAGTGTTAAGTTTGATAATCCCACGCGGATCAACGCGTCGTTTGTAAGTAGTACTATAGTGTTCCAATTGCTTTATAATACTTTAAACGAGACAAATCATAATTATGTCTAGTGTGTAATGTAATGCTGATCAAAATGGACCATGTTTGTTGGTCGATTGTTAATAGTTGTGGTGTTTATTAATATTACAGTATTTTCCCATCTCATATTCTAGTTGGAGATCAGTATCTTCCGGTAGGCAGTATTCATCGACACTAACCATTACATACACTAGTACTTAAATGTCAATGAATGAAGAAAGAACAATTTGCTTTAGTGCCCCGCAACAATTTTTAATGTGTTAGACTTAATATTGTGATTGAAACTTGAAGCGACGATAGCTCAATTGGTCGTGTCTAAGGACGCTGCGTCAAGAGACGTGAGTTGAATCCAACTACAATAAACAGGTGCTTTCAGTGAATGAAAACATCGTGATGTAACACATATAAGTGGTAGTGTTTCTTCTAATGGGCGCCTGGCTAGCTATCACCCTCAAGTTGAAAATCTGCCGCCAAATACCAATAGATGTGTTCCAGCAGTTGCACTTGAGAGCTAGCCTTTTCACGAGGCTAAGCCTGGTCACCATCTTGGACCACATCGTTACTTAACATCAGGTGAGATTTTGGCCTCATCGCTGAATCTTAACTATAAAAAATCCAAGAGAAACGGTTTTGAAGTGACTTAACATAATTTGAAATAATAAAATATTCGATTAACTTACTCCGTGATACCATTCGCTGCGAATTTCTTTATTTGTTTATTGGTCGCCGGTCTTCCATGGAAACAGTCGTAAACTATAGCTGTAGTTAACCCCAAAGACAACGTTACTAATATCAACCACCGAAACATTGTCGAACCCTCCTCGCGGGTCTTTCTTCTCGGGATTAATAATTGCAGTTGCTGAAATCACTCCTTATATTATCCTCATCGATACTTTGTTTAAGTATTTAATTAAGAACCATACCAATAACATAAACACCTGCATGTATATTGTTGATTACTTTTACAATAACATAAACACCTTCATATAAATTGTTGATTACTTTTACACTAGCAAACTAAAGTAGAAAAAAATATATTACAAAAAAATACAACGCGTAGCACGCGGTTTCGACTTAAATATGTTATTTAATACTATTTAGGTTTAGCGTTATTTTCACAGTCTCATCTGATATTAAATGATGATATGACTCAAGATGGTGGAAAAATTATTGTAGGACTTGATTCTCAAAAGTGTATTTGCCGGAACACCTATAGATATTCGGCGGAAAATTTTCGTCTTGAGGGTAGAAGCTAGCCAGGTGGGACATAAACGTAACCCCACCAGCAGGCTATAGTTTCATCATGATGTTTTCCGTCACCGAAAGCTCAGCTCAGGTTCGAACTCACGTCCGCTGTCACGGAATCTGTACACACTGCCAACTCAGCTAACATCGCTTCGTGTCCATTGTCTAGTGTGATGTTTTCAATAAAAATAAAAATATATTCCTTCCAAATGACCCTCACAGATCAGAACCAATTACTGAGATGACGGAAAGCCTCTAAATAATCTTGCTGTTATTGTGGTGAGGTCATAGGTAGAACAAGGCATTTATTAGTAGGATGCAAGGTGCTCCTTGATAGGGGGCATTATTTACATCGCCACGATACAGTACTTGAAACCATACGTGGAGATATAAGCCTTTCAATATATAGAGCCCAAAAACAATTGATTACTAACAAAAGACAAATCAATTTTTACAAGAAGGCTCAACTGTAAGATCCAAATAAAAACCCTTCTCAATCCTGGGTATTGCACTGCACCTGACTAGATTATACTGATGGACACGTATAAAAAGCAATAAAAATCCCAGAGAATGTTGGGGCTTCGACTTCCAGACCGGATATATTTATTTTTAAACACGTAGTACTAGTTGAACTTACTGGACCACGCTATAAAAACAAATAAACTCTTCGAGCTAGTAAATGACTTGAATAGAAATAGCTAAGTGGTCACTTTATACGTGCTCGAAATGGGAGCGAGAGGTAAACCAGCTAAATCTCTCTTAATTCTTCTAAAACACCTTGGACTGTCTATGACTGCAGTAAGTTCTACACTGGAGCGTACTTCCAAAGCCGCGCTAGCAGGCTTCTACCGAATTTGGATGGGTTGGGAGAGAAACCCGAGTGGTGAAGGTGAGTGTTGACGCGCTTCGAGCAGGGACCCCTTAAACCTACATACGAGTCACAAGTCTCGGACATTGCTCGGAGTTTCACTCCCTACCACACAATGAACCTGGCACCCACATGGTGAATTCATGGGTTGCTAAGAAATTCGTCTCATTGCAGTAAAATTTTGGTGTAAGTCTATACCAAAGTTTTCCTGTGTTTTTCATTATAGATACAAGTGTATTAATAATTCACGTTCTATATTTTTTTAACAATGCTCCGAGTTATTTATCTCTTCAGCATATTACGTCAGATAGCATGAGATAGTGATAAAAGATGTAAACGATGATAGCTTAGTGGTAGTGTGTATGGACTCCGCATCAAGAGACGTGATTTCGAATCCACCTACAATGAGCTTGAGTTTTCTGTGAAGGAAGACATCGTGAGGAAACCATAGCATGGTCGTAGGGCTTTTTCTAATACCCGTCTGGCTAACAACCACCCTTAACTTAAAAATATGCACACTTAATACCATTAGGTGTGTTCCGGCAGTTGCACTGGAGATCCAGCCACTCCACAGGTTTTAGCGTGTCCACCAACTTGGACAGCATGGTCACTTAAGATCAGGAGTATACTTTGTTAACCACGGCCTCTCACTTATACATATAGGAAAAGTAAAGATGCCAAAGGTCCAGGAAAATTGTGACACTCCGGTGCACTGACGTTACCTACCTGGCATACATATTATCCATCGCGTATGAGCATATATTGTATATATCCAGAGTGGTACTTCATAGCCCTCAATCATTAGGCCAGTTGATTAACCAATACTTTTATTCAGCCTGGGACTAATTTTAACCCTGTCAATTCTAATACTCAATGACGATATACGTGACAGTTGTAATCGATTTTTTATATATACTTCACACATTGTTTGTTTTGGAACTAGACAAACAAAACGAGCTGTCTTTATATAATGTGCTGTATATCATCATTATGACCTCTACATGATGTGGAACGAATTTGAATTAAAATAGATACAACAAATATCAATTTATACGTCAACAGTATCGTCTCATAGACAAACAGATCCGTTAACAATGCTGGTTGGTTCTTATATGTGATAAAATAATGCATATAAGTAAAACACAGTACAATCCAATTCCGCGGCGACTGAAATTCACATTGACATTTTAAAGCGATGGTAGCTCAGTGGTAGTGTGTACAACTTCGCTTCAGGGGACGTGAGTTCGAATCCAAGCACCTACAATGAGCTTGAGCTTTCAGTGAAGGGAAACATCGTGAGGAAACCATAGCATGGTGGTAGGGCTTCTTCTAATGCCCGCCTGGCTAGCTACCACCATCAAGTCGTAAACCTGCCGCCAACTACCAATAGGTGTGTTCCGGCAGCTGCACTTGAGAGCCAGTTCCTCCACAGGTTGAGCGTGTCTACCAAATTGGGCCGTATCGTCACTTAAGATCATGGCCATAACGCTAAACCTTAAATATAAAAAAAATGAAAATTCAGAGAAAAATGCTATGTGGAAATGTTCCTCACCCAGGCTGCTTTATTAAAGATAGTGACGGGTGGCGGTGGATATGCTGCTTTTTCGGCCGAGGCCACGGGGTCGGAAACGGGAGAAGCTGAGGGGGTCGCGTGTAAGCTTGGCTGCTGTCTGTTCGGTAGTTTCCGGCGAAAGGACCCTCTTGTCTTTAGGTTCGACCTTGCTGACTTCATGTCTCCATGTCCGCCTCGTTGACTGGCACCGGGTCCGAGATGAGTGGCGGAAATGAGTTTGCCAAATTGTCAAGACGTTGGTACCTGGTAGTATGAGAGGAACAGTTGCCTGTAAGATACCATTCACAAGCCTTGTGAGGGAGCCGATCGCGGGCGGGAGCAACAGATTCCAAGTGAGCGGGACGGAGAAGGCGGGCGGCAGTTTCGCCGGTGCTGCTGGGATACTGTACTGCGGTACTGGGGGCTTGGTCACCAGGAACTCTTGAAAAAGCTCTAGATGTCCCTTGTGAAGATACAGAATCTAATCAACAGAAGCTCTTAACGGTTAGCCATACCTGTGGCGTGCTTGGGAAGGCGTAAATGGTTTTGTTAACAGGTTTTTTATTTATACGATTTTTTATTTTTTATATTATATTTCGTATATTTATTATTATTTTAGTGACTATATTTATATTAGATTTCGTGAAAGACCGGCATGATTTAAATACTAAAAGTCGCTATAAGCTGGTCACCCCATATGTTAGACTCAGTAATACCAGAAACAGTTGATTAGGTAGTAGTTAATGGTAGGTGTTACAACAAAGTAACAACTCATATTACTGATTAGCTGGACAAAAGGTTGAAGTACCATATCTAGTGGGTTTTGATGTCAATAGGTTCGATCAGTAAGCGAACAATGATGATGCCTGTAAATAACATCCGTCTTTGTACGTCCACAAATAAATATTGAAAAAGGAAAAATAAAACATTATTAGAAACAAAATAACTAAGAAAAGTGTTTCTTGCAAGTTTTTTTTCGACGATTAAGTTATTTTCCGAACCGATAGTAGTTTTGACGTTCGTAAGCGCCTTCTCAGGGTGTAAGTTGTGTTTTTTATTTGATTTGATTTGATTAACTTAGCTTAGCAAAGTGACTGCAAAAGTGTTTAATTAAGTACTTATTATAACTGTTATTATAAAAGATTGTTACATACCACGTCTACTGCTTATTACTATAGATACTTAATAGTACTACATACTTTAAATTAATGAGAAGGAGGGTAGTTGATAAAACAGATTACTATATAATTGCGATGCGCGCGCGGCTAGAGTTTCAGTTCAAAATCCTAGCGGCATCAGTAAGAACGGAAGTGTTGTAGTAAGCGGAAGCTCTGCTGTAAAATATAACGAACGAGACTGAGTATGATTCTACTTAACCTCCACGGTCCGTAACAAGATATCGTTCATATAATATGTGAGTCTGGGAGAGATTAGTACATCAAGAACTAATAGACATGGATTGAATCAATTAGATCGTCTTAAGGCGTTCAATAAATAAATGTGTGGTATCTTAGCATAGCTAAATATAAAATAAAGTAATTAATATACATTCAAATCTTTGGTTATTTAATCATGCTTTGTGTAAAACCGAAAAGCTTTGTAAGAGCTTATAATGGGTGGTCAGTGAGTGTTGTCACTCTTCCTGTATAGTATGTAGATTTCTAAGCTAATATATATTGCACTGAGCATTTGTGGTATTTAATTTCTCTCATTATCGTGAATAATGTTAAGTTGTTAAATTTATGCGAATGTCAATTTGGAAACAGCAACCTACACAGTTTCTTTGACTTTTTTCTAGCTGATCTGGTTGTGGAGATATTTAATATGTGAAATGAGTTTGAATGTGAATTTGGGATATTGAATAAATACCACAAAATTGCTTTGTATTATTTACGTTACTTTTAAATGTACCAACAAATCTAACACAAAATAATTCTCAGATCGAAAAATTGAATAAAGAAATTAGGAACCGTAACACTAATGATATAAAAGTACACAATTAAATTTGAATATATATATATATATATATATATATCTTTTATTAAAATCATCACACTTGATTATGGTTAATTTATCAAACCCCGGAAAAACTGTTACGGAAAATTTATTCCTAAGAACTTTGACATTCTAAGTCTTTCCAAGCGTTGAGGTCGACTCTGGGAATTTCCTCACAGCTGAGTAACGGGTTCCTGAAATGGTATTGCACAGATTAAACAACATTCTATATAAGATTATGACATTTTTTCTTACACAGGCCAAACGGATTCACTAGCAATACATTTAAACGAATTTGTCTCTGTAATGTAAAATCCAAAAACAATGATAACAGGGATCTGCACATTTTAGAAGTCGTTGCTGCCTTGGAGACTTCTAAGATCGACCTGATCTTATGATAAATCAAAAGAAAGTAGCTTTACTGGAACATATTATCAGGTAGAAATAGATAAGAAGGAAAAATCTATAAAATCCATTTTATATTATGTGACCATAACCTCCACAAATAATAAATAGCATAGTCATGGAGAAAGTTAATAAAATAATGCCACTAGTAATAAGCCGTAACAGGTGAAATATGAAAACAATTTCTGAGAAGTAACAGTTTCAATGAAACTGTGACGAAATAGCAGTATATCCTGTTATAATATATTTCACTAATCTATACGAATATCAACTTTGGAACGTAGTTCCCTTTTGTAACGTAAAGCCTTACTATGAAGTGTTCTTTTTTTTTAATTAACCTCAAATAGTGGCAAAGTTTGTATGGAGCCGAAAAAATCTTGACCTATTTTTTTTTAATTTTACCATAAAGGTTTCTTAATAGCAATAAGTAAACAGGTATTTCAGTGCATTTCAAATTACATACATTTTTAGTGACTATCATTCGGGTACTGAATTTGATCGGCACGCTTAATGTTGAATGCTGTCAAATTCACTGTACAAAAAACCTTTTACATGCGTTATTGTTTCATTACATTCGATACTTGTTTGGTGATGTTTGTTAAATTCAAAAGAAAAGTGATCGTAACAACTTACTCTGGACTGATTCTGAAGAACGCGTGACGCTGAACTTTAGTGAGTTCAGCGACATCACATAGGAATGAAGCTATAGATGCGTTTCTGATCTCAAGCAGTTGCGCTGTAAGATTATTTGGCTTTAAAAGTGATATCATATTTATTTATTATATAGCTAAGGTTTAGCGTTATGGCCATAATCTTACATGATCTTAGGTGGTAGACACGCTAAACCTGTGAAGGGACTGGCTCTCAAGTGCAACTGCCGGAACACACCTATTGGTATTTGGCGGCAGATTTTCATCTTGAAGGTGGTAGCTAGCCAGTCGGGCATCAGAAAAAGCCCTACCACCATGCTATGGTTTCCTCACGATGTTTTCCTTCACCGAAAGCTCAAGCTCATTGTAGGTGGTTGGATTCGAACTCACTTGACCACTTCACTTGTCCCTTGACGCAAAGTCGTACACACTACCACTGAGCTGTCATCGCTTCAAAACTATTTTCTATTTTTTATAACTGTAAGAACTTGCTAGTTTATTACTATTCTCAGGTTAAATACGCATTTCAAATACATCTGAAATTGTTTTCGTTTTTGCGTTTACAAGATGATGCCCTTAGAAAAGTTGCAAATTTTATAGTTTGGCGTTCGACTACAGTCTTACTTGATGTTATTTAAAGTGTGACTGACTCTCAAGTGCAGCTGATGGAACATTATAGATGATTTACGACAGGGCGTGGAAGCAATGCCGAAGCGCTTCCTGCTTTTCTGGTTAGCGTCGTTGGGAAAATATTGTTTATTCGGTGTATTTGAAACCAGACTGACTACCCAGGTTACACCTGGCATACTCTGGTATCGTCATTCGCGGAGGCTCTTTCTGTGCACTCGGTAAGGAGGTAAGGAAGAGCCACTGGGGTAGTTTTAATGAGTGCTATTGGTTATCAACACTAGAGGCTGTCATTTCTTGCCAAGTAATCCACAAATGAATTAACTTACTATAAAAACACAAAGAGTTTATTGAATAATAGTCACTTTTCTTGAAATCTCATCTTAAATGTGACCGTTTGGCAGGTAGGCTTTACGTAATCTATATAATAAGGCTGTAGTTTAAAAGCACGGTATTTTCCCTTTCTGAAATATTTGGCTTATTGTCCGATATAACGCCGTCCGCAAACTTGCTATCCGATTATGAAGACTTTTTGTGTATATACTTACATTTAGTGAACGCGTACGGTCGGTTTTCTAGCTCGTACCAATGTCTGTCAGATCTTATAGTATACGTTAATTGTGCTTCTAATACTTTGGCGTCTATTTCCGACAAAACACCATCTTCGAGAGGACGTGCAACCCATAAGCCGGCCAAAAAATCTACATCACGAACATCCTCGTACATTTCTTGCAATAATTCGATATTCTGGAAGGCATTTCATACATTAAAATTATTACGATGCTCCAAAATCTTATATCCATATCCCGAGGCCAGGCGCTCCACTAATGAGAACTCGACAACCAGCGTTTGGGAAAGACAGTCGACAAAAAAAAATCCATGACGTAATATTTTGAGAATAAGTGAAGCAGATCTGTGGAATCATAAATGTTAATTGAATAAACTAAATATGTCATCGGGAGTGACGTTTGATACAAAGTATTTTACCGATAATTTGAGTTTCTGCCCTCTATGTAGTACTATATACTATCTTGATGAATAAATTGATAATATACATTTAAGATTGACAATAACAGGTCGGGGAAAATGATTACTGGTGGTGAAAAGTGGACTATGTCCGACAAGAACGTATAAAATAGGTGCTGGGTAAAGGTCGATCGGGCTTTAAGAATGGTGTGTGTATGTTGGGATTGCAAGGACATTGTTCATTATGAGCTTTTACAGCCGGGCAGAGCCATTGATTCGGATCTTTACTGCCAACAACTAATGAAATTGAGGGAAGATGTTAACAGGATAGAATTTATCAAAAGAGAGAGTGTGAGGATGGAGTTGGGTGGTTCTTTTATCACAATTACGCTAGACCGCACGTAGATTTAGCCATTCAGCAAAAAATAAAAGAGTTTGATATGAGGATAGCCCTGACCTTGCACCTTCAGATTTCCACCTGTTTCCGTTTTCTCAAAATTCTTTAGGTGGTATCAGGTTAACATCTAAAGAGAACTGCCCAAACTACTTGTCACGTTTTTTTTTTAATCAAAAGACCCAAAATTCTACAGCAACAAGTATGGATACATATATATATATATGTAATGTAAATAAACTTTGGAAAAAAATGTCTAAAGTTCTCATATAACATGCGAAGATACATTTTTTCCCAACCTAGTATGTCCATTTAATCTTGCATTACCCATAGCGACGGTGTTCTTGTAATGGTAAGTGTCACGTTGTTAAATTCTAATTTGATATTTACCTCCCAAGGTATGTAATCAGACAGCTGTTTCCAAGTTGTCACGGACTTGCCCGTAAACCGTTTTATGTAATCAACAAAAGGAGGGATCCCGAATAGCCTATTCTTATGAAGATCTTGCGTGACTAAATCGGAAATGAATTGCAATCCGCCGAGACCGTTAGTTCCAATCTGTAATAAAAATAATATTATAATCAACTATTTACATTTTGATGTCGACAGAGAGATATTTATATATGAATTTTTTTACGTGTCGAAATAATGATCTACCTAATATACACAATTACACATTCTTGATATTTATGTTTTAGCGTGTCCCGATATAACATAGGATCGGGGTTGTATAAAATAACCAAGCTGAGATAGCAGTTTATCCGTTTAGCGTTACGGCCACAATCTCACCTAATGTTAAGTGACGATGTGGTCTAAGATGTTTGTCAACATCAGGGAGATTGTGGCCCTAATGGTGAAATCTCTAACTATTATGATAAAAAAAATTTGAAGCGATGATAGCTCAGTGATAGTGTGCACGACTTTGCGTCAAGGGACGTAGGTTCGAACCCAAGCACCTACAATGAGCTTGAGCTTTCGGTGAAGGAAAACATCATGAGGAAACCATAGCATGATGGTAGGGCTTTTTCTAATGCCCGCCTGGCTAGCTACCACCCTCAAGTTGTGAACCTGCCGCCAAATACCAATAGGTGTGTTCCGGCAGTTGCACTTGAGAGCCAGTTCCTCCAAAGGTTTAGCGTGTCTACCAACTTGGGCCGTATCGTCTCTTAAGATCAGGTGAGCATATGGCCATAACGCAAAGGCTTAACTATAAAAATATATATTAATATAACTTACATCTGGATCAACAGCATAGTCATTAGCTCCGCATGGCTGAATTACTGATCCTCGCATTATACTTGCCATATTGTCATCCTTTCTCAAATATCCAACTCTCAATGAATGATTGACCATGGGTTCTTCCTTGATGTAATAGTAGTTTTCGTCGTACATCCTGAAAAGTGTATTTAGTTAAAAAAAAATGAATCGATGATAGCTCAGTAGGACGAGAGTTCAAATCCAACCACCTACAATGAACTTGTGCTTTCGGTGAAGGAAAACATCGTGAGGAAACCATAGCATGGTGGTATGGCTTACTCTGATGCCCGCCTGGCTACCTACCACCCTGGAGTTGAAAATCTGCCGCCAAATCCCAATTCGTATGTTCCGGCAGTTGTACTTGAGAACCAGTCCCTCTACAGGTTTATTACTTGGCCTGTATCGTCGCTTACGATCAAGTGACATTAGGGCCACTACGCTAAGACTTAACTATAAAAAAGGTACGTATAGTCCAAGCTGTAAAATTAATTTTTCACCGTACTCCATCTATGTAAGTACCACATTCTACATAACTATTCTATCACGCATTTTTATTAGTGTTAATTACACAGATGCCAAAATTAGAATAGATACAGGAAATAAAAAAAAAGATTATAACTATTACCACACAATTCAAAGTTTTCATGCATATATATTAATTAGGCCTAAATGTATAGTTCATTATAATACACTTTATAAATTGGAATTATTTAAAAATAGCAAAGAAAACTTTACTAACTTCATCGTGCCTTCTTGCAACAAATGCAATTTTCTTAATTGCAATGGAAACTCCAAATATATTGCAGGTGTTAAGCTTTCGTCATAGCTATTCCTGAAAGTTTCTTCCGGTCGTCGCAGGAAGCTTCGGTTTATAAAATTCCTACCTAAAAAGCAGGTGATGACTTAATACGGAATTCGTCAATTCTTATATCGTTCAAACAATAAAATGGAGACTGAATAAAATATATAATATAAAATAAACTCGTTACATTACCAAGTAATGTTGGCAGAAATTCATATATATTAATTTCATTAGATATGGCAATGTTAATGTCTCTCGCCGTTTGGTAGAGTGTTTCATCGTCCCAGCAAGGATTTATCAATGCTAGTTCACTGGCAATTCTGTTGTGCGATCTATGAAACAAGATAGTGAACAATGTCGCCGGAAGAATTGATGGAGTAGCTGCGAAAGGAAAGAAAATTGGTTAAACATAGCCAAGAATAATTCTCTAAATGTGCATGATGTTAAGATATGACTGATATAGAGCATTTCATAAAACCGTTTATTTTACTAATGCGAGAAAAAAGTTTTATATCTTCTCTTTACTCTCTTACTTGATTTTTAAACAGGACCCTTAAGTAGTAGAAAATATTTAAGTCACGCATTTTTTTTTTAATTATTGTCTTACACTTACCAATACCGAAACATTTAGTTTCACCAAGTTCAGCTTGATTCAATGTGCAGCCGTCTTGGTTAGGCCCTTCATGAGGTGGCCAAGTGGTTCCATCATCAATATCTACTTTAAGCAGACCTCCTGAATAAGTTCTTATTTCTTGTTTCGGTTCCATAGGGTGGTATACCTCTGACACGTCTAACGTTGGGGTACTAAATTCCATCTAAAAGGACACAGTTGCTTAATATATTGAAAAGATTATGTTTACCAAATAACAAGCCAAAAAACTTATTTATGTATGTAACATATATATATTAGGAACATGATTAAAAATAGTTTCTACCAGTCTAGTATTGAGATGAGAACTTTTAGATTTTATTAGCTGACCCGACAGACGTAGCCGTTTCTTAACTTTGAATACTGAATCCGGATTAGTATCATTTATAAAAATAAAAAAATATTCGAAAACATAGTGCTCATTATTATAATGCTCTATGTCAACTGTAGAACTGTACAACTTATGTAATATTGTTATTGTCGTTAAGTTTTTTTTTTAATTTTCTTAAATTTTGCTAATATTCCGGTCAACTTTCTTAATTTTTTTCTTTCATAAGGACTTTGTCCTAATGATGATTAACCCAATAATAAAATAATTAGCGAAATTATTCCATCCGTTCACGCGTGATGCGATGACCAAATAAAATAGAGATTCATTTATATATATTACGGCTTTTCTTGTATACTTTTAATCAAAAAATTCAAGATCTTGTGTTCTTCGGCTTCCTCAAATCTACTTTAAATGTGTAATTTCATATGAAATAGTATCAATTTCAACTATGTATAACAATTTGTTATTCGTCAATATTCATCCAAAGCTCCAGCAAAATTATGGCATTTTTGGCTGCTCAAATTCATGTTTCTTGTGATTATTTTTACTAAATTATAATAATAAAAACGACAGCCGCACAACACATTAATCTTTCACGAAAAACTCGCATTTATACGGATGACGAAATAAATCTTGCCAATGATATGTATTGTATATCGTTCATTTTTTTTTATTGAGTAAATAATAATACCTGCTGCAACTTACCCTTTCTAGAGCGCTGTTGCCTTTGTGGATACATCCGTACGATTGGAAAGACTTTGGTCTTGTGAGGTTCATGCACCGGATGCCAGTAAAACGATACACAGGATCGTCAGCAGGAATTTCGGTGGGAGCGCACATATGATCTGATTTACCTTCCTCTTGGCAACAGTAAGTTGTGTCCTTCAAGTAGTTAGCTGGAAGGTGGTAAAACATGTTTAATACGTAGTTTTTTATTCTCTATATAAATTTGTTTTTTTACGAGCCGACCTGGAATTCAAGGTTCTGTTACTCAGAACACACTTCACATCTAAAATATGGGTAGTAATTTTTAAAAATTAAATGTTCGTTAAATGAGAATTGCCACAGAATTGAAGATCTTGGACTGTGTGTACCAGCTTGGGCCGTATCGTCACTTAAGTTCAGGTGAGATTATGACCATAACGCTAAAATATAAATGTTTCCACGTCAAAAAAGGGCTAGATAAGTATTGTTATTACAATGAACCAAATAATATATAATTTATTATTGGTGCAGATGGATCCAGATGTAATAAACATGAACTATACAAAATATGTATATAGTAGGTAATAAAATGTGTAGTAATATCAAACGTTAATTTAAAATACATAGTACAAAGTTACTTACTGGAATCGTGAATGCTTCCTGTATCTATAAAGAGAACCGTAGCAAAGTGTGTAAAAAGTTGTGTATATGTAGGGTTTTTCGCTTTTCCGGTCCGTAAACAATGGGTCCTAACCTTCCTTTCTGGCATCAGTTTTTTACCAGACCTGCTTAATCTTTCAGAATCACCTGTAAAGTGCAATCGTTATCTATATTATCTCATGAATTTAACCATTAATATTATTTAAGTTATTTCTATGAACAAATACGTTGCGGTTTGAATTTTACAAAATAAAATCACTTTACGGCATTGCTTACCAATTGTTTTAACCGAAACAAATAAAATGAAATGCGGTGTACAATACATAGCGAAACAAGTTAAGTATCGTGAGGAATACATCAATACATTATACAATTAATAAAATCTCGAATTACTTGTGATACTGTATTACGTATAGAATACGTGAAAGTCTACAGGAAATTGAGCTAAGTACCTTCAGAGAATTGAGCTTCTACCAATCGCATTAGCGGCGTATGAAAGCCTCCTCTGGTAGGACTGTTCAAATTATTACATGTACCATCAAGGCGTCTCCTTTCGTTTGGATCGCACGGCAACACCAGATCGTTTGTACAGTTCCTGAAATTAAAATTGTTGTTTTACAACCTCCATGTCTCTTTTTAGTTATTTGTGTCCTAAATGCTGCCTAAATACTGATTAAAAAGATTCCTAGAAAGTCATGTTTTACGGAAAATAAAATAGGAAAAAGAATTCTACTGTATTCGTAGAGAAATTCTATTCTATTGTATTATACCAGCCTTAAAAGAAAAACGGAAAAATCTGTATAGAATTTGCCTAAGGAAGGATTACAGTTATACTTGTTATTATCCACCGTTGATCAAAAGATTGTTCTCGAATAAAAGCATGAAACGAATCGTTGCACCAATCAACGACAATGATGTTCTTAAACATCAGAAACTTCACTGTCCAAACTTGCTAACTTGCTTAACTTAAACGGTGCTTAAGTGTTCAGGCTTTACCACAATATTTTCGTCTAATATCAACCAATAATGAGATTAATTATAAAATACTCATTGCTATCCAGAATCTATTTAGCTAGTATAAACGTCTTATCTTTGAAGCGATGATAGATCCGTGGTAGTGTGTACAACTTCGCGTCAAAGGACGTGAGTTTGACCCAAGCACCTACAATGAGCTTGAGGCTTGAAGGAAAACATCGTGAGGAAACCATAGCATGGTGATACGGCTTTTACTAATGCCCGCCTGGGTAGCTACCACCCTTAAGTTGTAAACCTGCCGCCAAATACCAATAGATGTGTTCCGGCAGCTGCACTTGAGAGCTAGTTTCTCCACAGGTTTAGAGTGTCTACCAACTTGGGCCGTATCGTCACTAAAGATCAGGTGAGATTATGGCCATAATGCTAAACCTTAAGTATAAAAAAAAACTATATCGACTAAATAAAAGCCAAAATACTAATATCATAACTGGGATTTTGGATTTTCTTGTTTGGTTCAATTCCCTGGCTCAACTATTCAACCGTTCAACATGAAATTTGGATACACGTCGTCCTGAGTACAGACATTGATCTATTTGATCAACTTATCTACGGAAAAATGGACATTTCCGAAAGATAAACAAATGCATTTAGTTGAGAAAATCTACATTAACATGCTTGAAGCAGAAGTCATGTACAAGTGTCAAACAAAACTTACATCAAGTTTCCAGCTTCTTCGTAGTACTTTAAATCTTCTTCCGTTGCAGGAGTTCCATTGTAGGAGTTATAGTAAACTCCTTCAATCGCCTTGAAGAGACATACTATAAATAAAGATTTTAGCAACATCTTGAAAGCGTAGCTTAAGATGTCGCAATCGAAGTGTGTCTTTCGTTGATTCTTCCGGCCTTTTATATTTAACACTATCACACTTGTGCAAATTCAACACACAATTTGTTCAAACATAGTCGATGCAAACATCCTTGTTTTATATTTTTTTGAAAAATACCATATAATTATTCATTTAATATTTAATTATTTTTGTATTATATTTGCTACTCCGGTAGAAGTTGCCCTGCCGTCTCCTATCTCTATCTTAACTATTAAGCTCTCTACCACGGTTTGGATTAGCATGAAAACCAGTTTATATTTATAGAGTTATGCTGTCAGCCACGGAACCGAGAAAACTTCACAAGAATCCGTCAAGTGCTAGAACATTTTCACTTGTATTCCCTAGAAATAATTTTGTTTATACAATTAAAAGTGTGTGTGTGTCAGCTCTGATGCACGACTGGAGATTACTCCTTAACTACGATTATCTTCATATCATATACACATAACACACATATCATATTACATCTTCTAAAAGATGTCTAGGACTGCAGTAAGTTCTATATTAGAACATGTGTCTACAACTGCGCTAACAGGCTCACGAAATTTGGCTGCGCCACTGAGAAACACGAGTATTGAAGGTGAGCGTTGACACGCGCCGGAAAGGCTTTTTCTAATGCCCGCCTACCATCCTTAAGTTGAACAACTGCCGCGAAATATCAATAGGTAGGCTTACCATAATTACGAAAAGCCAAACCTGGACGCAGAAGAGAAAGAGGCTCATTTTCATTTTGCTTTTCGCTTAATTTGTGTTTTTCATATTTGAAATGCAATCAAAATTATTATGAATTGAGAACATATTAATAAATGTGAATATATTTTTTATTAAAAAGAAAAAGAGACAAAGTACAATTAATACAAACAACACAAAAATTTGGACAGGGATCTCAAACCGGGACTACCCCGGTCAAACCGCGACGTATGGTAAGCCTACCAATAGGTGTGTTCCGGCAGCTGCACTTGACAGCCAGTCGTTCCACAGGTTTAGCGTGTCTACCAACTTCGGCCGTATTGTCACTTAAGATTAGCTGAGATTATGACCATAACGCTAAACCTTAACTATAAAAAAAAACAATTGTCACATAGGGGACCCTTAAACCTGTATCCGCGGTGGCAAGTTATGGACACTGTTCGGTGTTATCCCCTCTGCTTCCGCTACTAGGTTTATGGAACTATTAGTATAAATAATTATAATTATATGTGCATATATCTAAAGTGAAATACATTTACGTTTATTTTCCTTTGGTTTTTTGTCACGCTTTCACGCCCAAACCGCTGAATCGATTATGATGAATTTTTGTATACAGATAGATAGGAGCCTAGAGACGGTAATTGGCTACTTTTTTTCACGATAACCTTACTGGAAGTGGGGTAAAGAGAGGAATGGGAGGAATGGGTTGGAAACTTTTTTTCGCGTCATTCGAATTCTTTGACAAATTCAATATTAAGAAGCGGAACGTGAAATGAAGTATTTATTAGGAGTGTGTAAAGAAAACAAAAATATGAAACATCAGAAGGAGACATTGAATTATTTATTAGTTATACATCTGTATAGGAAGGTTGCATCGAATCATACTCAGAGTTTCGTTCTACAATCGTTATATTTTACAGGAGAGCTTCCGCTTACCACAACACTTCCGTCCTGTCGAACGTTTTTAAATCCATTGAACTGAACCTACGTTCAGATAGGACTCGCGTCGATTGTTATTTCAACTTAACTGAACCATAGCCGCGCTCGTATCGCACTTTTATAGTAATTTGTGTTATCAACTACCCTCCTTCTTAATAATTAAAAGTATGTACTATTATTATGTTTCTAATATCATTATGTCTCCACGCCAATAGGCAGTAGACGTGGTATTTAACATTTGTTTGATACATTATGTGTTAGCAGGCAAACAAGCATTCGTGTCATCTGATGGAAAGTGATCACCGCCGCTCATGGACACCCACAACACCGGGGGAATTACAGGTCCGTTGCCGGCCTTTATTGGAGGAACCGGCTTTTAAGTACAACTGCTGAAACCCATCTAAACGTAGTTGGCGCAGACTTTCAATTTGAGGGTGGTAGCTATCCTGGCGGGCATAAGAAAAAGCACCATGCTATGGCTTCCTCACGATGTTTTCTTTCACCGAAAGCTCAAGCTCATTGTGGGTGGTCGGATTCGAACTCACGTCCCATGGCGCGGCGTTCCTACACGCTACCGCAGAGCTGTCATCGCTTCAATTAAACTGAAGTTGACTCATAAATAATATGATGGTGTTATTCGCATTTTCACTTGTCTATTTGCGAAGCTGCGCGTCACGATTGTCTGAAACCGAAACCTGAACGAATTCAATGAAACTGCACTTGTTACAAACATGAATTTTAATATGGTTTATAACAAACTTACAGTTCATTTAAAATGTACGTATTGGAATTAAAATAAAAACATGAAACGAAAATGTATCATTTTTTTCATATCTATATATTTAATGATTTATTATGTTTACGCGAATATTATTCATTATAATAAAACTAATTTAAACGGATTTTATCGCGGTTATTTATTAATTTTGATCCCGACGTTTCGAAAGCTTTTCAACCTTCGTGGTCACACAGTCCGCCCCGTGACCACGAAGGCTGAACAGCTTTGGAAACGTCAGGATCAAAATTAATAAATAACCGCGATAAAATCCGTTTTCATTAGTGTTATATCAATATATATATTTTTTTATAATTAAGGTTTGCATAGCATAAGGCGAGCGTTATGGCTACAGTCTCACCTGATGTTAAATGACAATATGCTCGAAGATGGTGGACACGCTAAGCCCAGTGGATGGACTGGCTCTCAAGTGCAACTACCGGAACATACCTATAGGAATTTGGCTGCAGATTTTCAACTTGAGGGTGGTAGCTCACTAGGTGGACATTATTAAAGCCCTACCACCATGCTATGCTCAAGCTCATTGTAAGTATATTCGAACTCACCTCCCATGATGACCAACTGAGCTATCATCACTTCAAATATTGTCAAAGTATTATTTGTGAACGTCAGAAAACTATTTCAATTTGAATTTCTAAATTAACCGTTACAATAACATTTCATCACTAAACACGGATAACGGTTTGCAAGGAAGTAATTAAATCCCAACCAAAGCGATATCCCAACCAAACCAATAAATATCACAACCAAGCAATATTGCTACTCTAAATCAGTGCAGTTCTGGGTTCTTACTGATCCTTCTAAATCAATATCACAGATAACAGTAAATATAAACAAACTAAATTGTGCCCCGCATATTAGTTCACGCTATTCCCATTAACGATTGTAATGTCCCTTCTTATCGAGTGCATACATCACGACACAAAGACCATAGCCTATAATATTAAGTCAACAGTTCTGGTCGATTTGTATCGTATGATGTAAGAAGTAAAGTATATAAGTAGAAGAGATTTTTATTTAAAAAAATGTTATATATTAATAGTATTTAGTTGATAGTAATTTTCTTATAATATAATATAATAAAGAGATAAATATAGTTTGTCGATGTAAAAATAAACAAAGGCAAATCCGTTCATTACCTTTTCCTTCTTCGTTTGTCAACCGACTTTCTTTTGAACTAATAAATATATTTAAATATATATAAAATATATATAAAACATTTTTTTATTACCAAGTTGTGTAACGGTCTCCCAGCTCTTTCCTCATATAAAATCGGGTCCTTCAAGCGAAACTTAAAAAGCATTTACGCAGGCCGGCATGACAGTAGCGATTGGCGACGGATTGTCGTTCTCTGGTTGGTCGCTACTGTTTTTGGACTGTACTGTCCTTAACATCAGGTACAGTGCAGTCACTTTGCCGAGCAAACATAAAAAAAAAAATACGAACATAATCTAAAAATTTTCGATAATTAACGAAATATAGTTAAGTCACCGTGACAATAAGCGGAAGTAGTGGAAATATCAATGAAATTTTCTTCCGCTTTTTCACGTAAGTCGGGGATGAAAGTATAAAAACACTGAAACTGTTTTTTTTTTGTAAGGGATTCTTTGTGCTAAATTTCAAGTCAAGAGGAGGTTTTTTTCTTATAGTTACGGTTAGTGTTATGGCCATAATCTCATCTGGTGGTTAAGTTACGGTATGACCCAAGACGGTGAACACGCTAAGCCCAGTGGACGGACTGTCTCCTAAGGGCACCTGTAAGAATACACCTGTAGGTATTTGCAATGATGTCCTCACAATGTACTTACTCACCGAAAGCTCAAGCTCATTGCAGGTGGATTCGAACTCACTTTCATTATCATTAAAACTAAATGTATCTCGATCACTGCGAAAAACCAGCGTGAAACTCGATTTGAATTGTTACTAAATATTACAATTTAGCACTTGTACAAAAAGTGAGTTTCCAAATATCTCCGTCAGTCACATAATAATCGACAGTAGAAAATAAATGACTTTTATCTTACTTTTAAAGTTTATTTATTGTAAGGTATATTTTAAAATTTCTGAACATTGTTTCTTACACGACTATATATATATATATGTGTATTTGGGTGTGTATATGTTTATTGTTTTTCCCATAGCTCAGGCCGGAAACACCTTTCATCAGTCCACGCCCGGAAGTCAATCGATGGTATATCTTTGCACCTTACTAACTGGTTACTGGAACAAATGGTGAAAATTGAATTGAAAATGAGTACCAGAGAAAAGTTTAGTATATCGTCATACATACATCACCTTGTATCTTTAATAAATAAGAAACTTATATCAACGTATTACTGAGCAACGAGGTGACATCCGGTTACTACGTGGTTGTAACTTATTAGCTTTTTTTTTTCAGAATTCAATATAAATTAATTGAATACGTAGGAATAGAAGTCATGTCTCCATAATTGATCTCTATCGTACCATTTTCAAACAACAGTAATCAAATGAATAACCTATCGATCGTCACCACTGTCGTGAGTCCTCATACTTGTCGGCTGTAAACTGGCTGATTCCGAAACGCGACGAACGCAAGAATTTCTTTTTCGACCTTTCTGTATACATCTAGCCTGAGGAGGTTTTGCAGTCTCACAGGAATTCTGGATCGAGTTCACAACCAACGTTCAGTTCAGAGGTAACGAGCGCGAAAGTGTCGCAGTGAGCACGCCTCAGCCGTGACGCAATCTTTAATCAAAATAACCGTAGTAATCCTATTATCGAATTGATCAGGGTAAAGAATTCGAACAGAACAACTGGACTATACGAATTTATATGTGCAGAAGCCTACCACTCATCTACACCTGCCAACTATAGTGGATGTTGCATCAACTTTTTTAACGTAGATATAAAATATTTACGTACGCCTGTCCAGCTATTTGAACAAACATCCGAACCAGCGACACCCACGACGACCTCTCATTACGCAAAATTTCCCGGTGACCATGAAACCGCTTTGTCATTGCTTTTACTGGCTTCTGCTGTGGCACGTGTATTTTTATCAACGATAACATGTTTAACATATAATATGCATATCATTCATGTATTTTCCAAAACAACTGGCGTACGATATCGCGTGTTTGCCAGATAAACATTAATTTTTCAGCTGTTTACACAATTCCTTCAATAAAATTTACAGAGAATATAATTTAGTGGGCTAACTTGAGAAACGGAATTAATTATAATCGTACGTATGTATTATTTAAGTAATTTTAACGCGACCGCTTTTGCCATCCAATTTGCAAATAAGACTCCTTAAAATGTACCTGATATTATTTAGTATTGTTAATACTCAGGAATACGATAAATAGAATGGCAGCCCAGATTTCTTTGTCAGTCGTTATTTTTGACTGAATCAGGTCTTAATAAATTATTCTCCTGTTAACCGAGTACATAAGTAAATTTTCGGATTTAGTATACATTTTAACTTTGCCACAGCGATAAATAAATAAATAGTCTGGCAGATAGACAACGAAATTATCCTAGAAGAGTTTCTGTAAACATACTACACAAAATGTTACGCAGAAGGAAGTCTAACTTTAGTTTTCGTTGATCTAATCTTGAATTACAGTGTGTATCATGTCTCACCAACATTTAATAGTTCATATTGATTCTGCGAATTGATAAGCTCAGTACTACAATATTCTATTCCGTACGGGGATCAGAATTATCAGTTACAGTACTAGGTTGTGTCGATACGACCAACATAATTTCCCGAACCATATTGTGCGTGAGTGCCCAAACACTAGTTATACACATAAAAAGGGCGCAGAAATTCCTACCCGCGTCCAATTTTTAGGAACGCCTGCGGTTGTATTTCCGTGACGGTGTCACCAACATCGCATAATGTTCTGGCAATTGTCGCTCGCCTTATTTCATACAGCTGATCTGTAACAAAGTATTGTACATATATTTCTAAGGACATCAATGTACGCTGCATAATTTGCTTAACGATTTACGTCAACGTAGTAAATAGACTTGAAATCGTTGCTATAAATAAGAATCACTCTTTGTGGATGACTGTTCAGTGGACATCCTTTAAAAGCTTTTACTACAAAAGCAGATTGGTAACTTTCAATGAACCTCTTAGGTATGCAAATAGTATTTATATATTCACCCTTAATTTTTTTTGTATTTTTGTGCTGCATTGTACTTACTGCATCATTTCCTTGTGTTACTAACACTGTCTAATATATATATGAATTTCTATTGATGTCTGTGACGTCACCTTCAGAGGGTCCAGTCAGATAATTTGCGCTGCACTATATCAGTGTAGCTGTTATGCTGAGACTAGTACCAATTTATCCACCCATTAGGTTTTCTTTTTGACCTTATTCTTATGTTATGTTGATTAGTTATTTCAATTGATTTTTATTTTTAAATTTAATATTCTAATTTCAGTTTCTTTGTTTTAATTAGCATTTGCTTACCGCATTTAAAATTATGTGCGATAGCTCACTGGATCCGGAATGAAGCTTAAACATTGCGCCAAAAGAGTGTATTAGCTTATAAAAAATTGCAAAAGTTATAAACAGTTGCAGATGAAAAAAAGGCATTTCGTTTTCGCCAATAGTCAACAGTAAGTACACTAATAAAATTTTAGACAAATCAAAAAAAGTGGCTTTGGGAGGAGCCGAGCGAGCGCCGCTGCTGCATCGACGCGACGATACGTGACTCAAGACCTTTAAAGAGGGACTGGAATCACCATCTTCCGTCCGGGGTAAGGTCCAGATACATAATTCCTTACCCCGTCTATGTAGACGCTGGCTTCCGGTGGCGGGCCCCGACGAGGTCCATGCAACAGTGGAGTAAAAACAACAATGGACAGCTGAAACTATAGTTTTATCAATCAGAAGCAGAAATTCTTAATAAAAAGAAACTACTTTGCTACGGCCTAACGCTAACGCAACACAACACAACACAACTGATGTGCACGCGACGAACGCTCGGAACTAAGTGAGAGTATCGGCGGTCTAACTGCCGTTTTATAGGCAGTGGCTATAAGCAGTGATGAGGGTAGTTGTGTCGTCGTGGAGGACAATTGCTAACACGGCCTCTCCTGACCAAGTGTCGCCCTCGACACAAGCTCCGTGGCTGAAGCCTGGTCTGGTGCCGTTTTCATTGACTGACGAAGTCTCTGCCTCCAGTGACAGTGGACAGTGAATCACTAACAGTGATTCCTGAGCCTGGAATCAAACTGCTTCGACCGACAACAACGGCAGCTCCAAGATCTTGGTCTACATTTAGGGAAGGTACAGAGTAACCGGCCCCAAAGCGTGATGCGCTATTCTGTGGCTCGTGTGCAACCGTATTTTCATCAAACCCAGGCATTTTTCTTCGTAGATTCAGAGCTTTTATTCCAGCTAAGCTTCCAGTCGTTGCCACCATCCAGGCTGTGTATGCAAGTAAAACGCCAAGGCAGATATGCCTGAAGTCTAATGAACGCCAAGACCATGTTAGGTCTGTAGTTCATCGAACGCCAGGGCAATATGCCCGAAGTTCGGATAATGGAACGCCAAGGCCTTACGCCTGTAGTACAGATAATGAACGCCAAGGCTTTACGCCTGTAGTTCAGATAATGAACGCCAAGGCTTTACGCCTGTAGTTCAGATAATAAACGCCAAGGCTTTACGCCTGAAGTTTAGATAATGAACGCCAAGGCTTAAAGCCTGTAGTTCAGAACGCCAGGGCAATATGCCCGAAGTTCGGATAATGGAACGCCAAGGCCTTACGCCTGTAGTTCAGATAATGAACGCCAAGGCTTAAAGCCTTGTAGTTCAGAACGCCAAGACCATGTTAGGTCTTGTAGTTCAACGAACGCCAGGGCAATATGCCCGAAGTTCGGATAATTGAACGCCAAGGCCTTACGCCTGAAGTTTAGATAATGAACGCCAAGGCTTAAAGCCTGTAGTTCAGAACGCCAGGGCAATATGCCCGAAGTTCGGATAATGGAACGCCAAGGCCTTACGCCTGTAGTTCAGATAATGAACGCCAAGGCTTAAAGCCTTGTAGTTCAGAACGCCAAGACCATGTTAGGTCTTGTAGTTCAACGAACGCCAGGGCAATATGCCCGAAGTTCGGATAATTGAACGCCAAGGCCTTACGCCTGTAGTTCAGATAATGAACGCCAAGGCTTAAAGCCTGTAGTTCAGAACGCCAAGACCATGTTAGGTCTGTAGTTCAACGAACGCCAGGGCAATATGCCCGAATTCGGATAATTGAACGCCAAGGCCTTATGCCTGTAGTTCAGATAATGAACGCCAAGACCATGTTAGGTCTGTAGTTCAACGAACGCCAGGGCAAAATGCCCGAAGTTCGGATAATTGAACGCCAAGGCCTTACGCCTGTAGTTCAGATAATGAACGCCAAGGCTTAAAGCCTGTAGTTCAGAACGCCAAGACCATGTTAGGTCTGTAGTTCAACGAACGCCAGGGCAATATGCCCGAAGTTCGGATAATTGAACGCCAAGGCCTTACGCCTGTAGTTCAGATAATGAACGCCAAGGCTTAAAGCCTGTAGTTCAGAACGCCAAGACCATGTTAGGTCTGTAGTTCAACGAACGCCAGGGCAATATGCCCGAAGTTCGGATAATTGAACGCCAAGGCCTTACGCCTGTAGTTCAGATAACGAACGCCAAGGCTTAAAGCCTGTAGTTCAGATAATGGAACGCCAAGGCTAGATAAGCCTGTAGTTCCGATAACAAAAGCTTTTACATACCCTCAAAGAAGGCTGCACATAACTCAGGGCACCACTCGCCACGCCAAGGCACCATATACTGCGCCGCTGCTTGTGTAGTTTTTTTTTTTAAGCTCATATTGTTCATTTCGTAGAACCTTCACAACTCTGCCGAACGTTCTCAGGAACCGGTGAATTTACAAAGGCCTCGACCTTATGTGGGCTCGGCCTCACCTGACCCCGACTCAAAACCCGCCCGGAACACGTCTGGGTTTCCGGTGTGTACTGTCTGGACACGTTCAGTTGAGACGTCACCCCGACCTCAGTGGTATCACGCACGTTACTAATATCACAACGCACTATTTTCTACTACCACAGGAACGACGCCATAACCGACAATTCCGCGTGAAAACACTCGATCGGCTAGGCTACGTGACCGATACCGCGACCTATTATTACTAGAACGACGTTGCGATCTACGACTGGATCCGCCAGTCATATTTACTAAAACTACTTTGATCTGTGGGCTAGAAGTTACTTATCCCACGTCTGATTTTATCAATCAGAAGCAGAAATTCTTAATGAAAAGAAACTACTTTGCTACGGCCTAACGCTAACGCAACACAACACAACACAACTGATGTGCACGCGACGAACGCTCGGAACTAAGTGAGAGTATCGGCGGTCTAACTGCCGTTTTATAGGCAGTGGCTATAAGCAGTGATGAGGGTAGTTGTGTCGTCGTGGAGGACAATTGCTAACAATAGATTAAATGATATAATACTTACTCAAAGTGAAGGCATTCGGTCTTTCGGAATTTTCATACCAATGTCTATCAGACATTATGTTTCGACGTAATTGTTCTACAACCAAGCAATAGAATGTTGGAGGCACGTGACCACCGGGAATCAACTTCTCAAGCCACAGTCCGGCTAAAAGATCTATGTCCTCGACATCTTCATAATTAGATTTCAAGAGCTCAATTCTCTGAAAGAAAAGTTGTAATAATGAAATGATCGCTTCATGGATTTTTAGTAGGGAAACGTCTTACTAGGTCGCTACAAACTTAGCATTCAAAGTAGATTCATTGGGGGTTGAAAAATTGTGTTTTTTCTATTAGTTGGCCTAGTGAACATATATTACTGTTAAGGAGATATCGCAACCTAGATTTACACAAAATCACCATAATGATAAATTGAAGCGATGATAGCTCAGTAGTAGCGTGTAGGTGCACCGCATTATTGGACGTGAGTTCGAAACCAATTACTTACATTGAACTTGAGTCTTCGGTGATGGAAAACATCGTAAGCAAACCATAGCATAATTGTAGGGCTTTTTCTAACGACCACATGGCTATCTACTACCCTCAAGTTGAAAATCTACCGTCAAATACCATTAGTTGTGCTCCGGCAGCGTCACTTGGGAGCCAATGCGATTCCTCTTATGTTATGGACGTTCATGGTTGGCGTTGATCACTTACCATCAAGTGACACGCTTGCTCGTTTGCTTCCTATTCGATAAAAAAATAAATAATAATAGGCCTGCACTTTTCAAAGTGTTGTAACATAACTTTGCATTACCTTTAATACTTATAGTTATCTTACCTCAGGATCAAAAATTCCTCTCAAATCGTCCCAAGTCTTAATCGTTACTCCGAAACAGAACTGTCTGTATTTCACATAAGGCTGGAAACCGAAATATCTATTCTTCGCCATGTCAGTACTCATCAGATCTGCAGCGCGCTGATGGGGCCCTAACGCGATTTCAGCAAGCTAAAAAAAAAGGACAATAACTTATAATAGGTTCTTTATAACTGGTACCATATTTGTACCGGCCAAAAATAACCGGTACACGGGGATGGTATTGGACCAGAATAAGTCTTCCCAAATCAGACGCCTCGGGTTCTGAGTGTAGCGTTATACGTGGTTGCCGAGTCACCTATCCTAGCAAAAGTTAAGCTGCAAGCCCACTTACCTGGGTATTATTTATTGCTGCACCTTATAGCCTTTTAAATCTCACAAATCTACCAATCCGTAAAACCACACTCAAAACTTTCGTCCAGACGTTTCACTGGTATAGTGTAAGTCCTTTGCACTCTTATTAAAGCCTTATTAACATGAGCACAAACGAAAAATGGCAGCGATGAATTCTCAACTCACAAGCTCTGCCACCGCGGCACTAACGGTCAGGGTCTTCAAACCACAGTTGGACACAGCACTCGCGCGCGTAATTTGAGCTAGCTCATAGCCACTTTTACTATTATAGGGACCCTAAAAACCACGTATATTAAGGCCTAAAAATATTTTAAAACTAAACTTTAGATAATTGAATCTATTCTAAAAGAATTATAAGATTAAAATTGCCTGTGATATTTTAGTTTCTGATAACATGAAACTTAAACGAAAATTAAATTGCGTAAGTTTTATATAATAAATAGGTTTAAACATTTATGACCAACAATGAAAACTTGTGCTAGGTTGACGTTCCAACTCAGTTTCATTTATCAATTCATACCCCAAAAATAGTTAGGCCAAGTAAATTGGAAAATGATTTACCGTTCTGAATCTTTGACATCAGCTTGTTTAATTCATTTATTTAAGTAGAATCTACTATGCATATAAAAAAAAACTGTAGAAATGTCCTTTTTGTATGACGAAAATATTTCCGAAAAAAAAAATTGCGAAGGTGGTGAAGGATAATCAACAGAACCCATTACCATGATTTTTGGAATATCTGTCAGTTTATGTTTGTCTGTGCACGCATCACGGAAAATGAACGAAACTGATGTAGATAACTTTTATATGCAAAATTTGTACGCACCTTGGAGTATTACTTAGTTTTTGTTTCATCGCAATCGGTTCAGTCTATCAATGGATTTTAGATAATATGATTTAAAAATAACATATATTGTACTCTCATCTAAGCGACGCGTTTTAGTTTTCGACAACCACACGAAGTCACAAACACAGCTATATTAAAGAGTTTGGAAAACTCAAAAGTGCACGCCTCATAAGTTTTAAAGCGATGATAGCTCAGTGGTAGTATGCACGACTTCGCGTCATGGGACGTGGGTTTGAACCCAAGCACCTACAATGAGCTTGAGCTTTCGGTGAAGGAAAAGATCGTGAGGAAAGCATAGCATGGTGGCAGGGCTTTTTCTAATGCCCACCTGGGTAGCTACCACTCTGAAGTTGTAAACCTGCCGCCAAATACCAATAGGTGTGTTCCGGCAGCAGCACTTGAGAGCCAGTTCCTCCACAGGTTTAGCGTGTCTATCAACTTGGGCCGTATCGTCACTTAAGATCAGGTGAGGTTATGGCCATAACGCTAAACCTTAGGTATAAAAAAAATAAAAATAAAATAACAGTTAAACCGCATCGAATCCGACCGTGAAAAGTAATAGGGTTCTATTCCTAATTATACTGAAGCGTAAGAAAAAAAAGACTCGATTAGTAAAGTGTTATCGTGATAACATACTGGATCTTCACAGACACACGGACGTCCAAGACATAAATTTTTTAAACAATTTTATAACTAGTTTAAATAACAAAAATGGCATCAAAAATATCATATGTGTTAAAAATTGTATTTTTTTCTTGACACGTGTGTGTATATTATTTTACAAGTGCAATATATGATAAATAGAGACATTTTATAAGTTTGAAAAATCAGTTGTTTTGCGTGAAGTGACAGTAGTACCCACCTCACCGCTTCGCTTATGATGCCAGCAATTATTTTTAATTCTAAACATAATAAGCACTGTGTTTTGAAGACCTCTCTGAACTAATCCATTCCTCTCCATTCCACAATAGAACCACGCGTGTCGACTCATTTCAGTCAGACCGTGAAGTTGTGGAATCCTTTTCCTATCAGCGTGTTCCTTCCTTCCTATGATATGAGGTCGTTCACAACAGGCCAGCATGACAGTATTGACTGACAGTGAATTTAGATTCATTGTCAGTCGTTGCTGATTTCGATTGTACTATACTTATCATCAGGTGCAGGGCTGTCAGTAGGCTGCATAATATTAAAACAAAAATCTTTAACGGCACTTACGTCTGGATCAACAACATAGTCCTCGGCAGCACTTAATTGTCTGAAAGATCCTTGAGTCACGTAGTCAATATTATCGTCCACGTCGAAAAAACCAGTCCTGAGTGTCAAGTTCACAATCGGATACTGTCTAAGGTATACTCCGCGTTTGTCGTACATTCTGAAACGGAATTATAATCTTAGTATTCGAAATTACTGCGGACTGTTTAAAAATGTTATAAAGTATTGATCAAATACATGTTCGTTCAAAAAACTTGCTGGTCAAGTATCTAGTGCAGCAGAATATTAATTTGCTATCGCTGGTTCATGCCTGGTTGCTTTTTTAAAGAAACACGTCAAAGTGATGGCGCCGTAGCTGATGATAAGCACAGTTCGGGACAAAGACAACGACGTCATGTCGGCGTGCAGTGCTCTTAGCACCTATATATATACCGGTCATAATCCTGAAGTTCGACACGTCTAAACGTGCCACTATGGAGAAAGTCGAGATACAGTCAGACACAATCATCGTATTCGGTTACCCTATTTGTATATATCATCGAATTTAAGAATTTTGACTTTAATAAAACCGGATAACGAAGAAAAACGAGTGTGCTAAAGCACTAAAAACCACACAGCTGAAATAACACTTCTCTGGCTATGAAAATAAAGCGTGTAAAAAGAGAAAGAAAGTGTGTGTTCTTTCTCTTGCCCTTAACTTATGTCATCCTATCAACTTCCGTTCGCTTCGAGTCCGAAGTCACCTATAATGAGCTTCAGCTTTCGGCGAAAATCTGCCGCCAAATACCTATAGGTGTGTTCCGGCAGTTGCACTTGAGAGCCAGTCCCTCCACAGGTTTAGTGTGTTCACTAGCTTGGGCCACATCGTCAGATAAACCTTAACTATAAAAAAACTATTAGTTAGAGTATTTCTTTATAACTTGGTAATAGTACTTTGTTTGGGTATAACGATATAAGGATTTGGATATTGGATTGTCACATTGATAATATTAGTTTGGATCTCGTTGGTACAGAAGTCTGTCACACTATGCAAATAACAATTGGCCTTTATCATGAAAATGACCTAACTGATATAGAATGAACACTTACTTAATAAAACCTTCTTGTACAGTATGCAACCATCTCAAAGCATACGGAAATTCCAGGGAAAGTTGCGGAAGTATTTTAGGGTTGTAAATGTTTCTGAAACCTGGCGATGGAGAGATTACTTTTTCCCTTATAAGATTACCATAACCTGAAAGCAAATAAAACTATATCATCACAATATGAGTGACATATTTAACCAACTTTTACACAAGTCATAAAGAACTTCCCGTAGTAGAATGTGTAAATAGAGTTTTTTTTTTACAGTTAAAATTTACCGTGGATGGACTGGCTCTCAAGTGCAACTGCCGGAACACACCTATTGGTGTTTGGCGGCAAATTTAAAACTTGAGGGTGGTAGCTAGCCAGGCGGGCAATAGAAAAAGCCCTACCACTATTCTATGATTTCCTCACAATGTTTTCCTTTACCGAAAATTCAAGCTCACTGTAGGTGGATTCGAACTCACGTCCCTTGACGTGAAGTCGTACACACTACCACTGAGTTGACATCGCTTCATACTTTATTGGAATGGAGATGCATACTTTATGGTAAGTTATTTTATAGGCACTCAAACAAGATTCTAGGCTGTAGGAAGATAGCTGTTTTGAAGAGATCTGTCGACAGGAAGTCTGCTAGCAAACAAGACAGTACACATGAGTAGATATGAAAAATATATTGTATTGTCTACTACCATTTACTGCACACCTCATATATGAAACGGGTGAGATTGCGTTCGACTCTCGACACTTCAAGATCAAACAGGTTTTTACTGTTTAACTGCCACTACCACAACCAATTTGCATTTATACGATAACTAGCTTTCAGGTTGTTTTCGTTATCGTACAACAAGCTAGTAAATATCCTGAACAGGAATAGCTACGTGGTTATTTTATACGCGGTCGGAGTGGGATGGAGAGATATACCATTAAAATTTATATAACCTACAAAAAGATCTTGGCCTGTCGAGGGCAGCATAAGTTGTATATAAGAGCGTATATTAGTCTCTTAAGCTGCGCTAGCAGGCTCCTACCAGGAAGGGCGACAAGAGTAGTGAAGGTGGGTTGATGCGTGTCGGAAAGTGACCCCTTAAACCTACACCCATTTCATTTGCCACACGATGTACCCGGTACCCGCATAGGTAATCCATGTGTAGCTAGAAGTTCCTCTTATTTTAGATGAAATCCCGGGTGGAACAATTGTTCACAAATTACATAGAATAATAATTAAAAAAAAAAGATAATTGGACCTTGAAATTTTGAAATCTCTATTTCAACAATAACTCTATCTGTATGATAGACGGTAAGAGTTTCAAGCAATATCCGAGAAACCGGATTGCGATGACTATGACAAGCAATGATGTATACCCAATGTAGGCAATGCAGACAATACTAGTGAAGTTAAAAGACAAGATGTTCATGTAAGCAATAGCTGGATTATGCCGTACTTTCCAATTTAGTCGAAGGCTTATGGGAGCACATCAATGTGGAATACTTTAACGTCGTCAAATCAATAAATAGAAATTCAAAATTAGTTAACAAAGGCAGTTATATGGTCATTTTTGCTGTAACAAATGCAAATGACGATGTATCTCACTATCAACCAACATTACTAACATGAATTTGCAATGTAACGATACTGGCTGTAAAAAGTCTAATGAATAACGTCAAAGAAGCAACGGTCAAGGTAAAATATAAAGCAAAGGTTGTCTAGATTTCGCGTATACAAATAATTTCCACGGATTTGTCATTCGATTTTAAGGAATCCAAATTTCTCGCGTGACCAGTCGTTAGAAATATGCGTATTCAACTTGAAATTTTCAGGATTCGTGAAGGGACGAATTGATAGCGCGTCGGATAAAAAAAATTTACGCATCACAAAAAAAAACATAATATATCAATAAGCATCATATTACCCATTTTAAAATTTAATATAATTTAAAGAAATTTAATTAATTGGAGTTAAAAACAAATTTCATGCAATAACCAAAAGAAATGAGAAACGGAAACAATGTCAGATATAGACAATTCTATTGATCTTAACGTATTGAAGTTGGAAGGTTGATTGGAATGATTATAGCTAATCAAAATAAAATAAAAAAAGTAGAAAGCGGTCAAACCGTTTTTGAGTATTGGTGAACAACAACATTGGTGAACAAGAACATCGATTACAGGTGATACAAAGTTCACCGAGTCGGTTAGTTATAATTTTTTTATTAAGATTTATTTATATGATGAAATTTAATTAAATAATCCATACCCATCCACGCTGGTAGAAGTTCGTAGAATATGATTTGTTGTCCGATAGCAATATTTATGTCCTTAGCAGTAGTAAACAATAGCTCGTCACCCCAACAAGGGTTGATTCTGGCCAAATTTTCAGCAATGATATTATGCTGTCTCCAGAACCAGACAGACATTAAGTTAATACCGGCTAGTGTGTTAGGTCCGTCTTCAGCTGTGAACACGAAAATTTAAATAGATACACCGTTACTTTATTATATTCAAACCTGATGTTCAATGATGATGTGTTGACAGATGATAATAAAGGCTCATAGACATAACTCTTCTATGCTGACAAAAATATACATGTACATACCGGCCGTAATATATTTCAAAGGGGATTAGTTTTGCATTATCATTTTGATTTTGAGGATGATTTGTTGTAAGAATATATGTCTTATGCGTTGACACACTTTGACTTACACATGAATATTATTTCCTAATAAAGTTGTTGTATAATTTGCATGGTTCATCATTTTTTACTGTGTTCTTAAAGTCGAGTAATGAGATTTTGATTGTTGAAAACCGTTACAAATTTGCCACCAAATACCAATATGTGTGTTCCGGCAGCTGCACTTGAGAGACAGTTCATCCACAGGTTTAGCGTGTCCACCAACTTGGGCCGTATCGTGACTTAAGACCGATCAGATGAGATCATGGCCGTAACGCTAAACTTTAAATATATTTAAAAAATCTTCTAATGATTCCGGTCAAAGTTTAGTACAATTTTTACAAATCTTTATTTACTTTATTATATAAATTCACCGTCATTCTAATTTCAACATTGACTAGTTGGAAGTTACAATTGTCGTAGTAATTTTCTATTCAAATATTAACGCACTTAGTAGTGATAAATAAATAACTTCACTAAGTTACAAAATCAAGTTATTGTGGAGATATTAGTCAGGCATGTTATCGTTTTTATTATAATTCATAAGCTTACGTTATTTTGCTTTGTGCTTTGTTAGTGGTATTTTGCGTGACATTGCTTTGCAAACTATGTATTAATGAAACAAATTATAACGATGACCATGGTGTGATACGCACCATAATACTCTGTAGACATTTTAACAAACCTGTCGCCAACATGTTACTGTCATACTAACCCAAAAAATCTGCAAGGCGTTCCATTATCGTACGTAACATTGACATAATTGCTGTTGGATTGTCGAGGACAGCCTGCGTCAACTATATTGGCATCATGAAACAACAAAAGTACTCACGTGTTAAGTGACATCTGGTTTCACGGGGCTTCTGATTCAATAAGCAGACGTTGTTCTGTGTTTTGTAACTCGGAGGCCAAACTCTCCCGTTGGAAAACTCGACCTTCAGTAATCCTCCTACAAACTGCCTTCCCCTGTGCAGGCTGTTCTTAGGCCCACTGCCGTATACTACTGACAAATCTATCAACGGGGTTGATGACACTATCTGAGAATGAATGTTGTTGATGTTTAGAGTTTATAACAAAGGCAAATGTGATGTGTGGAAAGATTAAAAAAATCGGTTTTAGCGATAGAATTGTATTATAGCAACGGAGTTGTCACCACAACCTTGTTCGGTTTGATGCTTCCTTTTTTATCGTAGGACAAAGTGATTACACTGTAATATTAAGTACTCCATTAGGATTCCTGGCAGGTTTTCCGGCTTGGAAACTTGCCGGCAGCTCAATATATAATGGTTGATCATGAGGCAATAAAGTTAAGTAAAGGCACTATTCTAGGCTTATTATATTGTGATCGCAACTCACCATACCGCTTGATTGCAACGCTGATATACACAGGCTAATCCCAGAACACTCTTTACCTAAGCATTCTAATATAGGCTTATTAGTACTTGCGATCCAGTTAAACATAGCTTTACGGCCTTAATGTCATCTGATTTTAATTGACAATACGGCTCAATTTGGTAGACATGCTGAACCTGTGGATGAACTGGCTTTCAAGTGCAACTGCTGGAACACACGTATTGGTATTTGGCGGCAGATTTTCAACTTGAGGGTGGTAGCTAGCCAGGCGGGTATCAGAAAAAGCCCTACCACCATGCTATGATTTTCTCACGATATTTTCCTTCACCACAAGCTCAAACTCATTGTAGGTGGATATGAACTCACGTCCCTTGACACGAAGTTGTACACACTACCACTTTAAATCATCATATTAATATATAAACAGAAAGTTAGTTAAGCCTAAATGGCAGAAAGTATAATCATTAGCTATTTATAAAATCCCATGAATAATTAATGTTACAGATTTAATTTTCGTTTTGATAATGTAAGATTTACTTGTATCAAATATACTTAAGTTATCCTTGATAATTTTGCCACAATAAGATAATGGAAAAAGCATTTACAAAATTGCGCGACAACTAATAATTTTTTTAAGTTTAAGTTCTACTAAAAAGAACACTCACTCTGCTAGGGTGTGTAATATTTTTAATGCAACCTCTGCTTTGGAAAGTCTCTGGCCTCGTCAAGTTCAAACATCTGACATCAGAAAAGCGATGCACTGGATCATCATCTGGCACTTTGAGCGGGATACAGTCGCGATCTGTCTTACCCTTTGGCAAACAACAGTAGGGCTTCCAGACGATGTAGTTCACTGAAATAATTTAAGCCTCGTACAATTTAGGTCCGGCGTTGATTTTTAAATGCTAAAGTTCTTAAACTACGAAGATGCTTAGATGCTAAAGATGATAAATTAAAAACCTTTTTACTAACGCCGATTTAATTACTACACCAGCCTATATTGATACAGAAGGAATTTGAAAGTGATCATGAATAGTCCATTTAAATCACACGCTAAAAAAAACATTGTAAACTAAGAGGACTCATTATAGGTAGATAAACTTTGAATTTCAGGCTTGCGTTACATTTAAACGATGATGTAAGACTTGCAAATGTGATGTTTTAAGCTATATTAGTTAGTATTTGCTGTTTGTAGTACATATAATAGTAGACCGTAGCTTTGTGCGCTCGACTGAGGTCAATTTTAAGAGTTAAACAAAAACAAAACAGATAACTTATATAGACTCTAAAGTAGCATAGTTACCAGTATCATGAAGGGAGGCGATATCACTCGATAGCAGTATCCAGCCGTAAGTGGAAAGGTATGTGAACTTATTGCTTGGTACGTGACCCACCGCGAGGAATTGTGTCCGTAAGTACCTCGGAAGAGGCATGTCGTTTCCGCTTTTCGCTTTCCTTGGCTCGTCTCCTAAAACGTTGGGATCAATCTGTTAGCTTGTTATAATTAAAAAAATCTTTATTCCATACAAGTTTCAAGTACATAGATATATTTATTTTTCCGACAGCAGCCCAAACCGAGTTTCGGCCATTCTGGCACCCTTGCGCTCGCTACCTCGGAGCTGAATACCTTTAGCACTCGCCTCAAAAAGTTCGGTGAAGCTCTCAAATATCTTAGGGCTAACAGAGAATGTCGGTTAAAAAAAAAAACAACTGTCGTTTCCACTTATTTAGCGATGACCACATACACTATAGTGAAGTGATGAGGGTTATTCATCGTTGATTTACCAACTTCCGGGACTCATGAATACTGCTGACTCCCTGATGGATTTCCTTTCTTTCAGCTGGTATTCATTGTTGTTTGTAGATTACAATGTACTTACTATAAGCTAAAGAGATATGAAAATGTATGAGGTGATAAAAGCTCTTATGAGGAAAGAGATATTATCCTCGAAGAATTCCAAACGGACATTTTACATTGCCGCAATGTACATATAGGTATCGATCGCTATCACTTACAAAATACACTATAAAAATGGAATCCCAACATTCGTACACCGTAATCGTACGTTCATTGCTAAAATAGTAGAATCCATTAGCCATGTAAGAGCGAGACATCTAGTGTCTTAATTTATTTCTCACTCTCTCTCTCTAGTAGAATAAGTCGCTGTAGCCGAAATCGGCAAGTATGATGATGATAGGTACTCCGAAAGTAGCATTTGAGAACCAGTTACTTGGGTCACATCTTTATTTGCGATAGGGCGAAATTGTGCCCTAGAGGTAAACATATAAAGTAGAACATACCGTTGATGAAACTAGTTGGTAAGACGTTGCGAATGGGTGTATGCGTTGCCCCTCGCGTCGGGTATTCGAGGTTATTACACGTTCCGTCACTCCTTCTGCCTTCGTAAGGATCACAAGGTTCAGCCTCAGTCACACACCAACTGGATAACGAATAAAATGATAATGGTCACAACATGGCAATTCAGAAGTTTTCATTTAGATTAAACTACAACAATGTGCACACATAAAAAAAATCTAAGTAGAACTGTAGTAGAAGGAGAAATGTAGAACTTAGTTTTCGTTATCGAAAACTAAAAACGTTTCTTTAAATTTTTGGTAATACTTATGGTTATGAGTTATGACAATAAGCGAAGGTGATTTAAAACAAATAAATATCCGATTTAAAATAACATGAATAATGTTTGGAAAATCCAAAAGTGTACGCCTGATAACGTTATTATAATTGACTGAAATAAATTTGTCATATTAAACAGGAGGAAAACGGATGTCATTTAGAGTAAAAAAAAATGTTCTTATTACATTAAGTTTTTGGGTGTTTATTACACACACAGAGACATTTGGAAGTCCACAAACATTATTTTCAATAAGAATTTGTAGTATATCCTCACTACTATTATAAATGAGAATGTAAGTTTCTTTGTCACGCTTTCACGCGAAATCTACTTAACCGATCGTCATGAATCTTTGTACACATATTATTCTTGGAGGTATTGTAAGTAACATGGATACCATTTATTGTTTTTTTTTAAGAAAGATAAAAAAAATTGTTGGGCAAAAAATCTTAAAATCTGACTACTTTAACGCCGTCTAACATTCCAGAGTATAGGTGATACGAAGTTCACCCGATCAGCTAGTAATGAAATAAATGAGTTTAAAAATCATTTAGCGTGATAGTGAAGTGTTTCTCGGGATAATAAAACATTAGCATTGCCGTAATATCACAAAAGATTTAAAATAATGATCATTGAAGCCTCGAAAATTGCTCGTTCTTGGAGTGTTGAGAATAATGCACGACCTCAAACGCAGGCATACATTGTAAAAATTAAATCAATATTTACAGCAATTTTGAATAATGCCAAAGCGATATTAATAGCATTTGTACTCACAAAGTGGTGTTAGATTTATCATGGCGTTTCACTTCTTCCGTACTAATAGGCGTTCCGTAGTAAGCATCATAGAATATTCCGCAGTGAATTCCGCGTAACATGAATAAAAGTATCATTAAATTTAACATCGTACTGAAATCAACTCTAAAATTATGTTAAAAACCAATATTATAGTTCATCTATTTAATTTAAATTGATGATTCTAACTTTGATGCTGCCTATTTTCTATGCGTACGATCGCTTACAGCATAATTCTGGCAATGACCGATCTGTCGCGGTTTCCAGCTTCTATGATCGCGAGTTGTAAAATATAACAGGTTTTTGTTTAACTATTATAATTTATAAAAAGGCAGATCGACAACTGAACCATCGATTTGAGAGACCGGAAGCAGCGAAACTTGAAAAGAAATACTGTTAGTTTTAGTTATACAGTCCCAGTTTTGGTGAAGATGGAAAAAAAACTAAATTCCAATAACTTGCGTCTCTAGTTCAGGTATTGAAACTCTTTATTTGGTGCTAGAAGTTACTCAGTAATTAGAGGAGCTGTAGAAAATTACTCACTGTTTTAATATGGATACAGTGTTATCTTGGTGGTAGGGTTTTTTCTGATGCCCTCCTGGCTAGTTACCACCCACAAGTGTGTTCCGGCAGTTGCACTCGAGAGCCAGTGCCTACAATAAAGGCTGGCAACGCACCTGGGTTTCCTCTGGCGTTGTGAGTGTGCGTGGGCGGCGGTGATCATTTACCATCAGATGACACACTCACTCGTTTGCCCGCTACTACATAAATGTTTATTGATAATCCCGAATCGTTTGGGACTCGAAGGAAACTGGAGTCAATACGTTTACTAAATTCATTGAGAAATTAATTTTCAGTCTCTACTAATTAACAGAATGTAGGAGACAGGATGAGTAACTCATGCATGTTTTCAATCGAAAATATGTCAAACAAGATGCATTTTATTAAGGTTCAATAGACTGCCAAAGTAGTGCTATTGTAGTGCAAAAGTGAGACCTGAATTTAACGATGGTATATGAATTGAATGAAGAATCCCGTAGCAAATTACAAGAGTATGAATTAATGAAGTTACAGTTAGTAGAGTCAATTTTTTATCATTATCATTACAGAGTTTGTGTCAGTGGATAGAACATCTCATCACAACTACATACTACAAATAATTCCTTAGCGTAATGCCGATGTCATTAAAATCATAAATTATTTTGGCTTCTGTCGATATTGGTCGAGTCCGTAGCATACACCTAAATTGTAACTATGTTGTATATATGTGGTCTTAGAGATAATTTACGGGACATTTCATTGTAATACAATATACATCTGCTTCTAAATTATGCATAAGACAATTTGACGTGTCACTTCTTTAAAAAAATAAAAAATTAATAGAGTATGCCAAGAACGAATTAAATGGAGTAGTTGTAAATAGTACGTCATTAAAAAAAAAGGATTAAATATATTATGTAAATTAAAGAAATCATATCTTATAATTTTTTGGTCTTATTTTGAAATGAAGAAGTATGCTTCTTTATACTTAAGGTTTGTCGTTATGGTTGTAATCTCACCTGATCTTAAGTGACGATACGGCCCAAGTTGGTAGGCACGCTAAACCTGTGGAGGGAATGGCTCTCAAGTGCAACTGCCGGAACATACCTATTAGTATTTGGCGGCAGATTTTCAACTTGAGGGCATTAAAAAAAGCCTCACCACCATGCTATGTTTTCCTTCACCGAAACTTCAAGCTCATTGTAGGCAGTAGGATTCGAAAGCACGTCCCTTGACGCGAAGTCGTACACACTACCACTGAGATATCATCGCATATACTACAGTAACGTCAACTTTATTGTCTATTTTGTCAATCTAAGAATCAATAAATTTATATTAAGTATACAACATTTTTTTGTGCAATAAAACTTGTTTGAGTTCAACGACTGATTATGCAAATTTTTATATCACCGTCAAAACAGGACATTTATGTATAACGGTAATTTAAAAGTTCATTGACTCTTGATTAAAATTTATTTCTCCCATCGTTCCAAATTCCTTAGATCGAACTATGGAGTAAACCTCACCAGATAGCTATGATATTTTTTTATACCCTGATTGTGCCAAGCAGGCATCCGGTCTATTCTTGTTTTGACGTGTGTAAAATACGTTTATCTATCTCCCTAACTCATTCGTCAGGCAGATTACGGTCCGATCTGAACCAGTGCTACCTACTTACATTATTTTCTAGAAACTTCAAACTGCTAGTAACGTATTGTTACATACACACATCTAATCCTTTACAAACCTGTAGACTTCCTTTTTGTACGACCATATATAGCGATGATAGATCAGTAGTAGCGTGTACGACTTCGCATCAAGGGACGTGAGTTCGAATCCAAGCACCTACAATGAACTTGAGCTTTCGGTGAAGGAAAACATCGTGAGGAAACTATAGCATGGTGGTAAGGCTTTTTATAATACCTGCCTGACCAGCTACCACGCTCAAGTTGAAAATCCGCCGCCAAATATCAGTAGGTGTGTTCCGGCAGCTGTACTTGAGAGCCAGATCCTCCACAGGTTAGCGTGTTTACCAAATTGGGCCGTATCGTCACTTAAAATCAGGTGAGATAATAGCCAAAATGCTAAACCATAAGTATAAAAAAAAATACTATAGTTTAGTGACAACATATGACGGTAACTCATTACATATTATTCGAATTTGGACTATCTATGATCATTTAGGACCATTTAGGACGCAGTCCTTCACAATGCAGCACCAACAATACACTACCTCTTTGGCGGATGCGCATATATGTGCGCGTGCAACGTTAAGGACCGTTATAAATGCAGAAGTATGCTGTTAGTAAGCTACGTTACTCCCAAAAATATAGTTGTAAGCTGTTATTATAGCACGCTACTCCTAAAAATTACTGACAGACATGCGAAATTGGTTCTCGACCTCATGTCAACTAGGGAGAGAATGTAGAGCCACCGTGTGGAATTTAGTGAACCATACTGGTTCACACCAATCCAGTTTTATACACTCCCTATTCAAATTGTCTAGATAAGCACGCACGAGTTTTGAAGCGATGATAGCTCAGTGGTAGTGTGTACGACATTGCGTCGAAGGACGTGGGTTCGAACCCAAGCACCTACAATGAGCTTGAGCTTTCGGTGAAGGAAAACATCGTAAGGAAACCATAGCATGGTGGTAGGGCTTTTTCTAATGCCCGCCTGGGTAGCTACCACCCTCTAGTTGTGAACCTGCCGCCAAATACCAATAGGTGTGTTCCGGCAGCAGCACTTGAGAGCCAGTTCCTCCACAGGTTTAGCGTGTCTACCAACTTGGGCCGTGTCGTCACTTAAGATCAGGTGAGATTATGGCCATAAGGCTAAACCTTAGTATAAAAAAAAAAAAAAAAAAAAAAACGAGTCTGCAATTGGATAAAAAATAAGTGTCCAGTGTATGAAGATACATTCTCTACTACGAGCTAGCGGTACCCAACGGTATCTAATATTTGTCACAGCTCTGTATTTCAACGGTAGTAAATTGTAATGGGTTCAAATTCAGGAATTACTGTCATTTGTTATTTGTCCTAACAGTGATATTATATGATATATAATGCGACATAGTTATGTAGATGAAGACGATAATATACATAAAAATCATTTTAGAACTCTGTGAGCTCAGTAGTACGATGTTTAGACATCATGACGAGTGACGTGAGTTCGATTTCTTTGAACAAGCCTGGATTTAAAACAAAGAAAAGTTGAGTGACGGAACCGCTGTGTAGTGATAGGATATGTTCAAATTAGTGTGGCAATGGTGTGTTTCAAGATCGATTCTCTTCATTAGGCTTGGCGTGTTCACCATCTCGCACCACATCGTCACATAATATGAGAATGTGACTTAATGCTATTCTTATATGAATAAAAATTCCATCGTCAATACGACCTCATCCATAGAAACACTATACGTGTTTATACACTCAATCTTACACATTTATGTAATCCAGTAGCTCTATCTGATCTTTCAATTGTAGCCTCCAGTATGATGATTAATGTTATTAATAATGTTGGAGTATTTTTAGTTATAAGTGCTAAAATTTTAACTGCTATATCTATAAAATCCGTAAGAGGTACTTTGTAGGTATACTCGCACAGGCCCAACATACTGTTACACGGTCTTTTAGATAAGCATATTTAATAAAGATTCTCATATCGCACATTTTATGTTTTTTTTTTTTCGAAGGGACCTACACTGTTAGCCTGAGGGGCTTTTACAGCTTCACCACTCGCGCAAGGGTGTCCCAAGTAACCGAACATCGGCTTGGGCTGTTACAAAAACGGGTAAGAGAAATTCGAACGCGCTACTAGCTATTAATAAAAATAAAAATAGAAAGAGTGATTGTACTGTGTCACTTTATACAAACCTAACTGGCGGTGCCTGAGACAACTGCCTAATTAAAAGAACTAAGTTCGAATCTAACTGATCCCCTTCGGGATCTGAAAACTAAATTTGATTTGTACTGTGCCAGGGCAGGTGAGGCAAGACTGTAGTGTGTTCGCTCATTTTATGCCGTCTATAGAATTCTTGTAATTTTTCACTTTGTCTGATGCAGCAGTATTCTGGATCAGCACACGCGCTAAACTTTGGTATGTTAAAATTTAAATGAAGTTCGACAAACATAGAAATATTTTCCCAAAGTAGCATAATTGTGAGAAAAATACAAACGATTTGTTTTACTAGTTAATCTACCTAAAGAGTGGGCAAATAAGGCATACAACAGCGAAACTTGCTTAGAATATTTATTTATTTATTTAAAAAAATCAGCAGTAATTAAATTTTTATTTGACAAATAGTCATTATCATATTGGTTTAGCCAAGAGAGATTCCAATCACGTAAAATAATTTACAAAAAGAAAATGCATACCTAACAAAAGCGTTATCTCAAAAATATACTATTAAAATTTATTTAAATACACGAAGCTATATTGTTATTATTAGTTACTTTCTCAGGCCAGTTATAATTGTAAGAATTAATAAGATATCAATAATAATACAAAATAGCCAGTTTGTTCTGTATTATTGTTTTATTATAATTTAATATTTAACTCCATCAGCCATTTTTGGACGTCATAGATAACAAAGGTTATCTAATTTCAGCTGATCTTAAGTAACGATACGGCCCAAGTTGGTAGACACGCTAAACCTGTGGACGAAATTGGCTCTAAGGAGCAACTGCCGGAACACACCTATTGGTATTTGGCGGGTGATTTTCTACTTGAGGTTGGTAGCTACGCAGGCAGGCATTAAAAAAGCCCGATCGCCATGCTTGTATGGTTTTCTCACGACGTTTTCCTTCACCGAAAGCTCAAGCTCATTGTAGGTTATTTCGAACTCACATCCGTTGACGCGAAGTCCTTACACACTACCACTGAGCTATCATCGCTTCATCTTTATATTGGGAATTCTTCTATAATATATCGAATTGATTTCGTTCAGTCACAATGCGATGAATAAACCTAGTCTCATTGGTATTTAAATTCAACGTACCGCTTGTGCCAGTACTCAATCTCTTCTGATTGCACCAATCACTTCTTGGTAGTTCTAAATACTTTAATTTATCACATAAAATGATATTACATTTTGCCTCGCCTGACTTTGACGCTTGCCAAGTTTTTTGGCAGTCGCTTCTTACGCTGAAGTTCGTATTGGTTAATTCCGGAACAGTTTTGTAAGATTGATGTCTATGGTATGAAGGTAAAAGTCTCTTGGTGCACTTGCAGACCAGCGCCTTTTTACTACTTTATTAATTATGAAGCACCAGTACATACACAGTACAGTACAGTACATATTTATTTGATATAAAACAAAACAAAAAAAAAAAAAATATAAGTGTATTTCCATGTTGTGCTATTTCTTCCATGGCTCAGAATAGGTGCATTTTTCATCAGTCCATGCTTGGTAATCAATCGATGGTATATATTTGCAGCTTCTCAATTGATTTCTGTAATGTGTTATTGAATACAGAATTAAAAGTTATATCAATGAGAAATGTGTTTAGAAAGAAAAATACTGAATAACTCACAAAATTATTTTACCATAACGAGATACATTATATCAAAGAAACCAAGATACGTCTACAGTAAGAGTAAGGGCATTTATGGTAAAAACATTTGCAGGCACCAGAATTATGATAAAAATATTTTATTTCAACCTACGTTTCAGGAATAATCTATGTATATTTTACGTAGTTAAGGTTTAGCGTTATGATCATAATCTCACCTGATCTTAAGTGACGATACGGCCCAAGTTGTTAGACAAGCTAAGCCTGTCGAGGGACTGGCTCTCAAGTGCAACTACCAGAACACACCTATTAATATTTGGCCGCAAATTTTCAACTTGAGGATGGTAGGTATTATAAAAAGTCAGGCGGGTATTATAAAAAGCCCTACCACCGTGCTCTATGGTTTCCTCTCGATGTTTTTCCTCACCGGAAGCTCAATCTCATTGTAGGTGGTTGGATCCGAACTCACCTCCAATGACGCGGCAATCCTATACACTACCTACATAAAACATACAACATAGCATGTCACTAAAAATTAATAAGAAAAATATGTTTTTCAAGGCCATTCGATCTAACGCTGAGCTTGGCTTGGACCTTAGTTACCAGATAGTTAATATTTACAAGTACTTTGACCTCACTCCTCTACGTCCATTGGGAATATGTCCCTAAGTAATATTCCTTAAATATATCACATATCTAGTCTTAAGAGTATGACTGTAAAGGAAACCTAAGGTAGAAAGAGACTCTTACTTTGGTCCAATTATTAAAAACGCTTGTGGCTGTATTTCTCTTACGGTGTCTCCAACATCGCACAAGGTTCTAGCTATAGTCATTTTTCGTATTTCATACAGTTGATCTGAAAATGATGTACGATTTAATTTATTTCTGAATAACGTTTTACAAATCTACAAATCGTTTAATGTCGATCGAAAGCTTGTTTGCATGTACAGAAGATGGAATATAATAAAAAAAAAAACATAATTCTATTACTGCGTCATGGTAGGTTACGACACTTGTGTCCAACTAGATCGCGGCCACATACGCCAAGTATAACTCCCGCAATAAAGTGACGCTAAAAGGTAAAACGACTTCGAGTAGTCCGGTGGTGAAATGGGAAATTAGTAAATGTAGTTCCTGTAGCATTCACCTAAGTGCCTTCGGTAAAAAATTGAAAGGCAAGTGACTTGAAGCGATGATAGCTCAGTGGTAGTGTGTACGACTTCGCGTCAAGGTACGTGAGTTCGAATCCAACCACCTACAATGAGCTTGAGCTTTCGGTGAAGGAAAACACCGTGAGGAAACCTTAGCATGGTGGTAAGGTTTTTTCTAATGCCCGCCTGGCTAGCTAACACCCTCAAGTTGAAAATCCGCCGCCAAATACCAATAGGTGTGTTCCGGCAGCTGCACTTGCGAGCCAGATCCTCCATAGGTTTAGCGTGTTTACCAACTTGGGTCGTATCGTCACTTAAGATCAGGTGAGATTATGGCAACAGCACTAAACCTTAAGTATAAAAAAAACGATGCTGTAGGTCATGCATTTTAGCATCTGTCAGCAAGTCGTCACAAATTAGCCTTTTAGTTTTCGTCAATCGATAGTCTACTGCTGCCAGACACTTGGCAAACCCGTCAAAGCTCCACACATGGCCTTATTTACGCTAAGTTGCAACGATGCCAAATATCAAACGTATCATTAAAATTCGATCTAATTAAATTTAAAAAAAAATGTAGTAAAAAATTACAGCACAACTGCAACAACATTAGCATGAAATTCAAAATAATGAAAACAAAAAAGGAAATGTACTATGAAAATTAAGTTAAATTACAAACACTTATGCAATTCAATTTTTTATACTTCACTCTCTGTTTGGATTCATTTCTTAAATGGAGTAACCGAGTGATTAAAAATGTCAATACCGTTAATATATAAATTACAAAAGTTATATACTCTAAATGAAAATGTATTGAACACGAAAATTGATTCAAAATGGAATTGATCTACAAACCGCCAACTAGTAAATAACGTAAAGATATACGACATCAGACTATTGGCGAGCTTTTCAGACGAGAGCATAATGGAAATTACAATTTTAACTACGAATGTCTATTTAGAGTATTTTAAAATATATTTTAATTACGCTTACCTAAAGTAAAGGAATTCGGTCTTTCCGAATTTTCATACCAGTGTCTATCGGCCATTATATTTCGGACCAACTGTTCGATGACTAAGCAAAAGAAAGTTTGCGGTACATGGCCACCGGGAATCAACTTTTCGAGCCATATTCCGGCTAACAGATCTATATCCTCAACGTCTTCGTAAGCGGATTTCAAGATTTCAATTCTCTGAAATAATAGATATGTAATTTTAATATAAACTCCTGTATATCCTGGTACACGGTTTCCTGAAATTACCCTAATTATTTTCTAGTCTTTAATATTTATTATTATTATATTTAATAGTGTATATGCATTAACTACATTCGCGGTAATTTGGGCAATTGAAATAATATTCTATTGTGTCGCAAAAAAGAATGATTTTTCGAAAATGCATTTTTTTTATATGTCAGGTTTATCATTATGACCATAATCTCAACTAATCATAAGTGACGATACGGCCCAAGATGATAGACACGCTAAACATGTGGATTGAACTGGCTCTCAAGTGCAGCTGCCGGAACACACCTATTGGTATTTAGCGGCAGATTTTCAACTTGAGGCTGGTTGCTAGCCAGGCAGGCATTAGAAAAAGCCCTACTACCATGCTATAGTTTCCTTGTGATATTTTCCTTGACCGAAAACTCAAGCTCATTCTAGGTGGATTCAAACTCACGTCCTTTGACGCGAAGTCGTTCACACTACCTCTAAGCCATCATCGATTCATAACAATAGTATATATATAATTTGAAATTAATATATATTCTCCATACAAACATTGGTAACAATAGGTAGCCTATGTCTTCGTCCGATCTCCACTCTATCTCTATATGCTAATTTATCGAAATTGGTTCAGCGATGTAAACGTAAGAAGATTACAAATATAAATTAAAAAATATTACCTACAAAATATACTTACTTCAGGGTCGATAAGGCCTATCAAATCGTCCCAAGTTTTAATAACTCTTCCGAAACAAATATGTATATATTTTACGTACGGTTGGAAGCCAAAATATCTATTCTTTGCCATGTCGGTACTCATTACATCTGCAGCTCTCTGAAGAGGTCCGAAAGCGATTTCCGCCAACTTTTAGCAAATATAATAACCAATATTAATAAAATAATAATATCAAGTGCATATATATATGTGTATACGTGAGAAGTTACAGTAATAAACAATATAGTTTTAGCTGAGTTTTGCTCGTAACTACGCTAGTGTTTTGTATTTTTTTTTTTCTAAATGTTGGTCATCAAGTAGATCCAAAAGTTTTTTTTCTTATTCTTAAGGCTTTAGCGTTATGGTCAGCTTAAGGGACGATATGGCCCAAGTTGGTAGACACGCTAAACCTGTGGAGGGACTGGCTCTCAAGTGCAACTGCCGGAACACACCTATTTGTATGGTATTTGGCGGCAGATTTTTAACTTGAGGATGGTTGCCAGTCAGGCGGACATTAGGAAAAGCTTTTTCTGGATATCAGATACTCTACATATTTTTCTGTTTCCCTTAATAACGTCTGCTTATTAATTAAGTGATTAATTAAGATGTAAAACCGTAACAAACGAGCAAACTATAGTCGAATTTATGTATTTATTTCAAATAACACAGAAGTTACATTTTTGTCATACCGTGGAGCTGTGGAACCTTCTTTCGGTCAGCGTGTTTTCACTCTCCTATGACAAGAGGCGAAAAAAAGAGAAAAAAAAGGCGAGAAGAGAGAAGAAAACAGGCGTGAAAAGGTATCTCAGCATGCCATCATGACAGCAGTAATGGAATGTACTGTACTTACCACCAGGTGAAATGCAAATGCAAATGTTGCGCAAAATAAAAAAAAATACCTTTGTATTAATGTTAATCGTTTTAAAACGAATTTAAGTGTATATAAGGAAATTAAATACTAAAAATCAAAAAACAATTATAAAATCGTGTTGATTGTGTAAATAGCAGATTTAAAATGTTTGTATTTGTAAATCATGGCACAGATTATTAAATAATTTATTGTGTTTTTCATCTCCACTCTCAATTTCAGTTCCGAATCAAAGATAACTTTTCAACGGTTTCCCAGAACGCACAAAAACCAGTAGAAGTTCGATTGTATTTCACAATAATATCACCCCATATATTTTTGTTCTAAAGCCCGCCTGGCTAGCTACCACCCTCAAGTTGAAATTCTGCCGCCAAATACGAATAGGTGTGTTCCGGCAGTTGCACTTGAGAGCCAGTTCCTCCACAAATTTTGCGTGTCTACCAACTTGGGCATATCGTCAGTTAAGATCAGGTGAGATTGCGGCCATAACGCTATGCCTTATATATAAAAAAAAATCGATTATTCAAGAATCAATAGCAGATGACTTACATCGGGGTCTACAATGTAGTCAACGGCAGCACTTGCTTGTCTAAATGAACCTTGGGTCATGTAGTCAATGTTACCGTCCACATCGAGGAAGCCAGTTCTCAAGGTCAAGTTGACAACCGGATATCGTCTAACATAGTGCCCGTGTTTGTCGTACATTCTGGAAATACAGTGTGTCTTGGTAGTTAATTACAGGCTTGAAGCGATGATAGCTCAGTGGTAACGTGTGGGAACGCCGCGTCATGGACTGTGAGATCGAATCCAACCGCCTACAATGAGCTTGAACTTTCGATTGGAAACGTCGTGAGGAAGCTTTAGCATGGTGGTGTAGAGTTTTTCTAATGCCCGTCTGACTAACTACCACTCTAAAGTTGAAAATTTGCTGCCAAATACTATTAGGTATATTCTGGCAGTCGCACTTGAGAGTCAGTCCCTCCTCTAAAGGTCGGCAAAGCACCTGCGATTCCTCTAGTGTTATGGGTGTCTATGGGCGGTGGTGATCACTTACAATCAGGTGACACGATTGCCCATGTGCCCCCTATTACATAAAAAAATACAATTGTGTACAATTTTATTTCCGATTTAAATATAAAAATAATTGTATTACGTACATCACTTAGTAGTAAGAACACCGATTGAAAATACTTTAAGGGAGCTCGAGATGTGTTTAAGCTTATGTGTTCAGAGGTTTGGTCACAATCTCATTTATGTTAAGTGATGATGTAGAGTAACATGGCAGACACGCAAAGCCTGGTGGAGGGAGTGACTCTAAATTTCTACTACCAGAGCATACTAGTAGTGTTATTTGATGATAGAGTTTCAACTTGAAGGTGGTAGCTAGCCAGATGGGCATCAGAACATCCACTACCACCATGATATGGTATCACCGCGATGTTTTTCTTCACTGTAAGCTCAAGTTCCTTGCAGACATTAGAGAAGGTCTAATTTCGTTTGCTTCTGACAAATATGTTGTTACATATTATTAGAAACCGCATAATGCTTTCCACATCTTTCACCATATGTAAAAAATTAACATAACCTACATGTAGAAGAACTAGCTAACCTGGCAGATCTTGTCCTGTCTTTTCGAGTAGTCAATCACATAAACTACAGCGACATCTATCACATTATGATCAATTATTGAGATAAAAAGTAGCCTATCTCTCAACTTGGATCAAACTGCACACAGTATGCAAAATTTAATAAAAATCCGTTCAGTAGTTTACGAGTAAATCGCGGACAAACAACGTGACAAGAAATTTTTATATATCATTAATAGAATAGGTATATTCTTTATTATTTCGTAGGAATATCTTACATGTGATACCTACCCTTAAAACCTACGGACTCTGTACCTTCCACGAGGATTGACGGAGCGCTTTCGCATTTATTATTAATCCTTGTAAGGTAAATCCTACGTAAGGGCACCCTCTACTGGGGACGGTACACCCAGATAAACATTCTACACGTATAACGTCGGTAAAATTTTCCATATACCTACGCTATAGTCTAATGTGTTACATACATATATGCAAACTGTGTTAATTCAGTCTACACTTTTTCTTTTCATTGTATGAACGTTTACCTTATTAGAAAGAGATACAAAACTACTACAACTTGTAAAAACACTACTCTCTCTGTTATTTTTTTATATTACAGGCGGCAATCCAGCGAGCGTGTCACCTGATGGTAAGTGATCACCGCAATCCATGGACACCCACAACTTCAGGGGAATCGCAGGTGCGTTGCCGGCCTTTATTGGAGGGACTGACTCCCAAGTGCAACTGCCAGAACACACCTATTGGTATTTGGAAGCAGATTTTCAACTTTAGAGTGGTAGCTAGCCCGGCGGGCATTAGTAAAAGCACTACCACCATGGAATGGTTTTCCTTCAGCGAAAACTCAATCTCATTGTAGGTACTTGGATTCGAACTCACGTTCCATGTAAAAGTATGCTATTTTGAAACGAGTTCCGGAAAATGTTTTTTTTGTGGCAGAGAATCAGATGAATAGATGACGTTACTGTAACCCGAAAGTGTAACTTAGTATCAGTGAAATATTTTATTTTAAAAACTAATGAATAATTTTAGACAATATTTAAGGATGATTGAGTTAAGTTTCTACGAAAATTATAAATTCTATTGTATTGCAGATTTAAAAAAGTACATATTTTGGATTTTCCTGTGACATCTGATAGAAATTGATCATAAAGCTGATTATAATAATAATTTCTACGAAGAAAACAGATTTACTATTAGTTTAAAGACCTTTATACTATGCCCTTTAGAAAATAGGTACGACTGTTGAGTCCTGCTTCCTTAAAATTTTCACCGAGAACAAAGTTACAAAGCAATGCGTGTAAACAAATCGTATATTAACAATATCTACGCGGGTTTTGACACGGAACTTACTTCATAAAACCTTCTTGTATTGTATGTAACCATCGCAGAACAAACGGAAATTCCAAAGAAACCTGCGGAAGTATCTTAGGGTTATATATATTTCTGAAACCCGGTAATGCTGAGATCACATTTTCCTTGATCAGATTATCGCGACCTGAAATTTAATTTATATTATAAATGACAAAGGCATTTATCTTCTTTTCTAAGAATAATAAAAATTTATTGAAATAAAACTAATTTAAACGGATTTTATCGCGGTTATTTATTAAATTTTGATCCCGACGTTTCGAAAGCTTTTCAGCCTTCGTGGTCACGGGGCGGACTGAGGTGTGGGTTGTCCAGAAAAGTTTATGTTACTGTGTCTACCTTCAATTTAATTTTTATTATTGATAGTGTTCCGATCTACGCAGAAAGAGCTCACAGTGTCTTGACGTCTGGCAATTGGTCTTTTGGGTTCCGATTTAATTAAATGTATAATTGGATCCCAGGCTTGTGCTAGCTTCCAACCATCTTCTCTATTGAAATTTGGATGTTTTTTAATTTCAATAGCCTCACGAATCATCCTAGGTAGGAATCGGTGTTCTTTTGCAAGGATTTGTGGCTTGTCAAATCGAAGATAATGTTTGGAGCCTTCTTCTGAAAGTTCAGCAACTGCAGACTTCGTAGAGCGCCGGTGTTTAACATCAGCTATATGTTCTTTTACGCGGGTCCCTATGTTTCTTTTAGTTTGTCCGATATAGGAGAGGCCACAGTCACATTCTATTTTGTATACGCCCTGTTCTTGTAGAGGTATATGACCAATGAGGTATTTTTACCACCTGTCAAGTGTCATATACCTCTACAAGAACAGGGCGTATACAAAATAGAATGTGACTGTGGCCTCTCCTATATCGGACAAACTAAAAGAAACATAGGGACCCGCGTAAAAGAACATATAGCTGATGTTAAACACCGACGCTCTACGAAGTCTGCAGTTGCTGAACATTCAGAAGAAGGCTCCAAACATTATCTTCGATTTGACAAGCCACAAATCCTTGCAAAAGAACACCGATTCCTACCTAGGATGATTCGTGAGGCTATTGAAATTAAAAAACATCCAAATTTCAATAGAGAAGATGGTTGGAAGCTAGCACAAGCCTGGGATCCAATTATACATTTAATTAAATCGGAACCCAAAAGACCAATTGCCAGACGTCAAGACACTGTGAGCTCTTTCTGCGTAGATCGGAACACTATCAATAATAAAAATTAAATTGAAGGTAGACACAGTAACATAAACTTTTCTGGACAACCCACACCTCAGTCCGCCCCGTGACCACGAAGGCTGAAAAGCTTTCGAAACGTCGGGATCAAAATTTAATAAATAACCGCGATAAAATCCGTTTAAATTAGTTTTATTTCAATGAATAATATTCGCGTAAACCTAAGAAATCATTAATAAAAATTTACTTAATTCTAAAACATAACAAAACCAATTGGAAATTTCACATAGGCAGTTGAATCGACCACGACATGCGAATATCCAAATGTTTCGGAGTCTGTTCAAAAAACCAGATTAACAGGTTTATTATATATAGGGATGTTGTTATAGGGTGGGTGTCTTAAATCAGAATATCGTTATAGGAGGGTAGTTTATAATTCTGTTATAAAACACCTGCCCTATAACTACACCCTTATGTATATAAGTACAACATGGTATTAGGTCTTTTTCTAATGCTAATTACTGAAAAAAGATTTTTGTATAGATTAACAACCAGAATTCGTTGACGCAATAAATATCAATGCGAACGGAGCCGCGGTAAAAAGTTAACAGTTTTTTTTTATTATTTTGCGCAGCATTGTAACTTTACTGCACCTGGTGTTAAGTACAGTACAATCCAGAACAGCGGTGACTGACAATGATCCAAAATTCACAATCAGTCACCGCTGTCACGCTGGCCTGTTCAGATACCTCTTCACGCATCTTAAGGCTAACAGTTAAATAAAATTTACCCATCCATGCAGGAAGAAGTTCGTAGAAAATAGTCTGTTGTGCGATTGCTATGTTAATGTCCTTAGCAGTATTGAAAAGTTGTTCGTCATTCCAACACAGGTTGACCCTGGCCAAATTCTGGGCAATTACATTGTGCTGTCTCCAGAACCAAATAGATACGATATTGAGAAGGATAATCGTGTTGGGCATATCTTCAGCTGTGGACAAAAACAGATTTTTGTAACGTTGCGCAGCATAATAATGACTGCACCTGATGTTAAGTAAACGTAAATGCACCGCCAGTAAACGCTGCCATAATAGCCTGCTTAGGAACCTCTTCACGCTCATTTTGAAAGACCCAATATAATTGAAAGGAGGGAACACGCTGACAGGAAGTTGATTCCATAACCGCACGGTCCGACAAAAATAAGTATCGGCAAACTATTAGGTTACCGATGTCATAGATGTTACTATGAAATTATGACAGCGACAATGTTGTCACATATATTAATGAACAATGAATTCTATCTTTACCGTTTAGAATATGTAGAATGACAGCTTTGAGCATAATACAAAAAGATTGAAAATTCCAAAAGTGTGCGTCTCGTAGCCTTTTTCCTTTGTTTGTTTAATAACAATTAAACCACATCGAATCAGACCGTGAAAAGTAATAAGGTTCTACTCCTATTTATACCGGATTGTTAAAAAAAAAATACTCGATTAGTAAAGTATTTCGGCCGTTTTCATGATAACATACAGGATCCGCACACGGACACACGGATGTCCAAGACAGAACTTTTTGAAACAGTTTTTTAATTAGTTTCGATAACAAAAATTGCATCAAAAATATCATGAGTGTTAAAAATAGATTTTTTTCTTGATACGTTTGTATGTATATTGTTTGAAAAGTGCAATATATATGATAAATAGAGATATTATAAGTTTGAAAAATCAGTTGTTTTGCGTGAAGTGACAGTAGTACGCACCTCAACGCTTCGCTTATGAGGCATGCAATAACCTCAAGAGACAGGAACAACGAATCAAATTATATCCATTATGTCAAACGTTTGTAGTGTATTGTATATTTAGTTAAGTACTATAACTTTATCGGTGCTATTTGGTTTGTATTCTTGCTGCTGGTATGATAATTATGTGCTTTGATCTTAATTGAACACTGTTATGCAGTTTCCACCATAAGCTACGGCTTAAAATCAGACAACGAAGTCGCTGTATTCCACTATGCAAATAAATCTATATGTATATAAAAGTCAATGTGTATATGTATGTTCCGTATAGACTCCGAAACTGCTAGACCAATTTCCATGAAATTTTCGGGATATCTTCAGATTAGTCTAGAGAGTAATACTGTGATGTTTGGTAGCGATCGGATAAACGTAACTTTTTTTGCATCAATGGCAGTTATGTCATTAAACTGTTATTGTTTTCATAGCCCGCATTATTATGACAAGTTCGTAGAATGTATTTATTTAAATAATCAAGGATTCAAGATAAGATATAAAAATATATTCCTAAAATAATAAGTTCCTTAAATTATTATTTTCATTTATTAATTATCATTTCTTTCTCAGAATTATTTAGAAAGAAGAGCAGCTGAAACATCTGAGGAACGTGAATTACTTCTTCAGGAGAATCGCAGCAAAGTATTTAGGTGGAAGGAGGAAGGAAGGTTTTATTGCCCTTTCCAAGAGGACCCATCGTTTTTTATAATCCTTCTGTAATTTCCTACACCAGCTACACACAATTAAAATGCAACATTACATACTGTTTTAACGAACTTTACTGTTTTACTTACGCATCGCGTGGCATCTGGTTTCACGGGGCTTCTGATTTAATAAGCAGATATTTTTCTTAGATTTGGAACTCGGTGGCCAAACTCTCCCGTTGGAGACCTCGACCTTCAATAACCCTCCTTCAAACTGCCTCCCTTTAAGCAGGAGATTCTTTGATTCACTTCCATATATAAAAGATAAATCCAACAACGGAGTTGATGACAGTATCTACAAATAAAAAATTGGTTCAACTATATTTAATTAGACTTCCATAAAAATAAAAATGGGCAATGGATTGGCAAAGTTTTCGGACACCTCTTGCTAAGCTGAAATTGTCTCACATATAATGGAAGAAGTAATACTATAAAAATAAACTTTAAATTTGTGTAGGTATAAAGTAGGTTTTTATTAATTCACTCTCTGTACCTAGCAATCTTTATAATGTAAAAAAATGAAGAAAAAAAGGGTTGTTTTTGTCTTGCCTTTGGAATAACCTTTGGATTTTACTGTTTACGATCAAGTAAAATGAGATCACTTTGACGTGCAAAGAAGCAAAAACGCAAAGTGGAATTTATATAAAATTTGTACTTACCAACGATAGCAAAAATTTTCCACAGGAAAAAATACATGTACTCACTCTGTTGGGGTGTGTATTGTTCACGCAACCTCTGCTTTGGAAAGTATCCGGTCTTGTCATATTTAAACATCTGATATCGGTAAAACGATGCACGGGATCGTCGCCTGGCACTTTATTTGGGGTACACATTCGATCTGTCTTACCCTTCGGCAAACAGCAATACTGTTTCCAAAGTACGTAATTGACTGAAATTAAGATCAGGTTTAATTCAAATCCAGAAAGCATTATTGGGGTTAACATACCTAGTCTGGATACGAACTATGCTACCAGATGGTAATTACAGAACAATATACACACCGTAACATCCACCGATACATTAAAAGGTAGATTAGAATTTACCAAATTCGGCAAAATTAGTTGTAATACAAATCCTTCGCTAGCCAGATATACATACATTATCCTTGAACATATTACTATGGCGAGCATTCTACCTACTGTATAGCGGTTGCGATCCAGTCAAACACAATACTCCTGTCATACCGCCATTTTACTTACAACAGATTATTTCTATCAAAAAGTTTACGTGTCTCACAAATGTAGTTCTTCATAATTATCAATTATTATCAACTGGTTATCTTATTTAAACTGATTTCATTATACAGAGCCTGAATAATGAGATAAGTTCCGAAAAGAAAATGTTGCAGATTCACCTGTGTCGTGAACAGAAGTGACGTCTGTTGATAAAATTACCCACATGTAGCTTGAGAGGAATGAGAACTTGTTGCTAGGTACATGGCCCTCCGCAAGGAAACTCGTACGTAAATACCTCGGAAGTGGCATATTATTTCCACTTTTTGCTTTCCTCGGTTCGTCACCTGCAACATTAAGAGCATGCTGCATATTGATTAATTAATCCAGATCAAAGACTCAACTAATTAACATCATCACACATCTGTCGGCTCAACCGTAGGAATACCTAAACGTAAAGCCTGTCAAGAATGTAAAAAATGGCCATAATGAAGGAACCTAAGTACGGAATCCATTTACGTTAATATAGGTGTATTTTTTAAACTTGACATTGGCAAGGTTAGCTATTTCGATACTACAGTTTATAATTAAATATATAGTTATTAACTCCAAACATTCCAAAGTCGAGTAATTTTAAGGATTTCATTGGTCATTATTTTAAATCTTTTATGTTTTTACGGCAATTCAAAGATTTTACTATCCAGAGAAATACTCTCACTATAACATTAGATGATTTTTAAACGCATTTATTTCATTATATACTAAGAAAATCTTTGTGAAAAAAATTTTCACGGACGTCCGGATGTCTCTGTGACGGATGTGGAATGATTACGCCCAAAAAACTTAATGTATTTCGACAATTCATACTTCAATAGATCCGGAATGACATCACATTACTTCCTAATTAATATGAATGCTTAAATCTGTGTCATTCAATTATAATTACTTGCACTTTTGAATTTTCCAAAATTTATTATTCCTTCTGTTACTCAATAATTACGAGGTATTTTGTTCAAGCACCGAATTATTTGGTAGGAAACTTTAGTTAATTCGTCTTACATTATATCGAACGATTCATCATTGTGGGAATTCCAGTTAATAATGCGACGAGCGCAGTAGTAATGTGTACGACTTCGCGTCAATTCCAATCCAACCACCTAAAATGTGCTTCAGCTTTCGCTGAAGGAAAGCATCGTGAGAAAACCATAGTATGGTGGCAGGGCTTTTTCTGATGCCCGCCTGGCTAGCTACCACCCTCAAGTTGAAAATCTGCCGCCAAATACCCATAGGTGTGTACCGGCAGCTGCACTTAAGAACTACCAACTTGGCCCGTATCGTCACTTAAGATTAGGTGGGATTATGGCCATTACGCTAAGCCTTAACTATAAAAAACAGGTTATTTAATTTATTTTTTACTGTAATGGTAGCTCGTATATAATTTTACTGCTTAAGCTTTTATCTCATGTCAAGCCTGTCACTGTTTGCTTTAAAAGGTTATTTCACAGTTAAAAAGCGCAACCGGACTAAAAAACTTCCACACCGATGTGATTATTAATAGTGATTTATAAGTATGAAATATAGGTTATGACGTTTCTTCAATATTGGAGGTAAACCGACACTTAATATTTTATTATTTTTAATTACCGAGGCATTTTAAATACAATAGAAATGCTACTATATACATGTCCTTGATGATGAAACTGTAACTTTATTAATTAATTAATTTTTGTAATAACTATGGTCAGAAAACATGATTTTTAATTTGCCATTGAGAACCCGCTATCGAAAGGCTCTTTGGAAAAATATTTCGCCTTCACAGACTGATCTACCTTCGGAACTTGATTCGGTGTGCGTTTTGTTGAATATTTTTAGTACTTTTTGATTAATTACAAGATTGTTATAAATAGCGTATTACCAAATTATTTTACGATTAATTAAAACTAAAGCCATATTGTTACTGGATAATTTAATATCACTTTCATCGATGTAACTTTGATCAATGTTTGATGACACACGATACTGATCTCTCATTACTAACATTTGTTAGGTATTGTTTGGTCTATGCGCTGGTGTTATAGTAGGATTCATTGTGATATAGAATCTACCTAGAATGAGCTTTGAGCTTTCGGTGAAGGAAAATATCGTGAGAAAACCATAGCATAGTGGTAGGGCTTTTCTGATGCTTACATGGCTAGCTACCAACCTCAAGTCACAAATCTGCCGCCAAATACCAATAGATATGTTCCGGCAGTTGCACTTGAGAGCCAGTTCCTTCACAGGTTTAGCGTGTCTACCAACTTGTGTCGTATTGCCACTTAAGATCAGGTGAGATTATGGATAATACGCTAAACATTAATTATAAAAAAAAAAGAAAACGATCATATTTTTATAAGACACGTTATAATATAGCTAATTGAATTTTAAGTAATTGTCGACTTAGTAATATTTCTATATCTGTAAAATTTATAAATCAAACTCGTTCATTATAACTTTAGTACACTTAGATTTGTGAACAACAATTAAGTAACTTTATTATATTTATGCGAAACTCTAACAATTACCCCATACTTATTATGGAGTTGAGAGATCTAACATACGAAGTTTAAGAAATTGATCAACTTGTACATGCAGTTCTGAAACAGGATAATAAGCTAATAAAATTAATTCTAGATTATGCAACTATCTTTACCGAGAATTAAGAAATTGATCAGCTTGTACATGCAGTTCTGAAACAGGATAATAAGCTAATAAAATTAATTCTGGATTATGCAACTATCTTTACCGAGAATTAAGAAATTGATCAGCTTGTACATGCAGTTCTGAAACAGGATAATAAGCTAATAAAATTAATTCTGGATTATCTAACTATCTTTACCGAGCATTAAGAAATTGATCAGCTTGTACATGCAGTTCTGAAACAGGATAATAAGCTAATAAAATTAATTCTGGATTATACAACTATCTTTACCGAGAATTAAGAAATTGATCAGCTTGTACATGCAGTTCTGAAACAGGATAATAAGCTAATAAAATCAATTCTGGATTATGCAACTATCTTTACCGAGAATTAAGAAATTGATCAGCTTGTACATGCAGTTCTAATACAGGATAATAAGCTAATAAAATCAATTCTGGATTATGCAACTATCTTTACCGAGAATTAAAACTAACCGTCCGGCGATCAATGACTGACACCATACCACTCCTGCTAAATCACTTAAAACAAGAGAATTAAGTATCCAAACATACCATCAATGAAGCTAGTTGGTAAGACATTAAAAACTGGTGTATGCTGGGTTCCTCGCGTTGGGTACTCGAGATTGTTGCACGAACCATCAGTGCGTCTACCTTCGTAAGGATTACATGGTTCAATTTCTGTCACGCACCAACTGGATAACAAATAACAAATAACACTACACCACCTTACAATACGCCATAAACTTAAATTCCATCCTCATCACTGGATGAAGGGAGATACACGATAGTGCGTATTGGGCAGGATTTCTTTCGTCTAGAAACATCTTTCGTCGGCGATATTTCTGGACTGATTCGACTTGGAAACCTTCATGAAGAGAGCTTATTCATCTAATACCTTAAAGGCCGGCTACGCACCTGCGATTCCTCTGGTGTTGTGGGCGTCCATGGGTGGCGGTGATCACTTACCATCAAGCTATCCGCTTGCTCAATTACCCACTATTACATAAAAATAAGATCATTTAGAATCACTCTTAACATGATTTCCCAAAAAAAAATAATCACAGCGATCAAATATATTTGCTGTTTTTTGTAATTAAGGACGAAATACGTTCGAGAAGTTTATAGATAACTTTGTAGTCAATTAAAATCTCTATGTAATCTTCTAGAAGATCCTAGCCTGTCGAGGACTGCAGTAAAATCTATATTAAAACGCGTCTCTAAAGCTGCGCGCTAACAGACTCCTACCAAATTTGACTGGGCAGGGAGAGAAACACGAGTAGTGAAGGTGAGTGTTGACGTTCATCAGAATGGGCTTCCTTAAACCAACGTCCGTGTCACAAATTTCGGGAACTGCTCGGATTTTTCCTCTCTTGTATACAATGAACTCGACGCCCGCACGGTGAAGCCATGGCTAGCTGATAAGTGCGTCTCCCTTAATGCCCGTTTACCAACTTATTTTAAATTAAGTAGTTACCGAAACATTGTCAGCTGAGATTCAATACAGCGATTTATTGATACAGTTTTGAGAGAAATGGGAGATGGGAAAATAACAGGTATCTAAACTATGAAATCGACGAGTAATCTATTATGTTTTATGTGCATTTGGGGGGTTTTAAATAGCTGAACAATATTACACAACTCAGAATTGTACAATTAGGAAGTAGATATTGTGCGGCTGTTGACTGCTCTTAAGGGATTAAATAAATAAATAAAAATATTGAGGTATATATACTTACAAAGTAGTATTAGATTTATCACGGTATCTTAGTTCCTCTTGGGTTATAGGATTTCCGTGATAAGAATCGTAGAATATCCCACAGTGAATACCGCATAAGGCATTTAAAAAGATCATAAATCTTAAAACCATTTTGATCTTTATTATTACTAATATAAATTATGTAGAATCAATTATTTACGAAACTATAGTGTTGATGGATAATTACTGATTTATCATTCGAATTGGCAACGCGATATATATAGTGCTTTTATCACTTGACAAATGTACGATCGAGACAACAACACTTCGACAATGACCAGGCGCAAATAAACTTTAATGCACATTGAAATCTATAAAAATCTTGAAAACCTTAAAATGTTAATCCTGTTTTTATCATCATTGTTTTATTGCGACTAACTTTTAACTTTTACTAACCGTGAAGGCTTTTTTGCCAGTGTCTTGTAAGTATTATGACGGACAATATATTTGATCTTGTATTAAAAAATACGTTGCGGACTTTGTCTCCTCAGGATCGAGCCAAGGCGACAGGGGCGTGTGGGGACTCATCGAGTGACCAGCACACCGTCAAACTGTTCACTAAAAAATACGGTGACATTTCAATCTCTCGTGTTGCCAGAGATCAGGGAAAGCTTTCACTCTGCTAATATGATGGCCGCTGCCTTTTTGCAACTATGCAAGTAGATTTTTTTTTTAAACTTAAGGTTTATCGTTACGGCCATAACCTTACCTGATCTTAAGTGACAAAACGGCCCAAGTTGGTAGACACGCTAAACCTGTGTATGGATTGCCTTTCAAGTGCAACTGCCGGAACACACCTATTAGTTTTGGCGGCAGATTTTCAACTTGAGGGTGGTAAAAAAGCTCTACCACCATGCTATGGTTTCCTCTTGATGTTTTCCTTCATCGAAAACTCAAGCTCATTGGAAGTGACTGAATTCGAACTCACGTCCCTTGACGCGGAGGTCCTTGATATATATAATTTTTTTATTACTTTATCATTATTAGCGGATATACAAAGGCTGTTCATTCGAGACATCACCATATTTCACACATTGATCCAACGTAAATCTCATAAATGTTGTCACCTCCACTTACCACTAAATTGTTTAATGTAAACCATACTGAAATATTATTGATAGTGATATTTAGATATCTAACCTAAAGATTAACTTAAAAATATAAGTTAAGAATTCTCTACATAGAAAACCACGTCAGCAAAGTGGTCAACCGGACGTTTTTTTTACCTTACTTACAGTTTTGCCAATTTGGATCAATTAGTTATATTTTATCACCCTTTGTATAAAATTAATTCTTACATCTAACTTCAAGTTTTGTTATTATCTTAGAACATACTGGAAACTATAAATTTACAATAAGTAATTTTAAATTATAAATTCATACAATAACGATTGTAATGTTATTTAATGGGAATACACAAATAAACATGCGTGGGAATATATAAAGAAACTACAATACAGACATAATTGATTTAATATAATTAGTCATAATAAGCGATGATAGCTCAGTGGTAGTGTGTAGGAACGCCGCGTCATTGGACGTGAGTTCGAATCCAGCCACGTACAATGAGCTTGAGCTTTCGGTGCAGGAAACATCGTGAGGAAACCATAGCATGGTGGTAGTGCTTTTACAAATGCCCGCCTGGCTAGCTACCACCCTCAAGTTGAAAATCTGCCGCCAAATACCAATAGGTGTGTTCCGGAAGTCGCACTTGGGAGCTAGTCCCTCCACAGGTTTAGCGTGTCTACCAACTTGGACCTTATCGTCATTTAAAATCAGTTGATTTTATAGCCATAACGCTCAACCTTAACCATAAAAAGAAATACAATTCTTTTCCTAAAAAGAGGCTCGATATATGACGAATGATAAATGAGGCTAGCACTAAAGTATATATATATATATATATATATATATATATATATATAACCCTCTTACTATATTATTAGATGGAGAGTAGTTAGTCACACCGAGTAGTATAAATACGTAGTGAACACTTCTATGGCATGTTCCAGTTATTGTTGGACAGGTAAAATCCAGTTATTCAGCCCACAGGCAAAGTCAGTACAATCCTTAGGATCCTGTGTACGATTAGTCAGGACCGTGGGTTATTTTTTGCGTCCTTGGCTACAGCCCAAACCGAGAATCAGCAATTACATGACTTTCTCGTGGACGTTGTTTTGAGCTGAGTGACTAAGTACTCATGCCCAAAGTTCAGTGAAGCTGTGAAAGCTCATAAGGCCAGTTTAAAAAGAAGTGATATTGCTTGTATTCGAAGCGAAGCACTCGAGGCGAGACATTCATCGGACGCAACTGGAACGTCACCTAAAGACCAGCCGTAAGATTTATATTTTCCTATTAATAACGCTATTTTCCATATTTTGGTGTGTGTGCCGTAAATCATTATTAGGAATAACCATGACGTTTTTTGGAAACGTGCATATTTAGACATCACTGTGCTTTTATTATCGGTATCATTATTTTTATAGCACTCTGCCACTGATTTCTAACAGTATTGTATAAAATTTCTGTAAAATTAATTACACTGGATCGTAAATATCGTATGCCAGCCGTAACTTCCGTATTATTGGCGTATTGCGCTCCAGGTTCGGCCAGCACAGACCCGGTAATTAACTAGGGAAATAAAATCTAGAGTAACCCGAGTTCCGGGTGGAAATCATAGCGTAGTCATGACGACAAGCCCGACCTGATGGTAACCCAGGCCTCCATATGGACAGCCTGGTTAGCTGTCCTATCAGAATGTTGGACTGGTGCAATGAGAGTTAGGTCCACTGACCTGCCTCTCTATCTGTTTGTCTCTGTCTGAGTCAAGAGGTTCGGTTTGCTAATTGGTTATTGAAATTGGTATTTGTATATTAATATGATTAAAGTATATCATTATACGGTCAACCAAAATCTTGGTGGTTATTGAACATATCTATTTATTTTGTCATATAAATTTATTTTGATGAAAGTAATCTCTTATTGTACTCGTTTTTTTTTAACTTGGATATACGAGTGTTTAGTATTATGTATTACCAAGCAAAAGGAGAAGATACGAGAAATGTAAAGTCATAGCATGGAGTAACGTAAATGATAAAGTTATCAGAAATAGTGAAAAGGTATTAAGAAAAAAAAACGAAGTATATATTAACAAAAGTTACTTTTAATAATTTTCCATTCCATTCCATTAACCATTTCCATTTATTCATAAGACTGCTTGTTAAATATTGCATGCAATGTTTTGATAGTACTGTATAAGGTATAAAAAAAACCTAATAAAATGGCTGCTCTCTAGCTAGTTGATGTGGTGATTGCATGCACGAACCCGTACTACCCGTTACTACCCGTTACTACGTACTACGTACCCGTTGTACTAAAACGAGCTTCTAAATCTAGCTTGTAGATTCTTACCCTATTTTGCTTCGCAAGGAGAGAAGCATAAACAGTGAATGGGAGTATTGACGCGCGTCGGAAAGGGTTTCTTAAACTGACACCTTTATCCAAAATTTGATAAATTGAAGCGATGATGACTCAGTGCTAGTGTATACTACCTTGCTTCAAGGGACGTGAGTTCGAAACCACCTACAATGGTCTTGAGCTTTCGGTAAAGGAAAACAACGTGAAGAAACCATAGCATGGTGTTAGGGCCTTTTTTAATGCCAATGCCAAATACCAACAGGTGTGTTCAGGCAGTTGCACTTGAGAGCCCGTTTCTCCACAGGTTTAGCGTGTCTACTAACTTGAGCCATATCTCACTTAAGATCAGGTGAGCTAATGGCCATAACGCTATACCTTACCCATATATAACCAAACGTAATAATTTAATTTGAAATGATTTAAGTAATAAATTTAAAGTTCCTAAATCAACTTTGGAATGTTATCGCAGACTCAGGTTATTATAGAATAATTGTTCTGATTCCGTAATTCGTTTCACAAACTGTTCTAAGGCTAAGAAACTAATAGTTACTCATGGTGTCTTTATTTATTCAATTAATATGGATTAAATTGACGTCAGCATTATTGTTCGAAATCTTTTCTTGTCTAATATTTATTTTTATATTTTTCTCTAAGTACTGAAACACTGTTGATCAGCCCATGCCTGGTAGTCAACTGATCGTATATCACTGCAGCTTGTCAGCTGGTTTCTGAAATAAAATTATTCGAAGACAAATATTATTGCGGTTTTGTGTTCCCCATTTTCTTACTGTTTGACTTATAAACATACCATGAGCACGTGCATGGCGGTAGGGCTTATTCTAATGCCCACAGGTCTAGCAACCACCATCAAGTTGAAAATCTGCCGCTAAACACCAATAGATGTGTTCCGACAGTTGCACTTTAGAGCCACTCCCTCCACAGGTTTATCGTGTCCACCAACTTGGGCCGTATCGTCAATTAAGATCAGATGAGATTATGTTCAATATCCAGATACACAATATCTAGATTTTATAATTTCTTCAGACTTAAGAGTGAGTGCAGAAGGTACTCAGCTGAATAGCAGCTATTTTTTTTCAAGGGTGTCAAAGTGGCTTCACCTGAGCTTGGGATGTTGCCAAATTACAATCATCACGAATCTGACTAATTAAAAATAAAGATGTGACTACATTATATTCACCATCGCATGCTCACAAAGACTCATCTGCAAGAGTCCATACTCCATTCCATTTCAGTAAATGATTACAACTATTGTATCACGGAACTGTATCGACAATCGATGAATAAGCCACCTCTAAATCTAGAGAGTCTAGACCAAAATTCTGCGGAGATTATTCGAGCTCGAGATTCGAAAACGATTTGGAAAGCATTTACTAAATCTCTTATTTTTTTATAAATACTAAATTCTAATTTAAACAATTCAATTCTAATTTTAAATAAAAACATTTTGTTAATTTCATTCACAAATTTCAACAGCTCGCAAGCGAGTGGAGTTGAAGAACCGCCGTCGTGAACGTGGGCATCGTGAACTCTAAACGGAACGTAGATTGAATATCGTGATCAGGGCGTGTTAAAACATGGAGTCCATACAATCAGTTGCTTCAAATGTATGTAAATTTGAAAGTTTTTAACACGCTCTGATAATAGAGTTAGGTGTTCAGGTAGGTAACAAATTTAATGTGTCTAATAATATCATTCCTCATATTTATTTTATCACCACTTCCCTCTAATGATTGTAGAAAAAGGGAACTAGTCTATAGTGATCGGAGTCACTGCAACGAGCAAGCTGTCACGTTCCAGTCTGAACTAGTGTATGTACAGTTATCTAAATTAGGGTGTGAACGATCATACTACACTAGGACTGAACCCACCAGCTGTTAAAGCATGATAATATATCAATATATCTACTATCTTTCACGAATGCCTCTTAAGTTTGTGACTAAGTTATATTTAAGGTTATTCCAATGCATACAAAAGAACCTACCCTCGTCCAATCGTCAGAAACGCTTTTGGCTGAATTTCTGTGACGGTGTCGCCAGCATCACACAAAAGTCTAGCAATAGACGCCTTTCTTATTTCATACAGTTGTTCTGAAAGCAATTAATTCATTTCAGTATGTCTAAACTTTAGATTTACATGCTAATCCTACGTTGTGGATAGTAGCGCTTAGTTTCAAATTGCAGTAAACAGAATCTAACAAGATATGAATGGAGAGAGATTTTCAATTTCTGGACCATTGGTGGTATGATCTTTAGGATTATGGGCATCATAAAGTGTCCAACCCTCACAGTATACATTAATCAGATTGTTTTCCTTAACTCTAAGCTAAAATTAATTAGAGAGATGCGAAATCACGCTAATTCAGCCTTCGTGCACGCTTTATTTGGATTGAATTCGCCTATATCAGTCGAAATGACAAATTCACCAACTATGAAACTATAAGTTTTTTACATAAGGGGTTTTTAGTTCATACAAGAATTGAATGAAAATTTCTGTACTTTGAATAAGTATTCAAAATATATATTAAGCGTAATGATGCATACCCAAAGTAAATGAATTCGGTCTGTTCGAATTTTCATACCAATGCCTGTCAGCCCTTATATTCCGGAGTAATTGATCAACTACTATACAATAGAAAGTATGAGGCACATGCCCACCCGGAATCAATTTCTCGAGCCATATTCCGGCTATGAGATCAATATCTTCAACATCTTCATAAGCTGATTTCAATAGTTCAATTCTCTGAAATTATAATAAATTTAGCTTTGCCAAGTAAGATAAAAACGTACCATAAATCTTTTACCAAACCGTTACCAAACTATTAAAATATAACACATTAATTAACCTCGCCAATGTACAATTTAAAATTATAATGAAGTTTCCATTCACTCATTCAAATTCATTTAGCTATCTGCCTTAACCTGATATTCTAAGTGGAATAAGTATATGGAATGTAGTGCATACATTTCTCCTTAATTAAGTACGCTATTTTTGTATTAATTGCCTTAATTATTATTATGTGTAATTGTGTAATTTCACTCGACACAATGAATGTGATTTACCTCAAACTATTGTCTTACCTCAGGATCAATAAAACTTATTAAATCATCCCAACACTCAATTACTTTTCCGAAACAAAACTCGATGTACTTCACGTAAGGCTGAAATCCAAAGTATCTGTTCTTTGCTATATCATTGGTTAGTAAGTCTGTAGCACGCTGGTGGGGTCCCAAACCAATCTCAGCCATCTTAAAGAAAATAATTTCCATTTATCTATTACCGGATTTTCAAAACTACATGACCAAATGATTTGAATTTTGACAAGTATGCCTTTCTCGACTTAGACAGCTACTATGAACAAATTTCACTATCACGCTCGGTTTAAAGTAAAACATCGAATTACATATTCGCTATTTGTTTTCTAGATATAATTATTTAGCTGGAGTTTAGAGAAGAAAGATAATAATAGATGCACAGTGATAACGGAAGGGAATAGCGGAGCCAAAGAACTCATCTGAATGCCGTTCTTCAGGGTTTAGAAGGCCTGCTTCTCTCTCTATCTTGATTGAAATATACACTTAAAACTGTTTATAATAATTGTATTTTTATTTAATTAATTTGTTGAGACACCAGAATTACCGAGCATTGCACGGTTTAAAACAGCAATTAATTCAAACGTTGGAAGAAGTAAAAGTGAAGGAAGGTATGAATGCATATGTGTTTCACGACTGTGCGTACTTTAGCCTAAAAAGCTTCTAAATATGATCTTCAATTACCAAAAGTTCTAAATTGTTGTCAGTACTGAACTAAAGCAAGAAATTTTATTGTATGGGCCTTTCATTTAAGCCTTTTATTTCTTACTTGTTATTCATTCCGCAGACACTATTGAATCTGTGAATTCAATTGTATAGAATATTATTATTACGAAATATACTTCAATTGCACTAACATTTGGATCAACAACGTAGTCGGCAGCAGCTGTTGCTTGTCTGTATGATCCATGGGTCATGAGTTCAATATTATCATCCACGTCGAAGAAACCAGTTCTCAGTGTCAAGTTCACAATCGGATATTGTCTAACGTAGACTCCGTGTTTATCATACATTCTGGAAATACATTTAAAGTGAAGCTTCTGCATGAGTCATTCAATAATATGACGAGAAATACGACGGAAGTTCAAAGACATATGAGAGTTGCATGAAATTAGAGCAATTCCTAAAGTCTGCCTAAAGGTACAGCCTATATTTAGAAAATATGTCGTCAAATATCTGTGGATGTCTTTCAGCAGTTGCACTTGACAGCCAAGCCCTCCAGTAATATTTGCGTGTCTACTATTTCGGGCCAAATTGTTTCTTAATATCTGGTAATATTTTCGAAAAACACTAAACCTACAGAGAACAAGAGTACAAATTTCGTCACACTAAGCAAAATAAAAAATAGAAATATATTCCAGTTGAGGTGCTTACTCTGTTTATCAAACTAAATCCATTATACTCTTCATTTTCTACGGCGTTTCACCTCTACATATACAGTTTATTATTCTGTTATTATCTGAGACTTACTTGGTCGGGTTGGGTTTGTGACATTAGTACGAAATATGAGTGCGAAAATAAAGGATGAAATAAACAGATAGAAACGAAAGTCGCTGCACAATACACTTTAAAACAATTATAAAATAAACATGCTTTGAAGCATTATTTGACTAATGGTTTAAATAAGTAAGAACTTTACAATAAGCTTCTATAATACGAGATAAAAATAATATGTTTTATTTTTTATACTAGCACAGCAATTCGATCATATTACGCTTGATTTGTAAATGCAGTTAAATCCAAAAGCAACACCGACCAGCGAGAGATCATCAATGGATCACTCGTAGGTTGACACTTACTTAATAGCACTTTCCTGTATCGTATGCAGCCATCTTAAAGCAAATGGATATTCCAAAGATATCTGCGGAAGTATTTCAGAATTGTAGACATTCCTAAAACCTGGTAACGTTGAGATTACTTTGCTTCTGATAAGATTATTACGGCCTGAAAATAAATTTATACATACTTATATAAAATTCTAGATGTGAATTAATATGATCCATGAAGGGTTATCGGAACCTAATATTGCATGGTTTAGTCTATTGAGCGAGAAACGCAAGAGGGGTTAGAAGTGAATTTCAAATCCTTGGCCGTCTGAATGTACGTATATCGGAAATGTAATCGAGAAATCTTTCCCCGTATCAGTTTTTATAGTCACGAATAAAAGACCACAATCGTATCTGATATTAAGTGATCTTAAGAGTTAGCGTAGTGGGGAAAATGGCTCTCGAATGCAAGTGCCGGAACACACGTGCAAAAATTTGTAACAGACTTTTAAACTTTGAGTGTGGTTGCTAGCAAGGCGAGTAATGGGAAAAACCCTACTACCTTGATACCGTTTCATAATTATCTGTTTCTTCAACAAAAGCTCAGGCTCGTTGCAGGGATTCTAAGTTCAGCTGTCGTAATATGCGTCGAAAATAACCACATCGAGTGGCAAACTCTAGAGGAGGCCTATGCTGGAAAGCAAGACAATCTTCGCGTACCGGTGTCAACCAAATGATTAAAAATATATTTATTTAATGTAAAAAGTACAAAAGATTGTTTAATAAAGGCTATTATTATTAATATGCGTAGCAGCGAGGTGATATTGTAATAATTATTAAATTTAGTTATAAAATACGATGCAGTTAAGTTATAAAATAGAAGTAACTCTCACCCATCCATGCTGGAAGAAGTTCATAGAAGTAGATTTGTTGTATGTAAGCAATATTTATGTCTTTAGCAGTGGTAAACAGTTTCTCATCACTCCAGCAAGGGTTGATCCTGGCTAAATTTTGAGCGATCACATTATGATGTCTCCATAACCAGATAGACATTATATTAAGTGAGCTTAATGTATTAGGGCCATCTTCAGCTGCAAGCAAATAATTGCAGTTAATAATTTATACATATAATTTGACAAATATCAGATCAAACAGACTTTTCTACATAACAATAGGCAAAAGACTTTCACGTTATATTTGAAGAGGGTATCATAAAAAGAAAGAAACACTCTACGCGGGAAGAATTTCGAAGAATAGGAACGGAACCTAAGGGGACAGAACAAAGGGAGAAAGAGTAACCTAAAATAGAGATGACGCAATTAGGATCAACAGAGATTTAGAGCACTCATATTACTAAAGTTTAGACATGACCGATAAAGGTTGAATTTTCAAACGCATTTAATTTAAATATATATACTGAACATAACTACTTCAACTAGAACTGTAAGGGAATTTGAATAAATATCTATTCTATATTTTAAATTATTCAAAACGCTCCAGGCAGCATACAGTAAATAAACAGCTATCACAAAAATATTCTTACGTGTGAAATGGCATCTGGTCTCACGAGGCTTTTGATTCAATAAGCAAATGTTATTTTGGGTTTTGTAACTCGGAGGCCAAATTCTCCCGTTAGAGATTTCTACTTTCAGTAAACCACCTTCAAGCTGCCTCCACTTGAGAAGATTGTCGTTCGACTTACTGCCATATAACACTGACAAATCTATTAATGGAGTTGACGTTACTAACTGAAATTGAAAATTGTTTACATAGATTAGATTTCACCATTATGAAGTATCTCCATATCTTTGCTAGACAATTCGTTAGTGTATTAGAAATTTAATGTAGTAACTATTTTTATTATTTAATTAGCATTTACTAATAAAAGTAAATACTAAATATTAAATAAAAGTAGATGTATTAAGACTATTTGCTGTAAAAAAGTAATAATTGAATTTAAAAAGTAATGAATATCATAATTTTGATGTTTGTACAATCTATATTTAATTCATTTAATGATTGTAAATAAATCTAATTCGTACCTTTTTTTAATATTTAAGGTTAAGCGTTATGGCCATAATCTCACCTGATCTTAAGTGACGATACGGCCCAACTTGATAGACACTCTAAACCTGTGGAGGGATTGGCTCTCAAAAGTAGCTACCAGTATACACCTATTGGTATTTGGCGGCAGATTTTCAACTTGTTGGTGGTAGTTAACCAGAAGAGCATTAGAAAAAGCCCTAATACTATATTGTTGTTTCCTCACGATGTTTTCCTTCATCGAAAGCTCAAGCTCATTGTAGGTGGTTGGATTTAATCTGACGTCCCTTGACGCGAAGTCGTACAAACTATCACTGATTTATCATCGTTTTAAAGCATTCAAGTAGTTATAAAAAATTAGTTTATTAATATTAGTGATACAGTCATAATATCATATCTACACATTTAAGATAAATGCTACACAATTATTGAACTTAATGCAAGACCTCGCGTATGATGTCGCTGTGACAATATTGTTTTTCAAGGAAGAGAAAGACGCGATTTAGCTAATTTTTTAAATATCAACATTACTAGATTCCTATTTAACGGGGCAAAGCAATCTGATTGTGGTTAAATAAAATGTACTCACCCGACTAGGATGAGTGCTATTTTTAAGGCAACCTTTGCTTTGGAAAGTCTCTGGCCTTGTCATATTCAAACATCTGATATCGGAGAATCGATGAACTGGATCATCGTCTGGCACCTTGTTTGGAACACAAACGTGATCCATCTTACCCTTCGGCAAACAACAGTACGGTTTCCAAACTATGTAGTTGACTGGAATTGATATTTGTTTTAATAGAAGGCCATAACAATATTTGTTGGTCATAGCTGCAGACGGTTCAGTTATCGGCTTTTTATTGTCGCACTGCTATATAGACGTCTCCCACTGACATCAGACTTGGGCATATAACAATCCCAGAGGTATAAAACTCACACAGTAAGAAATTCAAATATATATGGTATCACCCCAGCGTGCTTCTATAGAATAGAACTCATTGGTGTTGTCAGAACCACGGTATCTCCAGAATTACTTAATTTGTTGGTATCATTTAAGATTGCAAAAAATGTTTTAATTTTGGGAATAAAAAAACCTAAGTAGATAACTACATGTCTGGCTAGTTATTAAAAAAGATAAAATGTGCAATCAGTTCTGCAATAAATATATTTCGTACTAATCGGAGTAACATTTCCGGTGTCTATTTTATCAGAATTTTCGTAATCATTCCAGTCAGAAATACTACAGTTCTAGAAGGATACATAAGAGGCTACTACTGCGTTACTCACTAAAACCCGCACAACAACCCTACATTTATCCTTACTTGATAACAACTAGGAATCACTTATCCATTTTGCGCACAGCGCCTCCAGTCTCCTGTAAGGATCCAGATGAAAATCTATGCCATATTTGATGGCAAGTTAACAACAGTGAAGTCTATAGACACACATAGCACCATAGTTATTATTGGCGTGTTGATTATCTTGAAGCCTTCTTCCTCTAGGAGTTCTAGAAAATATTTCAATGCAGAAACACAATATAAGGTAATTTGTTTGCAATCTCCTGTAGGGTCTGTCAGAGAAGTAATCTCCAAAGATATATTGACCGTATCTGCCTATTTTGTTTTACTGCATCCGTAAAATGATTAGAATCGAGCTTAACTATAGCCAGCTTATGATTAGTAGCATTAATCAAATACATAAATGAAGCAATAAATGTTATAAAGTTCTATATTTACCTGTATCATGAAGGGAAACGACGTCAGCAGATAGATATGTCCATCCATAAGCAGATAGGTATGAAAATGTTTTGCTCGGCACATGACCCTCCGCGAGGAAAAGCGTACGTAAATACCTCGGTAGCGGCATATCATTTCCACTTTTCGCTTTTCTTGGATCATCTCCTACGAAATTTGAAACAATCTTATATACGCTCGTATAATTTAAATTAATAATGTATAGGCGATGCAGTCAAAAAACTTCGCAGTAGATGCGATCAAACGGGGGTAATGAACATCGTATTAGAAATCTTTGTTTCAAAACTATACTACAATACCATTGTTAAAAGCAGAACACACGCTATGCAACTCCTCAAACTGAAACTACTCTATCGATTATGGTTTGCGGATAAACATAAAGGACACTTTTTATTTCGAAAAACAAAATGGCTGTTCCAGGATAGGGGATTAAAGTTGTATTTAGTAGTAACTGAACTTCTGGATAGATTTTGATGCAATTTTCTTTGTTCGATACCTAAATATATATCCAAAAATATAAGCCATGATTGAACTCTAAGATTATAGATAGAAAAAAATGTATATTTGCGTATAGCGATATTCATCAAACTCCAAATTTGGCTGATAGATGCCACTGTATAATGATTGGAACTGGAAAATACGGGATGACTGCCGGATCGGAAATATTATCGCAGATTATGATTAACAAGCAAAAAAAGGGCACATAATATTAAATCATTTTTAGTTTCACGTATAATACACAACACACTTGTTTTAATACTACATAATCATTTGTGCTTTATTACAAAATTTTTATGCCAGAATGTCATGACATTTACAAAAAAAAATGATGGCAACAAGAAGTTGATTATAATTTTAAGAGTACTTAAAAGTGACACAGCGAGACGTTTTCATTGGAGGAAGTGTATTTGAGTTGAATAATAACTAAACCATGGCACGATTATAATTTTCCCCTTCTCTTTTCCCTTTCCTTTAGGGGAAAAACCATTTTCCGCCTAAGAATCCAGGTTTTTGGATTTAAAATATCAATAGAAGTGTACGTCAATTTTCGGCTTTGGAGGAATTATTTTCTGTGAAAGTTATACCAAATATTATAAATTAAGACATTCAAAAAAACAGTACTTAAATAATTTTTAGCTCCACGCGGACGAAGTTCCGAGTTCAGGTAATTTGAAAATAAAAAGTGTCTTGCTTCAATATTGATAAATAAGTACACTCCGCTTATTATAAACAAAATCTATTGTAAAGATTTAATTTAGTTACACTGTTATTATATATAGTATATAGATTATATTTCTGAACATACCATTGATAAAAGTAGTGGGTAAGATGTTAAGAACAGGTGTTTTTGAGGCGCCTCGTGTAGGGTGTTCGAGATTGTTGCATGACCCATCGACTCTTCTGCCTTCGTTAGGATCACAGGGGTCGATTTCATTCACGCACCAACTAATAACATAAGACTATACAATCACACTGTCATCAAAAGCATGAATAAAATGTGTGAATAAAATCAACTGTTTTTTATAGTTCAGGCTTAGCGTTATGGCCACAATCTCACCTGATGTAAAGTGACGATGTGGTCTAAGATGGTGGACACGCTAAGCCTTATGGAGGCACTGGCTCTCAAGTCCAAGTCCCGGAACGCACCTATAGGTATTCGGCGGCAGATTTGGCGTCTTTAGCCAACCAGGTGGGTATTAAAAAAGGCCTACCATTATGCTATGGTTTCATCACGATATTTTCTTTCACCAAAAACTCAAGCTCACTGATGGATTCAAAATCACGACCCTTGACGTCATCGCTTTATAATCTTCTCTATATATAAAAATTGCCCCTGTATTTATGACATCGCTAAATTCTATATCTCATGTCACAATGCTCTTTCATGCTAATTGCACAAACCGCGCAATGGATTTCAATTTAAATATCTAAAAATGTATAAAATCAGAGAGTCTTGAAAGATAGATAACATGGATTTATCCAGATAAGTTGATCCATTCCTGGACGAGATAACCCTGTGGTCTAATTATTGACTATATTAGTAGAATCATTGATTATAGTTGCTAGTTACTATACAGTACTGTCGTTTATTTACAAGACCAGATATTTACAATTAAGTTATGTAATTTTTTTAATTCTTTCTACTTACAAAGTGGTGTTAAATTTATCATGGCGTTTTACGTCATCTTTAGTGATAGGCGTTCCGTGATATGAATCGTAAAATATTCCACAATGAGCATTATATAATGCGGCTAAAAATATCACTAAGCCATACATTATACTATCGTTTATTGCTTATAATATAAAAGCATTTAAATTTAAAATTGTAACTTGTTCTTTCCCTTCACAAAGCGTACGTATGCCCGCTTACGGTTAAACTTTGGCAATAACCATTCTTACGTTTCCACCAGTTATATTGATTGAGATAGAAATAAAAAGGCTATTTATATACGTCTGACATATGCCTAACTCTATATTCAAGATATATTGCCAAAAAAAAAAAACGGATAAGCAACGAACTGGACTCGTGTCTATATGGTTCCGTATTATATTTCTTGCAAAAATATTTTATATATATAGTACGGTTGACGAGTCTTGGCCGGTCTAAAATTTATAAATATGTATGTATTGGGATGTAGTTATAGGGTGGGCGTTTTATGACAGAATGTGGTTATAGGAGGGTAGTTTATAACACTGATTAGTATAAAGTGCAACGCGAGATGATCACCAACTACTAGGCAGGGAGGACGCACAGTACAATCCTGCCTCGCCTGCCATGGCACAGTACAGAAAAAATTTAGTTTCCAGATCCCGAAGTAAAGGGTTCAGTTTGTACATTTAGCTTTTTCGATTTTTATTAATAGCTAGTACCGCGTTCGATTTTCTCCTACGCGATTCGGCAGCAGCCCAAGCCGAGGTTCGGTCACTAGTGACACCCTTGCGCGAGTTGCCCCTCGAGCTCGAGCGCCCTCCGCGCTCCCCCCCTCCTAGTTCAGATGAAGCTGTAAACGCCCCTCAGGATAACAGTGTAGGTCCTATCAAAAAAAAAAAAAAGCTTTGGGCTCAGTCTAAGCTTAGCGCTTCAGGCGTATTTATCATATTGGAACATTAAGGGACGTAACGTTTATATTTCTCTACTATTGATACTGTTTGATGTCTATGCTGTAAATCATTACCGTCAATGATTTATACTGGGCAGAGAGAAGCACAAGCGGTGAAGGTGAGTGTTGACAATTGTCAAAAGGAGGCCTCCTTAAACCTACATCTGAATTGCAAGTCTCGGACACTGACACGTGTTATCCTCCCGCTGCCACAACGATTAGATTTCACGATGTACCGGGCATTTTTACGGTGAATCCGTGGTTTGCTAAGAAGTTCGTATCTTATCCTGACATCATTAGTGATAACAACTACTTGGCCTATCTATACGATTAAGTTTTTAACAACCACTGTATATCATGTTTCTACATATGCATAGAACACATAACCGGCGATTAGAAATAGATAATGTAAGTTGTAAACCAATCAAAATTGTTTATAGTTACGTAACCATTAAATCTAATATCGTCACTTTAAATATAAGTTAAGTATTGTTTGCAGAAAGAACCATATCATCACAGCTGTCAACTATTTGTGGCGGATCATGTATTTATACCTATAGGCTGATCCTAGAAAGTGGCACCACAACGGGGGTTTCATATCTCGCGCACGATTATCGCGATTCATTTCGAGACAATTGTCGTGTTCTATCACTCGGGTCTATCTGATTTATATCTTAGATGTCACTTTTAAAATTTTATTATTATCTTAGAACATACACGAGTTAATAAATTTAAAATAAGTTATGTTCAATTGTTTATAAAATTCGCACTGTAACAATGATAAATAGTGTTGCCCAATGAAGCATTGTTCTTGCATTTACAAGCGTTCTTGTAAGACAGACAAAGCGATGGGAAGACGATTTAAACAAGATAGCTGGCCCAGAACGGCTACGTACAGCAAAGGACAGAAATAAGTGGAAAAGCCTTAGGGGAGGCCTTTGTCGAAAGACAAGCTGTAAAAAGGAGAGATCGGAGGAATGTGGAGAATAGAATTTAGTTTAAGTTTATATTTTTTAAACAAGTATATTTGTAAAAATAAGTTTGAACTATAACAGTAATAAAGGCTTATTATTATTATTATTATTACAGCTTTTTGCTGGCTATTGAAGTGACCTGCTGATTATAAACTTATCAATAATTTATACAGCTCAGGTGTATTAACAGTTGTAACGAAAGTAAATTAAATATTATGGTCTATCTATTTACGATATCCAATATTCAAATCCATCATCGGTTGGCCGGTGATTATAATTTGCCGATAAAGTCGCTGATTTGTTGAAAAAGTGTGCAACAAGTGTATCACAGCCTGAACATTACTGTTTTAACGCCACTGCTCTAATGTAAAAGGTTGATGACGTTCCAAAAAATAAATTTGCTAATGCTGAGAAAGAATGTCGTTAGATTAGTTAATGCCTAATAGTAAATAAAATACATGTCTTTAATTTTATATTATTAGCTCGCATTTCACTTCGAAGCTGCTCATTATTCAAGATCAAATAAGATAAAAAAGAATGTTTTTGAAGGGATGATAGGTGAAAGTCTGTACGAACACCGCGTCGACGAACGCGAGTTCAAATCCTTCTACAGTGAGTTAGAGCTTTCAATAAAGTAAAAACATTGTGATGAAACCATAGCATGGTGGTAGGGCTTTTCCTAATGTTCGCCTGGCTAGCTAACACCCTCTAGTTGAATATGTGCCGCCAAATACTTATAGGTGTGTTCCGGCAGTTTCACCTGAGCGCCAATCTCTTCACAGTACAGCATGTCGACCAACTTGGGCCGTCTCGTCACTTAACATCAGGTGAAGATTATGGCCGTAATCCTAAACCTTAACTAAAAAAAACATGTCAGAGCGAATATATAAAAAAATCAATTATCAACTACCGTCCAAACTTTTCTGGACAACCTACACCTCAGTCCGCCCCGTGACCACGAAGGCTGAAAAGCTTTCGAAACGTCGGGATCAAAATTTAATAAATAACCGCGATAAAATTCGTTTAAATTAGTTTTATTTCCATGAATAATATTCGCGTAAACCTAAGAAATCATTAAGAAAAATATATTTGAGAAATAATAGAGTTCAACATTCTTACTTCCTTATCTTTACTAAAAATGTATATGTGACAGTGAGTTTGTTTGTTTGTTACGCTTTCACGTCTAAACCAATGAATGAATTATAGTGAAATTTGGTATGGAGCTAAATAGGATCGTGGAGACGGAGATTTTTTCACGCGATAAACTTATTGAAAGTTTGGTTAAAAGAGTGATAAACTTTGTACCGAACCTTTTTATTACATCATCAGATTTGTTTGACAAAATCAGTATTAATGCGAGCGAAGGTAAAAGCTATTATTTATTAAATATGGCTGTGAACAATAGATTACAGATTTATGTTTTTTTTTTTTATTGTTGTGTCAAACTTTTCGTTTATGTCATGATTTCTATTTTTGTAATTAGTTTTAGTGATTTAATGTGGTCGTTATAATATTCTTTTTAACTAAAATGACATTCAAAAGATCTAATCGGACGTCAGGGAACTCCCTGTTATCACTTGTAGTATTTGTTAAGTCTCTCACTTTATCTGTCGCCGGAAATGCATAGCCTTCCTTATGAATATCGTCTCGACAATGTGGTCAGTTCGTGTCCAGGGATCGGAGAAAGAGGTCGTTAAGAGATAAGTAGTGGTACTACCTTCGAAGTTGATCAAACGTTCTTAATAAGCGAATGCTGAAGAAAAAAGCTGTTTTTTTTTAAATAATATTTATTACATAAATTGTAATAGCATACTAATAATAACACAATTCTTATTTACAATTCATAATATTCATAATAAATATAATACTCACACCATAATAGATACTACGAATTATTAATATAGTGATAAAATTAACACAGTTAAATGTTTCTAAAACAACTATAGAATGTTATCTCAGACTGACGTAAGGAAATAATATGTTATTGATTCCGTACCTCACACACTGGCGTAGGAGGACTAAGAGACTAAAAGTTCGAATCAAATCAATTTTTTTTGTTCAATTGGGGTCCTAAGAAAGCCCGTATGAATGTCAAAACTGCTTACTACTAATACTAGATAGATACTTCTAGTGACTTTGCTTTTTGAATTAGTATGGATTTTATGACATCTCTTATTGTTATTAAAATATTTTATTTATTTTTCTCATTAGTAAGGACTGAAACACCGTTGATCAGTCCAGGCCTCGTAGTCAATTGATGGTATATCACTGCAACTCGTAAGTCGGTTTCTGAAATAAATTATTCAAAGAAAAGTGTTACTTCGCGATGGTAAGACACGACTATTTTTGCAGCTTGTGATAGATGATTGATAGCATGACTTTTAAAATTTCAAAGGACTTAATGATGAGTGCAGAAGGCACTTATTTTAACAGCAATTAGCTCGAGGGCGTCAAAGTGACTGAAACTCAGCTCGGGCTGTCGTGAAAATGCAACCATCGTGAAACGGAATGATCCTTATAATTCAAACCAATTTATTTAGTGATCCTAACATACGTACTGCTAATCTGACCACTTACGGAGTGAGTGTACACGTGTGTTACACATAGGAATGTTGAAAACTTTGTTCACGAGCAGAGCTTACGTTACTGTCTACATAACTAAGTTGTCCCGTTCTATTATTAGCGAATATATGTAAAGCTGTCGAAAGTGTTTTAGGGGCAAACCTATCACATGGGCTTTGTGTTATAATACAGAACTTTGTTCCACGCGAGGACTGAACGCATTAAATGCTTACATAACTACAAGCTTTTGCGAAGTAATACTATAATCTTGATGACAAAGATATATTGATGGTTATCATACAAATCCACCTACCTAGGTCCAATCGTCAGGAATGCTTGTGGCTGAATGCGTGTAACGCAATCGCCAACATCACATAAAAGTCTAGCGATGGTAGTCTTTCTTATTTCATAGAGTTGTTCTGTAAGGGAGAGTTTTACTTTAGCAAATATATCTAAAATCTGATTACTACAAACATTGAATGAAGAAACAATGAATCCTCGTCTAGTCTGAACTACATAACTTACACTACTCACTTATATAACAATAAATATAATACCTTAATAAGAATTTAAGTTTTTGAGTTCGTATTAATAGTACTTTAAGGTTTATATTAGGGAGGTATTTTGTGAACACAATGTCATGCAAAGATAAGTGTAACTGACGCTAAAGCAGCAACAGGTTAAATCTAACTTGTAGGAGATAATTTTAAGTTACAGAGTGCAGATGCGGGAGCTTAATTGTAGGGAATTTGAGGTAATTTATCAACTTTACGGTGACGATTGTAACTAGGCCTAAGATGTTTTAGCGGAATAATGGTATCTTAGTTAAGAAGTTATTCTACGGATTTATAATTATGTGTCAAGCTTTTTCTTTCTTTTGTTGTGTTTGAGCTAACACTAACAGTGCAGGACTGAAATCAAAGACAAATTTAATCAAGATTAGAATTAACTGTTTGAAATATATGAAATAATACATACCTAAAGTAAAGGCATTTAGCCTGTCGGGATTTTCATACCAATGTCTGTCCGCATGTATATTCCGTATTAACTGATCAACGACCAGGCAATAGAAAGTGTGAGGCACATGACCACCAGGAATTAAGTTCTCAAGCCATATTCCGGCTATGAGATCCATATCTTCGACATCTTCATAAGCTGATTTCAAAAGTTCGATTCTCTGGAATAAAAATTAATTATTTTCCTTATCTGCCTCAACCAGACGTCTCAATTAATAATAAGCGTATACAAGATATTGCATGTAATTTTCTTCAATTTTATATATAATATATTTTTTCAGTAGTTGTCTTAATTTTATTGATATTAAATTTCAAGCGATTAATTGAATGTGTTACAAAGAACATTACCTCAGGATCTATAAAGTCTCTTAAATCATCCCAACACTCTATTACTTTTCCGAAACAAAATTCTATGTACTTCACGTATGGTTGGAATCCGAATAATCTATTCTGCCATATCATTAGTCATTAAATCTGTAGCACGCTGGTGAGGTCGCAAACCTATTTCAGCCAACTTAAAGAAAGTTATTGTATAAATTATTATTGAATTAGTATATAATAGGTATTCTGATATATATATATTAAAAAGCTGGATGACAGAGTCATCACTGCACAGTTGAAATTATTGAAGATAAAATTATTGAATCTGAATTGAAAACTTATCTAAACTTACATCTGGATCAACAACGTAGTCACTAGCACCCGTTGCTTGTATATATGATCCATGAGTTAAGAATTCAATATTATCGTCCACATCGAAAAACCCAGTTGTCAGTGTCAAGTTCACAATTGGATACTGTCTAACATATGCTCCGTGTTTGTCGTACATTCTGAAAACATATATTTTTGAAGGTAAACTTCTACACCAGTGACTATGTATTTGGATGACAACTGAGAGTAAAATTATAAAGACGTTTCACGTTGAGGCAAATTTCGTTAGATGACAAAGATAGTAGATATGGCATATCCATTTGTGATACTTACTTTCTACGCCTCTCACACAAAAACTCTCGTATCGCATATTCTTTAATAAGTTTCTTGTCGTTATGTGAGACTTACTTATACTATTTGAATTTATGTGAGTGACGTATAGGAATTGATGGTCGGCTACCACAAGTGTACAATTATATAGCAAAGTCGTTTCTACATATACTTCTAAATAACTGAATTAAATGTAACTAATAAAATAGAATTGCTAATAACAAGCTTAGTGCTATAACCAATTGTGAAAGCAATATTCTGAAATTCTGAACCGCTGATTGAACTGATGTTTGAAGTAAATGGGACGTTTACAATATGCCGCAAAAACACGAGATGAAATTGTTTACCTGCAGTTTTGCTAGCGTTGATATTAATTTTGCTAAGCTAAGCTAAGAATGCTAAGAGCCGGACACTTTGATACCTTTGTGTAAGTTCCTTCAAGAGAGCTTTCTGCACTTGCCCTAGAAACCCAGTGAAGCTGGCAGAGATTCTTAAGCTAACAGCAATCATCAATCTCGAATAAGGAAACAATGCCAGCAAGCAAGAGTAAGTTATCCCTTCTTGCTTAAAACTTACTTAAGAAAACCTTCTTGTGTGGTATGTAGCCATCTCAATACGAATGAAAACTCCAGAGATACCTGCGGAAGTATTTTAGGATTGTAGATGCTTCTGAAACCTGGTGAAACCGAAATAACTTCGCTTCTGATAAGATTATCACGACCTGGAATTAAAATATGCTAGATTTCAATGATTTTGTTTATTTAAATGATATATTTAATTTTGAGTTTACCCAGATTATTGTCTTTTAAATATACAGTTCCACGTAAACTGAGTAACAAAGATATTTTTGATAAGCATAACGGGTAAACCACTCATATATTTTATATTGTTTTATGTAGTCAAAGTTTTACGTTGTAGCAACAATCCCACCTTAGCCTAGTGGAGCGATTAGCTCTTAAGTGCAACTGCTGGAATACACCTAGCCAGACGGGCATTATAAAAAGTCCTACCACCATGTTAAGGTTCCAACATGATGTTTTACTTCATCGAAAACTAAAGCTCGTGATAGGTGGCTTCTAACTCACGTCCATTGACGAGATATCTATACACACTACTAACTTTGCTATCATGGTTTCAAATATAATAAAACTACCATGTTGAAAAGGGTATGACAAGCAGGCACTTTTTTTTAAATCTCGATAGATGTTAGTATTTGTCTATTATCTGACTTGCTATTAATTGAGAGTTGAGTGGACGAATTGTCTCACTCATGCATAATCATGCAAACTATGTGCATAAATACATTAGCTTTATCGAGATCACCACATTTGTTTCTTGAGAGCCTTATAAATTATAATAGTGTTTATTCGTTTATACACGACCGATATTTTTCCTAGTAATATATCAGATACCTTGGACTTTACCATATTATTTACCATCTTTACCTTATTCTTGGTTGGGAATTCTGTCTGTCTGGCTGGTTTTAAAAAAATCTTCAGCCAATCATTTATTGGTGTTACAGCAGATAAATTCATGAGCCAATTCGTCCACTCAACTCTCACTTAATAGCAAGTCAGATAATAGACAAATACTAACATCTATCGAGATTTAAAAAAAAGTGCCTGCTTGTGATACCCTTTTCAACAGGGTAGTTTTATTATATTTGAAACGATGATAGCAAAGTTAGTAGTGTGTATAGATATCTCGTCAAGGGACGTGAGTTAGAAGCCACCTATCACGAGCTTTAGTTTTCGATGAAGTAAAACATCATGTTGGAACCTTAACATGGTGGTAGGACTTTTTATAATGCCCGTCTGGCTAGGTGTATTCCAGCAGTTGCACTTAAGAGCTAATCGCTCCACTAGGCTAAGGTGGGATTGTTGCTACAACGTAAAACTTTGACTACATAAAACAATATAAAATATATGAGTGGTTTACCCGTTATGCTTATCAAAAATATCTTTGTTACTCAGTTTACGTGGAACTGTATATTTAAAAGACAATAATCTGGGTAAACTCAAAATTAAATATATCATTTAAATAAACAAAATCATTGAAATCTAGCATATTTTAATTCCAGGTCGTGATAATCTTATCAGAAGCGAAGTTATTTCGGTTTCACCAGGTTTCAGAAGCATCTACAATCCTAAAATACTTCCGCAGGTATCTCTGGAGTTTTCATTCGTATTGAGATGGCTACATACCACACAAGAAGGTTTTCTTAAGTAAGTTTTAAGCAAGAAGGGATAACTTACTCTTGCTTGCTGGCATTGTTTCCTTATTCGAGATTGATGATTGCTGTTAGCTTAAGAATCTCTGCCAGCTTCACTGGGTTTCTAGGGCAAGTGCAGAAAGCTCTCTTGAAGGAACTTACACAAAGGTATCAAAGTGTCCGGCTCTTAGCATTCTTAGCTTAGCTTAGCAAAATTAATATCAACGCTAGCAAAACTGCAGGTAAACAATTTCATCTCGTGTTTTTGCGGCATATTGTAAACGTCCCATTTACTTCAAACATCAGTTCAATCAGCGGTTCAGAATTTCAGAATATTGCTTTCACAATTGGTTATAGCACTAAGCTTGTTATTAGCAATTCTATTTTATTAGTTACATTTAATTCAGTTATTTAGAAGTATATGTAGAAACGACTTTGCTATATAATTGTACACTTGTGGTAGCCGACCATCAATTCCTATACGTCACTCACATAAATTCAAATAGTATAAGTAAGTCTCACATAACGACAAGAAACTTATTAAAGAATATGCGATACGAGAGTTTTTGTGTGAGAGGCGTAGAAAGTAAGTATCACAAATGGATATGCCATATCTACTATCTTTGTCATCTAACGAAATTTGCCTCAACGTGAAACGTCTTTATAATTTTACTCTCAGTTGTCATCCAAATACATAGTCACTGGTGTAGAAGTTTACCTTCAAAAATATATGTTTTCAGAATGTACGACAAACACGGAGCATATGTTAGACAGTATCCAATTGTGAACTTGACACTGACAACTGGGTTTTTCGATGTGGACGATAATATTGAATTCTTAACTCATGGATCATATATACAAGCAACGGGTGCTAGTGACTACGTTGTTGATCCAGATGTAAGTTTAGATAAGTTTTCAATTCAGATTCAATAATTTTATCTTCAATAATTTCAACTGTGCAGTGATGACTCTGTCATCCAGCTTTTTAATATATATATATCAGAATACCTATTATATACTAATTCAATAATAATTTATACAATAACTTTCTTTAAGTTGGCTGAAATAGGTTTGCGACCTCACCAGCGTGCTACAGATTTAATGACTAATGATATGGCAGAATAGATTATTCGGATTCCAACCATACGTGAAGTACATAGAATTTTGTTTCGGAAAAGTAATAGAGTGTTGGGATGATTTAAGAGACTTTATAGATCCTGAGGTAATGTTCTTTGTAACACATTCAATTAATCGCTTGAAATTTAATATCAATAAAATTAAGACAACTACTGAAAAAATATATTATATATAAAATTGAAGAAAATTACATGCAATATCTTGTATACGCTTATTATTAATTGAGACGTCTGGTTGAGGCAGATAAGGAAAATAATTAATTTTTATTCCAGAGAATCGAACTTTTGAAATCAGCTTATGAAGATGTCGAAGATATGGATCTCATAGCCGGAATATGGCTTGAGAACTTAATTCCTGGTGGTCATGTGCCTCACACTTTCTATTGCCTGGTCGTTGATCAGTTAATACGGAATATACATGCGGACAGACATTGGTATGAAAATCCCGACAGGCTAAATGCCTTTACTTTAGGTATGTATTATTTCATATATTTCAAACAGTTAATTCTAATCTTGATTAAATTTGTCTTTGATTTCAGTCCTGCACTGTTAGTGTTAGCTCAAACACAACAAAAGAAAGAAAAAGCTTGACACATAATTATAAATCCGTAGAATAACTTCTTAACTAAGATACCATTATTCCGCTAAAACATCTTAGGCCTAGTTACAATCGTCACCGTAAAGTTGATAAATTACCTCAAATTCCCTACAATTAAGCTCCCGCATCTGCACTCTGTAACTTAAAATTATCTCCTACAAGTTAGATTTAACCTGTTGCTGCTTTAGCGTCAGTTACACTTATCTTTGCATGACATTGTGTTCACAAAATACCTCCCTAATATAAACCTTAAAGTACTATTAATACGAACTCAAAAACTTAAATTCTTATTAAGGTATTATATTTATTGTTATATAAGTGAGTAGTGTAAGTTATGTAGTTCAGACTAGACGAGGATTCATTGTTTCTTCATTCAATGTTTGTAGTAATCAGATTTTAGATATATTTGCTAAAGTAAAACTCTCCCTTACAGAACAACTCTATGAAATAAGAAAGACTACCATCGCTAGACTTTTATGTGATGTTGGCGATTCCGTTACACGCATTCAGCCACAAGCATTCCTGACAATTGGACCTAGGTAGGTGGATTTGTCTGATAACCATCAATATATCTTTGTCATCAAGATTATAGTATTACTTCGCAAAAGCTTGTAAGCAAAAGTTATGTAAGCATTTAATGCGTTCAGTCCTCGCGTAGAACAAAGTTCTGTATTATAACACAAAGCCCATGTGATAGGTTTGTCCCTAAAACACTTTCGACAGCTTTACATTCATTAGCTGATATCGGAACGAGACACCTTGGTTATGTAGGCAGTAATGTAAGCCCTGCTCGTGAACTAAGTTTTCAACATTCCTATGTGTAACACACGTGTACACTCACTCCGTAAGTGGTCAGATTAGCAGTACATATGTTAGGATCACTAAATAAATTAGTTTGAATTATAAGGATCATTCCGTTTCACGATGGTTGCATTTTCACGACAGCCCGAGCTGAGTTTCAGTCAATTTGACGCCCTCGAGCTAATTACTGTTGAAATAAGTCCCTTCTGCACTCATCATTAAGTCCTTTGAAGTTTTAAAAGTCAGGCTATCAATCATCTATCAGAAACTGCAAAAATAGTCGTGTCTTACCATCGTGAAGTAACACTTTTCTTTGAATAATTTATTTCAGAAACCGACTTACGAGTTGCAGTGATATGCCATCAACTGACTACGAGGCCTGGACTGATCAACGGTGTTTCAGTCCTTACTAATGAGAAAAATAAATAAAATATTTTAATAACAATAAGAGATGTCATAAAATCCATACTAATTCAAAAAGCAAAGTCACTAGAAGTATCTATCTAGTATTAGTAGTAAGTAGTTTTAACAATCATCACCGCCTTCTTGGTACCCAAAGTGAATAAAAAAAAAAATGATTTGATTCGAACTTTTGGTCTCTTAGTCCTCCTACGACAGTTTGTGAGGTACAGTATCAATAACATATTATTTCATTACATCAGTCTGAGATAACATTCTATAGTTGTTTTAGAAACATTTAACTATCCACCTATTATGGTGTGAGTACTATATTTATTATGAATATTATGAATTGTAAATAAGAATTGTGTTATTATTAGTATGCTATTACAATTTATGTAATAAATATTATTTAAAAAAAAACAACTTTTTCCTTCAGCATTCGCTTATTAAGCACTTTTGATCAACTTCGAAGGTAGCACCACTACTTATTTCTTAACGACCTCTTTCTCCGATCCCTGAACACAAACTGACCACATTGTCGAGACGATATTCATAAGGAAGGCTATGCATTTCCGGCGACAGATAAATTGAGAGACTTAACAAATACTAAAAGTGATAACAGAAAGTTCCCTGACGTCCGTTTAAATCATTCGAATGTCATTTTAGTTAAAAAGAATATTATAACGACCACATTAAATCCTTAAAAGTAATTACAAAAATAGAAATCATGACATAAATGAAACGTTTATCAAAAAATAAAAAACATAAATCTATCATCTAGTTTTCAGTCGTATTTTATAAATAATAACTTTTAGATGCCGCTTCACTTGCGTTTATATTGTTTTTTTTTGTCAAACAAATCTGATACCCCACTAAAAAGGTTCCATACTAAGTTTATCCCTCTTTTATGACACTTCCAATAAGGTTTTCGCGAGAAATAGTAGCCTATATCTGTCTTCACGTTGCTATCTATCTCCATACCAAAATTCACCATAATCGATTCAGTAGTTTAGGCGTGAAAGCGTAACAAATAAAGAAACTCCCTTTCACATATATAATTTTAGTAAAGATAAGGAAGTAAGAATGTTGAACTCTATCATTTCTCAAATATGTTTTTTTGGTTTGACGACGCTTTTATTACGTATCATGTCTACTGTTTATTAATATGGAAACTTAATAACACTATATACTTTAAAAAAATGAGATGGAGGGTAGTTGATAACACAGATTACTAGGCTAGAGGTTCAGCCTCCCTCTGCAGACGCTCGAGCCTAGGTCCGATCCTCCGGAAAGGAGCCCTCGAGCGACTCTGCTCGTGCGATACAGTGACACTCTACAACACTGAGAGTACAACACCACACTGCATACCACCCGTGCTCACCCACACGCTAAGTACACGGTTCTGTAAGGGACCAAATCTGTGGGCCTGCCAGTTGTTTGGCCGTTTTTTTTTCTTTTCATAGCCATCTACAGGCGTTATGATGCGTAGACTGCGTCCTTCACACTCATAAATAAATTCGGATTATTTTAAACTTAAACAGCATAGTACAATCCACTCCACCGATTTCCTTGTCTCTTTAAACAATCAGTATTGTATCTCAAGTCCTACTCCAATACTATTTTATGTAATTTTTCTTCTTCCGGCAGCAGTCCATGCCAAGGGCCAGCCACTACGGCACTCTTGTGCCTGCTGCCCGGGGCTGAGTGCCCTCAGCATTCGCCCCACAAAAATCCTGCCAATCTGTAAAAGCCCCTCCGGCTAACAGAATATTTCCTTTCGAAAAAAAAAAAAAACGGCTAGAGGTTCAGTTCAGTCGCAACAATACTCGAGGCAAGTTCAGTCAATTAAGTCGAGTTAAGAATGATCGACGGTACGAACGAAATCTCCTGTTATCTCTGCTGTAAAACGCTGTACAATATAACTATGGTGGGAAAGAAACTTTGAGTATGTTTCGACGCAAACTCTACAGTCTGTAACATTATATCTTTTTTTATTGTTTGTGGACGTTTTTAACAATATAAACGTTGTTTTAAAGCTTATTATGTTTTCCACTATTATATATAAAGAGATTACCAGAAACGACACTTTAAGCGTACCTATATTAGTAAGCCATAAATAAGTTGGATGCCTCATCTATTTAACTTATGTGTCAGATTATGGTCATTCTATAAGCTAACGTAATCGAAAGGTTCAATCGTATGTATTGCTCGGTGTTGGATTAAGATAAAGTATGAAATATTTTCATGGATCGGCCTGAAGTTGTGTAGATTTTACATAAAAATTGGTAATGTGAATGTTATTTATCACAAAGACTCTGCGGTCACTTTTAACAAGATCTTTACCGTTTGGTTACGTTATTTATTACATACATTTTTACAAATATGGGTATATGAGATTTTTTTTTTATGAAAATTAACTGGCATGCGTCGCTTTGTAAACAAAGTTTTATTTTATTAATCCTGAATTTTTCTTACTAACAATTCACATCATCATCATCGTCTTTGCCTATACCCAAGTTATTTGGGGCCGGCACAATACGATACATCTCTGTCAGCTGCCATCTCTTCATTCAGTCCCTTTTTTATCTCATTCCTCACTCACTCTATCCATCTTTTCTTTGGTCTTCCTCTTCCTTTCCATTCTTCAACATTCATATTCATTACTTTTCTCACCGCATTCGTTTCCTCTTTTCTCATGCAATGTCTAAACCAAGACAACCCTTTCAAATTCTCAACCACTGATGCCAATTTCAAACTTACTACTAACAATTCATATTATATTTATTTTATTTGAATACTAGCTGTAAAAAAAGAAACTACAATTATATTTTTCTTAATAATATTGGCTAATTTTTTTTAAATATTTTATGTTCTTTCGCTCTGACATGTCTTTCATAGTTAAGGTTTAGGGACAAATGTCCTTCGTCAGTCGCAACTGTCTTGCCGGCCCACTAAATGTTTCTTCACGCCTCGTTTAAAAGACCCCATATTATAAGAAGGAGGGAACACCCAGATCGGAAGACGGTTCCACAGCTCCACTGTGCGACAAAGAAACGACTTTTCGAACTTTTTGGTTCGCGTCGGGATGGAGGTTATGTTAAAGCTGTGGCTCCGTAGTCCAGCACGGGTGGATCTGTTGTGAAAAGGAGAGGAGTGGATTAGGTGAAATAACTCTTCAGAGCATTCAACTGCTGGAACAAAGCTATTGGTGTTTGGCCACAGATTTTCAACTTCAGGGGGTGGCTAGGCAGGCGGGCAGAAAAACTACTATGCTATGGTTTCCTCACGATAGTTTCCTTCACCGAAAGCTTATTGTAGGTGGTTGGATTCGAACTCACGTCCCATGACGCGGCGTTCCTACACTCTACCATCACTAAGTTCTCATCGCTTCAATATCACTTGAAGTCAAAACCTCGTCTACCAAAATGGGATTTCGTCATCGAAATAAATATATATCAATAAAAAAAGTAACCACTTATAAACATGTTAAATATCCACCCAGATTCTTGTAGACCATGTATTGATTTCTTTCAGTTATAAAGATATGGAAAAGCGTGTATTTAATTAGTGAGTTTTTGCCATAACTAAATACCAGTATCACTTTCAGCTTAAGTGAAAAGTCAAGACAAGACTTAATCCGGTCTTGGACTCGGTCATGCAGCAAGAAAATGTCAAGTCTTGGAATTATCTATTGTCAATATCAATTAAATTTATATAGTCACGTTTTCTGCTGTTTCTACGTAGGTACATAGACTACCTACAGTAGAGTTTATATATAGTAAATATTTGTACATTGCAATATAGAGGCTATAATAAAATTACAAATATAATTCATTATTATAATATCTATCTATCCTTACGACCACAAGGTGTACCTTATATAGTCAAGACAATCTAACGACATTCTTTCTCAGCACCAGCAAATTTATTCTTTGGAACGTCATCAACCTTTTACATTAGAGCAGTGGCGTTAAGACAGTACTGTTCAGGCTGTGATACATTTGTTGCACACTTTTTCAACAAATCAGCGTCTTTATCGGCAAATTATAATCACCGGCCAACCGATGATGGATTTGAATATCGAATATCGTAAATAGATAGACCATAATATTTAATTTACTTGCGTTAAAACTGTTAAAACACCGGAGTTGTATAGATTATTACTAAGTTTATAATCAGCAGTTCACTTCAAAAGCCAGCAAAAAGTTGTAATAATAATAAGTCTTTATTACTGTTGTAGTTCAAACTTATTTCTACAAATATACTTGTTTAAAAAATATAAACTTAAACTAAATTCTATTCTCCACATTCCTCTGATCTCTCCTTTTAACAGCTTGTCTTTCGACAAAGGCCTCCCCTAAGGCTTTTCCACTTATTTCTGTCATTTGCTGTACGTAGCCATCCTGGGCCAGCTATCTTGTTGAAATCGTCTTCCCATCGCTTTGTCTGTCTTACAAGAACGCTTGTAAATGCAAGAACAAGGCTTCATTGGGCAACACTATTTATCATTGTTACAGTGCGAATTTTACAAACAATTGAACGTAACTTATTTTAAATTTATTATCTCTTGTATATTCTAAGATAATAATAAAATTTTAGAAGTGACATCTAAGATATAAATAAGATAGAACCGAGTGATAGAACACGACAATAGTCTCGAAATTAATCGCGATAATCGAGATATGAAACCCCCGTTGTAGTGCTACTTTCTAGGATCAGCCTATAGGTATAAATAAATGATCCGCCACAAATAGTTGACAGCTGTGATGATATGGTTCTTTCTGCAAACAATACTTAACTTATATTTAAAGTGACGATATTAGATTTAATGGTTACATAATTATAAACAATTTTGATTGGTTTACACCTTACATTATTTATTTCTAATCGCCGGTTATGTGTTCTATGCATATGTAGAAACATGATATACAGTGGTTGTTAAAAACTTAATCGTATAGATAGGCCAAGTAGTTGTTATCACTAATGATGTTAGGATAAGATACGAACTTCTTAGCAAACCACGGATTCACCGTAAAAATGCCCGGTACATCGTGAAATCTAATCGTTGTGGCAGCGGGAGGATAACACGTGACAGTGTCCGAGACTTGCAATTCAGATGTAGGTTTAAGGAGGCCTCCTTTCGACAATTGTCAACACTCACCTTCACCGCTTGTGCTTCTCTCTGCCCAGTATAAATCATTGACGGTAATGATTTACAGCATAGACATCAAACAGTATCAATAGTAGAGAAATATAAACGTTACCTCCCTTTATGTTCCAATATAATAAATACGCCTCAAGCGCTAAGCTTAGACTGAGCCCAAAGCTTTTTTTTTTTTATAAGACCTACACTGTTAGCCTGAGGGGCTTTTACAGCTTCATCTGAACTAGGAGGGGGGGAGCGCGGAGGGCGCTCGAGCTCGAGGGGCAACTCGCGCAAGGGTGTCACTAGTGACCGAACCTCGGCTTGGGCTGCTGCCGAATCGCGTAGGAGAAAATCGAATGCGGTACTAGCTATTAATAAAAATCGAAAAAGCTAAATGTACAAACTGAACCCTTTACTTCGGGATCTGGAAACTAAATTTGTTCCTCCTCCCTACCTAGTAGTTGGTGATCATCTTGCGTTGCACTTTATACTAATCAGTGTTATAAACCACCCTCGTATAACCATATTCTGTCATAAAACGCCCACCCTATAACTACATCCCTATACAAAAATATTTATAAATTTTAGACCGGCCAAGACTCGTCAACAATACTATATATATAAACAATATTTTTGCAAGACATATAATACGGAACCATATAGACACGAGTCCAGTTCGTTGCTTATCCGTTTTTTTTTTTTGGCAATATATCTTGATTATAGAGTTAGGCATATGTCAGACGTATATAAATAGCCTTTTTATTTCTATCGAAAAAGAATCCGCGGTGGTGACTAATCTTAAATAGGATCTTATACTAAGCATAAACCTACCCAAGTATTCTTCGAAGCATTCTAAAATTATAAGGCCAAACCACATTCTGGGCCAGGGCGGTCTCTCACAGAACCGTGTACCTAACGTGTGAGTGTGCAAGTGTGAAATATAGTGTGGGGGTGAGTTTCCAGTGATCTGGTTAGTGTCGCTGTATCATCACAGTTGAAATACTCCAGGGTGAAATCTACACGCGTGCTATTACTTATATACTCATCACGACATAGAGTTGTACCTCACTGTAAGTAGGTATAGTTTTTGATTCTAATAAAAAGGTTATGTAATTTATTATTTAATGTATTTCTTGCCTTGTCTTTTATAAATAAAGTAGTGTTTTCTATCTGGTATTTTGAATTTGAGAGTATACGAATAGAATAGAAAAGACTTTGACAATTCTTGTTTGAACTGTCTCCCCTTGAATTCTTTTTCATTAGTTGCTCTAGCAGATGTTTTAGGCCTGTCTTGTAGTAAATTGCTGGATCCGAGCGCTTTTCATTTTTTATATTCAATTACAAAGTTTCGACGATTGCTTATGAGAAAAACACATACTTTTTATATAATATAATAGAAATAAATATAATTAGTATAAATTATATTTCTAAACATACCATTAATAAAACTAGTAGGTAAAACGTTGAAAACAGGCGTATTTGACGCGCCTCGTGTCGGGTGTTCAAGATTGTTGCATGACCCATCGATTCTTCTGCCTTCAGTTGGATCACAGGGTTCTATTTCATTCACGCACCAAATAATAACAAAATTTTGATTAAAATATTCTAATGAAAAGGGATACAGAAAAGCTATTCATATCTCCTCTATTTCCGAAATCCCTAAATTCCAAACTACATTCCTGGAAAATTTAAAATATCACGTGATTTACGAATACGCGTTTCACCGTGCTATCAGTGCTGCAGAAATATGCAGAAAGATTAATGCTGTGAATAAGGAAGCTACTGTAAAAGAAACAACGCACGGTTTTGCTTCCAACGTAAACGTTTTTGGTATCCATACAGAAAAGATTAACCTAGAGAACCTACCCCTCGACCGTCCGGAAACTTTGCTTGAGAACATAGAATTAACGATTATCACGGAAGTGGATTCATAGCAGACCACGTCAGAGTTAGCGGCAACCTTTAGTGTGACAAAATAATATTAGTTCATTTGAAACAAATAGAAAAAATGCAAAAACTCCAGAAATGAATACTGCATGAATTATGTGAAGCATGCCAACAAAAATGCAATGTGTATCGTGTTAAATTATGCAACCATCACAATATCGAAAAATTATCTATCATTTGTACTTGTAACGGAAAGATATCCTATAACACAATCGCTTTTGCCTGTGACAGTGATTGAAGCGAGAAGAACTGACCAAATTCTATCCCAAGCGAAAGCTAACACAACAAAGGTACTGGTGAGTATTTGGGAGACCAGTTCCTCCAGTTACCACTAGCATCATTACCTGTACATAAACTACAGCGTCCTTGATCTGACAAAATAAAGCCAAGCAGATTTGTATTCTTAACAATAACAAACCGCGAGGGAAAAGCTTGTTGTTAAACAACCAATACTGATCAATTTCTCTAGCCCTCTACTGCATCACTATAGCACTAGACCCCATACTTTATTACAGAGGGACAATAATAACTTTCAACAATTCAAATAATCCCTATAGATATTTGTGCTTGACCAAATCATAATCCCTTTAGCTAACTATTGTGGCTAGTCAGGATTACCACATCTTTAGCCAAGACAAAAGTGTGAAGCTATTGACCCGAACAGAACCTTCAATGACTTCATACTTTTTTTTTATTTGGACGACATAACCGAGCATATGCAGCTCGGATTGCATAACTGAGTACCAGGACTTTTAAGACAGAGGCTATTCCAACCGCAAGACAAATTTCCTTAAAATATTTACCTAATAGAAATAAATAATTCGCTCATTCACTTACTGTCCAACTTTTACCACTGGTACTAGTAATCAAAGCTGATGGTAGAACTCTTAACTGTACTTACCGGCTTACCAGAAATTAAAAAAAAAATCAATTAAATCATTTGGTAACACCTTGGCATTAGTTGCAGCCGCTCTAATATTAGAATCAGTAATACCACGTATATTTAACGCCGAATATTAATTCGTTCTTAAGACCCTGTACTATACGAAAGCGAAGTAAATAACGATCCGAGTAATCTGCATATATGGGATACTTTTCAAACTGTACGTTTATCACATCGGCCAAAATACAATGAATTGAAAACCATCTACAAATAACATCGCATCGAATAGTTATTACTGAAAACAAACCTTCATTGGATTATATTATTTATAATTATATTTCATTTATAATTTCTTGAAGCGATGATAGCTCAGTGGTAGTGTGTACGACTTCGCGTCAAGTGACGTAAGTTCGAATCCAACCACCCACAATAAGTTTGAGCTTTCGATGAAGGAAAACATCGTGAGGAAATCATAGCATAGTGGTAGGGCTTTTTCTAAGGCCCACCTGGCTAGCAAACGCCCTCAAGTTGAAAATCTACCGCCAAATACCAATAGGTGTGTTCCTCCGTAGGTTTAGCGTGTCTAACAACTTGGGCAGTATCCGGTGAGATTATAGACATAACGCTAAACCTTAACTATACAAACAAATTGTAAAGTAAAATAAATTCATAATTAAATAATTATAAAATCAACAACTTGTAAATAAGTAATGCAAATGTAACATTCATTGTACTTACAAAGTGTTATTCAATTTATCGTGGCGTCTCAGCTCATCTTTGGTTATAGGCGTTCCGTGATATGAATCGTAAAATTTTCCACAATAAACATTATATAATACGGATAAAAATATCACTAAGACGTACATTGTACAGTAATTTATTGCTACTTAAATAAAAGCATTAAAATTTATAATTGGAATTTTTATTTATTCGTACACGGACCGTTTGTGTGCCCGGTTATAATTAAACTTTAGCAATGATCATTCCAATGTATCCCACCAATTATGTTAACTATGTAATAAAACGTAACCTTAAAAATATATAACGAATTGTAGCTCTATTTTGAGGAAGTGTTAGGCAAAAAATTGGGCAAGCAGTGAATGGACCTCTCGACCTGATGGTTCCGTGTTATATTATTTGTATAAATATTGTTGATATTCTACGGCCGATGAATAGAAATTCGTAAAGACGCATGTGCGGGAGAGATTTATTGAAACGACCAGAGCTTTGTTGAAAATAAGAGGAATTTTCGAGGTTCATAGCTTAGTATTAACACCTAAGACAACTTTTGTTAATAAAAGTGCATGATTTAGTGACTGGGCTACTGCGGGCAACCATAAAAACACGAAGACACAGAAAAAATGAAGACCAAAGATAAATACAATAATTAGATCAAAACAATCCAAATAATTTAAAATGGTATTTAGAATAGCTAAATCTCGATTTTTAAGTGAAAAGATTCAATAAGATAATAAGAATACATAGATATATACAATACAAGATACAATAAGAAATAATGTGTTTGAAGTAATAATCTCTATATGATATATCTATAGTAATAAAGATATATAACATAGAGACATATATAACATATAGAATATTCAACAGCTGGGGAATTTCAAGTGCCACTGCCGGAATACACCGGTTGGTATTTGGCGGCCAATTATTAACTTGAGAGTGGTATCTAGCCAGGCGGGAATCAGAAAAAGCTCTACTAATATGCTGTGGTTTCCTCACGATGTTTTCCTTCACCGAAGGCTCAAGCTCATTGTAGGTGGTAGGATTTGAACTCACATCCCATGACCAGACGTTCCTAAAAACTACCATTGAGCTATCATCGCCTTAAGGATTGAAGGAAACATGTAATTAAACTTTGACAGTAGACATTTGTAACGACATTATTAGCTTAGCCTGTAGGCTCGTTCACGAGGGGTTAAAAGTTTTTTTATCTATATGAAAGTACCCTATTCTATACCTAATAAATCTGATGTATGATAACAAAAAATAATTATTATAATCCAACTGTCATGCGTGAACAAAAAAACTCTTCAACTTTATTTCATTAAAGTATATTATTGCTTTAAGTGAGGTAATTTATTTAGACTAGCTTCATTTGTTGCCTTAGTCATCATCATTTTGAGGACAAATTTACTTAGTCAACTTCCCTCTCTACCTTTACTCAAATTTATCAAAAAGTCACAATTAGTCGTTCTTTTTGGTTATAACTCCGTACCCTTTCTTAGTTCATCAGGAGTACCGCAAGGTTCAAATCTGGTCTTCCTTATTTCTCGCTTTATTTTATTTAGGGGTTGTAGTGGCAGTTATATTATCCCCATTGTGATCTAATAATACTAACATCTTTCGTAAATTCTTTCGTACATCCTAGTTCATAAAATCATTTTTCATATAATATATTAGCACTCTCATTTGAAGGATTTAATAAAATACTATAAAAGTTAAATATAAATGTTTTTTTTATATAGTTAAGGCTTAGCGTTACGACAATAATCTCACCTGATCTTAAGTGACGATATGGCCGAAGTTGATAGACACGCTAAGCCTTTGGAGGAACTGCCTCTCAAGTGCAACTGCCAGAACACACCTATTGGTATTTGGCGGCAGATTTTCAACTAAACTCATTAACTAATGTCATCCTAAGAGTACTATTCTTAACACATTGCATCAGACAGTGGTGAACGTTATCTGTAAGTACATAGGTTGTACAAAACAGAGAAGGACGTTTATGTATCAAATGTCCAAAATTTTCTGATTTAGTATGTCATAGACGTATTTAAATCAATTATATGCGTTCAATGTTCGTGGGTTCAGTGTAGTGAAGTGAAAACTAAAGTGAACTAAAGACAAATAATTCAACAAGTGTATTTATCAGAAGCGATGATTGCTCAGTGGTAGTGTGTACGACTTCGCGTCAAGGGACGTGAGTTCAAAGCCAAGCACCTACAATGACCTTGAGCTTTCGGTGAAGGAAAACATCGTGAGGAAACCATAGCATGGTGGTAGGGCTTTTTCTAATGCCCGCCTGGCTAGCTACCACCCTCAAGTTGTAAACCTGCTGCCAAATACCAATAAGCGTGTTCCGGCAGCTGCACTTGAGAGCCAGTTCCTCCACAGGTTTAGTGTGTCTACCAACTTCGGCCATATCGTCACTTAAGATCAGGTGAAATTATGGGCACAACGGTTAACCTTAAGCATATAAAAAAAATTATAGTTAGTGCTTTACCGTTATGGCCACAATCTCACTTGGTGATAAGAGACGATATGGCCCAAGATGATAGTTACGCTAAGACTAGTGAAGGAACTACGTCTCAAGTACAACTACCGGAACACACCTATTGGTATATGGCGGCAGATTTTGAACATTATTTCACGCTTATTTTTAATTATAGAGATTTTTTTCTGTAAAGGTCATCATAGAGATAGACGGTCCAGCTGATGGCAAACTATTACCGTCTTATAGATAGTTCACAGCTGCAAAATAAGGAAAATAAGTAAACAGTAACAAAACACTACATCAGGAACAAAGTAAAAATAGATGATGTAACCAAAAAACGGAAGTGTTACACAAACAATGGATATAATTTTTTATTACATTAATTTAAACTAAATTAACTAACTACATTAACCTTGATTCTTTTTATACAATAACGTGAATCATGTTTTATATAATTATTAAACTGCGTATATTATTTTATTCACTGACAGATCCCAAACGCGATAAACCAACGAGCGCTTTCGGCGCGGATTCATCGCAAATAATAGTCGCGATCCATCTGAGAACAGGCGGCCTTTTTTTATTTACGTAATGTAAAAACTCATTTACGGACCGCAACGATTCAATGTACTACTGAAATTCAGGGCAAGCCATGTGGCGACTCTTCGAATGGCAAGCACGGTTTTGAAGCGATGATAGCTCAGTGGTAGTGTGTACGACTTCGCGTCAAGGGACGTCAGTTCGAATCCAAGCACCTACAATGAGCTTGAACTTTCGGTGTAGGAAAACATCGTGAGAAAACCATAGCATTTTTCAAATGCCCGCCTGGCTAGCTACCACCCTCAAGTTGTAAATCTGCGTGTGTCCCGCAGGAGCACTTGAGAGCCAGTTTCTCCACAAGTTTAGCGTGTCTACCAACTTGGGCCGTATCGTCACTTAAGATCAGGTGAGATTATGGCCATAACGCTAAACCTTAATTATAAAATAAAAAAATTTGACGACACTCAAACCCTCCGGATTTTCAGACACCAGAGGCAGATGTTACGATTCTACTAGACTCAGCCGGGACATATGTCTACCAGCTTATTTGATACTCGGATATCGTCGGTTGCCTATCAGATATATGCCGATTTAGCATAGAATGCGATGCGTCTCAGCGTGCCACTACAGTGGTATTACAGCTGATATTTTGCTATACTTTATAGGTTTAGCGTTATGGCCATGGCGTTATGTTCAGTCATAATGTGGCCTATAGGTGTGGATATGTTAAGCCTAGGGAGGGACTAACGCTCAAGTGCCATAGCCGAAACCATAGGAATTTAGCAACATGTTGAACCCGAGGGTGATAGTGGGTAGCTATCAGGGCTTTTTCAAATGCCCGCCTGGCTAACTACCACCCTCAAGTTGTAAACCTGCCGCCAAATACTAATAGGTGTGATCCGGCAGCAGCACTTGAGAGCCAGTTCCACCACAGGTTTAGCGAGTCTACCAGCTTGGGCCGTATCGTCACTTTAGATCAGGTGAGATTATGGCCATAACGCTAACCTTATGTATAAAAAAAAAAAAATGAAATGTTCGAATAGCGACTGTTGAAGCTTTTCGTAACAGGATTTTTTTTTGTGACTATAATTATATGAGAACGGGGGTTTATACCTTTAAAATGTACCGATAGAATATAAAGATTAGCAGAATGATGACACTAAATACATAGTTAAGATCGACACTTATAAATTTCCTACGGCTCATATGTAAACAGTCATTCTTTGCTATACGTGCCACGTCGACACCGTTTTAATCCGTTATTTACGTTGTAATACTTCTTTGGTTAAAGTTTAATATTTGGGCTCAGCAGACTGCTAGTCCGTAACGTAAACACGATGTTTAATATCGTCATGTTTGGGGAAGGATTTTAAGGGTAGACTGCCTTTTCATCGGTTAGAGTTTTGCGTCCCGAATTCATCATTGAAATTTCTGCGTATGAATGTTTTACGAGTTTGTTACTGTCACGGAATAGGCCATGATTATGCATCATTCATGGAAGGTACGATTTAGTAAAACCTACGAAATGTTTTAAATTCCGATTGTAGAATGTGGAAAATAAAATAGCTCTTAATTCTTGCCAAACGTTGAAAATAGGACGCGAGGAAAAGCATGCCAAAAGTGAAACCAGATTTCCTGAGTGCCTATACCTCTTAAGATTCTGTAACTCTATCGATAATGGCACGTTTATTGGGTACCAGTGGATTACGGACCTTTGTTTTTAGATTCACCTCCATGTAGAACTTCGTCCTCGATTAAAACCAACTCATGTTACTTAAAACACAATAGTAAACATTATGTTAATGCACGTGTATTTAAGTATTATTTATATTCATCTTTATACCAATTAATTCGAAACAAGACAATATAATTTTAATTCGGCTCTGCGGAAACAGGCATTTAATCTCAATGGACATTGGCACCGTGAACTTTTCCTATCGATTCCATCATCAACATAATATTTGTACTATAAATATGACTTGAGCCGTTGCATGAAAAAATTAGTACAACGTCATATAAACAAGCCATGTTTTTGTAGAACTCTTTAAGGTTAAGATTAATAAGAATAGTATGCAAATGAAATATGATCATTACAAGCTTCCGTTCATTATTATCAATGAAATAGATGTCAATGATGTGACTTAAGACCGAAGAGGTGAATTTACTTATCCTTGGAACCAGTTGGGAACATACAGCATTTTCACTTAGATATTTAGAAAACGTGAAATACTTAGGCCCTGTTTGTAGTAAATACATCACGCAGAATTTGAAATATAATGCAAACGAAGATAAATCAAATCTCAATTGAACGGAAGTCTTGTCGCAAAAGTAGTTCCATGAATCGTTTAAAACCAATGTCTCGGGATGTAAGCGATGATAGCTTAGTGGTAGTGTGTACGCTGACTACGAGAAAATATTACTGATTATGACTTCAATCCTGACCGATATTATAAAAGCGAATATTATTTGTTACGTTTCCAAACTTTAAGTACCTTATTTACCTTACTTGCTACCTACTACATACCTTAAATTTTAAAGCGATGATAGCTCAGTGGTAGTGTGTACGACTTCGCGTCAATGCACGGGAGTTCGAATCTACCTACAATTAGCTTGAGCTTTCGCTGAAGGAAAACACCGTAAAGAAACCATAGCATGGTGGTAAGGCTTTTTCTAATGCCTGCCTGGACAGCTACCAACCTGAAAATCTGCCGCCAAATACCAATAGATGTGTTCTATAGCAGCTATCTGTCAGCGAGAGATACGTCAAAATCAGTCTAGCCGTTTCGGAGATTAACCGGAAAAACAGACAGACCATTAAATAATTCTCAGGGGCGAAAGATTTTTAATTTTAAACATAGCAATTGTTTACAAAGAAATCCAAAATTTCCTTGGCTTTTCAGTAAAAACTTAAATAATCTCTTTTAAACTAATTTGTGACATGTCTCCGTGTTAATCGGTTCAATATTAATAATCGAAACGTTTTTAATATATCATTTTATTATTAGTTATAACTATTTCGTAATTCAATTATATAATTTATTTATTAATAATATTTTACTTTGAATGAATGCACGTCGTAAACAGCTTTAAATATAATACCTAAATTTAATATTAAAATCCATATTTTTAATTGTAAAATGCTATATATATTACCTTGGTTAGCCTTCTACAATACTTTTTTATATAGAACGTTTTTATTATGCATAAGGTAACAAAAAAGCGGTTTCTTTGTAACGTGTTGTATTTAAAGAACAAATTTACGAGAATAATTCAAACAATTTTAATATCAACGAGCGGTGTAAAATCTGACCGTGAAACGCGTTTTCATTTTGCCCTTACACGAAATTTATGACGTATCTGTATCTATATTATACAACACGAATTAAATAGAGCTTATATTTTCATCGTGCGGAAATGCATTTACGGATATCCTCCCAGTTTGGGGGAATCGGGAAGGTTACGTGGGACTCGCTTGACTGTAGTCACCGGAAATACCCACTGGAATCTCACCACCAACGTCGCCTTACTAGAGCTACACAGGAGTCGTGCCTACAACCACAGCGTTAGCCTGTACGGGCTCGGCCTGCTGGTAAGCCAGCTTAGTGTACCCTTTCAATCGACCAGACTGATGCAATGAGAGGCGGATCCACCGACCCACCCCTCCCAGTCCAGCTAAGGGTGGCGGAAGGGCACGAGCCTATCGGCTCCTCCTGCCACCCGGGCGTTCTGTGTCGGAAATGGTGGGTGGACAGCCTTGTCCCCCCCGTGGTCTGCTTTGCGAGGTAACAGTCTCGCAACAGGAGACCATCGCACTTTAGTAGCAGAATATCAGTACTAACTATTGTCGTTATCAGTAACATTGTTTGTTACGCTGCCACGCATAAACCGCTGAATCGATTCTAATAATGTTTGGTGAAGAGATAGATGGGAATTAGGAGATGGTGATAAGCTACTTCTTCTCGCAAAAACCTTATTGCAAGTTGGGTTAAGAGAGGGATAAAGATTAAGTTAAACTGTTTTACTGTTGTTTGCTTGACAAAATCAATATTAAAACGAGCGTAGCCGCACGTATAATGTAGTTTAATATATTTATCCATTATCGATACATCGATTACCAGCAAAAACTAATAAAGTAATAGGCCATGGAAAGTGATATCTCACGCACGGAAACCGTTAGGCAAGTCATCTTATTGGCTGATCATTAATCATAAGAGATATTTATTATGTTATGTATCGATTTTATCGTTTCTAAGTTTCGATTCATCGTTAGCGTTGGATCGAACATCATAGTAACATCTCTCTTTATAATTGACGCGATGATAGCTTAGTGGTAGCGTGTACGTGCGCCGCGTCAAAGGACGCAAGTTCGAATCCCTGCAATGGGCTTGAGCTTTCGTGATGAAACCATCGCGTGATGGTAGATCTTTTTCTAATGCCGGTTACCTATCTGAAATTGTAAATCTGCCGCCAAACACCTATAGGATTGTCCCGGCAGTTGCACTTAAAAGCCAGTCCCTCCACAGGTTTAGCGTGTTCACCAGCTTGTGCCGCATCGTCACTTTACATCAGGCGAGAATATGGTGATAACGCTAAACTTAAAAAAAAAAACGGGATTCGGACATTTCCAAATACACATACATGGGTCCTACCTATAAATATGCAAAATTTTACCAACACCTTGTAAATCGTATGTGAAAGACGCGCATAGTCATGTCATGAAAATATTTAAATTTAATTATATAAGACCTCTTTAAAAACTAATCCATAATAAAGTACACGCCGGTTGTAATAATAAAATAAAAAAAAAAACGCTAGTTGCCTAAACGTATAGTCTTACAGATGTGAAACATAGCTCAAGGCGAATTGACGCGAACGTACGTCACACAAAAAAATTGCGGATTACAGTTTCAAAACCCTTAGAATTTCCACTTCAAAAGTCTGCTCCGGCGCACGACTAGAGCTTACTCCTTGAGGTTTTTTTTATGAAATAGGGGGCTCACGAGCGAGCGTGTCATCTGATGGTAAGTGATCGCCGCCGCCCGTGGATACTCACAACACCAGAGGGATCACAAGTGCGTAGCCGGCGTTTATGGGAGTGTCTGGCTCTCAAGTGCCGCTGCCGGAACACACCTAATGGTATTTGGCGGCAGATTTTCAACTTGTGGCTGGTTGCTAGCCAGGCGGGCATTAGCAAACGCCCTACCACCATGCTATGGTTCCCTCACGGTATTTTCCTTGCCCGAAAGTTCAGGATCATTATAGGTAGATTCGAACTCACGTCCCATGACGCGGCGTTCCTACACGCCACCACTGAGCTGTCATCGTAATATTATCGAATATTTTCACGGTTAACATTTTTTTGTTTATTTAGTCAGTTCAAATAAGTGGCTCCATGACACCTTTGTTTGTATCGTCACAACAGTATTAAGAAATGACAACACACTTGGAACACAAAACTTCAACGTATATTATCTCATACATGTATAGAATACGTTTTTTAATTGTATCATTACCGTGAAACAGTATGTATAAACAACATAAAACGAAACAATTCTGGACCTTTGTCTCTTGTGTTTGTCGACCATTCATATGTTTATTTGTTTAACAGCAACTGTACAGCGGTGATGCTAAAAATACCGAAGATTGTCCGATAGTAGAAGTACCTATTCAAATTTATCACTGAGCCTTGTTAAGGTTCTTCTACGGGAACGTGGGATTACTCAATTCCTGTGCCGTGTTCTTCTTTACAGCGGTATACAGAGGAATGACGAGTCGACACGTGTGGTGCTGGTTTGGATACTGAACCGTCGATCGCCTCTTCTGGAACGTAGTTCCTTATGGGGCGTCGCGGGGGTAACCTAGCCGTAACCGTCCGTAACGTTAGCGTAAGGTTTTCATGTATAGTCTATGTATGATGGCTATACAGTGTCTTATGTATAGTCTACGTGATCACTGTTATTAATATATATATTTTTATAAATCATCGTAAACAACATAGACGTGTCAAGATACTTTGTAATGTATCATAAAAAAATTGTATACCCGAATAATTATTTTCTTTATGCCTCGAACAGAACTTGAAATTAATATGCTTATAATAAGGAACTTCGTTCCTATCTGGTGTTCCACGACATCACTTGTTTTTTTTTTTGGTCTCTTACGTAAATCTACGTGATATGCCAGTGACGAATGGAGAACCATAGATACTAACTACTAAAAACCCAGAACGAGCACTCATTCTTCTTTTTAACCAGAGATTAGGGACCACTGTATATTACAATCAGAAGAACTACGTATTTGTCTTTTTATAGTTAAGATTTTTAGCATTATGGTCATAATCTCATCTGATCATACGATATGGTCTAAGTTGGTAGACACGCTAAACCTGTGGAGGGGCTGGCTCTCAAGTGCAACTGCCGGAAAACAACTATTGGAATTCGGCGGCAGATTTTCAACTTGAGGGTGGTTGCTAGCCCGGCGGGCATTATAAAAATCCCTACGTCCATGCTATGGTTTCCTCACGGTATTTTCCTTCACCGAAAGCTAAAGCTCGTTGAAGGTGGATTTCAACTCACATCCCTTCACGCGAAGTCCGTACACACTACCACTCGGCTATTATCGCATCAGGAAACATTAAACAAATGACACCGTTTCAAAGAAATCAGATCAAAAGCTTAGTCTTTAAAAGAAACGATTTCACGGGCTGTTTCAATTGCATATTACGCATGCGATGAAACAAACAGCCGGCACTTTGAATATGATTTCAACATCGCAATAACTTATGGCTTTTTTACAATTTCCTCAGTTTCACAGATGGTAATTCTAAATTGTCTAAGGTTTTAAGTTTAAAAATCTTTATTTTTAATGTTAATCTACATTACAAACGAAGCTGAAAATGTATTCTCACTGTGGAGTGCAATACAGTGGGACCGATTTTCATCATATTATCTGATAATCTTTATATTATCTATATATTATTGTCTATCTTGACACAATTTTTTTATACAAAATAATAAACAATTATATTGACTCCTCTCCACTGCTGGAACAAATTTATTATAAAGTTCCACGATTAAACACACGACTAAAGTGTTTATGTCACACTCCTTTATGTCGGACAAATTATTTCAAGAAGTCCTTTTTTCAACGCTCTTGTTATCATTATAACAAATTTCTAAACGACGTTGATATATTTTGTAATAGCCTATTGTCTTATAAAAAGAAAATTGGTGATGTATTGTTTGAAGATTCATCTTAAGAAATGATGTATTTTTCTGAATTTTTCTTTTGATATTTTTTTTTATTTTATTGCCTTTTTTTTAAATTATATACCTAGATTGTGTTGTTACGATTTTTCTTATTAAGTTGTAGAATTTAAATACATGGTACTATAGGCCTATTAGTTTATAGTATATTGATACATGACTATGGAATGGCTGTTTGTTACCTAAATAAATAAATAAATAAAATTTATATTATCCCAGTACGTGATATTTCAAAATTTAGTTAGAGTAGAGTAATAGAGTTAGAGAGTATAGAGTGGCTGTCTGTTTTTTATTTTTTTATTTAGCCTGTTTGTCCCAATCTCACTTTATATTAAGTGATTACGTTGTTCAATATGGTGGACACGCTAGCCTCGTGTGGGGACTGGCTCTCAAACGTAAGTGTCCCAACACGCCTATAGGTATTTAGCTGCAGATTTTCAACTTGAGGGTTGTAGCTAGCCAGGTGGACATTAGAAAAAGCTCACCACGATGCTATGGTAATATCAAGCTCATTGTAGGTGGATTCGAACTTACCTGCCATGACGTAGCGTCCATACACGCTTTCAACTGAGCTATCATTGCTTTGAATTTTTATTCGTATTTTTTTTATTGTGGGTAAATTATTTTAGGCATGCCCACCCTGGTTGGCTGGTAGAGGTATGTGGGACTCAAACCCCACGATGTTCTTCTATTGCCTATTGGGCCCGGGAGCAGGGTCTGTCTTTATATAGCATCTGCTCCCCGACAGACAGGCCCCTGGACAGGGGCCACCTTCTATAATCTGTGGGGTCAGAGAGGGTAGAGACCCCCCCGAAGAGTAGAAGAGTATTCGAGAACCGAACACAGGATACTACTTACTTCGGGAAGGAAATTTTAGTCTGTCGAAGATAAGAAGAAATGAAAAAGAATAAACGTTTGAAGTATATTTGATGGTGTTTGCCACCCGACAAGTCACGCTATAAGCTTAAGTCTGACATTGCGAAAGGGATATCGTATTTTATTCCCAATACGCCATGCTAGGACATTATACAGCTTGATTTTTTTTAACACCCACGTATACCCTGGCAGAGCTTATTAATTATAAAAATTAGGTATATTACAAATTCTCAGATAAAACATATTTATTAGAATTTATTTTGCATTTTATACAAATGTAAATAAAGTCGAATACTATTAAGCCTACATATATACTATTCTGAATCTAGTGGCGGCGGACTTCCTATATTCTTTAATATAATCATTTCAACGTTAGAGGTAAGATAACATTAAATTTGACGTACTGGACTTGTGACCGCAAAAGATTTAGTTAAACGTTGAAAAATCATTTTGAATACAACCCTTACTAATATTATAAATTCGAAAGTGAGTTTGGTACGCTTTCACGCCTAAACCGCTGAATCGATTGTCATGAATTTGGTGGAGAGATAGATGTAAACCTATATATAGAGATATCCCGGATATGGGTTAGGTTAGATTAGGCTTTTTCTTGCTAAAAATTTATAGGAAGTCGGGTAAAGTGAGGGACAAATTTTGTATGAAACTTTTTATTACGTTATCCGATTTGTTTATTTATATGCAACTGTTTAAAAAGTCTTGCAAAGACAAACCTATATTTTAATAAATTATTAAATAAAAAAATAATGTATTAAGTAGCACTGTCTAAGATTTTCTTTTAGTGCTTTGAGATCCAAAAGGCATTTCTATTGACGGGTTTTGATAATTATGAAATTCTTCAACCTTAACATTGGCGAAATTACCTCCTTGCCCATGTCGACACCATAATAAACAAAAAGAAAACAACGTGTCTTTGAAATACTTTGTTTTCATAATTCGTCATAGGTCTGTAAGTCCATAATTGAGTTAAATAATAATTGTTTATAATTAGCAAATACAATGAAACTGTAGATATGATTCAAATGTAATATACCAACGGAACAATTCCATATCACTCAATCGAATCAGTAATTAGCATCATACATCAAACAGACAAACAAAGCGGTGCCGTTCGGATTAACAATCACCCATTTCATAAATGGACTATTTACAGTCTGGATAAACAAGCGTACGGGGTTCAAAATTAAATTGTCATATTATGTCAAATGTTATGCTTCGATGAAGTTGTGAAGGTGTATGAGACGTGTTGATGAATATGGGTTTTAACTGATGCAATCTTGATGCACAATTCAGGTCCTGCGTCATGTAGAATATTGTTCTCATCTCTGGACACGGGCGTCCCAGTGCTAGCTTCTTTTGTGCAATCACATCCAACGCAGAGCTTCTCGAATTGTAACTTTGGGTATGGTAGTCACTACGTAGTCGGATATAAATGTTATCACCTAGATGAATTCGGAAATATATACAAAGGGTCTCAAATCTTGAAAACTTTGAAATTTGAGAATTCTCTAGTAATTCCACGGCATTGTTAAAGAGGTCGAAACTCTACAACGACTGGATGGGTTGATAAAGGAATATCTTTCAGAATTTATCAACTTAAATGACAGATATATGTGTCTTCTTATGCCTGTATGCTTAGTTCGTTATTTTTTTACTGGGTTATAAAATAAACTATCGCTTATTTGTATCATAGAGAAGCAAAATTTAATGTAAATAATTGTAAACATTTGACAATTATTAAAGAACATACATCCTACCATTCAGTTTTATATATAAGTATGTATATATTTTTTGCTAAATATTTGTAAACCAAGTTTAGGAGGTTTTAGGAGGGTTTAGGAGGTTTAGGAGGGCGGAGATTAAGTCCGCCAAGGATTCTAGCCAAAAATAATGTAAGTATACACATCTGGTATAACGTTCGATCCCAAAGTATAATTTAGATAATTATGACACTACTAGATTAGGTAACATGTTTATTACATGTATTATATCAACTAAAGTAAATACAATATGTTAATTCTTATTAAGCGATATTATTGTAAAAATATGGTACAGTTTTCAGGAAGGAAAAGATATTTATTTGCTGCATCAGTCACGGTAATGTTCTGCGGTTACAGTAAACGTATCGCAAATAATAAAGACACCTGTTAGGTATGTATATAACTTTTGAATATTAACGATGATAAAGTATTTGAAACGAGAAAACAATAAGTAAATATTAAGAATGAGTAATTTAGCACGACGAAATAATTTCGGTCCATTTCCTACTGATCGTTGATTAACAACGGGTGATTGCAGAGTTTAGGGCCGATGTGTACTGAAAAATCACGATTTATAAATTACAAGGAATTAGTTTGTTCGGGATCCTCTTGAAAGATGATAGAAAATACCTTTTAGAGAGAACAAGAAACTATGAACTCAGAAACATATAATTAAAATAATAAAGTCCAAATATTCAAGCATTTTTTTTTTTTGTAAAACCTACAAGATCGTGTACCAACCTGCTTATTCCAAAATGAACTAGTCCATTGCAGCGATTATGAAAGACTACGATAACATGTAAAAGCAACTACTGAAACTCTCCTTCTTCCTAACCCTTATGCCACCTAAGTAGGGTCAGCACAATATTTCTTCCTATTCCACTCTACTCTATCAGCCATTACCTGAGTATTTACTCTTTTTATACGCACATCATTTCTCCAACACTCCAAGGTTACGTCACAAACCTGCTTGCTCCAAGTGACGATTGAAACAAACAAAAAAAATCTTGAAAAATTAAGTTAACATTACATGTAAAATAATATACACATAGATATAAGAAATTCATACCTCCTATAAAAGAATACCAATCTGAAATAATCCTGGTCTTTTTCAGTTTTAATTTTCAAAATCTCATAAACAATAAATTAAAAATAATGTTGATAAGAAAAATGTCATCTCAATGGAGGCGCTGCTCAAAATCCCTTTTCGCAAAACTGGCAGAGTTTGCCGTCATTCCGCTACATTACCTGCTCATAGATTAACCGCCGGTACATTATTCATTGGCCTATAACTTATTATTATTTGTAATTAAAATTTCCATAAAATAATCCAAAACTTACATAAACAAGATCACCGAAACCAAAATACTTTAGATAATTTAAAATTTATATGTTAGTTTATTTCTTTACTTATCTATCTTTTGTATATTAATATCACACATAAGAAAAAAAAACATTTGTTTGAACGCGGTAATTTTAAGAATTACTAGACGGATGTCAAATAGTATTTTGTATTTTGTAATTGTATTTTGTATTTTTGTATGATTTTGTATTTTTGTAAGGTTTATACATCACATAATGCTGCCATCAATAGAAGCAAAGGGGAATTACTAGTCGGATGTCAATAAGTATTTTTGTATTTAATGCAGCAATAATTTAGGAAGGTTTAAACATAACATCATGCTGCCATCAATAGAAGCAAAGCTGAATTACTAGTTGGATGTCAAAAAATATTATTGTGTTTGATGCAATAATCATTAAGGAAGGTCTTAATATAACATCATGCTGCCATCAATAGAAGCAAAGCTGAATTACCAGCCGGATGTAAAAAAGTATTTTTGTATTTGATGCAATAAACATTTAGGAAAGTTTTAACATAACATCACGCTGCCCTTAAAAGAAGAAAAGCTGTATTTAAATAGGTTTCAAAAACGGTCTAAAATTATTAAATGAGTTTTGGCTTTGCGCGAACAAAGTCGCGGGCTTAGCAAGCAATTCACAAAACGTATTTTATAGATATTATATTAAAACACAGGAAGCGTCATCAATTAACATTCTCTTGAAGTAACATGACATCTGTTAGATTATTCACATTTTATTTGCAAAAGTTATGTATTACGAACTTTAATGAAATACGTACTATTCGTTGTTTGATTACGAAAAATTATTCGAAGTATAAAAAAAAAATTGTGTCTGTAGAACACTCGATTGGAACGAAATTATTTACATAGAATTATATTCTTGATAAACATATTATATTATCGATTACCAAATACAAATAAATGAATTACTTACGTCTTAGAGGAATTAAAAGATACAGAGAGATAACCAATGTATGGAAAGAATGATAGGCAATTTCGTTATTTATATATTTTTCTAGATAATACAATAAACATTTTATTATACATCATTCCATTCATCTAAGTCATTATAATACATATAGTATGCAACGAAACAGCTGACTTGTATGATGTATTCATACAAACTATTGTTACCGACCTTGGAGGTTGGGTCGAATCATACTCAGAGTCCCTTTCCACAATCGTTATATTTTACAGCGGAACTTCCGCTTAATACAATTTATATTTCGAACAGTCGTCCGTACTGTCTAACGTTCTTAACTCAACTGAACTGACTGAACTCGCCTCGAGTATCGCTACGACTGAACTGAACCCTAGACGCGCTCGCATCGCATTTATATAGTAATTTGTGTGATCAACTACCCACCATATAATTAATTTAAAATATGTAGTATTATTAAGTTTTCATATAGACGTAGTCGTGGTAAGTAACCCTATATATGCGTACCCGTTAAGAAGTTACCGGCTGTCTGGAACCAATAAGCGCGCACCTACGACTGGGCACTAGACAATAGCGTACGCGCTACACTATAACAATATAGTACACTATTGTCTAGCTTCCACCCGTGCCATGCTATAACGGATTTCGTTCCAATATATTAGCAGTTTTCCACTTAAATATTAGTAAGTATAGTAAACCACTGTCCAGAAGTTACTTTCGGAGGTATAGAGCACAATTTTTAATCAGGCGCAATCTTTTAAAGAACGACAGAAGTGAAATATTAAAGTGAGACAAAACCCTTTGTTTACAACCCCGTTGTCGCGCGACACACCCCCGCCTTTACGAGCGAATGTGTAATTATTCACCACTTTTTTTTCCCAGCTGTACATTTAATGCGCCTTTTAGAGGGTTTTTTTTTCGTATTGAAGAAATAACGTGTAAGGGGTTGTCGTTTTTTTTTTAATACTGGGGATATGCTACTGTATATATGGAGGGTTAGTCTTAGAATACTAGTAATTCATATACCATTACAGCAGACTACAAATAAAAAGTTTGTTATTTATTATAGTTATAGAAGTTATAGTTATTTATACTGCTTACTCTTTCAAGCAAGGGGCTATCTTGCACCTTTTAATACGCATAACATCTCTTTACATATATTCGTCAGTCTATATGTCCCTGGATGTCAAACTTAACGAATACCACGGAACGCTTTTTTATACTTTATAGATTTAGCGCTATGGTCACAATCTCACCTGATATTAAGCGACGATGTAGCCCAAGATGGTGGACATGCTAAAGGCTGAAAGGGGCTGACTCTCGAGCATAGCTGCCAGAACATACCTATAGGCATTAGAGAAAGCTCTATCACCATGCTGTGTTTTAATCAAGATCTTTTTCCTTCACAATAATTCAAGCTCATTGTAGGTGGATTTGAACCCACGATCCTTGATACGGCATCCGTACACACTACCGACTGAGCCATCATCGCTTCAAAGAACATAGAATACTAATTAAAAATCCTCACGGTAGTATAACTTTTGATCTTTTGGTCTATTGATTTTGTATCTTTTGATTAATACGAAGTACTAGAGGCGGTGGACCTTGTTTGCATATTTAAAATATTTCTACATGTATTTCACATGCACAAAAGAAACGAATAAGAAAAAACACATACACACACACACATGTATACATTGAATAAAAACAGTCACTGGTCTCAAAGCTGCTTCATTCAGTTTAGCATTTACATTAAACTCACTTCATGTATGTATGAGTCTATCAATGTGACGGATTTAATATCAGATACATACATTTTGTATAACATTTATAAGTTTAAATAAAAGGCTTTTCTACTCATTCAAGTATATTGGAAAGCACATCTAACATAGCCGATACGTTTTCATTGAAAATGCAATCATTAAAATTGTTTAAATTTGAACTCTCAAGTTCTCTACGTCGAGTACAATTGTCTGAACATAAACTATTCCTTTGTTATCGACTATTCTTAGATACGATTATAGTACAATTTTATCTGAGATGAATCACAATTTTTATATGAACATATTACATTTTTCATTCCATTCAAAGTTTTTAAAACTATTCTAGAGCCTGTAGTATTGTGTGGGTCTGAATGTTCGGCAACAAAATAGATTGATGTAAGGAAATTACACGTAGCAGAAATGCGAATGTTACAATGGATATGTGTAGTGATTAGAACAGATAAGATCACGAATTAACATATTCGAGAAGCATGAAAATAGCATCAGTGACAGAGAAATTATGGAGTAATTGGTTAGCGTGGTATGGGCATGTTATGTGAAGGAATGAAAACCATGTAACTAGAAGAATGTTAAGTATGAAGGTGAATGGATGTAAGAGAAGAGGAAAACCGAAGAAGATATGGATGGACTGTGTGAGAAATGATATGTGTGTAAAAAGGGTACATTCTGAGATGACGGCTGATAGAGTTGAGTGGAAGAAGAAAATATTGAAATAAAACTAATTTAAAGGGATTTTATCGCGGTTATTTATTTATTTTGATCCCGACGTTTCGAAAGCTTTTCAGCCTTCGTGGTCACGGGGCGGACTGAGGTGTAGGTTGTCCAAAAAAGTTCATGTTACTGTGTCTACCTTCAATTTAATTTTTATTAATTAAGACACAGTAACATGAACTTTTTTGGACAACCTACACCTCAGTCCGCCCCGTGACCACGACGGCTGAAAAGCTTTCGAAACGTCGGGATCAAAATAAATAAATAACCGCGATAAAATCCGTTTAAATTAGTTTTATTTCAATGAATTATATTCGCGTAAACATAAGAAATCAGTAGAAAATATGTTGCGCCGACCGTACCCAGGTGGGATAAGGGCTAAGAAGAGAATAGGTTGTGCCGACCCTACCTAGGTGGGATAAGGGATAAGCAGAAGATTAAATTTTCATGACCTTTTAATTAACTACAGTTAAGGTTTCTTAAAAATACTGTCTGTTACAGAAAGTAAAATAGCTTTTGTTTAGAATGGTGAGGAAATATTACGAAGAAAGATGAAAGTCCCAAAACGATATTAAGTATGAAGGTGTAGAGGAAGACCGAATTAGGTATAGATGAACTGTGTAATAAATTAAATGTGACACAAAATGTTAATATAGAGACGCCAGATGATACAGGGACGTGAAAGAGAAAAACATGTCTTAACGACGCTACTTTAGTAGTGTAAAATTATTAGGAACAGTAAGAAGTGTTGTTATTTAAGTAAATGGTCAAGTGTCAATAAACTTAAAGAAGATAGCAGTTTTTACGGAGGTCAGTCAGACCATATTTGGTACTCCTGAAGACTAATTTCAAATAATTCCTGCACCGGTGTCCTGCGATAGTAACATTTCACAAATATTAAAAAAATAAAAAGCCATATCAGATACATTGTATTAATATAATCACTAGTTTATACCAAATCATTAAATGTAATCACCAATTTCTTCCATTTTTTTAAGTTTCCGTTAGAAGCACTAGTTCTTTAATCACATTAATTAAATCTTAATGAATTTATTGCTTTATTTCAACTTCATTATCCGTTATCGGGTCTAGTCTTAACCCAAATCGGTTACCGCGTTATTAGTATTCGTACAAACTTAGTCATCAAAATACATTTTACTTAACTAATTACCCGGAAATTCACCAATTATGAGTTAACTTGATTGTGAATCTATCAATGCTGTGTCTTCCAGGTAGAAGTTGGTGATCAAAACTTTCTAGCCGTCCGTTTCACGTGTGTTATTATTACAATATATAATGATTCCACAATATATATTTAAATGTCTACAAATTTTTGCTAATTATATAATACACTAGTTGACCCGACAGACGTCCTGTTTTAACTATGAATATTGAATCCGAATTGGTATATTTAATAAAAAAGAATTAAAAAACATAGTGTTTATTATTGTAATGCTCTATGACAACTGATAACTAGTTATGTAAAATTTTGTGAAATTGAAAAATCTTTCCTTGTTCTGACACGATAAATAACACAACAAAAAAAGAATTAGCAAAATTGTTCCATCCGTTCACGCGTGATGCGATGACCAAGGGAAATAGAGATTGAATGTTGAGGGACGGAAAGGGAGAGGACGTCCAAAGAAAAGATGGATGGAGTGTGTCAGGGAAGATATGAAGGCAAAAGGAGTGAATGAAGATATGGTGACTTATAGAGATGTATGGAAGAAGAAGACATACTGCGCCGACCGCAAATAACAATTTGGGAGCAGGACGATGATGATGAAGATTTATATATATATATATAGATTATACATTGTTTTTTCTATCAAACGTAATATCGAATCACTGTCACAAAATTTAAGCATCTCATTCCACACTCGATATAATAACGCCAAGGAGTATCTATTTAGCTAAACAGAAACTCTGACAATATGTAATATAGCCACAATTATTGTACAAATACAATGCGACAGACGTCCATATTGATGTAAAATTAGTTGCCTGTTCTATTTAAACCATTTGCCACTTGCTAGTAGAAAGTACGCCTGAGTTCACTGAAGTGAAAAATAGGTCCTAATATTATATGAAAGTAGATTCAAGTTCACGCGAACGAAGTCGCGGACACAATTATTCAGGAATAAAAAGGTTCTTGTTTGAAGTAAAACGCCAAAGAACTAAATTACTAGAAGAGCTGTTTTATTAGACAAGATGAACAATTAAAATACCTATAACAAAATATGACACGGAAACCTTGAATTAAGTAAACCAGAAAATTGCACACACGATCTTGAGAGAACACGAAGTTTTGGAAATATATGGACAACTTCTGGTTGATGAAAGAATGGAGTGAGACAGCTGATTGCATTTGATTATGGTCATGTTCAGTTGGAATAGTTAAAAGTGGCTGCATCACTGAGCTGAGAAACTCGCTCCATTACATCGACGAACGAACGTAGACTTTGCCTGAAATGTTTTGTTTTCAACTGAGGCTTCACAGTAGCAAATCAAACGATACCTTAGAAATACATGTAGGGATCATGACGTTTCTCATTAACCATTATAATTTGACCTTCCGACCAAATTATATTGTTAATGTTAGACTTTTAAAATTATTACCAATTAAATACTCCTTTTTGATAGTTCGAACCTCTCTTATTATTATTCAGGTGTCAAAAATACATTCACTTAGTTCTTACACGAATAACAGGGTAATCCACTAGATACGCTTGTGGTACCTGAAGAGGTGAGAAAGGCTGTCAAATATTTAATAAAAAACTAAATGGCAAATTTAAATCCCCCGTATGCCAGAAACCAGGGTGAGCGTATATGCTTTATTTAGTCTCCGATTGATACTTAGAATCTAAACTTTAATAATCTTCAACCATCCAGTGGTAATATGGAATTTATTAATATTTAAATACGTATAAAGAAAACTGTTTAGATATATATGGTTCGATAAAACAATCTATCAATTGTAATAAAAATGCTACTTTAAGCAAAATTGTTAAGAGAGCTTTGAACTTTATTTCTTTTGAAATAAAGTTGTAAATAGTATTTTTGAGCCACATGATAAGTTAGTAGAGAACACTATTAGATAGCGCTTTCGCAGCAAAGCGAACGTTGGCGGACGGGCACAAAACATATTTTAATGATTATAACGGAACATTTTATTCATATTATTCATACGTTTTATCTTCAATTTGAAAATTTATCGCTGCATTATTTCTACAATTGAAGAAATTTGCCAGCAGATACCTTGAATTTTGTTGATTTACTTCTATATTTTAAATTATATTCTATGAAATCGTAGTAAGCTCTATACAACAAAATAGAATTCGAATAATCGTATTATAGTTACATTCGTCGTAGAGCAAGTGTAGGATCACACCTATAATACATATACATATCTATTCATTAGCTTCTTTCTAAATTAATGGCAGGGCTACAGCATCAATTATTAATGTGTTTAGAGACAGCATAAAAACTTTTGCCGTGAAAAATACATATCAGTGATAATTTTCAATGTGTATTTTCAATAATTTTCAATATTTCAATTTTTACTGAGTATTCTGGATCAACCCTTTCGTTTTAGAGAAAACAAAAATATTTTAAGTTCGTCTATATCAATAACAAATTATATCTGAATTCTAATTTTTTTTAAATATTTCATTTTACAGATTTGACTTAACTACAACTTTATTATATGTACACAATATTAATTCTTTTGTACGTAAAAATAATAGAAGTGTTTCTTAAAAATGCATAACTGAAGACCAGACTGCAGTCAGTCACATGGGATTCCCATAATTACAGAACAAACCCACTTCGTACTAGCACCGCCCTTTTCAAATATGCAAAAAGGGGCTATACAATTGTTGTTATGAAATTACTAGCTTGCTGTTAAAAAGGAAAGACAGTTTGACTAAATGAACTGCAGATTTCAATTGTTTTTACTTTAAAATTTTCAATTTGAAATATTTTCAATTATTACTTCTTTATTTTTTCAATTCAATTCTTCTTCAATTCAATTATTTGTAATATTTTTGAACTAAACTTATATATAAAATATGCCATATGTAGTTAACGTTCAAACCTATAGCCCATTTGATTTCGTAATTGGCATGCATCATCCACCATGAATATTTTATTTCCATTACGAGCAGTACTGAAGCGACGATAGCTCAGTTTATCAATCGACTACCGTGTGTATGGAAGCCGTGTCAGTGGATGTGAGTTCGAAGTCCTACATTCAGCTTGAGCATTTGGTCAATGAAAAAATCGTGATGAAACCATAGCATGGTGGTAATGCTTTTTCTCATGCCCGCTTATCTAGCTACCACCTTGAAAATTGAAAATCTACTGTCAAATGCCTATAGGTATATTGTGGCAATTGCATTTGATAGTCATTCCCTCCACCAGGCTTAGAATATCCGCCACACAAACCAATTGTCACTGAACATTAAATGACATTTTTGCCATAACACTAAATCTATAAAAAAGCTGAAGAGAAAAATGGCAACGAAGATCCAAAAACTAGCTAGTATTCATCATCAATAATTATTAATTTAATCAATAATTACTGTTAATAATTATTTGATAGTTGACACAGTAATATGAACTTTTCTGGACAAGCTACACCTCAGTCCGCCCCGTGACCGCGAAAGCTGAAAAGCTTCATCAAAATCAAATCAATCAAATCAAAATTAAAAAATAACCGCGGTAAAATCCGTTTAAATTAGTTTTATTTCGACGAGTAATATTCGCGTAAACATAAGGAATCACTAGCTAGTATTATGTAGTTATCTACAATTGTAGCAAATAAAAAAATGCAACGTTAAAAATTGCCGGAGAAACATCTTTATTCCCATTCAAGAGAAACTGAATTCGATTAAAAATATGAAGCGTGCTTGATATGTCTAATTTCCGAGTAATAAGAAATATAATTAAAGCGAAAGAAGTCGCTGCAAATATCGTACTAATCACAACCAGATTAGATCATTACGAAACAAGAAATGAACGCCCGAGATGATAAAAAGAAAAAACACCGAAAAATAAAAATAAGACACGCCACATTTACCAAAAGAGGGTTGAGATTTGTACCCTTAACTCTCGTCGCAACTTCGCTAGCAGTTGGCTTTGACAACGTTTCTTGTAATTCACTCCGTCAGGGTAAGAATAAATTTGTCCCCGAAATTTTCCAGTCAAATCACGAACTCCACGACAGATGTTCGCTACCCGCTTCGCCGAGAATACTCACACCAGTTCATTGTAGAGTCTTTCAGATTGTATCACGATTTCAACTTAACCGTTAGAACATCTGGATTGAGATATTTGAACATTATTATTTCGCTTACACAATTGCCAAACAAATTCCTTTTTTATTATTTGTTATTTATCCATTTATATCGAGCTTGATAATATAATAAATTAGCCATATTTGATCTTTCAAAATGATAAGAAAATAGTAATTCCGATGTACTTTTTTGTTCATATAAATAACATATTTTCCCATCTATGATTGTCTGTCTCTTTTACTCTTCTATTTATAAAATTACCTAGAAAAATTTTCTCTTACAAGGTTCTGCTTATCTTGAAGAACATTTGAAGCGATGATTGCTCAGTGGCAGTGTGTAGGAACGCCGCGTTTTGGGACGTGAGTTCGAATCAATCCACCTACAATGAGCTTGAGCTTTCGGTGAAAGAAAATATCGTGAGGAAACCATAGCATGGTGGTATGGCTCTTTCTAATGCCCGCCTGGCTAGCTACTACCCTCAAGCTATAAGAACAAGCACTACCACCATGCTATGGTATCATCACGATGTTCTCATTAATCAAATGCTCAAGCTCCACGTAGGGCTTTGAACTCACAGCCATCGACACGTCTCCCATACACGCCACCCACTGAGCTATGGCGTAGAAGCGATGATCATTTACAAATTGCTTATCTCTCGGTAGTCCTATTTTTACAATACAACACTTACAAATGTACGTTATATCAAATTAACTTCGTCATCATAATAATAGGTGATAAAAATCCGTTCCTGTCTTCGAGAATTAAATAGAGAAACTTTTGTCTCATGAAACTCAGCGAAGTGAACAACAGAGAGCCGGTTAAAACTACGAATCTCACTAAAAAGGAGAAAGTAACAAAACCATAGAAAAGAACCAATAAACTACCCAGACTGAACTTTAATTAAATTTTGTATTGTCTTTTAATGTGTGGTGTCTAAATTAGAAGCTCACAGCGGTTTATTGAATATTTCTCGTAACGTATTATTAGAAACTAGAACTGTAGTGTTATGCATGATGGTATGGCTTCTTCTAATGCCCTCCTGGCTAGCTACTATCTTCAAGTGGAAAATCTACCGCCAAATATTTATAGTTGTGTTCCGACAGTTGCAATAGACGTCAGTGCCTCCACAGATTTAGCGTGTTGATATATTTGGGCTACATCGGCACTTAACATCTGCGAGGATCAATCTTAAACCATCTTGTAGATATAATTCAAGGATAAGAATTATATAAGTTGCGTCATCAATTAGCTCATTGATTGACCAACCAACTCTTTTCAAAGACTATTACGTTGAATGAATATCAAAGGAATCATGTTTTATTAGTAGCGTGCAGAGACAAAGCTTTAATCGATATGAATCCCTAACGAGCGTTTTGATCAAGGTAAACAGCTTGATGAATCCATAACATGGTCTATTTCAGTCATCAAGTAGCGTGAGTGTCACCCAGCAGCTACATTTGCAAGCGGGTTCCCTCAGTAGAGTTTCTGTGTTCCCAACCTTTATAAAGCCCTCATTTTTTTTTTTTTTATACTTAAGGGTTAGCGTTATGGCCATAATCTTACCCGATCTTAAGTGACGATACGGCCACAAGTTGTTAGACACGCTAAACCTGTGGAGGAACTGGCTCTCAAGTGCAGCTGCCGGAACACACCTATTGGTATTTGGCGGCAGGTTTACAACTTGAGGGTGGTAGCTAGCTAGGCGGGAATTAGAAAAAGCCCTACCACCATGCTATGGTTTCCTCACGATGTTTTCCTTCACCGAAAGCTCAAGCTCATTGTAGGTGCTTGGATCCAAAATCTTGTCCCTTGACGCGAAGTCGTACACACTACCACTGACCTATTATCGCTTTATTCAACCTGAAGTGACATTATGGCCAAGTACTTAAACTATAAAGAACAAAAAAAAACAGGATTCTTATAACACTTTACATCATTAATGTTAATTAGAAATACTCATCTGGTGAACATAGCTTTTATTTCAGACACAACTGGTTAATTCTCCTAAGGTATCTAAAGATGTCTATTAAAATAAAGGAATGCATAAATGAAGTCGAAAGCGGATACTGTATGACTTAGGGCAAACAACAAATTATCGCTCACTACGCGAAGTTGGGCCAACTCTTTCCCTTGCCTTACCCAACCGAGCGAAAGCGCCGAGATGTGAATTTCATCATTAATAAAAACATGACAGAAGTTATCCATTTATTTAACTTTAAAGTGCATCTGTCGGTTTTGACTATGCTTTACAATGTCTGACATTTTTAATTTATTGAATCTTCATACATTCACGAGTATTTGCAAGTCATAGTTATGTTGGATATATGTTCAGATACCATTTTTCAGTCTATACATAACTCAATCAAATCAATGCAAAACATGAATAAACAAAAATAAACTCCATTCCAGGATCTTGCCAAACGCGCTGGACTTCGGAATCACAACATTACTGTAGCCTCCATTTGGACTTGAATCAAAAAGTTCGAAAAGCTGCACTTGGATAATCTAGAATTACCTCCCGGCCTGTAGAGCACCGATTCCTTCAAGCGATACATAAAAAGGAATTTATGCCGGAAGGTATATAGCGCAATGAGGCAACGGATTTTTGATCAATCGGTTTACTGTAGCATTGTGCTTTAATTACAATTAATAGTGTCTTAACTTTACTGCCGTGAAAATAACTTTAAACTTTCAATCGAACAAACACATCGTTCAGAATAATTACTCAGTTATATTCTTTTGTTATATTTACTAGCTTTTACGTGCGGCTTTGCACACGTTAATATTGATTTCATGAAACGATTCTGATTCTGGTACCTCCTATTTTAAATATATTATATCAATTGAGATTGTAACACTTGCCTTTTGCATTAATAATATTAGTAAAGATTATACCTAGCGGAACTAATGTTTGAATAAAATCCATTACATTAACTAACAAGACAGTGTCTTTAAACTCATTAATGTATTAAATATAACATAGTTCGTTCAACTGAATTTGAAATTTAATTTTTTTTAAATACTATTTTTATCGGTCTTCACGCGATGTGAACACAATTTCCAAACAAATTCAGTTTAGTTTCGCAAATATTCAAACAATAGGAAACAAGGAAATGGTATGTGTTGAATTTTTAGGTTTTTTTTTATACTCAATGTTTAGCGTTATAGCCATAATTTCACCTGATTGTAAGTGACGATAAGATCCAAGTTAATAGACACGCTAAACCCTTGGAGGAACTGGCTCTCAAGTGCGGCTGCCGGAACACACCTATTGGTATTTGGCGGCAGGTTTACAACTTGAGGGTGGTAGCTGGCCAGGCGGTCATTAGAAAAAGCCCTACCACCATGCTATGGTTTCCTCACGATATTTTCCTTCACCGAAAGCTTAAGCACATTGTAGGTGCTCGGATTCGAACGCACGTCCCTTGACGCGAAGTCGTACACTACCACTGAGCTATCATCGCTTCAAAACTGTTACTGATAGTTACAATATTGATTTTAAACTCTATTCCTATACCAGAATATACAAATTACACAAGTCAAATAGTGGATATGTACTTTATTATGGGTAGGCGAGGGCGGGGCTGAAACTGCCAGTTTTGAAACAACATGAATTTTTTTTATGAAAATGAAGGTTTTCATTTTTAATGTATGAAAATAACAAATGTTTATCGTGTTTTGTAATACTGTAGTCACTTTTTAGAAAAAATTCATACTTTTTTTACAGAAGCAATAATTTGACAAATTCCGGAACGGTACGTTTAGCTCAGATTTGGAACGAGTTCTTCCACCTTTAAGGCAAATTGTTTAACATCATAATATATCACATAGGTTTTACAAATAAAACAGCTATTTTAAAATTTATTTAACTTACATAATAATTGGAAATTTCTGAGACGGAATTTTGAAAAGGAACCGCAAAGAATTATGCAATGCCATTACAAATAATACTTCGGGGGTTTTACCTCCCTCTCTTACGCTTGCAGTTTCGAATCCTAAACAAATGCTCGTAAGTGTTCCAGGTAAGAGTGAAGCTCGGTCACGGTTAGTTGTTTCAGGGAACAACCAGCTCTTTGAGAGAGGAACTTCGAGACCAAACTTGATGATTTTTATAAAGAGACTGATGCACTGGCGAAGTAAGAGAATGAATTAAAAAAGTACTGAAACCATAAGTTACATTACTAATACCGCTACAATTGAGGAAAGTTACATATGAATATGCAGATAATAAACAGAGGTAGACCCAAAAAGTTTCAACATAAAGAATTACATGGTGTCTTGATAGCACCATACAGCTACTTAACCTTTGTGGCTTGACTGAATAAAATGTGTGCAGATCTGCACGTTATCTGACGCTTTTAAAACGCACTTCACATATATTGTTATCTCTTTTGTTTACGAAGTTATTACTATCAGAACAACTTACACCGGGAACTTTCAAGCCCGCTCTCCCCTACCAGCTATGTGGTATGAAACTGTCATTATCTAGAAGTCGTTACTAAAGGAATTATTTAAGGACACATGTTTGAGACAGGAATTTTCTCACAATTTTCCGTTATATGTTGTATTTTCCATATCGATTTACTGCTTTGTGAATTACTTTGAATGACACAGTGTAAAAACTTTCAAGAATTTCCCCAGTACCTCTATTTTCCACTTTTTGATATACATATAAGTTTAATAGTGCAATTGGCATACTTTACTATACTCTTTCTAGCGGTTGGTAACTGAACCACGGAATATCGATAGAAAGACTTTTTGAAATTAACAACTCAAGTAATACACAATTATAAAATTTTAATTAAAGTCGTTTTGGTCTCCGAGATTAGCGTGGACGCACATTTTGACACGAGATATTTATGACTATTATATATATCTATAACTAGTTGTGTCTGCGACTTCATTCGCGTGGAACAAAAATGATTTAATCATGCACCGTCATTCCAATTACAATATGAAGAAACACTAAATGTTACTCGAAGGTACGCGTTATGATTTCCTTAGTGACATTTTATCATAAACGTTGTGCTTTGGTAGTGATGCGTTCACAAACGAACACGCAGACAGACATTTCAAAAATGATAAACATGTTTTTTAATACTTATTATTAGTCGTTCGCAATAAAAAAAAATCACATATATCTAAAACGTACAAACGCGTTAAATTTATATTCTTATTATAAGTATATCGGCGCAAATGTTTTATATAAGCAGAAAATACAATGAAAGTACTTCAACGAATGTTAGTGCGTTACGAGTAAATCAACGAATTATGATTAAAAGTACTTTAATGGATGTTTGCGCAATACGTGACGGCAGCGGTCCACTATATTATAAAAAGGCGCTACGTAACGCTGGCTAAGATATAACGTGAGAGACTCCCGAGCGAGTTTGATAATCTGGAGATGGTTATCATTTTACGAATAAAAACAACATGAGTTATTTCCAAAGAGTACCCCGTTACTCTTACATGTATATATATAAAAATCTTGAGTACGTGTGTTATTGATCGCAAACCTTTGAAATGATTTGACTGACAGAAGTAACATTCACCTAATACATTTCTTTTTTGACTTGTTTTACAGGTTACAGTTGATTCGTGATATGATAGATGGAGTTATGGTCAAGTTAATAACTACCAAAATGGATAGACGTCAGCCGATCCAGGTAAAACACCAATATAATAAAGCCTAGCAAGAAACTATGATAGCTCGGTTGGTAGTATTTAAGAACGCCGCGTCAATGGACTTGAGTTTGAATCTTGCAATGAGCTTGAATTTTCAGGGAAGGAAAATGTCGTGAGGAAACCATAGCATGGTGGTAAGGCTTTTTCTAATTTCCGCCTGGCTAGCTATAACCCACATGTTGAAAACTTTTCACGGAATTCCTACAGGTATGTTACGGCATTTGAGAGTCAATACCTTTACTGGGCTTAGCGTGTCCATTATCATGGGCCACATAATCCTAAATTTATAAAGTATAAAAAATTGAAGAGTTTTTTGTTTGTGTATTTAATGCGCTAATCTTTAAAATTACCAGTCGGATATTTTTTTTTTGTATATAATAACTAGTATTTAGGAATAGCATAGCGTATACTTTATACTTGGAAAAATAGTAGTGTTAAAACAGTTAGAAACATATAACTATTTTAGTTCCGCATGAACGGAGTCGGCGACATAGCTAGTGTTAAATACCACGTCTACTACTTATTGAGGTGGAGAAATAATGATACTATAAATATAATAATACTACATAGTTCTAATTAGTGAAGTGAAGTTTCGAACAATAACTATACTTTGCAATTTTAAAAGTTTTTATATTGATCTGACAGTTAGTGTAATGACTATGAAAGAAGTTGGTCATTTGATTAAGTGTTGTCCTAGTCCTAGTGTAGTAGCGCGACTGGGTGAGGCATTTGATTTAAGAACGTTCGACAGTACGGACGAAATCTCGAGCTGTAAGGGGAAGCTCTGCTGTAAAATGCTCTTAAATATAATGCTTGTGGAACGACACTTTGAGTACGATTCGAAGCAACATCCACGATCTGTAACACTATTTTATATAGAGATATTTCGGTAGTTTGTATGTTATATAGTTTTTCACTGTTTACGTCATGCATGACCGCATATTATTGAACTTTCTTACTCGTAACGAGTTTATGGGATTAACCTCAATCCCCTAAAGCAATTTGTATCAATTTCTGGTAAGAAGAAAGGAGGTATAAAGAAATAAAGCGCCTCACAAACTTTCGATCCTGGGGGATATCACACGATTCTGATTGAATTAGTTCCTACAAGTTCGTGTATCGTGTAACCGACGTTGATTTGGGTTGGATTTTTATTTTATTACAGTTCTTGATAATCTATTTAGTTCGTTGTCAGAATTTGTGTTTTTTTTTTCATATGTATTAGTAGTTTGGACACGTATGCATTATTCTGCCTTACCTAGAAGTTGATAGCGTGATCATACCTATCGGGTTCAATGATAACTTATATGGTGATTGGTTAAACAATTTCACAGTTACAGATTTACAAGGTAGAAAAATCTTGTCTTCGACATACTGTTTTCAGATGCTCTAAAAGCATGGGGAAAAAGTATACATCGCTATCAGCTACGTGTCGAAGAAAATTGCATGAAAATTTGTCAAGAAGTTGGTACATAAGGTATACTTTTAAAAATTTATTCCATTCGTTTATTGCAATAAAATAGTTAAACATGTTGATTTAATGCCACTTATTATCCATGCCATGTAAGACCATGTCAAATTTTATCAAAATCTTCTCAGTAGTCTCAGTGTAACAGAGAGACGAAAATACAAAATAAAATATCTATGACTACGATTATAAATTTAAGAAATATGTTTGGCTCAGGTGGAGTTTTATTATAGATTTTTATATTAATATTTGCTGTGTCCGTAACTTCTTTCGCATGGAATTAAAAAAATATTTAATAAGTCTTGCCAGTTTTTTTCAATACAGCTTTACTTCTTCTGGTAGTAGCGTGATTTTAAATATCCTAACGCTTTCTTTAATAATTACTCTACCAAATAAAAAAAAGAACATTTCAAAAATTCTCTCTCTCTCTCTCTCTGAAGCGATGATAGCTCAGAAGTAATATATATAGGAACGCCGAGTCATAGGACGTGAGTTCTAATCCAACTACCTACATTAACATTAAGGTTGTGATGAAGGAAACCATAGCATGGTGGTAAAGTTTTTCTGATGCCCGCCTGGCTAGCTACGACCCTTAAGTTGAAAATATGCCACCAAATACTAATAGGTGTGTTCCGGCAGCTGCACTTGAGAGCTAGCCCCTTAAAAATAAATTCTGTACACGTGCTTTCTCGTTTGCCCGCTATTACATTTAAAAATGTGATAAATTAAAAAAAATACTAGACAAATTTGAAAACAATTTTCACCAATAAATGGAGTGATCAATGACAAAGATTCAAGTGCATAATTCATTAGGTTTTATGTAAATCTACTGAAATATTACAATGATTGTTGAAGAAGTCCGTCTGGAAAATTTTATTTGTGTGTGCCTCTTAAATCGATAGAATTATATAACTCTATTCGCAGCGGTAACCATATGATTACAATGTTTGGCGAAATAATTTCTCTTATAAATACTACGAGCTACTGAATTACCTGAATAGAAATGGCTACGTGGTTACTTTATACGCGGGAAATGGGAGCGAGAGGTATACCAGTACAATCTCTCTATAATATTCTAAAAGATCTCAGCTTATTTTGGACTACATTAAGCTTTATGCTAGATCGAGGGTCTAAAGCTGCGCTGGCAGGCAACTATCGAATTTGGCCGGGCAAGGAGAGAAACACGATTTTTTTTTACTTAAGTTTTAGCGTTACTGCCATAATCTCACCTGATCTTAAGTGACGATACGGCCCAAGTTGGTAGACACGCTAAACCTGTGGAGGGACTGGCTCTCAAGTGCAGCTGCTGAAACACACCTATTGGTATTTGGCGGTAGTTTAACAACTTGAGGGTGGTAGCTACCCAGGCGGGCATTAGAAAAAGCCCTACCACCATGCTATGGTTTCCACACGATGTTTTCCTTCACCGAAAGCTCAAGCTCATTGTAGGTGCTTGGATTCGAACTCACGTCCCTTGACGCGAAGTCGTACACACTACCACTGAGCTATCATCGCTTCAATAGCGAAGGTGTGTGATGACGCGTATCGGCAAAAGCCTTCTTAAGTTATATCCGTGTCACAAGTCTCGGGAACTGCTTGAACATTCTCTTTTTGCTACACGATGGAGCTCATCTATGGAGTGAATCCAAGGTTAGCTAATAAGTTCGTCTCATGTATATGAAATTACATTATCACTATTTCGTTTATCTGGTAAGAGAAACATAATCTGTGAGAAGATAGAGTCGATAAAAGTACCCACACAGGTTTTGATTCGTGTGAATTATTTAATTTTGTAAAATAAGATCATTTTCTGGTGAATAAACGTATAGCGCATGTCCTACAAATAAACGAATAAAAATTATATTTATCATACAAAGGTTATAATCAATTCTGATCCCTTTTTATCATTTCCTCAAAAGAATCATGTTATATCCGGGTAAACTCGGTAAGAGTGGAAATATCCGGGTCAATTGGTCCGAGCGCGGTGAGTAAATAAATTAACCGCCATCGGATATCCGGGTGAGGTTCTCTCGATGTGTCGGAACGTATGGAAAAAAAGGTTTCCCGCTGTAATAGATTTGGGTTCGATCGGTAACTGGGCATAAATTGGGGCTTAGCCCTCGGAAATTCTATAAGAAGCTTTTTAGATAATATTGTTATATGTACTTAGAAAGTGAACGTTGATAATCTTTTTTTCACGTCGATGTAAAACTAGTTTTATTAATAGCATGAATATATCACGGAATTGTTTAAAAATAAGTAAGCTATTAAATTTGGCAGTGCAATGCTGACCTGAAACTCTCGGCTAGACACACCTATTGATCCCGAATTACTACATATCAAAAGAGATACTGTGTCCGTTTTATTAGTATGTTTATTTTTGTAACTATGTTATCAAGTATACATTCCTATAACCGCATTTGTTATAATCATCGGCTGATATTGAAACGGGATACATCTCAACGTATCACTATAATGGTTGATATGCATTTTTTAATAATGCGGTGTTAGAAATTCTATTCTTTATAGACTTCCTCATAACAACGTCTAATCGCAGTACACAGCCTCAGGCCAAGGCGAGAATGATGCGTAGCAAGACTCATGCACATGATATTACCCATAAATAAACCCCTCGAGATCAGTTGCCAGGACCTCAGGACAGCTTTCACACTTGTAATCACATGTATGGTATGCTGCTCTTGGTCCCGACAGAATCCGGAACGAAGCCCTCAGATTTCTCCCTGATAAGCTCATACTTCTTCTGGTCTGCATCTTGAATGCGGCCTTAACTCATTGCCATTTTCAAGTCGCTTGGAAAAAGGAAACAATAATAGGTATTCGTAAACCCGGGAAAAGGCATCCCTCCCTTCGATTCCCCTCCTTCCCTTCTACCCAGACCGAGCGGTTAATTATCCCCGCGGCCCTTACGCGCCTCGCCCGATGTCATTGTTAGCACCACTCAACTTAGAAAGTTAGGACCTGTTGGTTAGTTAAGCTCGCAAATCTTTGTTTGTTTTCCGGTAGCAGTCTAAGCCTACGATCAGTCATTCATGTACTCTTGTGCCCACTACCCCGCGGCTGAGTGCCCACAGCATCAAAACCCTTACGGCTAACAGCATGTGTAAGGTCGAAAAAAAATGGGTGATACGCCTAGTGTATTATGATGCCTTTTAATTATAATATATAGAATCTTACAGATTATATTCTCAGTTAACAAATCAAAATAGTTATTTCAATTTAGACCCTGAAAAGACGCTCATAAACGGCAAAACTACCACCGGTTCAGAACATAACTTAGTCACCAAGAGGAACTGGCAAGAAACTCAACGACGCGTGATCGCAAAATCCTTACTTATAGAGTGTCTATGTCGAGAATGAAATTCCACGTTAAATTTAATGTCTGTAAATCTGAAAGTACGGGAAATATCGCGATGTTAGTCAGTACGTGGTATTTCGCTTATGATCATAATTTCTTCGGCAAATAACTATTTATTACCTTCGCTGAGTGAGTACATGTACTCCCCAAGTTCTAACGTCCGATGGAAACTGTTTCCGCTGAACGGACGCAATGAGAATTCAATCAAGCGATCATTCAATTAGCAATGTGAATGACATGTGGGTAGGCAGGGAGGTAAGAACGAAGAACTAAACACACAATTTTTCTTCTTTGGCTGTTTTTTTTTTTTAATCTGTTAGCTTTACCGGCGTCTTTATACGCGTTCGTTTTGATTTTATCAACAAATTCCGTTTGGCGATCGATGAAGAAACTGAACCATACCATAAAATTGATTAATGAATTTATTTTAAGATGTCGGTCGATACAGATCGATGTGAATTATCGATATACCTTTCTTAGATAGTGTCTACTATCTGTGAATTGTCTAACTGCCAATTTGTAGCTTTAAGAATACGATTGTTCTATAATACCTTTACGAACACATTTCATCCATTTTTCAGCGTAATTTAAAAACAATAAAATAAATATGCATGTATTAATTAAATCTGAACTAATTTTGCAAAGTTTGAAGCCGACCGGATGACGTAATAAAAAGTTTTTGGAAGCGATGATAGCTCAGTGTTAGTGTGTACGACTTCACGTCAAGGGACATGAGTTGGAATCCAAGCACCTACAATGAGCTTGAGCTTTCCGTGAAGGAAAACATCGTGAGGAAACCATAGTATGGTGGTAGGGCTTTTTCTAATGCCCGCCTGGGTAGCTACCACCCTCAAGTTATAAACCAGCCACCAAATGGCAATAGGTGTGTTCCGGCAGTTGCACTTGAGATCCAGTTCCTCCACAGGTTTAGCGTGTCTAGCAACTTGAGCAGTATCGTCACTTAAGATCAGGTGAGATTATGGTCATAACGCTAAACTTTAAATATATTTAAAAGAATAAATAAAACTTTCGTTCCTTCACAGCACCACATTCAAGTTTTCTCGCGAAAAGTAACCTGTAACCGTTGCGAGGGTCCCTTCTATCTTTAAACCACAATCCATCATAACCAACATCAGTTTCATTATTAAGGCCATAGTAGATATATTATTTTACATTGTACTAAAAATAAGTAGTAAGATGTTTTGTGGAGTGCCAATTTAGACCAAGTTTGGACTACAGCTGACAAATTATTGTCTCCTATAAGTTGGCTTAAGTTTAGTTACTTATATTAGCTTAGGTCTTAGTTAAGTATAGTTAATTGTCTCTTGAAGCATGGTTGGGCTGATTTTATACTCATTTTCAAACAAATTATTTGAATTCTTATGTAGCTATATACATAAAAATAATTCATTAGAGTCAAGTGAGTCTCAAGTATTGAAACAGATAAGAAATAGGAGTGGATATTAAGGCATTATTGCCTAATATTGCATTATGGATAGTTCTTATCGACTCTCTGGGCTTCCTCCCTTTACACCAAACAGAAATATACTCGGAAAAATATCTGCCATAATAAGAACTCTTTCCATAGCGTCACCTTAATCGGTGTTATTGTACTGACCTTTACTTGTTTAAAAAATATATATATTTATAGGGAGAACGTGCTATTTGTTATAATAATTGAATTTGTACACCTACTACACCTCAAATCAGCGCATAATGTAATCCTTTGGAAGCCAACCGGATCGTAACTCCATAATACCTAATTGATTGATCGCTAACATACTAAATTAACTGGAAAAGCTCGGTGGAAAATCCACACGTAATTGTAAATAAAGGAGAGGTTAATGCTACCTTAGTATCAGTATATTCAGAAGCACAGATTGCACGTGGACGTGTTATATATATGAGTTATGTTATATGAGTTAGCTAGTTGTAAAAAAAAATATGTTGAAGTAACCGCAGAAAGTTGACGGGGTTATTGCCTATGGTACTTTTCAACCCGAGTCGGAGTCATTACATTTCTGGCATTCATCTGGTCGGATTACGAGAAATAATATGGAAGATACCTGATGCAAGCCAGAAATAAACATTAAAATGCATAAAGTTGACTCCAAATTTTCTCTGACGCTTTTACACTGCTTCCGGTTCTAATCGACCTGTAGGTATTTGGACCAAATAGAAAAATATCACGTATACAATCCTATGAGAAATACTATATGAAAGTAGAAGAAGAAGAAAGTAAGAAGAAGAAGTAAGTAAGTAAGTAAAGAAAGTAGAAGAAGTGAAGTCCTAAAACATTACCACAACAAAAAATATATAGTAACTTCTCCAAAAAATTGTGTAACGAAAAAATAATATTTCAATTATCTGCAAATGGATATATTAATATTATGTCGTTTAATATCTATCAACACTACGATCTATAATTGTATACATTTTTATATGGTTTATGTATTCATCAAAATACGAAACATAAATGACACTTAATTGATATAATAATTACATGAACATATGTTTTTAATTAACAATATTTGTGTTTGCATGCATATCAATTAACTTAATTTTCAACATTCATATTCATTAATTTCAACATAGATATCATCAATATTTTCTTGTTTTGGTTTTCATTATGGAAACTACGCAACTCGCTTGGAAAACTATTTACTACGATATCTTTGACATCCGTCCTACACGAACTGGTTTCATGAATTTTCATGGATTTATCTATACTGTTTTTTTTAATTTATTTTTTATTTTTGGGCTTAACTTAACAAACGATCCGGTGTTTAATGGTATCTGAAGCTTCTCAAGTGAGACGACTACATCGTTCCTGTATCCGTCAACTGTTGTTTTTCGACATCAAAGGGAATCTATTTTAAGACGAAGAGAATTCCAAAACTGTGTTCATATTATGAGAAATTCGATGTGATAATGCTCCTGGAAGATTAAACAAACAAAGAGGTTTAAATTTAAACAAATTATTTTTATTATGTATTACATATGTAATATGTATCTGTTGAATTAAATTAAGAGTATTACTTGGGCGTAGACTAACGTATAACGTGGAATAGCAGGTTCAGTACACTTTTAAAAAAAATATAGATTAAACATGGAATTCTAGAAAAAGTGTCATGTAGATTTATGAACATTTTCATTTTTCTTTCGAATTTAACTTTGAAAATGCTCGTAACAATGGAAAAACAAAAACAAAAAAAGAGAGTGTGTCATCAGCTTGCGTTTTATCTTTAGGTACGATTGTCTTTTTTTAAAGAATAGAGGGCAATCATCGAGCAAACTCATCACCTGATGGTAAGTGATCACCGGCGACCATGGATACCCAGGGAAATTGCAGATGCGTCGCCAGCTTTTAATCGACGAACTAGCTTTTAAACGCAACTGCCGGAACACAACTATTGGTATTTAGCGGCAGATTTTCAACTTGATGGTGGTAGAGGGCAAGGCGGGCATTCGAAAAGCCCTACCACCATGCTACAGTTTCCACACGATGTTTTTCTTCACCAGAAGCTCAAGCTCATTGTATGCGGTTGGATTCGAACTCACGTCCGATGACGCGGCGTTGATACACACACCACTGAGCTATTATCGCTTCTTCATCTTCGCATGATCATAGTCCCACCGCAATAACTTCAGTAGTTTTGACGTGATTGTACGTCAACGGATCTAGACTCTTACATACCGACTGACAATAAGGAAACACATTCATATTTTGAAATGCACTGTAAGGTATATATATATATATATTTAACGTACTTTGTAGATTCGGCGTTACGGTTACAATCTCATCTGATATCATGTGGCCCAAAATGGTGAATATCCTACACTTAGTCCAGTGACTGACGCTCCAATGCAACTGCCAGAATACACCTATAGATATTCAGCGGCAGTTTTTCAAATTGAGGGCTGTAGCTAGCCAGGTGAGCGTTAAGAAAAGCCCTAAGCCGTGCTAAGATTTCCTCACGATGTTTTCCTTCACGCAAGACTTAAACTCATTGCAGGTTGATTCAAACTCACGTCTATTAACCAGACCATATCAGGCCATAATCTCACCTGATCTTTAGTGATGATACGGCCCAACGCGATAAACGCGATGATAGCTCAGTGGTAGTGTGTACGATTTTCGTCAAGGGACGTGAGTTCGAATCCAATCACCTACAATGAGTTTGGGCTTTCGGTGAAGGAAAACATCGTGAGGAAACAATAGCATGGTGGTAGGGTTTTTTCTAAAGACCGCGTGGCTAACAGCCACTTGAAACTATTGTTGAAAATCTGTCGCCAAAACCAATAGTTGTGTTCGGCAGCTGCAGTTAAGAGCCAATTTATCCACAGGTTTAGCGTGTCTATCAACTTGGGCCGTATCGTCACTTTAGATCAGGTGGAATTATATGGCCATAACGCTAAACCTTAACTAAAAAAAAACTACAAAATATAAGAATAAATTTGAAATTTGAGAGAGCTAAACTATTTAATATACTACCGATATACTGGGCAGTAACTAAGTCTTCTGAATATTTTAAAATAGTAATTCTAAAATAAAAATACCCAGGACCTGAAACCAAAGCAACGAAAACAACTCTTTCAATACATTACATGATGTAATCGAGTGCAAAAATATATTTTTTTTTTTCCATCTTAATCCAATATTAAGGATTGGCTTTGGGAAAGCGGGCAGGTTTTCCTCAAATCGGAAAAATACATCCTTTCGACTTTGTATCGAATTGCTTCAGCCGACAATGTTATTCGGTTCATAAAAAAGGTCGTACGCTATACTTTAACGCCATAATAATAAAGTCGATGTCGACAGTAAAAGTAAAGTGGCATCGATGGGGGGTGCCAGAAATATGGCGGTCGATGAATAGGAAATTAGATCGAGCAATGGAAACACGATATTATAATGGATGAGATTTCCCCATCGCAAATGGGGAAAAATAAGACGTTTTTCCTTTATTACAAATGCTGTTGTTTTTTACGAGTGGGTAAATGAAATTCGTTTTAGTGCCGACTGCAACCATATAAAACGATTTATTAAAATTTCTATCGTTAGTATCAATGATACATACTAATATTATGTATTCCCTATGAAGTGTTAAATGTATGAAATGTCTGAAGCGATGATAGCTCAGTGGTAGCGTGTACGACTTCGCGTCAAGGGACGTGAGTGCGAATCCAAGCACCTACAATGAGTTTGAGCTTTCGGTGAAGGAAAACATGGTGAGGAATCCATAGCTTGGTTGTAGTACTTTTTCTGATGCCTGCCTGGCTAGCTACTACCCTCAAGTTGTAAACCTGCCGCCAAATACCAATAAGTGTGTTCCGGCAGCGGCACTTGAGAGCCAGTTCCTCCACAGGTTTAGCGTGTCTACCAACTTGGGCTGTATCGTCACTTAAGATCAGGTGAGATTATGGTCATAACGCTAAACCTTAAAATTAAAAAAAAAATAGTTAATTGATAGCGTGTAAAGACACGGCGTCGATGGACGTGGGTTTTGATTTGTGCAATAATAGGCTTGACGTTTCGGTGAAAGAAAGAAATTGTTTTTTTTATAGTTAGTTTGCGTTATGGCTATAATCTCATCTGATCTTAAGTGACTATACGAACCAAGTTGATAGACACGCCAATCCCGTTAAGGAACTGACTCTCAAGTGCAACTGCCGGAACACACCTATTTGTATTTGGCGGCAGATTTTCAACTTGAGGGTGGTAGCTAGCAAGGCGGGCATTAGAAAACGCCCTACCACCATTCTCTGGTTTTCTCACGACGTTTTCCTTCACCGAAAGCTCAAGCTCATTGTAGGTGGTTGGATTCAAACTCACGTCCCTTGACGCAAAGTCGTACATACTACCACTGAGCTATCATCACTCCAACGAGTGGCGGCATATTTTATGACCCAATATATAGAGTACTTGTCAAACAGAAAAGAGTACTGTTCCAGAGGAATATAAATACAATTTTAAATCCCTTCGAATAAAGACTCGGACACAGCTTTTATATAATTAAGTTTAAAATATAATCTATAAAGTCGCTATACATTGTAAGAACTCTGTTGTGCGATGCTTACTGAGTCTGTGGAGATGCTAGTGCAGTGAGAAATACGGCAATCACCTCAAGAGCATCGTGTCACACATCCTGCTAACCGTCGAGCTCAATAGCGACGTGCCTGGCCCGCTATCGATATCGAAAAATTAAATTGACTAACATTAGGGGCGCTTTACTTTGACAACCTATAATAACCTATTACAGTATAGATATTAAATACGACTCTAAAACGCGACTTACTTTTATTTATTACTCGTGGTCTGACTGTAATGTTACGGTGTCTTTGTTAGGGAGGGCAGTTTCTAGTAAGTACTATATTCTGCTGACGGCACACGAGACTCACTGGATCTGGACGATACATGCATTGATTGCTTCCGAGACTAGTTAGTAAAAACTGCCTTCCCTGACGAAGACACCGTGACATTTCTGTCGGTTTATGCCCACGGCTGTCGAAGCGTCAAGTAATAAATACAAAGTAAGTCACGTTTTAGAGTTTAAGTTTTATAAAATTCGAGTTCTAGAAATGCGAAGCATTTTGAAAAATGTCAATTGACATTAACTGATATGCGTTGATATTGTAGTTTGTAGAAATTAAAATGATGTAGAGTTATTAATTTTTTTTTTTTATTAAGATACATATACGTTAAAACTTCTAATGTCTCGTTTCTCGTGTCAAAGAGGATTTACCAATCATTTCAAAATGTGCTGATTAAAACTATATAAAATAATCTTCATGTATAAATATATATTTGAACAATATACATTATTGATTGAAGTAATTAATATTTTATTACAAATTAATGGTGTCTACATATTCGAAAGTAATGTCATAGGGTATTTTCTTCCAACCGGCAAGTTAAATTTTGTAGTAAGTTAATTTTAGTCCACGTTATGACAATGCAATTAAGCTTAGATAAATATATAAACTGTCTGTGATAGTATTAATTATATAAGCGATGATAGCTCAGTGGTAGGATGTACGACTTCGCATCAAGGGACGTGAGTTCGAATCCTAGCACCTACAATGGGCTTGAGATTCGGTGAAGGAAAGCATCGTGAGGAAACCATAGTATGGTGGTAGGGCTTTTCCTAATGCCCAACTGAATAGTTACCACCCTCAAGTTGTAAACCTGCCGCCAAATATAGTTGTGTTCCGACAGCTGCACTTGAGAGCCAGTTCTCCACAGGTTCAGCATGTCTACCAACTTGGGCCGTACCGTCACTTAAGATCAGGTGAGATTATGGCCATAACGCTAAACCTTAAGTATACAAAAAAGAAAAAAAAATCCAAACGGTAATTATACTTATCGATATAAAACGGAAAACCGTCCAACACTAACCATTCGCAGATTGCACGACAAAACTCAACGGTGCGTCGCACCGGCAGTGGCTCGAAGTCTCAAACACGATTGCGTTCTAATGATCCGAGTATTCACCGCATACGTACGAAATGTATTTTGCTCTCCCCTGTACCGCATTATGTTGTTCGCTATTTATTTAATATACTATTTGCTCAGTTGTACCGATTGATAACTCAAATCACATAATAAACCTAACTGAGATAAGGAACAGAAACAACGATTACTTACAGTGACCTCAAAAGTTAAAAATGCATATTCAAATAATTTATTATTGAATAATTCAAACCAATGTTTACCGTTATAGCTATTTAGTTAAAAGGAGACAACTCTGTTTTTGTATTAGTTAAGGTTTAGCGTTATGGCCATAATCTCACCTGATCTTAAATGACGATACGGCCCAAGTTGGTAGACCCGCTAAACCTGTGGAGGAACTGGCTCTCAAGTGCTGCTGCCGGAACACACCTATCGGTATTTGAAAAAGCCCTACCACCGTGCTATGGTTTCATCACGATGTTTTCCGTCACAGAAAGCTCGAGCTCATTGTAGGTGGTTGGATTCGAGCTCACGTCCCTCGACGCGAAGTCGTACCCACAACCACCGAGCTATCATTGCTCCGATAATGTTTTTATAAGAACAAAAAAGATAAAGAAGATTTCTATTATTACAGTTAACTTAAAACAGCATAGAGCATGAGATAATATATATCGTTGGTTTTTACTTAAATGTTCAAGGGACAAGTTTGCCTCGTGCCCTCCAGCTACATCAGTATACACTGTTCACTCGAAACCAGTGGTTAGTGATTACCGCGACAGCTCGTGGCGATTTCGTGTTAATTCACGTTTATTATCGTGTTAAGGGTTGACGGGTTGATTTATTTTCTATTTAGCCCTTTTAACATTTAACTTTAACTTACATTCACAGCACGCCGCCGTCCATAGTCACAATTGACATTTTGATGGAATTATGATACAACTCGTAAAAAAAAAAACTGTTTTCCATGAATATGTTGTGATCCACGTCACTCTGATCATATCCGACGAGTAGTGGAATATTACACACGGCCTGTTCTTAAAAATTTGGCTGTAAAATGCACAAATTTGTTACGAAGTGTTACTGATAATTCCTGAAAGTAGTGCGTTGAAACAAGTAAACAAACTCTCTAATTCTATTGTATACGTGATTGTATGCTTCTGCTACGGTTTTCTACGCCCTGTCATGTCCTGTGAAATAAATAAACATCAAACATGGGATTAAAGAGGAAAAATACAATTGTCTGTTAAATATGTTATATATTCTAAGTACATAATAATATTTTAAAAAGATTTTTTTTTTCTTTAGGTTTAGCGTTATGGCCATAATCTCACCTGATCCTAAGTGACGATACGGCCCAAGTTGGTAGACACGCTAAGCCTGTGGAGGAACTGGTTCTCAAGTGCTGCTGCCGGAACACAACTATTGGTATTTGGCGGCAGGTTTACATCTATTCGCTTCATTAATACAAGCAATAAATGACCTTGATATGTATAGCCCTGATGTAACATCTGATATGTTATCGTCAGACTAAACTCAACACAAATATAGTGCTTTTTGAGATTCGATGATTACAAACCATTTTTTTTTTTAACTTGAAAATTTTCTATAACTTTATTCAACCCTGCATTGCTTTAGTCGAAAGCTTAGCACATAAGAAAGTAACATGGAAGCATTAATTACTTACCTATTGGACAGCGCTGAAAGCGTTCGGTATATTTCATAAGCTGTAGCGATTTTCACAATAATCTTTCAATTATAATTTTTTTCAATTTTCCTAATTAGGTATGGTAAGGTGTCCTTTTGTATAGATAAAATGCATTTAAGGATTTCCCTCGTTTGCTTAGGCCAGCTACAAGACGGTATGTGAAACTCTACTAATACTAATAAACAAAAATAATCACTGAAAACCTCCACAGTGTTAGAGTATCCGACTTCGCATCCAAGGATGAGCTCGAATCCACCTACAATGAGCTTGAGCTGTAGCTTTCGATGAAGGAAAACATCGTGAGGAAACCATAGCATGGTGGTAGGGCTTTTTCTAATGCCCGCCTGGCTAGCTACTACCCTCAAGTTGTAAAACCTGCCGCCAAATATCTATAGGTACGTTCCGGCAGCTGTACTTGAGAGCCAGTTCTTCTACAGCTTTAGCGTGTCTATCAACGTCACTTAAAATCAGGGAGATTATGGCCTTTACTCTAAAACAACTATAAAAAAACACACACACCCACACTTTTTTGTTTCATTTCTACTGATAGTCTGAACTAATCAAAGAGTTAAATTAATATACATCTACGTATATAAATAACGTCATTATAACTTGTCTTGTGTTTTTTTTTTTTTTTACTTTTTTTACTATATAATACAGGATCGGGCCCGACGCTTATCGCTTTCACCAAACAACGAGAAGGCCAACACCACAAATGGATGGAGTCCATTTAATCTCGTGGGATTTAATTGCAGCACCTTTCGATTCGCCGCCGGAACGCACCGACCATTTACAGGGTCCAGGATTTATCGACCGCCGACACGATAACTTGGACATTTTTTGTTAAATTAATTATTTTATTCTTTTGCTCACCGAAATAATACCTGTTGTATTCAATAACTATCTATCATACGTGAAACATACATATAGATACGTCGAGATATATAAAAAAATAATTAAGCGTTTTTATTATTATATATATATATATATTTTCATATCAGTTCACTTTAATTGTTCATATTACGACAGGTGTTGGAACACAATTATCTCTACAATATACACCATACCTCCAACTTTACCCGTCCTCCTACCTCATACGATGTGCTTAGATGAGTCGTGTTCCGTAATCGAAGCCTCTATCTTCACAGAAATACAACGTAAGAGAAAATAAGAAAAGTGTCTATGTCACCTCTGACACACGACTGGATTGTATCCCCTAAGTACCTGTGATAGAAGATTTCAAAGGGAAAGGGCACAAAATATAACGCTGGTAGTCCTCATACAATATCTATACCGGCGACGCTATATATAAATCGATTTTAAAGCGATGATAGCTCAATCGGCAGTGTTTCCAGACGCGGGGTCAATAGAGGCTACTTCGAATCCAACTGCGATGTGCTTGAGTTTACGGTGAAGGAAAACATAGTGCTGAAACCATAGCATGGTAGAAGGGTTTTTTCTAATGATCGCGCGCTAGCTGCCAGCATCAAGTTCAAATCTGCCGCCAAATGCGTATAGATGTGTTCCGGCAGTTGCACTTGAAAACCAGTCCCTCCTCAAGGCTTAACGTGTATATAGTGTGGCATATAGTCATTTAACATCCGGTGAAATTATGACCATAGCTCTAAGCCTATGAAATACAAAAAAAAATAATTAAAAAAAGGATTAATAACTAGCTGAGTCCGCGACTTCGTTCGCCTGGAACTAAAAATTATTTATCATTTTTTTCCCGTTTTTGTAACTGTTTTCAACACAACTTTCCTCATATTGACTGTAGCGTGATATTAGCGTGATTGTCCTCAGGGATTGCTCTATCAAATACAAAAAAATATATTGATATCCGATTGGTATTTCGAAGATTAGAGCGTTCAAACAAACAAACTATTGCAAGGAAACAAATTAACTTTTTTCCATTATATTATATTAATATACTCATATAGATATATACAAATAACTCGTTACCAGATCTCGAAAGTTACCAAACGTTTTAATTTGAAATATAATGTACCCACTAGGAATGGTTAATAGGATAGGATAGGAAGCGATGATAGCTCAGTGGTAGTGTGCACGACTTCGCGTCAAGGGGCGTGGGTTCGAACCTAAGCACCTACAATGAGCTTGAGCTTTCGGTGAAGGAAAAACATCGTGAGGAAACCATAGCATGGTGGTAGGGCTTTTCTGATGCCCGCCTGGCTAGCTACCACCCTCTAGTTGTGAAACTGCCGCCAAATACCAATAGGTGTGTTCCGGCAGCAGCACTTGAGAGCCAGTTCCGAAGAGAGCGTATTCCTTCCTTAAAAAGGCCGGCAACGCACTTGCGAGCCCTCCGGTGTTGCAGGTGCTTATGGGCGGCGGTGATCACTTTCCATCAGGTGAGCCTCCTGCTCGTTTGCCACCTATTCCATAAAAAAAAAAAAAAAAAAAAAATGTGAACGACGTCAGCGGCACGAGCTAGTATATATTTGTTTTTTGTTATAGTTAACGCTTAGCGTTATGGCCATAATCTTACCTGATCTTAAGTGACGATACGTCCCGAGTTGGTAGACACGCTAAACCTGTCGAAAAACTGGCTCTCAAGAGCAACTTCCGGAACATACCTATGGGTATTTGGCTGCAGATTTTCAACGTTGGGATGATTGCCAGACGGGCATCGGAGAAGGCCCTACCACCATACTATGGTTTCCTCGCTATGTATCCTATCACCGAAAGCTCAAGCTGATTATAGGGTGTTCGATTCGAACGCACGTCCCTTGACGCAAAGTCGCACACGCTACCGCTGAGCTATCATCGCTTTGATAATTATAAACGGTTTCACACGGTTGTTACGGATGCGGAATAATTGGGGACAGATGCTACCACGGTGGGCTCATTACTAAAGAAATATCGCTCGATGGAAGAACATATTTATTCGTAATTGTACGCATGTGGTAAAGTTATGCTTCTAATTATGATTTATCGGAGGAAAACGGCGTGTTTTTTATCGTTAAAGGTGATTTATTTGTTTTAATTTGACTGGTAATTTATTTTCTACGCGTTTTACTAAGACTTTCTAAAGATGGTTTTAGTTTTTTTTCTCTTTTACATTTTTTTTTATACTTAAGGTTTAGCGTTATGGCCATAATCTCACCTGATCTTAAGTGTCGATACGGCCCAAGATGGTACACACGCTAAACCTGTGGAGGAACTGGTTCTCAAGTGCAGCTGCCGGAAAACACCTCTTGGTATTTGACGGCAGGTTTACAACTTGAGGGTGGTAGCTACCCAGGCGGGCATTAGAAAAAGCCCTACCACCATGCTATGGTTTTCTCACGATGTTTTCCTTCACTGAAAGCTCAAGCTCATTGTAGGTGCTTGGATACGAACTCACGCCCCTTGACGCGAAGTCGTACACACTGCCACTGAGCTATCATCGCTTCAAGTTAGTTCAACATAGTTCAGGCTTAGTGTTATGGACGTAATCTCACCTGGTCTTAAGTGACGATACGGCCCAAGTTAGTTGACATGCTAAACCTTTGGAGGAACTTTGCAGGGTGGTAGCTAGCCAGACGGGCCTCAGAAAAATCCCTATCGCCATGTATTTCCTCACTGTTTTACTTCTCCGAAAGTTCAAGATCAATTTACGTGGTTGGATTCAAACTCACGTCCCTTGACGCAAAATCGTACACACTACCACTGAGCTATCATCGCTTTTATGAAGAATTTATGTGTGCAAAATCGTATATATGCGAATATCGACTGCCAATAATTTTTTAACAGGAGTTTTAATGACTATACTTTCACGACCGATAGTAAAATCGATTAAGACATTATGCCTTAGTAATGATAGCACAGCGGTAGCACACACGGACGCCGCGTCAATTACCATGAGTTCAGACCCGTGCAGTGAGTATGAGCTCGGTGAAGGTAAAGATGAATAAATCATAGAATAATGGTGGTAGGGTTTTTCCTAATGCCTGCCTAACTACATAAATAAAAAAAGGGAAAAGGGACCAAATAATTCAAGGGTACGGATTAAAACTAAAAACAACTTGACAGTTTAAAAAACCTTTGTAAAACCTCTCAACTTTTTATTTATAACACTGAAAAGTCAAAGATATGTTTTACTCTATGTGAAATTTTTTTCAATACTACAGTCGCAACCATACTTGATTTCCATTGACGACGTGGCTGAAACACACCTGTATGTTGGCAGCAGATCAACTTGAGGTTGGCAACTAGACAGACGGGTAAGAGAAAGCTCTACCACCTTGCTAATATTGCATCACGATGTTTTCCTCCAGCAAAGGTTTGAGTTTATTACAGGATTGCAAACTCGCGCCATTGTTTGCGACTTCCGTTTACACTACCAACTGAGCTTTCATCGCTTTAACAGAATAAACCTTTTTACCTCATCACAAATACACAAAAAAAAAAAAAACTCTATAAACTGTCATTCAAATCGTGCCGTGATGGAACGAACCGAATAAGGTCACCGGGTAACCGCCATCAGTAATTTTCTCCTAATTCCACATCCAACCCTCAGGTGATACGGGATACAGGCGACGCAAATTAATCCATTTAAAATACATGCCCGAACCGACCTGAAATGCCTGACATTGAATAAATAAAATCAACAGTGCGCCGCTCTGACCCGAATATGTGGTTACGAGTTATTTTAAGAACATTCCAATTTCGGTGTTGCGGCGAAAGGGTTGAGTTCGGACGCACTCAAACAGCCATGACTGCCTTTACTGTTTCATCTTATGTTGAATGCGTTAAGGGATGAACACTACTGATTCGGTGGTGAGTGGAAACATTGCGAGGAAACATAAACGCCTGGGAATTATATATATATTTTTTATACTTAAGGGGTATCGTTATGGCCATAATCTCACCTGATTTTAAGTGACGATACGGCCCAATTTGGTAGACACGCTAAACCTGTGGAGGAACTGGCTGTCAAGTGCAGCTGCCGGAATACACCTATTGGTATTTGGCGGCAGGTGTACAACTTGAGGATGGTAGCTAGCCAGACGGGCATTACAAAAAGCCCTATGGTTTCCTCACGATGTTTTCCTTCACCGAGCGCTCAAGATCATTGTAGGTGCTTGTATTCGAACTCAGGTCCCTTGACGCGAAGTCGTACACACTACCACTGAGCTATCATCGCTTCAAAATTATTTACATGACACCACAGTTGTGATCACCCGAATGATGACTGCTTAATTATTATTGTAAGAACATTAGAATGGCACGTTTAGGTTGTAAATCCGGTAATCAAGCGGCTCCCTTATTACTTATTAACCGAAGCAAAGCGACAGCAATAGTAGCTAATAAACAGCAATAAATTGAGAAATTTAGTTTAGCAAAGCTGATACAGAATTCGAATTTGGCAATTTTAAGCGAAAATTTGTAGATTTTGCGAAATCCGACCAAGACGCACCGTACTTTTGGGTCAGTCGATATACGTTCAGCTGTTGTTAGGATTGCAAATTGTCGTGATATCAATAATCACTGACTTTATGCAGATTGCTCAAAATATAATTAATGTCCAGAAAAACATATTTTTCGAGCAGCGTCTTGAACTCTGTAACAATGGTAGATACTAAATAGTTTAAGTCAAAACCCAGTTATTTCCTAAAATTTAAATGTTTCTTTTATTATTTTTAAATTAATAAAATCAAGCGATAGTAAAGTATTTATTTAGTTTTCTCTAAACGTCAATATATTTTACGAGATACACGAATTTCAGACTTTGTTTTTAGGGCAATTCATTTACACATAATGACAAACACGGAAATTTGCAAATCGATAGATATATTAGTGATATAATTAAAGGTCAAGTAATGATGAACGTGATGACAGCTTACTTAATGACTTACCACTAAATTTCATTTATAAAGTATTATCTTTGTAATCAGCTTCAATTGTGTAGAATTACAGAAATTCATGACGTAAAAACTTAAATCGTATTAAAAAGATACCTCCTGCGTCTAGTGAAAAGATGGGACAGTCAGTGAAGTTGGAAGTGAGACTAAACGTCCAAGGTGGACTGCGGTGAAATAATACAAGTTTAAATGTTAAAAAGAAGCCAAACAATAAAGCAACCATCACATAAAATTCCGGCCAAAAATTCTACCAAAAATATTGCTGTTAATTCATGAATCGGTGCAGGGTTGTATAAATATATGGGCCGTTTATTTTGAAAGTGGTGTAAGTCCATTTTCTTTTGTTTCGAGAAAATTAAAGGTTACTATATTTGTTGATAATGCAATTTCATTTACCGACCGATTTTATGTTGTACAAAACATGGGATTTTTTGAGAAATTAAACACGGACTAGTTATATATAAAAAAAATACATTAAATTAAGCATGAATTACGTGATAGCTCATTTTTGACAAAAATGGACTTACACTACATTCAAAATAAACGGTCCATATCTGACCAAATAAAATATATCGGTTGTTAAAGATAGACTGTCGTAAGTAAATGATACACATAAAAATAGATAAGTCGTAGGATATCAGGATAATAATAGAGTAGGCGTATACTCAATTAGGTTACTATAAACTAATTTGACTTTTATCTTTTATGTAAATGATTCCTATAATAAACTATACATATAATAAAACTACAACTCTACTGATCGCCGGCGTTACCAACCAGGGGATAGCTTTCATACTTCTTCTAAATAATTCTAACATCTTGTAAACATATCTCTCTGAAACTACTGAATATACATTAATTATGAAATCACGAAATTCTAACACAGTGTGATTAGACGAAATCAAAATTTGCACATTTACATGTTTTTCCTTTAAGACAGTTTTATACTACAGTAGAACCTTGTTAAGTCGATCCTCGATAAGTTGAAAACCTCCATATCTGGGCAATACGTTGTGTTCCTTTCGTTTCAAAGACCAAAACCTCTATTCTCTATAAGTCGAAAACACAATATAACTCAAATTTTTTGGCGTCTCCCTTGATGTTCGACTTATAGAGATTCTACTGTAGTTCGGTACACGCTGGCTGACACTTTTATCACCTTATCAACCAATGAAAATTGCAAGCCAATCTCTACAGCGAATATTTAGTACCAACAAGAGATAACTTCGTATATTTATGATAAGTACTGGTGACAACCCTATATAGGTGACAAAACGCTATAGTATCGTACCCAGAATCAATAGTAAAACATTACAAACGCAATAATACACTGACAGCGACACGTAACAAATCAGTTACTTACATTACAACGAGGACGCGAGCCGAGCAACCTGTCTACTAAGTTAAATCAATTATGTTAACACACTTAACTGTCAACGAACAAACTGACGGAATGCGCGTACATACAAACTTGTCCCAGCTTTCTTTATCATCATTGTTTACAAGTTTAAAACCATCAAGAAGTTTTCTCAACGCTCCGAGACAATGGAACTATTGTCGATAATTTAGGTTAGGCGGGTTCACTCAACTTATGACAAAGCTCCTGCGGGATATACAATCCGTTCGTCGACCATGACGATGATGGAAACGCCACGTTCCTGAATAAGTCAATATCCATTGCCGTCTAAGCTACCTTAGCGACTGCGGTCACACGTTAGAACCGTCGATGTACATCGACTGTACAGGTTTGGTCGTAAGTGAATCCGATTCCGTTGTCAACGGGCAACACGATACTATGGAATCTCGTGCGGTTTACACAGTAAACACAAAATGAAGTGCCTATTGACTATTCTTGTTCCCATAGTTGGTCGTTTTTTTTTTTTTTTTTTTTTTTTTAATTTTCATTTTCAACGCAGAGGATGCGTGTCGGGTTACAAAAAGGGGTTTTCGGAATATTCGTTTCGAAATTATTATTTTTTAAGTAGGGAATAATGAGACCGTCTCGCGTTACAGATATTCGTGAATTTCGATTGACACGTATCTCGATATTTGCTTTCGATCGAGAAGATCGAGTGCTGTGTATCGATTGTATCGTTTATCGAATAGGTAATAAGTTACTTTTTTGTATAGCTAGCGTCATTTTCTATGTTTTTTGGCAACATTATGAATATATACCTATAACTCGTTCAATTCATACGCGGCGGTATATCTTTACCCTTGACAGCAGACATTTCTATCGATGATCATCAGGATTTAGGTAAAAATTTCACAATTATGTTACAGTGGATTTTTTCCACAGAACTTTTTGCTTATACCTTGTAAATTTGAGACTTGTACTTTTTAAGTTTTTTTTTTTATGGAAATGGAGGCAAACGAGCAAGCCTGTCACCTGATGGTAAGTCATCACTACACACACCCACAATAGCAGAGGAATCGCCAGTGCGTCGCCAGCCTTCATATATAGTCCAGTCGATTTAATACAAGCTTATCAATTTCTTAAGCTTCGTATGTTAGATCTCTTAACTCCATAATAAATATCGGGCAATTGTTAGAATTTAACATAAATATAATAAAAGTACTTAATTTTTGGTCTCAAATCGAAGTCTACTAAAGTTATAATGAACGAGTTTGATTTATAAATTTTACAGATATACAAATATTACTAAATCGACAATTACTTAAAATTCAATTAGCTATATTATAACGTGACTTTTAAAAATATAACCGCTTTCTTTTTTTTTATATTTAATATTTAGCTTATTGGCCATCTCACCTGATCTTAAGTGACAATACGGCACAAGTTAGTAGACACGCTAAACCTGTGGAGGAACTGGCTCTCAAGTGCAACTGCCGGAACACACCTATTGGTATTTGGCGGCAGATTTTCAATTTGGAGGTGGTAGCTAACCAGGCGGGCATCAGAAAAAGCCCTACCACCATGGTACGTTTTCCTCACGATGTTTTCCTTCACCGAAAGCTCAAGCATTGTAGGTGGTTGGATTCAAACTCACGTCCCTCGACGCAGCGTTTCTACACGCTACCACTGAGGTTTCTTTTATAGTACAGTTTAATGTTATTGTCTTACTGGTACAGTAGCTTTTAACTTGAAGCATGGAGAGGGAAACGTGACGACATTTGTGTCAGGCCGCGGTCGGGTCACAACGCCGCCATGACACTCTGGCAGTTATCCAAAATTCGCAACATTTGTTGCTTCAGTTATTTTCGCGGACGGTGCATGCAGTTATAGTATAGAGATACGGTCTCGTGAAAATTAACTGCCCACTTTAATGTTAACATTGAAAACGTTTAGTGTTTGTAACTGTCGCTCGAGCGGTTGGTGTATGTTTTACACGAATTCGCTGTATCTACTTCCCTTATAAATGCTCTTTGCTTTATTTTTATACTAGCTTTTGCCCGCGGTTTCAATCCCATTGAAACTCTTCAATAAGTTTTTATTTTCTTTCTTGCTTATTCTAATGCCCGACTGGTTAGCTACCACCCCCAAATTGAAAATCTGACGCCAAATACCAATAGGTGTGCTCCGGCAGCTGCACTTGAGAGCCAGTTCCTCCGCAGGTTTAGCGTGTCTACCAACCTGAGCAGTATCGTCATTTAAGATCAGGTGAGATTGTGGCCATAACGCTAAACCTTAACAAAAAAAAGGTAAATTAATCAAGTGGGTATTATTTGGTGGTATTAGCGATAATGCGCTAGCGTTAACTTTAAATATTACTCGTGGTGGCAATTCAAAAATTCATTTGTAATATTACTTCTACTTTACTGTATTTTTGAATCAATTCGTGAGGAGTACGACCTAGTGGTGTATGATAAAGGCTTTTTCACTGATTGATTTTAATAAGTCCTTAGAAATGTTCATTTAAATTAGCACCACTTTTCTGAGACACGAACGGACATACACCCAAAAATAAAATTCATTAATGACAGTATTTCTAAAAACAGTCGTGTCTCACTCAAAACGATAGAGAGAATTAAGAAATAAAAAATCTTGATAAGTCTTACGACAATATACAATTTAAACTTACAGAGTTCAAAGCGACCCTTATCGAGTTTCAATGTGAAGCCGCAACTAACAGAACAATAACGTCCCGAGCCGGAGCGCAAAGTTGACTAAGTTTTTCTCAAGCTGACGCTGTGACATGTTCCTTGAAACGCGGTAACAAGCTCAAAACGGAACGGGTCTGAATTGAATACAATCTTTTATATATCTCTGTACATATATTAAAACTATAGGTCACCCAAATCTGTATATTAAATGTTTTTTGAAAGTTGTAATCGGAATGTCAAAATATTTTGTCTTTCGTGTCTCTCTGTCTCTCAATCTGCCTTTGTACGTACATTACTCTGAAAATACTGATAGATTTTGATGAAATTTAACTGTACTATTATTACGGACTATCATGCAAGATATAGGTTAATTTATACACGGTTGAAGCAGGTGCGAGAGATATACCAGCAAAATCTCATAATCCTCTAAAAATCTAGGCCATTCTAGGATTGCAATACGTTCTATACTAGAACGTGTTTCAAAGCTGCGGTAGCAGGCTTCTATCAAATTTGACTAGGCAGGGAGAGAGACACGAGTAGCAAAGGTGATCTTTGACGCGCGTCGGAAAGGGTTCCCTGTACCTACATCCGTGTCACAAGATTCGGGATCTGTTGAGAGTTTGTACATGGGTATTGCTAAGAAATTCTTCTCTATTCTACAAACAAAAAGTTATCCTCCGGAACAGGGAATACAACTTCAAACTTAAACGTCAGTGAATCGATAATTATGAAAGTTACGACATACGTGTAACTTTTCGTATAGCGATTTCATATACGAAAACACATTCTCCTTGTACCTGCCGAATGAAATTCGATTTCTTTTTCTATATTTTTATTTATTTCACATCAATAAGTGTGCTTGAATAGATAAAATCCCTCGAATAAAAGTTATATGTATATATAAAACTATGGACTTCTAAGCTCTTAAAGCTGTCAGTACGTTATGTGCTGGTGTAACGATTAAGCCTATACCTTATCTCGGGAAATGGTTTTTATCAGATAATGGCTCGTTCAAATTTACCTCATACAAAAATATTTTCCATCTCTTTAAACGGAAGTGACACGTCAATGCACGTGAATTGAAATCTCTGCAATGATCACTATCACTTAAAAGTTGAATATCTGCCACCAAATATTTACAAGTGTGTTCCGACAGTTAAACAGGAGAGAATGACCACCACCCTGAGCCACATAATCACTTAACGACAAGTGAGATTATAACTAAACGTTAAACCTTTTGGTGGATATTAACGTGGGAAATTTAGAAGAACGGATGTCGAAATGTAGTCATCAACAATATATACCTAGTTATATATCGGACGAGTGGTGATTCACGACAGTGCGTTTCACGCGGAATTTCCTCACACGAATACCTTGTGGAATCAACTTGTATCGCTTCCTTGGAAACCTTCAAGAAAAGAGCTTACACATACCTTAAAGCCGTTAATGCACCTACGATTCTTCTGGTACTGTAAGTGTCTAGGGGCGGAGGAGATCACTTAAAATCAGATGACCCGCATTCTCGTTTGCCTCTTATTCCATAAAAGTAACGGATAATCTAATATCGAGGTTAAATGCTACAATGTAGATCGTGGTTAGCTTCAAGCAATGCATCACTTAGATTAAAAACATAAAGGAAACATTTAATAGTTTTCTCAAGCGGAAAATCAAAATAAAAATAAGACTACGGTTTAAGCGATTTACGTATTAAACGTTACCAGATTCCAACAAATAATTTGTAACCGAATATATACTCGCAGCATTTGAAATATTTTCGACCGACGCACCGAAGAACCCATCTCCTGAGACGAATTTAATTAAAATAAATTACTTTCTTCCTTGATTAACGCGACTCGCTTTGGACGCGAACATACTGTATTCATGAGGGGATAATTTTACACACAATGTTTACAACTGCAAATAGCAAGCCTATAGCAAAGGTAATCTTTAGAAAAAGGAGGCTACTTATGAAAATCTCTTGATTTACGTCTATACGGTATAGTCTTTTCTAACATCAGCTTTTTTTTATATAGTTAAAGCTTAGCGTTATGGTCATAATCTCTCCTGATCTTAATGGCGATACCGACCAAGTTGGTAGATACGCTAAACCTTTGGAAGAACTGGCTCTCAAGTGTAACTGCCGGAACACACCTATCGGTGTTTGGCGGCAGATTTTCAACTTGAGGGTGGTAGCTAACCAGGCGGGCGTTAGTAAAAGCCCTATCACCATACTATGGTTTCCTCACGATGTTGTCCTTTACCAAAAGCTCAAGCTCATTGTGGGTGGATTAGAACTCACGTCCCTTGAGGCAAAGTCGTATACACTATCACTGAGCTATCATCGCTTTAGGTATTTACCAATTCGAATTGAAAATCTATGGTCAAGTACTTATTCCAATAGGAGTAATTCATAGCAACAGTCTTTTAACATTTGGTAAGAGTGATTTATTATGTTTATGCGAATATTACTCTTTGATATAAAACTAATTTATACGGATTTTATCGCAGTTATTTATTAATTATGATCCCGACGTTTCCAAAGCTTTTCAGCCTTCGTGGTCACGGGACGGACTGAGGTGTAGGTTGTCCAGAAAAGTTCGTGTTACTGTGTCTACCTTCAATTTAATTTTTAATATTTATAGTGTTCCGATCTACGCGGAAAGAGCTCACAGCGTCTTGGGGTCTGGCAATTGGTCTTTTGGGTTCCGATTTAATTAAATGTACAATCGAATCCCAGGCTTGTGCTAGATTCCAACTATCTTCTCTATTCAAATTCGAATGTTTCTTAATTTCAATAGCCTCGCTAATCATCCTAGGTAGGAATCGGTGTTCTTTGGCAACGATGTGTGGTTTGTTGAATCTAAAACAATGTTTGGAGCCTTCTTCTAAATGTTGAACTAAATAAAGCTTAACCCATAAAAAAACACAGGAATATAATTATATTAATAGTTAGAAGTCTTAGTTAAATCAAGAATATATAGCCACATTTCAAGGTGCATCTCGAGTATCTTAATTGTATAAAGCCATCGAATATATTACGCTTAAATGTTGTTCCTGTAAACTACTAATAACTCCCAATTCTTTGATCTGAGACTCATCGTTTCAATAATATTAATTAAATTGAAAATAATTCCAAATATACGTGTACAATTTATCGCACGCTCGTGTCAAAACGACGTCGCGCCTTTAAAAGAAGTTGAATGTAATTAAAATTAATTACAGATCCAATTGATTGATGATGTAGTTTTTTTGAGTTATCACAGAATGTTTCTTCATTCTTCACTTTCACTTCTAATGAGATGCGTAGAGTCTCTATTATAGTTATATACAAATACGTTACCGTGAGATTATGTAAAAAAAACATTTGATGCTACAAATTTCGAACTGATTATTGATATCATTTACAGGTTACTACACTTTTTTTTATGCTTAAGGTTTAGCATTATAGCCATAATCTCACCTGATCTTAAGTGACGATACGGCCCAAGCTGGTAGACACGCTAAGCCTATGGAGGAACTGGCTCTCAAGTGCAGCTGCCGGAACACACCTATTGGTATTTGGCGGCAGGTTTACAACTTGAGGGTGGCAGCTACCCAGGCGGGCCTTAGAAAAAGGCCTACCACCATGACTACACTCTAAATAAACTCTTTATTACCTAAAGAAAAATCTATATATCTATAAATGAATCTCTATTTCCGTCGGTGATCGCATCACGCGTGAACGGATGGAACAATTCCGCTAATTCTTTTTATGCTGATTATTGTGAGGAGAAGGTTTTTATGAAAGAACACATTAGGGAAGTTGTGCGAAGAAAATTTTAACAACTTAATGACAATATTCACTTTATATAACTGTAAGTTTTCATAGAACATTGCAATTATGAACACTGTTTTTAGATCATATATATTTTTTATAAATTATGCCATTTAGAATTAAATATTCATATTTAAGGCAGGACAATATCTGTCGGGTGAGCTAGTATGAAATAAAAGTAAAGCTGTCGACAATCTATAGATAGCAGTAAAACGCGAAAGTCCTAGATTTTTCACGTTGACCTGGAAACACGTTAGACAACGAAGGTATTTTGAATAATTTGACAAAAACCGCATCCAATGTCAGTACGTTTTACTAACTTTTGTTATCAAAAATCTAACACGATATTTAAGGATTTATAATATACTAGCTTTTATGTGCGACTTCGCTTGTGTTAATATTGATTTTGTCAATGAAATCGGATAATGCACTAAAAAGTTTGAAACAAAGTTTTTTTATCTCGTAACCCTATTTGCAATAAATTTTTCACAAGAAAAAGTAGCCTATCACCGTCTCCAGGTTCCCATCTCTCCGTACACCAAAACTGATCATAATCCGTTCAGCGGTCTAGACGTGAAAGTGTAAAACTAAAGAGAGAGAGAGTAACTATAGAGTAACTAGTAATTAGAGAGAGAGTAAACATAAAGAGATTTCAAATGGGATTTTTTTTACCAATGTCTCTTTAAAGAGGTAAGGGAACTTACATATAAATGCCACCGCAGTAGAAATTCATTGGTTTAGGTTAGGTTTGACTTGTGTTGAGGAAAAGCTCGAGAGGACCGAGAAAGCGGTCGGGAAGCGCTATCTATATTTAGTTAGTCAATGATAAATAAAATATTTATTTGTCGTAAATATAAAGGGCGCTCCCCGACCTCCTTACCACAAGTCAAACCTATGGACCAACAAATTTCTACTGTGGTAGCGTTAGTTACTCAGTAATAAATGAAATATTTCTTTGTCGTAAATATATATGCCGCTCCACGACCTTTGCCGCGGCTCAGCCAACGAATTTCTACTGCGATCACGTTATACCTAAGTACCGAGGAAAGTTTTTACACATTCAAATATGCTAAGTTATAAATGGTGTTTCTTTTTGTAATTTAACTCATTTTCCTTTGTTTTCAGATAGTAACACGCTAAACCTGTTAGAGGAACTGAACCTTCAGTACGTACAGCTTTCGGTCATGATAACAAATTATTAACTTTAGAACAGTAAATAGCAGAGTAGATATTTATTTATTTATTAAGGACCGTCTGTGGTCAGTCGGTGCATTACAACAGTTACAAATTATAATTGAGCCAATTCTGAAATAAAAATACACTGGCCATCTTGAGCCTTCTCAATTTGCATCTCAATGCAAATTGGTAGACAACAAAATACAAATAATTTCTCAAACTAAGTAATTACTAAAAACATTTGTGATTTAAAAGATAGCAAAAATAGTATATAAAATGACCTAGCACTATGCTATGATATCATCGAAAGTTAAGAGTTCTTTCTTAGATTCAAGGAAACGTCAGTCGACGCTTGGTACGAACATACTTCCATCGAGTCATCATTAAGCAATCCAGTCACAAAATATTATCTTTCTCTTCTCTTTTATACTTATATTAATCCTCATGCTGTCCATCGATGTCTTCTTTGATCTACTCCTTCTCTTATTCCGTCCATCTAACTGCTCAAAACCCTTTCAGTAACAATACATTACAGTTAACAGATAAATATACACATATAACGTTTGTTTTCAAGGAATTGTTGCCAAAAGTTCGTCGAAACATAAAAGCGATTTTTGCGAAATTCTCTTAATAAATCTCGAAACTTTGTACATAAGTGTCGATTAATGGCATAAGCGCGTTGTTACTTGTAACTATGAGGGGCGTACTGTGTTATTTAGAAGTTAGTAATGTATGTTCATATTATGATACTGGAACAGACGATTTGTGTAGACGTCTTTAATAATACTTAGTGAGTTAATAATTTCCTTAATACTACTTTTTCTATTTTTTATTACTTCGAATGAAAATGGTAAAAATAACATAGTGCTTTTTACTATAGTTGCACGACTAAGTAATCGCTTTGTACTTAATTGTAAGCAAAATATTACTAAAAACAATAGCGACAATCGAGAGCTTAATACAGGGGGTGTCATGATTTTCATAGCGATCTGCACGGCTCTAAGCGGCTGGTTATACTGTAGCTGGTCGCGAATCAACAAACCGGAAAGACGTAAATATGACCAAATAGAGAAGACCCCTTCTTACCCAAATTGTCTTTCAGCGACCGCTCACGTGAAAATAATCAAAAACAAGTGTATATGATGACTTATGTCAAAGTAATCCCTGAATGTGACGCACTTAATTGTATCTCTATGAGAGAGACATAATTGCCTTATCCTACCACCTTGTCAACTTATACACTGTTTCATATTAAGCTGTCTATATGGGAAAACAAATGACATCTATAACTGGGAATATATCGGAGAATTCATTCTCTAATTATAGATTTGGTATTGACTATACAGGCATTGAAAAACAAAAACAAACTATCAAATAAGTACCAGGGCCAGGTATTTGACCACTATTCACAGATGTTTTGTAGGTGTACTGCGTGTAGTCGTGCAAAATGAGAAAACATTTATGAGGTAAGCACATTTACTTTATTTTACAGTGTAGTCTATTAAGGTTATAAACCCTAAAAAATTAACTATTGACGTTCGATTCAAAGTCCCAAGGGACATTACATAATTTGCCGGACAGTAATTTCAAGAACCATGTCAAACGGGTTTCGATTTAAAAAGATTATTAAAGGGTGCATCAATATCTGAGTGATCGTGATGTTTGGAATTGGCTCCCCTCTCTGTAGATCCGCTAATAACTACTGTAACACATTAAACTATTATGTAGATTAAAGATAAGAATAAGACCCAAAAAATTACATGCAGATCGAGTTTCTTGCCGGTTCTCCAGATAAGTTCTCTTTCCGAACCAGTAGTAGTTTTGACGTTCACAAGCACCTTCTTAGGGCCTGAATTGATTAAAGTTGTTTGATTCGATTTGATCTGATTTGACGTCTTCACTCTACGGAGGTCGGGTAATGACTGATCCGCACCCAAACGAGCAAAGACATCGAGACTATGTGGGATGTGCATCGAAGTTAAGTCAGGGCGAACTCTGTTCATTGCAATAGTGTGCTTTCCGTTTCGCTTGAGAGTCCGTTATCGTTACCGAATGCAACAAACATATGTATATACATAAGAAAGCTAAACATTTGGATGTGATTTGAACCGCCCTGGTAATCTACCATTACAGAATTCACATCGCCGTTCAAATAACATGTAAATTTGCGAGACTCTGTAATGTAGAACTCCAAACTGAAGTTTACATTTTTTGTTAGCTTATCAACTATTGAATAGAGAAAACAGTATGACAAAATTAGTCAAGAAATTCACGTACTTTAATTTCTGCGCTTTTTAATCGCCAACTCGGAGGTACCCTTTCGTTGTATTTGATAAAAGCTATAAAATACATTGATCCATATTATTACTTGTTGCTGAGTCAAATTTAAGCAAAATCTGTGCTTACTTTTGAAGTGATGTAATTACAAGAGGAGATGGACCAAATTTATAGTGGAAATATTTTTGGCTTCCATATCGACAACTGCACGCAACAACCCGATTAAAATTTAAAATATACATTTACGCTAGTTATATTTTCATTATATGTGTGGATAAATTGTAGCCAAATACGAACCAGTCGTCAGTGACAGAATTCAAATGCTCACAAATAACGGGGAGCGGAGTGTAAGGCAAACATTCGATCGGTTTATATTTAATTGAATTCTTAATTACCGCCGCGGTTTTACTATGCGTCTCGCTGTTTGTACCTACGACTAGATGCATGCGTACCTACGTGTTGTAATGCAAATATTGCCGGAATAATTGGATTCTGTGTTTCCTTTGAATTAATTACATAGAGATGTCAGTATAACCATTATCTAAACTAATATTATGAATGCGAAAGCATCTGTGTCTTACTGCCAGTTTGTTGCGTTTTCACGCTTAACCGGTGAACCAATTTTGTTTAATTTCCGCACGAAGATATATTGAAGGCTGGAGAAGAATTAGTATGCAAAGAAAAATTACAAGTGTTAAAAAAGGAGATGTTAGATTGGATATGAGTAGTTCAGGATATCGTAAAATGCATTCAGCGTGGCGGAAAAACATTTTTAATGATCCCTGAAAATCTGCTACTAATCGCTTGTTTGCTTAAGTAAGCTACAGTTGAAACTTGCTAATTAGTTCTATAGGCTTAATATATTACTATCACAGGTTAAATAGTCACTTGCGTCAGCTACTATTGTGTTCACGTGTTAGTACAAAAAAAAAAAAATCTAACCAAAGCAGCGCCAAAGTTAGACCAATTTGGTGTAATGACTCTTTTCCGCCCGTCTCATAATCTAGTAAGTTGTTTTGCCTGAAGTGACAGTAGTACCCAACTCAACGCTTCGCTTATGAGGCGTGCAACACGCGCTAAAGTTCCTCAAATCAACAGCGTTGTTTAGAAAACAAAATGTCTCCAACAGGCCCATTTTAGTATAACGAGCTAAATAACTATCAACACGAACGTTGCCGCGGGCAAAATTCAGTAACGTTATAATAATTATTCATAAGAAAGTATACATACATATGTGTATATATATTCTAAATATCCCCGAGCCATCGGCGTGACTTTTAAACGTATTAATATGCATAGATAAAAAGCAATTTACCTCCAAAGAACAACTATTAACCCGTCTAATAACAATGTTTAGCGTTTAACTGCCTCATTTATAAACCGTTTTTAAACTTAACCACGATTTATTAGTATCACCATTGGAAGGTATAATTAAGAAGTTTACCGTTGCTTATGTTACGGAAATCGAGACTAACATTACGGTATTTATTCCTATTCAAAGAGATAATCTATTATCGGATATTTCTAACTTGAAACGGAAATATTCAAAAACAAATTCTTTTATTAAATTATTATCTCCCCTAATGGAGTTGTTCTACTTTTCTAGCTGTCAATAAATCCACTATAGGCTCCATCTATCGTGTTCAGAAATCGTATAACAGAAACTTATAATTTTAATAATACTGTCAGGTATCGAATTAAGAAAATCGAAAATCGAAATCGAAAAAGAAGATCAAAAAGCGCTTTCAATTTGTGGAATAAAAAAAATAATAATATAATGTTATGTTGTATGATAAAATACTTACTTAGGTTGTATGACGGAATTTATAATCATTAAAGTCAGTTAGTTTTTTGCCTGTCATTAGAATGTCTTAGTCAGGAATTTAAATTGAATAATCTTATTGGTGACTAAATAATGTTTTGAAGCGATGATAGATCAGTGGTAGTGTGTACGACTTGTCAAGGGACGTGACTTCGAACCCAACCACCTGCAATGAGTTTGAGCTTCGGTGAAGGAAAACATCGTGAGGAAACCATAGCCTGGTGGTAGGGCTTTTTCTAATGCCCGCCTGGATAGCTAGCACCCTCAAGTTGTAAACCTGCCGCCAAATACCAATAGGTGTGTTGCGGCAGCTGCGCTCGAGGGCCTGTTCTTCCAAAGGTTTAGCGTGTCTACCAACTTGGGCCGTATCGTCACTTAAGATCAGGTGAGATTATGGCCTTAACGCTAAACTTTAAGTATAAAAAAGACAAGATCTTTTAGAAGATTATAGAGAGATTGCTGGTATACATCTCGCTCTCACTTCGACAGCGTATAAAGTAACCACGTCGCCATTTCTATTCAGGTAATTTAGTAGCTCGTAGTATTTATAAGAGAAATGATTTCGCCATACATTTAATAATAAAGCCAACCACCAAAATGATAAATGCCAAAACTATGAACAATACTGTTCGTGATTTGACTGTACATAATGAATTTTATTTTACCATAACAGTATCTTCAATTAGTATTCCGAAGTAGACGCAGATTTCGGACATCAAGATGCAAAGCCTGCGCGATTCCGTCCATCACAATTAGTGGGAACAAAACGTCTTCAAGTCCCCCGTCTTGCACGCGGCGGATTAATTAGAATTGTAAACGACCTCGGAGGAGCCCTGCCGATCCATCCACTTAACTTCGAATCAAAATGTTTACAGCAAACAATCCTTTTGAAGATTAACTCTGAAATTGAAACCTTGGAGGAATATTTATTAGGGTAGAATCGAAACAATAAGTATACATCTGTGCCTCTAGCTAATTCTACTCGATGACATTCTAAATAAACCGGTAAAGTCAATTTGACATGTGTCATAACTCTAGCTAATTCTACTCGATGACATTCTAAATAAACCGGTAAAGTCAATTTGACATGTGTCATGCCTCTAGCTAATTCTACTCGATGACTTTTAAATAAACCGGCTAAGTCAATTTGACATATGTCATGACTCTAGCTAATTCTACTCGATGACATTCTAAATAAACCGGCAAAGTCAATTCGACATGTGTCATTCCCGAAACAGTCATGTTGTCTGCCAGTGAAATGAGAGGAACGAAGCAGTTGAACTTTGCATTATAATCAAAGGCGAAATAAGAACAAATAAAAAAAAAATTGTCTGGTAGTAGACTGTTTCTCATCGTAAGTATTTGAGTAATGGAAAAAACAAGACAAACATCGCACATTACGTCACAGGACTTGTCAATTTCTATCTAAGCAAAATAAAGCATTTAAATATAGTTAAACCTCCAATGAATCTATCTAAATACTTTCATAGTTTTGTTAAAAATTATCATAATGACAACTCGTACAGGCCCAGCGTTAAATGCCCTCACTGAAGACTAGACGAAGTATGACAGCTGCCCTTACTATCTGGCAGTATGAGGAATTGAGATTCTTCATAGTTTTTTTTTTTTTTTTAATAGGTATTTGTCAGTGCCCCTCAACTGATAACTCCTACACGCTGCTCATGTAGCCTACTTGGCGTAACGGCAGGGAAAATGATGTATCATGATTCAATTTCCTGTTGTTACCACATTACTATGTTACCCTTCATGGAAAACTCAATCCAGGACCACAATACAGACAGACAGGACACAACTACTCATGATTAAGCTTTAGTTATTTCTTTAAATTGTTAAGGGCGTTTCCGGCGTTTAAAACATTGATGATCTATTTATTTATTTATACCCCTGCACACAACGTTTATCGTATATTTGTAACAAATGCCTAATTTATTTTACTATAATTTATCTTTGTTGTGAATATTGTTTTTTAGAATTTTTACTGCGATTGGTGGAACAAATTTTTAACGCACCGCAACTGGATTTGGGTTCCAGCAGACAATCAGCGCTGAGTGTTTCGGACACTTTAGCATATGTTGAGCTGGATGCCCTACGCTAGTAATTAGATATACACTGTTATTATTTATGTGGTATTGTCTTATCTTTTTTTTTCCTTTAATGTTTTATTTATAGTGTCTTTTAATTCGTGTATGTCTTTTATTAGTATTAATCGATTTCTTTCTTTCTTTCTTGATAATGTCCATGACAGATAGCGCTGTAACGTAATGATGCTAACTCCGTTGAAAAAGTAGTTTGTTTGACATTCATAACTAACCGTAAGTGAGTCTATTAAATTTAGATTTCTAGAAAAATTGTCGTTAAATGTCGTTCCTATGTTTTTAGGTAAGATATTATTATTAAATTTAAACCATGTAATTAGTATTAAATGTATGTAAGAAAAAATCCGTTTATTACGGAACTCACACAATAATAATAATGACTAAATGACTACTACAATAATAATTAAAAATTATTACGAAAAACAAAAACAAACTAAGTAGTTTATATAATGTATTTAGTACTTATGTATAAAATAAAAACTTTGTTTTCAGAGCAACGTATTGCTTTAATTTTCATCTACAATTCCGGAGAAATCTCGAAATATTGCCTTATACATATATTAAAACAAAGTTTCCTACCACGACTGTCTGTTTGTCTATTTGTTTGTCTGTTTGATTTCCTTATTTTATGATAAACAGACTGGTGGTAGTAGAATGTTAGCACGGCTTTATTAGCTAGCTACCAAACTCAAGTTGAAACTCTACCACCAAATCTCAGTAGGTGTGTTCCGGCAGTTGCACTTGAGACCCAGTCCCTCCACTAAGGTTAGCGTGTCCACGATCTAGGAGTGGTCGTCACTTAATCTTGGATGATATTGTGGACATAACGTTAAACTATAAAAAAATATGAATAGAAAATGCTTTTAGATATATATTAATCTTGGGACATTTTTTCTTCAATTAATTACGTCTTCCTAACTGAGACGGATTATGGATTATTAGGACATTTTATTTTAAAAGTAAGACCTAATGTAACACTTAGATATATTCATGTACACTTAGATATATTCATGTTTGATCTTTGAATAAAAGTGGGAAGAGTTCGTCAATCAATTCTATACCTCTTATCTATTTCAAACAGACAAATAATGAAATATAAAGATTTCCAATTGAATTTTCCCGGTAAACCTTATCACAGGGAAAAGGGAAATTATTAAATATTTACCAGCAACGATACTCTCTGTTTATTGTTCTCGAGTTTACCTCCCAGTGTTGTTTTGTAATCGGCGATCTGTGAAATTGCCTTCAGTTTCACATTGATTACTTCAAAGAAGTTTCCGTATTTTAATGTAATCTCTCTTGGGAATTTGTAACAAAATAAAAAGTTACTCGAAATGATTAAAGTCATATACACCCTTGCGGTAATGTCAGTTGCAATTTTAGGAAGCGTTCCGCACGAATTACTTTGGTTTGTTTGTCTTCATACACATTCTATCACTAGGTACGATGGGAAAACAAAAGTAAATTGGAAAAAAATTACAAAGGGATATTTTTTTTATGGAATAGGAGACATACGAGCAAGCGTGTCACCTGATGGTAAGTGACCACCGTCGCATGTGGTGACCCACAACACCAGAGGAATCGAAGGTGCGTTGCCGGCCTATCTAGAAGGGGCAGGTTCTCAAGTGCCAATTCCAGAACACATCTAATGGCATTTGGCGGCAGATTTTCAGCTTAAGGGTGGTACTAGCCAGGCGGACGTTAGAAAAGCCCTACCCTGATGCTATGGCTTGAGACTGTAGGTGGTTGGATTCGAACTCACGTCCCATGACACGGTTCCCTTACACGCTACCATTAAACTATTATCGCTTCGAAAAATGAGCCTGGAACCATGTACGAAAATTTCCGTATCGAATAGTTTAATCACATAGCTATAAGTTAACTAACTTTGCCGCCATTGATCGTCAATGGATCTTTATTTTCCTTATATGAATAGAAAATAGAAAAAAATGCACATGAGTAATATATCCAATAAATATTTATTTTTAAATTAACCGGAATGTAATGTTGAGGGATGGAGAAGGAGAGGTCGTCCAAAGAAAAGATGGATGGAGTGTGTGAGGGAAGATATGAAGGCAAAAGGGGTGAATGAAGATATGGTGACTGATAGAGATGTATGGATGAAGAAGACATACTGCGCCGACCCCAAATAACAAATTGGGTGCAGGATGATGATGATGATGATGTACTTTGTTATAAATATAGAAGAATAAAAAGGAGATACTTATTTTTATTTTGTCAGCCTCTCCTGTTGTGCGCATATCATTCTATTCCATCTAATGATAATGAGTATATTATAATTAACTTTGACACGATTAAATCTAATATTATGAATCGAAATATATAATACTTACTAGCTGACCCGGTGAACTTCGAATCACCTAAAATTGATTTTCTTCATTGTAGCTAAAACTCAAACATGGTTCGACCAATTAGTTTTTTTTTTTTTTTTTCCTTGCTTTAGGTATAGGCACGCACCGCTGGCCCCGCGGCCGGTACTGCCGCAACCGCTATGTCCCTGCATTTTAAATATATAATATCTTCGAAAATATTGATTTAAATTACGTATTGAGCCATATTGATCTATATTAAATGCACAATGTATTTAAGGTACTTTTGGATAATAATAAATGCTGTATTGCTTAAAATTGCTTCGTAAGTAAGCCATTATTTCTCATAAAAAGTAATGTATAAAATATGGTTATTTTGAGTTATCCCGAATAGATAGACATATACTATTGTAGACTTTTTTGTAGACCTTTATAAGGTGTACAATGTTGTGTTAAATTATTTTGATCTATCTCGTAGGGTTTAGCCAGCGTTTGCAATGTAAGCGCAATAAAATGTGTTTATTTACATCACATTAGAAGCCTCTAAAATTATCAGTGTTTCTCTACTATATTATGCATGTATTATATGCATTTATTATACTATGTTTTATACTACTACTGGTTTTAAGACCACATTCGAACACAATTTAACCATGAAAATTCGTACGAATATCTATTTTTTCGTGAAAGGTTTCGACTCTAATTAAAAAATCAAGTTACACAATGTCTTTACACAAAAACTATCAAGTCAGCAGAAGCACTATGAAATCATCCCAAACGGATTCCGGTTTTCTTTAGTGAGTTGCAAGGACTGTTGTAATGTGTAGATACTATCGAAAAAAGGTCTTCGCACCAGACCTGAGAGGTTCTTAGAAGGAAAATAATAATCATCCCAAAATATTCACAGGTTTTCTTAGTTTATTGCGTTGTGACAGCGTTATTATGTGCATATAAATCAGTCATACATAAACGTATATGTAAATCTACGGGAGCAAAATGAAATGGATGCACCATTTTTAGATGATTGGATTTCGGACGTTTCTCAATATCCATTTCAATTTGCATACGGACAGCGGCTTTAGTTAGGCCGGTAAAATGTTAGCACTATGTATGATTGTAATTATATTAAAATTGTAAAGAAACAATTTTATATAAGCTATTGCTACATACCACGTTTACTGCTGATTTATATGGAAACTTAATATAATACTAAATACTTTAAATTAATGAAATGGAGGGTAGTTGATAACAAAGATTACTATATAAGTGCGATGTGAGCGCGGTTAAGGTTGAGTTCAGTCAAAGCGACACTCGAGGCGAGTTCGGCATATCGGTTGAGTTGAGTTGAGTTGAGAACGTTGACAGTATGGAAATATAACGAGACTGAGTATAATTCTACGTAACCTCCACGGTTTGTAACACTATTTCCCCTGACTTCGCTCATGTGGTACTCAGAGCTATTGTTCTATCCTTCGGTAATACTATATTATTCTGGACAAGAATTTACAATGATTTCATAATAATTGTCTGAATATTTAAAACTTAAAAGTGTTACAAACAAACCCACATTCTCCTTTATATCATTACTACTAGATTTTACATGCGTCTTCGCTCGCGTTAACGTTGATCTTGTCCGATAAATCGGATAACGCAGTAAATAATGTCATACAAAGTATATCCAACTCTTCACTCCAGCTCCAATAAGGTATTCGCGAGAAAAAGTATCATGTCACCCGCTTATTTATATACCAAACGTAATTATATGTTACAGACCGTGGAGATTACGTCGAATCATATTCAGAGTCTCGTTTTACAATCGTATATTTTACAGCAGAGCTTCCGCTTACCACAACACGTCCGTACCGTCGAACGTTCTTAACTCAACTGAACTCGTCGCGAGTGTCACTTTGACTAAACTGAACGTCTAGCCGCGCTCGCATCGCAATTATATAGTATAATCTATGTTACCAACTAACCCTCCAATTAAAAAGTGTCTAGTATTATTAAGTTTCCATATTAATAAACAGTGGACGTGGTGTGTAACACATAATCGATTCAGCGGTTTATGTGTGAAAACACACAAACTCACTGTTTCATTTATAATATCAGTAAGAATTAAGGGTTATTATTACACTGCAATGATGTTGTTTACGATATAATGTAAGCATGAATTACATAGGGTTGACACAATTTGACTTCCGTGCGTGATTATGAATACACGTAGTACACGAACGGATCGTGTTAGATGGAACATGCGCCAGCCCTATCTCTCATACTTATGCATGGAACGCGTCAGGCATGGCGCCGTGTGTACAAAGTACTTTACAACTATAAGGGACTACGCCACAAACAATTTGTTCGTGTTCCTTTTTGTTACTATGGGTTCTTATTATTTTTTTTCGTATTTATATAAATATTTTGAGGACTTTGAAGTATATATAACTTGTAACATGTACATTATTTTCTACCGGTAACATCCCAAGTCGAAATTCATCCGTTTTGGGACGCACTAATTGCCTTCAATTGAGCTTTCTTCTATAGTCTCTACAAAGGCTGGTAATGCTGTCAACATCGTCCAGACCAACAGCGATACTCCTTCTCCTACTCATTCTACTCTCAATTTACACTCACTTAACAACACGACAGTCTATCGTGCCTACATACGTAAAACTCTTGTCAAATTCACATTCCAGCAATTCTCTAAATAAGAGAGTGTAAATACAGTATCCAGTGTGTATACTGGAAGATTATCGCTTATTCTTAGGGTTCACAGACCTTGGATGTAACGTAGAATCATACTCAGAGGCCCGTTCCACAATCGTTATATTTTACAGCAGAGCTTCCGCTTACCACAACACATCCGTACTGTCAAACGTTCTAAGTCAACTGCACTGAACGAACTCGCCTCGAGTGTCGCTTCGACTGAACAGTACCATAGCCGTGTTCGCATCGCTCTTATGCAGTTATCTGTGTTATCAACTACCCTCGTTAGCATTAAGTTAAAGTATCATTAAGCAGTAGACGTGGTTATTAAGATTTTTTCTAATGGAAAAATGGACGGATGTGGTAAAAAAAAGATGAATTTTCGTGAATAACCATAAGATTTATCCAAGTAATCACATTAATACGCAAACATACTATTAAAATGAATCAAACTATTTAAGAGGAAAGGAATACAGGCACATATACAATCGAATTTTATATACAGTATGCGATTATCGTATTAAATTATACACGTCTCAGATTTAAGAAAAATAAAATACTGAAGATTTAGTATTATTAATTAATTATTGCGTACAATGTTCTGAAAGGTCGTCTTCAATAAATTCTCACTTATCGTGAAAAATCCGAGAGATGGGAACACCAAACAACTCTTAAGTAAGACGAAAACTCGACATTAATAAAAATAAGTTAAAATAAACTTGCCAATCTACTTAAAGTTACGGATTGTTCATGACATGATAATTTAAAGGCTTAACCCGCCAACAGTTAACCTGCTTAATTTATTTAACTTTAGTCACAATACTATCTGCGCTCCCGACTTCGTTCGCATGAACTAAAGTTAAGTTTTGTATAGTTTTTAAATTTACTACATATATGTGAACTATTTATATATATAGCGTTCTGGTCACAATCTTACCTGACCTTAAGTGACTATGCGGCCCAAGATAATGGGACACACTAAGTCTAGTGCCAGGATTCATTCTTAAGTGCAACTGCCGGTGGTATTTGCCAAACCTAGAGATATCCGGCAGTAGATTGTCAACTTGAAGGTGGTAGCTAGCCAGGCGAGCCTTAGAAAAAGTCCTACTGCCATATATCTGTAAAACAATTGTTACAGAGATGAAAAAATATAATTTTCACACAAAGGAAGTAACGGCGAAAATTAAAATAAAGTCCATCAACAAGTTGCTTTAGTATATAATTTTCTCCTTTATGCTATATAACAGAAAAACCTTTTCGTTCCCTAAGAAAAAAGAGTTGTAAGTCATTTAAATTTAGATTCAGTTATACATGTGTAATCAGAGGTTAACTGTATAGGGTTTACAATAAAGCATCGTAAATTAGTTTAAAATTACAAGTCCTTTGAAGTGAGAGTATTTATAATTAACTTTGCGTTTGCAATGAAATAATCTAGAAGGAATCAATTATCCCGTAGTATTATAAATACTTTTTAGCTTCAGCCCTCGCTTATTAAACACCTTTGTCGCCATTCATTAATATCGTATGGGTATTGAGGGGGTGGGGGTGGGGGGGGCTAATTTCTACATGTGCTCATGTTAGGGAGAGGGGTTAAAGTTCATTCTTACGTAATAATATTTCGTGAATCAAAATTCAATATTAAAAATCCCATTTTGGATTCCAAATACTTTTCATAATTTCAAAGTCTACAGTCGAATTTTAAATTCATTTAAACTTATTCTTATTTAATATATTTCATTATTATCCAAAAAATTATAGCACATTTTTCCGAGCATGATCGTATTTTTATTATTTAAAAAAAATTAAAAACATTTCCATTCCTAAGATAACAGTGTATTATTTAGAAGATCGAGAGATAGAATTTTACGTAAGGAAGGGGATTGGGGTTCGAAAAATCTTACGTATAATTACATGGGGGTTGGGGGGTCTAAATTGACCAAAATTATCTTTACATAATTAATGAATGGCCCCTTTGATCAACTTATTACACTTCGAAGCTACCACCACTACTTATCTCTTAACGACCTCTTTCTCCGATCGCTGGACAATAACTGACCACATCGACGACGAAATTTAAAGGAAGGGTATGCATTTCCGGTGACAGATAAATTGAGAGAGTTAACAAATACTTAAAGTCACAACAGGAAGTCAACTGAAGTCTGTTTTAATAACTTTAGGTATTAATAATATTACAAAGACCAAATTTAAATCACTAAAATTAATTACAAAAATAGAAATCATGACAGTAGTGAGTTGTTAAGTTTGCAATGTGAATTCGAAAACGCAGACACATAATAAAACCCTCTGCGTTATGTCCGATTGTAAAAGTCAGGCGACTTCGACTGGCCCATCATGAAATATTCAATAGTAAATTGCAAACAATCGATATACCACTTCAGAACTTGATGTCTTTATTGCACCTCCGACATCCTGTCATTGTGTTTTATAACTTTGATTTATTATACGTCTACGTAATTTCCTATTCCTGGGTTTTTATGTTATTGTTAGCTAGCTGAAGTCAGTGTCTTTGACTGCTTGACTATTTTACTATGTTTTTTTCATGTAACCATGGACACGCACTACATCAGAGGAATCGTAGGTGCATTGCCGGCGTTTGTTTCGGTAGGGCTGGCTCTCGAGTGCAACTGCCGGAACACACCTATTGGTGTTTGGCGGCAGATTTTCAACTTGAAGGCGGTTGCTAGCCAGGCAGGCATTAAAAAAAGCTCTACCACCATGCTATGGTTTCCTCACGAAGTTTTCTTTCACCGAAAGCTTTCACTTCACTCACGATCTCTATACTGGTGACCCCGATTTGATAGTATAGAGATGTGTAGACGGATAACCGGGGCGTCGGATCCACTCCAGGATATGACAGAACAAATCTGCGCTACTACTCTCTAATTACACGTTTATCCCTATAATACAATGTATTTTCAAACCGTAGTCGGCGAACGACAGAGGAAGACTTACACGTCGTTTTTTTTTATAACCTTAAGGTTTAGGCTTATGGCCATAATCTCACCTGATCTTAAGTGACGATACGGCCCAAGTTGGTAGACACACTAAACCTGTGGAGGAACTGGCTTTCAAGTGCAGCTGCTGGAACACGCTTAGTGGTATTTGGTGGCAGGTTTATAACTTGAGGGTAATAGCTAGCCAGGCGGGCATTAGAAAAAGCCCTACCACCAGGCTATGGTTTCCTCACGATGTTTTCCTTCACCGAAAGCTCAAGCTCATTGTAGGTGCTTGGATTCGAACTCACGTCCCTTGACGCGAAGTCGTACACACTACCACTGAGCTATCATCGCTTCAAAACCTTTAGGAACTTTAGGAAACCTCAGTGTATTGAATAAAACGATTTATCCATATATACACACCATCGCATAATCCTTCAGATAGATCATATATTCGTTTCACTACGTGTATAGATTTTTCCAGCGCGTCCGGTGGGACTAAAATAGGACTAAAACTGCGATTGCTAAGTGGCAAATAAATATAATAATCAAGGTAAGTGAATCATGAATGTTAAAACGGTGACTTGGCTTAAATTATTCCGTTTAGAACGGGACAGTGACAAGCCCGGAGAACGCTGGTCGAGACCATGAATGGTGTTCGTTAGAGACAAAAGCGTGAATGCAACAAACATTACGAACGGCCGTAACGTTTGAGAGCTTTTAGTGTAAATTGTGCTAATGGGACGTTTTCGAAATTATGAAATATTACGTAGAGTCCGGGCCTAGGTACTATTCGATATCGATAAAAAATATTTTGTTTTTTCGTGAGATGAAAACTTATTTGGCTACTCTGAGTACTTCATCGTCTGGGTATTAAATGCGACTGAGCCGTTACGATCGGCAATGTAACGCTCGTTAATGGTAGTTCAAGTGAAGCTTTGACGTCTGACATATAGTCTTAAGAACACACCGTTTTTTATTTTATTTTAGTTAAGCTGTTTATGTATTGATTTAATTATTTATGAGTTACCTAAATAACGTAACGTTTTATATTCAAAACAAAAAAAAAATATTAGCTTACCTTTATTTTAAGTGATGATAAGTAATATAGTAGAACCTCGGTAAGTCGAACCTCGATAAGTAAAAAACCTCCAAATCTCGAAAAAAAAAAAATTCTTCCATCACCATTCTCTATAAGTCGAAATCTCTATACGACTCGAATTTTTTAGCGTCCCTCGTTTATCTGTATATAACAATAAAATACATAGTTAAATATATAAATTAAGTCCATTAAAGTTATTACGAAAGCTTAAAGTTATTAAGTTACTAAAAGCTGTGCGTAAATACTTTAATCCATTGAAATACTACATTGTAACACATAAACACAGTTAATTATATGAAACCATAATAAATTCATTTAATACGTTCATATTGTAAATGGAAGCCGTACGTCAAAGCGGATTATACCTTAATACGTCTTAAATAAACTGACAAACCAATCGTAAACATAATAAAATGGAACAAGACGACATATAGTATTCTGAAGCGATGATAGCTCAGTGGTATTTGTACGACTTCGCGTCAAGGACGTGAATTCGAATCCACCAGCAAATAAGCTTTCGCTGAAGGAAAACATCGTGAGAAAACCACAGCATGGTGGTAGGGCTTTTTCTAACGCCCGCCTGGTTAGCAACCACTCTTAAGTTTACTACCGCCAAATACCGATAGATGTGTTCCGACAGTTGCACTCGAGAGCCGGTTCCACCGCAAGCCTAGCGTGTCTACCAACTTGGGCCGTATCGTCGCTTAAGATCAGGTGAGATTATGGCCATAACGCTAACCTTTACTATAAAACAAACAATTCAGTATTAAATTTACTTATTACAATCATCGATGCCATACGCACCTTCCTTAACACTAATCACATCTCTATAGCTACATACCTATAGATAATAGTATTGGCCTGAGTGGTCGAAATACATAGTTACGACTTGTGTCATGCCGTAATTTTAAAAGTAAAACTGTGCAGTAAATCATGAGAGGACTTCGAAATTCCGTGACGTAACCCTTTTTTTCTGTGACGCTCGTTCGGGTAAAGTCGGTTCGAGGCGACTAAGGGATCGAGAGAAAGATATAGTGTTGTTTCACTTCTCTCGGAGGTTTTGAGCACACACCGTGTTTGTTCCTAACGAAGAGGCTAGGAATTGTTGGAATATAATATGAGATATTTAGACGATTATCATTAAATATAATATGTTCGTTGTCAGGGTGCCCAAAAGAGGATTGAAGGAACCGATTTGAAGCGATGATAGCTCAGTGGTAGTGTGTACGAATTCGGATCCACCTACAATGAGCTCGAGCTTTCGGCGAAGGAAAACATCGTGAGGAAACCACAGCATGGTGGTAGGGCTTTTTCTAATGCCTCTCTGGCTAGCAACCATCCTCACCTACCATTAAGTTGAAAATCCGCCGCCAAATACTGCAGGTGTGTTCCGGCAGTTGCACTTGACAGCCAGCCCCTCCAAAGCTTTAGCGTGTCTACCAATTTGGGCCATATCGCTTAACCTTAAGTATAAAAAAAACCTTTTATACAGGAAAGAAGTACTTTCCCGTATAAAATTGAAGTCGTTAACATATCTAGTACGAATAAACCGAGTAAGCCTGCAGGGTAAACGTTTAAACTAATATATTATTTCCAATAGCAACTGAAACAGTAAAATCAAAGCTATACGATACAAACACCGGAATTAAATAAGATAATATAATAGTATATTACAACAATTTATATGTCAACCAACACGTCTAATCACTTTATTTGTTCCAACCGCTCCGAGTACCGGCTACGAAATGCCAACTAACAACAGAAGTTTATACTCTACTGTCAGGTTAAGTATTGTAACGCACTGTTTCAACGATAAGGAAATCGTAGGTGCTACATTTTAATCCTGTATTTTCATTGCGGAATTTTCTGCCTCATTTATGAATAAAATTTTAACGGTAAAATAAGTGTACTGTATCTGCATTAGGTATAGTATAGTCCACAATGTACCACAAGTAAGCATCTAAGTAAGACAGCTAAGTTCACAATCGACAATGGCTGATCCTAAAACGTGACACTCCTCAGTGTGCCGGTATAATGTATTTCATACTGTATATTGTGGTCGCCATCCAGGCAGATATATGTGTTATATCGCATCGTCTCGTGTATATGCTGAAGAATAAATAAATTAAGTAATAATAGCTCGATACTGGACGCGAATTCGAATCCCAGCAATGAGTTCGAAAGGTGAAAACAAAATGAAGGAAAACTATCCTTTTGAAAACTTAACGTGCTTTTTCTTATGCCCATCTGGCTAGCTACCACCCTTTTTTATGTGAAGAAATCCGTTTATGGATACCCTCGTGCCCTGGGGGGACTTCGAGACTCACCCAATGCAAACGGGGAACACCCACTAAAACTCCACGGAGTACCTCTGCTGCATAAATTGGGGCGACCCGGGTCCAAACTGATAATCACCGCGTCGCCCCTGCGGCTGGCCCAACTGGACCCCGGCGCTACAGAGGGTCAGGTTGGTACGCCCCAACTGTCCCCCAGGCGCTACCACCTTTAAGTTGAAAATGTGCCACCAAATATCTGTACGCAGCTGCATTTGAGAACTATCACTTAACATCCGGTGAGATAGTAGTAGTATAGTGTAGTGTTTTTTTTAATACATCACAAATATAACAAAAAGATAAATTAATTTATTAATTAAACAAGTTAAAAAATAATATAGGAGTTAAGGTTTTATTTCATACATTTACGAGTCTTAATGCGATTTGACATTGAAATCATAAATTTTATCTCAAACGAAAGATGCAGATAAGTACGACTTAATCTACGAACGAAATTTATTATAATCTATAAGCTTTACGCGGGTAAGAGATTTTCTAAAAGATTTTGCTGCGGGATGTTTATGTGGCTGCGACCTTCTCTTTATCCTATTACGATTATGTCTTGATGCGTTTCACTTTCTTGTATCCGCGATCTCGTTCGAGTGAACTTAAATTATATTTCGTATAGTTTTAGAACGTTTTGCACGCCTCATAAGCGAAGCGTTGAGATGTGTATTACTGTCACTTCACGCGAAACAACTGATTTTTCAAACTTAAAAACTCTCTATTTATCATATATTGCACTTGTAAAATAATATATACACACATACGTATCAAGAAAAAACACTATTTTTAAGACTCATGATATTTTCGATGCCTTTTTTGTTATTGAAACTGGTTAAAGAAACTGTTTAAAAATGTTCTGTCTTGGACATCCGTGTGTCTGTATTTGCGGATCCTGTTTGTTATCACGATAACGATCGAAACACTTTACTAATCGAAACTTTTTTTTCTTACGCTTCAGTATAATTAGGAATAGAACTCTATTACTATTCACGGTCTGATTCGATGTGGTTGAATTGTAATTGAATAAACAAAAGAAATTAGATTATGAGGCGTGAAATTTTAGATTATCCAATTTTTTTTTCAACTTTATTGACATAGTATTATTATGTCAAGTATATATTTTAAACAATACAAATACAAATATTTTATTTCTAGATACGTTTATATCGTGTATGGCTTGCTTAAGGCTTCAGGCAATGCTGATAGCTTCACAAAAAGTGCTCAAGCGAAAACTTATAAGAACTATGTAACGCATGGATCTAACATAATTATTCGCTTCAGTATAAACTTTACACCAAACCTGAGGACCTTCAAAGCCGCCCACAAACATGCCTTCTCACAAAAGCGGTTTCGAGCGAAACGTCTTACTTAACGAAACACGATATCTACACCCTTTTATTGGATACCTTCGCGTATTGTTTTGTTTTTTTTTTTTTCAAAGACTCGCTGGGTTTATTTCGTGATAAATTAAGATTTTTATTTGCTTACAAGCTACATCGTAATTGGAGTTTCATGTGTAAGATATCAGGGGTTATCTTTTACAGATGCTATGATGTGATATTGCCCTAACTAATGTTGCATGATTTTATTCAAAAAGGTAGTATTGGAGGCAGTATTTAAAAATATGCACTTAAGAAAAAAGTAATTAATACAAGCAATCATATTAGAGAAAGAGTAAAAATTGAAGAGTATTAGACTAGCGTGGGACATAAATGTTTTAGGAGATATAACAGGCGTTCCCAAATTGTGCATCGCAGCGCCCTGGTGCACCGTAAAGAGTGCAGGAGGGCGCCGTGAAGCGATTCCCTTTAGCATTCACCGAAAACCCATCTTAATAGTCGTGGGTACAAGGTAAAGAATTAAATTTCAAGCGCTCGCAACACTTACGTGCTTACCTTGCAGAAAACCATAGCAAGGTGGTAGAGTTTTTTTAATTCCTGTCCGGCTAGCAACCACCCTCAAGTTAAAAACCTGCCGCCAAATACCAATAGGTGTGTTCCGGCAGCTGCACTTGACAGCCAGTTCCTACAATAAAGGCCGGCAATGCGCCTGCGATTTTTTGGAGTTGTGGGTGCCCATGGGCGGTGGTGATCACTTACCATCAGGTGACACACTAGCTCGATTGCCACCTATACTATAAAAGAAACCGATTACTACTTACACATACAATTATTACTTCACTATAATAAATTACCTTTGGTGTGACAGTGTTTGGACGTTAATTACCTTCTATTATGCTAAACCAAATCAATTATTTTTGTCTTTTAATTTTATATATAAAGGAAACAAAATTAATAGCAAATAATATTAGCACAATAATTTTATCTTTAAATGACTATAAAGAAATCATCAAATTCTAGAATTAACGTCAGTATCACAGGTTCTCAAAACACTTGGAAAGAGTAAAATAATTTTCTTTCGAACCGTGCACGTCTTGTTATGGATTTGATGTTTGGCTACAATTTTATCTAATATTAAGGATCTGAACTCAAACCTAACCCTAACTCTCGAGTGCAGTTACCGAAACAGACATATATGTATTAAATTTGAGGATACTATCTAACTAGGGGGCGTTAGAAAACGCCTAACCGTACGTGCTATGCTATTATAGTAATATCTTCCTCCACCCTAAGCACATGCATATTGGAAGGATATAGTGTTACAGACCGTGGAGGTTACTTCGAATCATACTCAGAATCTCGTGCCACAATCGTTATATTTTACAGCAGAGCTTCCGCTTACTACAACACTTCCGTACTATCGAACGTTCTTAACTCAACTGAACTTGCCGTGAGTGTCGCTGTAACTGAACTGAACCTCTAGCCTTTTTTTTTCGAAGAGACCTACACTGTTAGTCTGCGGGGCCTTTACAGCTTCACTGAGCTAGAGAGGCGAGCGCGGAGAGGCTCGAGCCCGAGGATACCTCTGGCCGTGCTCCCAACTCACTTATTTAGTAATCTGTGTTATCAACTAGCCACCTTCTCATTAATTTAAAGTATGTAGCATTATTAAGTGTCCATATTAATAAGCAGCAGACGTAGTATGTAACAATACGATCAACTACTAAGCAATAATTATTTCAAAATTGATTTATTCAGGAATCATTTCGCGAGCTCACATAACTTGAACCATATTTACAATAATATTTGTAAAACTCTAAAAGTACAACTTTACAGTTGCGAATCGAAATAATACCATACACTTTATTGCCCTAATTAAAAACAGCTTTTTGTCAACCCGGGCTTATGAAAGCTGTATTTACACAAGACTTTTCACTAGCGCAAGTAATGGCTAAACTTTTGAAAATTGAAATGTTTGAAATGTCCATAGCTGCATTTTTCAGTTTACATGTGGTTTATGAAACTTGGCTATTAGACAATTTCAGTCTAGACTATTTTAATAATTACCAAGGCCGAGCTGTTAATTTCACTCCCGCACACCCGCCGCGGCTTCCCTCCGCAAACGCTTGAGCCTAGGTTCGATCCTCCGGATAGGAGCCCTCGAGTGACTCTACTCCCGCGATACAGTGACACTCTACATCACTGAGATTACACCATCATACCGCATACCATCCATGCACACCCACACTTTAAGTACACGGTTCTGTAAGGGACGACCCCTGCGGCCCCTGCACGGCTTGTCCGATAAGGTCGTGCCAGGATTACTAAATTAGTAAGTTAGGACCTGTTGGTTTGTTAGGATCGCGAATTGTTCACTTTCCGGCCGCAGCCCAAGCCGAGATTCAGCCATCCTGACACCGTTGCGGTCGCTGCCTCGGAGCTGAGTGCCCTCAGCACTCGCCCCTAAAAGTTCGGTGAAGCTGTCAAAGCCCTTAAAGCTTACAGCTTACGTCGAATCTAAAAAAAGCGATAGGTAGCGCTATAATTGCATTATAGACTACCGGAAATAGCAAAACAACGTTTGTTGAACCAACTAATTTATCATTAAAAATTCCTGTCGAAGCAATAATCTTACATATTCGAATACTTTTGTTGGACTTCTGCAGTAGGAGTAAACGATGCTCGTAGAGCTCATCAGTATTCAAATAGTTCATTTGTAGCACTTGTTATTACAAGTACGCTTTCACAAACTCGCCCTTTATACTTCTCGTCTCCTATTTTAATTATTCGATTTATATGCAATTAATGCTGGACATGATTCTTATCTTGTATTAATCGCAATTTTAAATGCAAGAATTTAATTGAATAAACGAGATTGAAGGTTGTTATGTCAATTCGTTAACTTTAATCGCTTGTAAAGTAAACTCTGTTACCGCAATCAGAGTTATTGTGTTGCTTATTTTGGCATTATCTGGACTTATTTAATGAGATACTTGAAGCAGTGTAAAAACTGCCACTTTTTTATAGTTAATTTTTAGCGTTATGGCCACAATGTCACCTGATGTTAAGTGATGACTTAGCCCAAAATGGTGGACACGCTAAGTTTAATGGAGGGACTGGCGCTCAAGTGCAACCATCGGAACACACCTATAGGTATTTGGCGGCAACAGATTTTCAACTTGAGAGTAAAAAGCCCTTCCTCCATAATATGGTTTCATAATGATGTTTTCTTTTACCGAAAGCTCAAGCTCATTGTAGGTGGATTCAAACCCACGTCTCTTGACGCGGCGTCTGTACACACTTCAACTGAGCTATCATCGTTTTTAAAAGTGTGGGCGTGAGGATATATTTCCAGTGGACATTAAAAGGTGCTTTTCACACCCTTCTCAGGGACAATTTGTGCATTACGAATATGCATTACGAGACTAAGTCATAGTATTTTGTTTCACCACGATATTAATAAAAAAGGTTTATAATAGTGACATGTTAATGATAAAAAATATTCCTCGAAAGTACAGTAGATAGTACCTGATGTTAAGTACAGTACAGTCCAAAAACAGCAGCGACCATCGAGAGAACGACAATCCATCGCCAGTCGCTACTGTCACGCCGGCCTGCGTAAATGCCTTTATATGTGTCGCTTGAAAGACCCGATATTGTCAGGCAGGGGATACATGGGCTGGGAGACTGTTCCACAACTGCACGGTAAGACATAAGTATGACGTATCAAACTTTTTGGTTCGAATCCTAACGGGGGTTAGCGTGAAGCTGTGACTCCGAAATCCAGCGCGTGTGGTTCTATTGTGGAAAAAAGGAGGAATAATATTGCATAGCTCTTCACCAATTCCGTTCATTCATACACCAGTTTACATTGTGGTTAGGGTTTCTATTGATTACATGTAATGTATCAGGTACATAATGTACATGTAGGTACAGATACCGATCTGTGGTAAGTACGGAGGGAATGTAGGGATACGTTAGGGATTTCAGTGGATATTTCTCTTGATTCACACTATCTGAGTCCACATACTGCACTCGTAGTCTGCCCGGGTCAACGCGAGAGGAAAATATATAAGTATATTTTATCCACGTAATAAAAGAGGATTTTTTATAATACCTCCTGATTAGCTAGCATCCTCACAGTGGGAAGTATTTGTCAAGCGCCTATGGCTTTATTCCTAAGACTGCAAGCTGGAGCCAGTAGTCCCATAAGTACTGCCAAATAAGACCTCATCGTTACTTAAGACCAAGTCAGATTGTGGACAAATTTTTGGCTTAGAAATCTAAATTAACTTTACACTTTTTTTATTATGGCCATATTCTCGTCGGATCTTAAGTCACGATACGGCCCAAGCTGGAAGACACGCTAAAACTGTGGAGAAACTGGCTCTCAAGTGCAACTGCCGCAACACATCTAATGATATTTGGCGGCAGATTTTCAATTTGAGGGTAGTAGCTAGCCAGGCGGGCATTAGAACAAGCCCTACCAACATACAACCGTTTCTATTATTATATAAAATGAAACAATACTTTTAATAATATTTTACAAAATAATGGTTCATTACTATACAGTAGATCCTTTATAAGTCAGACATCAGGCGAGACGCCAGAAATTTCGAGTTATAGACTTTTCGACTTATACAGAATAGAGGTTTTGGTGTTTACAGCGAAAGGAATACAACCTTTTTTTCGATATTTGGAGGTTTTCTTAAATATACACGTGAGAATAATTACTATTTTCTTTTTTATCAGAGGTAATAATTAAACCTCGTAATTAAATACCTAACATAAATACAATAATGTCAAGAGATTGTTGGAATTAAAAATAAAATTAAAAAAAGATAACTTCATTCTACATAGATAGTTTCAAATTTTAATGAAACTTTTACAAACTTGTAATTTAAAAACTGTACCACACAAGATCATCCATGTATTTTAACAACGTCGTTAACTGCATCCATGGTAATTCAGAGAAGAGAAATATTTCAGAACTTATCGAGGTTCGAAGTAACGAGATTCTACTGTATATAGAATCCAACTGATTAATATATAAATAATAAATCATGCAAAACAACTTCACGTAATTTACTATAATCAAACCAACAATTAATTATAATTACTACTGTTCTAAGAACCGGTTATTAGAATATAACCAGGTCGTAATCTCTGTTAATTGAATTCTGATTAAAGTTACGACCGACTTAAGCTTTTAGCGTGGCAGCCTCTGAACTCACAGTTATTGTTATTCGAACGTTATCGGTGGCTTGAAATAATTAAGTTGTGATTCTATTAAATCTATTAACCGAATGTTTTCCTTATCCGTATACTATAAAGGCACGAGAAGTTTTGTGCGACCATCTCGAAATTCTGCAAACACGTTGTCAGACGTACAGAAAAGAACATATGTTGCCTTTTATCCGAAAATATAACGTTCCCGAGTTATAGAAGTAGTGAAATATTACTTCAAGATTTTAGTGCCGTTCTGTGGTGTTTATTTTTTTTGGAACGAAGTTCCTTATGGGGGGTCGCGGAAGGGTACCATAGCCGGCAAAAAACGTCCGTAACGTTAGCGTAAGATTTTTATATATAGTCTATGTATGATGGCTATACAGTGTCTAATGTATAGTCTACGTGATGACTGTTGGTATTATATATTTTTATAAATCATCGTAAAAAAAACTATATAAAAAAGTCTATATAAAAAATGTAGACCCGAATAAATATTATCTTTGTACATCGAATAGAACTTGAAATTAATATTTTTATAATAAGTAACTTCGTTCCTATCTGGTGCACCACGACACCACACGTTTTTTTTTTCATGTATAGTTAAGATTTAACGATATGGCCATAATCTCACCTGATCTTAAGTGACGGTACGGCCCAAGTTGGTAGACACGCTAAACCTTTGGAGGAACTGGCTCTAAAGTGCAGCTGGCGGAACACACCTTTTGGTATTTAGCGGCAGATTTTCAACTTAAGGGTGGTTGCTAGCCAGGCTGGCTTTAGAAAAAGCCCTACCACCATGCTTTGGTTCCCTCATTATATTTCCCGTCACCGAAAGCTCAAGCTCATAGTAGGTGGTTGGATTCGAACTCACGTCCCTTGACGCGAAGTCGTACACACTACCACTGAGCTATCGCTTCGATATTACTTCAACATTTATAACCTAACAATAGATTTTATATGTAGTTTGCATTATTAACTTTTTGTTTGTGGATAGACTGCTTTGGAATTAGTATAAAGAGAAAAAAAAAATGTTAGATAAAATCTCCATCGTTTATGGTTCTACCCACGTGACATTGGCAAAACGGTGTATGCACAAATGTGATCATTAAATAATAACAAAGAAGATATATATGAATACATATACGTACTTATGAATGGACAAAGAGTATGCTAAATCGTGTAAAACCTCAGGTAAAACCTAATATATATATAGGAACGATCCGTCTGTCCTTTAATACGCATACAAATAGATAACCATTTTTTTTTTTAATAGTTAAGCCTTCGTGGTCACGGGGCAGACTGAAAAGCTTTCGAAACGTCGGGATCAAAATTAATAAATAACCGCGATAAAATCCGTTTAAATTAGTTTTATTTCGAAGAATACTATTTGCGTAAACATAAGTAATCATTATGTAAATGAAATCACCAAAACTAAATTAAATGAGTAACATTGAGAAAGATAATGGTAAACATTCTACTAAATTATCTCATCAAAGCTGACATCTTGATATAGATATATCAATTAGAGGAGTGTTTGAAAGTAGGTCTACAGTAGAAACTAAGTTATCGAAGGCATTAGCTAAGCCTTGAATCGGTAGCGACATTCCTGCTACCGATTGTAACAGTAAGCGTTGATAAAGTTTTAATCAATTTGCTAAACGACACCGGTTTCTAACGGCTTAACGTAATGTTGTTCTTTATTTATTTAAGAGTATGGTACATTGCTTGAGCGGTGACGTTACAAATAAAGTGTATAAAATACCTACATTTTCACATAAAACGTATAGTAAAATATATTACAGGACAACTGAATAGTATATTATAGATTTAGATAGAATTCAAATTGAAATAACGCCAGAGAAAATGTGAAAAGATCAATTAATATGTTTTTGGGAGTATAGAAAAAATAATCACATGTTCGACGATTTAAATAAATTCGGTAATAGAATTATTGAAAATTTTAAAAATATAATAGAAAATGAATCTCAATAAAGAATACGAAAATTATGTTCAAGTATGTTTGCAAATGCAAAAAAACGTGGGTATATTTACTATTTTGTTTTTGAGCAGAGGCAATAGTCTAACTTCAATATTAAATACCTAACATAAATAAAATAATGTAAGGAGAATGTTGAAATAAAAAAAAAAAGAATGAGAACTTCATTCTACATAGTTAGTTTTAAATTTCAATGAAACGTTTAAAAACCTGGTAATCTAAAAAATGTACTACATAAAATCACCCGAGTATTTATAACAACGGCGTTACCTGCATCAGTGGTGATTCAGAGAAACGAAATATTCCAAAACGCCATCAGTTCTCCGTCGAAATATTTATATTGAGCCGTCAAAAGGCTGTCGCGACACAACTGTGGGGTATTACGCAAGCAATAACCACCTACATAGAATCAGATAGCGTGCGTAACTGAGCTACTTAGTAACTGCAAGCTAGAACGTTGTAAGGAAGATTAATCTCTCATGTGACAAACAGGATGCCGGTGCGATAAGCAGCGCTCTGATGTAAGGCGACGCGACGCGTGGGATATTCCGAGGTGCGATCCCGTGGGGTGAGATCGCAAACGTTTCGATATTACTAACGATATGATTTATAGATAATTAAATAAAAATACTTTAGGTTTTTTTATCTCTTATTGGTTTAGCGCTATGGCCACAATCTCACCGCGTGTTAAGTTACGATGTGGGACGAGACGATGGACACGCTAAGCCAGGCTATAACACACTTATAGAAGTTTGTTGGCAGATTTTCAACTTGAGGGTGGTAGCTAGCTTGGCGGGCATTAGAAAAAGTTCTACCACCATGCTATGGTTTCCTCACGATGTTTTCCTTCACCGAAAGCTCAAGCTCATTGTAGGTGCTTGGATTCGAACTCACGTCCCTTGACGCGAAGTCGTACACACTACCATTGAGCTATCATCGCTTCAAATTCAAATTTATAGATAATTAAAAAAAGTACTATATGTATTTTTTATCTCTTATTGGTTTAGCGTTATGTCCTTAATCTCACCGGATGTTAAGTTACGATGTGGGACAAGACAATGGACACGCTAAGCCAGTTGGAGAGACTGGCTCTCAAGTGAAACTGCCAGAACACACTTATAGGTGTTTGTTGGCAGATTTTCAACTTGAGGGTAGTAGCTAGCTTGGCGGGCATTAGAAAAAGCCTTACCATCATACCTTGGTTTTCTCACCATGTTTTCCAAAGCTCAAACTCATTGTAGGTGGATTTGAACTCACGTCCCTTGACGCAGCATCCGTACATACTACCATTGAGCTATCATCGCTTCATCTGTTTAGTGATTAGTAATTTGTAAACTGCGATCACTTGAAATTGACATTGTCTAAGATTATAATAAATGTGACTCCAACAGACGTGAAATAAATTACGAGCAATACTAGTTCGTATAAAGACGACAACACAATATTTTTTTTTTAATTTACTATTTAATTAAGAAGTCCTTAATATACATTTATAAATACTTCTATCGAAATGTTTACTTACTTGTAATTTTGTTTTTGTACGAAAAATAAAATATATTTTTAGTATTAAATAAAACCTATGTATATACTTTTCTATTCATTTTTACTGTTTCAATACCAGTATTTTTAGCACCAGTTTTAATAACTATTCTATTAGTAACAAACATCAGCCTTCAGACATATGTCAACTGAAGATGCTTCAAGTAACTTCCATTCCACGATATACATGGTGGTAGAGTTTTTTCTAATATCCGCACGGGTAGCTTTCACTCTCAAGTTGAATATCTGCCGGCAAATACCTATGCGCGAATTTTGAAGCGATAATAGCTCGGTGGTAGTGTGTACGACTTCGCGTCAAGGGACGTGAGTTTGAATCCAAGCACCTACAATGAGCTTGCGCTTTCGGTGAAGGAAAACATCGTGTGGAAACCACAGCATGGTGGTAGGGCTTTTTCTAATGCCCGCCTGGGTAGCTACCACCCTCAAGTTGTAAACGTGCCGCACATTCCAACAGGTGTGTTCCGGTAGCTGCACTTGAGAGCCAGTTACTCCCCAGGTTTAGCGTGTCTACTATCTTGGGCCGTATCGTCACTTAAGATCAGGTGAGATTATGGCCATAATGCTAAACGTTAAGTAAAAAAAAGGGTATCCCAGCAGATACACTCGAGAGCCAGTCTTTCCGTTAGCTTAAAGTGTTCACTATCTTGGGCCACATCGTTAATTAACATCAGGTGAGATTGTAGCCATTTCGCTAAACCTATAATCTATAAAAAATATTAAGAAACATCTTGGTATTGCCTGATGGAAAATATTTTTTCAAGTTATCTGTTAATTGTTAAGTTATCACTTTTAAGTACAAAATTACACGTCAAGCATTTACAGGTCTGTCTTTATTCGTTACCTTCTGAAATCAGATCAGATGAGATTTTGGTCTAACAATTGACCTACAAAAATTCAAATTAAATATGCAAATAATCTAAAATTCACATAATAACTTATTTATATTTAATTATTGTATAAGGTGTACGAGCTCGTAAATTTGATTAATAATAACATTCCACTCGATGTCGCTACCGTTTCACAAAACGCTTTAATGTCGTTCGTGAGAATAGCCCCCCGTATTATGGCGTCATTATAAAGACGTAATCGCTGCAATTAAATTGTTGAAATCGCCTCGTGTCTAGTAACTAACTACGTTGGGGGTAATTCGTTATGTCGTCTTTTTGAAATAGATACGGTCGTTTATTTTAATGATGTAATAAACACATTAATCTCAGTGTAGTTTTCGTGTTTTCAAGGTTTCCCATGAATAATTCTGATTGAGATATTAATTTTTAATTTTACATTGTTTGGGAAATCTTTCATAATATATTGTATGTTTTCATGATAATTATTTCGTTCTGAAATCTGTCTCATATTTTTCTGTGAAAGTTATGCATGTATTTAATTATTGTACCTGCATTGTAATCGTTATTAATTTTATTTTGTATATTTATTTTTATTTTGCATATTCATTTGATTTATGTCTGTGCAATATTAACTTATTATATATTATTTGTCGCACCGTGAAATTGTGGAACCGTCTTCCTGTCAGCGTGTTCCCTCCTTTCTATGGATCTAATGGTTTCTAACTAGTTAACTATATAAAAGTAGACCACATGAAACCATTTTTAAACTGTATTCTGAAATAAACAAAAAAAATGTGTGTGTGTGCAAGTCACACACGGTAGAAGTGAAACTACTGAAAAGTCCCTGATTAAAAATACTTATTCAAAAGCATTTTTCGACATAGCCAAAGTTTTCGATAAGGTCTAGTACGAACGTCTCATATTTAAACCCAATCTTTTACAAGTTCCAAACAGGCTAGTCCGCATAATCCTTGCTTACTTATCGGACCGCTCCTTCTGCTACAAAGCAGACGGAGCCCTATCTCCGCGTCACCCTATACGCTCAGGAGTCCCGCAAGGCTGTATCCTAGCGCCTTGCCTGTTCAACTTCTTTGTTGGCGACATTCCCAAATTCTCCATCGTCGCAGTAGGCTCCTACGCTGACGACACAGTCATCTTCAGCTCGGGCAGGAATAGGATTCATATATACTACCGCGTCCAAAGGGCCGTCTCTACGTTTGGGCCCTGATACCTCAAATAACGCATAGGAATAAACCCAGATAAAAGTGCGGCTATCATGTTCGATCCTCACGCGATGAAGTATATCAGAAAAACATTATACCTTTTCTGTCAATAACCCTGGGCTAATCAACTAAATATCTTGGTGTAGTTTTAGATAGGCGCCTAACCTTCAACCAACATATAGATTACGTACAGAAAAATCCTCCACGGCTATGGCTCTGCTACTCAATGTAACCTCCTCTAGGAGCAAAATGTCACTCAGACATAAGCTCACAATATACAAAGTATGCATCCGTCCTATACTTACTTACAATTGCCCCGTACTCACTCATGCTTCGCGCACCACCCTTCGCAAACTACAACATTTGCAAAACAGATTCATTTGCATCACCGTCCAAGCCTCACCCTATGTTTGTAATATATATTTACATAAAGATATGGACCTCCCGTCCATATAATCACATATTAAAGACCTCATAAAGATTTTTTACGTAAAGGCCGAAGTTCGTCCCATCGTCAAAATAGTACACGTAGTTAGCTACACTCCCAATGTTTATACAAAATGCTGCGCGCGCCGACCACTTATCTGCTTTACCGATCCCGTCGACAAAATAACAAGATTGAACGCGCTTCTCCCTGCCGTCTCCACCAATCGCACGTGTCCGCACACACGCCCGCGTAACCGCCGTCCTCACCACCGAGGCCGCGGCCTCTCTTCCCTTGAGCCTAGGATCGATCCTCCGGATAGGAGCCCTCAAGTGACTCTGCTCGTGCAATAAAGTGATACTCTACATCACTGAGCGTACATCATCACACTGCATACTATTCAAGCACACCCACACATTAAGTATACGGTTCTGTAAGTGGCTACGCCCGCGGCACTTGTGTGGCTTTCTCGATGTCATTGTTAGGACCACTAAACTTATTAAGTTAGGACCTATTATTGGTTAGTTAGAATCGCGAATCTTTGTTCGTTTGTATTTATTTGATTCTTTTGATTTATTTAATCATTGTATTCGACGGTAGATTTTCAACTGGAAAGTGGCGAGTATTAAAACAAGCCCTACGACAATGCTTTAGTTTCATCGCGATGTTTTCTTCACCGAAAATGTAAGCCTTTTGTAGGGATTGAAACTCAAATGTAACGCAGATCCTGTACATGCTACCTCTGATCTATCATCGCTTCCTATTATATCTGGTATTAAATAGCAATATTTATTGGAACCAAGTCCGTAACGTTAGCGGAAGATTTTTATGTATAGTCTATGTATGATGGCTGTACAGTGTCTAATGTATAGTCTACGTGATGACTGTTATTATTATATATTTTATAAATCATCATAAACAAAATAAAGGTTATATAAAATAACTTTGTAAAGGAGTTTTTTATTTATTTTGATCGATAAAAAAATCATAATAAAAAAGTTATAACCGAATAATTATTTTCTTTATACCTCGAATAGAACTCGAACTTAATATTTTTATAATAAGGAACTTCGTTCCTATCTAGTGTCCCAAGACATCACTCGTAATTTTTTTCATATTTTTCTGATTTTAAGCAAATATTTCATACAATATATATTTTTATCGAACACAGTTCAACACGTCAATTAACATATTATTTCTACATGAAAATTTTATAAGTAGGAAAACTTGTCATAACAGTTATAATCTTCAAACACTGAAGACAACAGATATTGCATTAGCAACGACATTATGTGTAGGTAATCTAATGTTACAATACATTGTTCCATTTCAAAGATTAATATTGGTAGATTGTTTATTACGTTAAACAGCGTTTGTGATTCTGTTCAAAATAATATTTCCTATCGGTGTGTCATTATCTAAAAGCTATTCCACATTCGGTTATGTATAACAAGGTACAGCCAAGAGGCGGGCACCGGTCTATTCAATACACTTACGTTGCTTTCTGGTTTGTTTCACTTACCTCGGTTTGCTTTGACTTTATTTATTTTTTAAATTTACTATACCATATTCTTTGTAAGTGTTATTATAAACAATGTCATAAAATTACAATGTATTATATAATACTAGCTTTTACGTGCGGTTTCACTTGCGTTTATATTGATTTTATCAAACAAATCGGGTGATACCATAAAAAGTTTCATGCAAATTTCATCCCTATCTTTACCCCACTTCCAATAAAGTTTTCGCGAGAAAAGTACCTTACCATCGCCTCCAGTTTCCCATCTATCTCTATATCAAAATTCATTGTAATGGATTCAGCGGTTTAGGCGTGAAAGCATAACAAACAAACAAACCAATTCACTTTCTCATTAATAATATTAGTAAGAATACATATTTTCATTTACGCGATACTTTATTAATCTCACAATTATATTATCTATTACAAAATCTAACATATTCTTTACATATTTCAGTAATTATTAGGTATGTTATTTATTTAAAGGATTAAAGAAAAAAGTAGACGCTCCAAATAAGAAGAGTTCCTTAAAATAAAAATATTTTTATATGTAATAATCTAATTTCTACATATAATTATTCATTTATCATGATAACAACATGGCGTAGTAGCACGGAATCTACCCACATTGACATTAGTCAATTAAAAGCTACAAGTATTCTGACAGCTACACTTAAGAAGCAGACAGCTAGAGTTTGAATACTGCAGTGTGGTTCTAGAGTTCTTTGATCGAGTTCTTAATAAAATTTAAACAAGTTAAGTTAAGAATGTTTGGATAATCATATACATGTTATAATTAGTATATAGTATAAAATAGTATTAAGTAATAGTAAAGAAACAACATAAGAAATATTCGAAAATATTTTTTGTACTATTACACCTTGTTAAGTTACGATGTGGTAAAAGATGATGGCACGTTAAGCCTAGTTGAGGGACTGGATCTCAAGTAGATCTACCGCAAACCAATTATAGAGATTTGGCGGCAAACTTTCAACTTGAGAGTGATAACCAGCAAGTATGGCAAGTATAGCAAGTATTTACGAGTATAAAAAATTGAAACCCGTAGCTTACTGTACGAGATATTATTTATTATGACAAAATACAAAATGTATAACATCTGTACATATAGATAGAGACTATAGTGTATTGCGTCGCAGCGGTATATGGAATAGAGGTAGGTAGTTTTTTTTTTCTCGAAAGGACATGCACTATTAACCGAAGGGGGCTTTTACAGCTTGGCAGTGCTTTCTGGAGTAAATCCTAAGAGCACTTAGCCCAGAGGCAGCGAGCGCAAGGGTTATATAATGGCCGGACCTCGATTTAGTTTGCTGCAGGAGAAAAAATAACTTAAAATACGATAGGGACTCGCCTACTCGAATAGGCCTTTGAGTAAAGTAGTAACAAAAGAAGCAAAGAATTCGGGTGGAGTAGAAGTTGGCAGCGCAACCCACGCACTTATATTCTCCCTCCAGCGACCATCCCATCAACCGCATAGCAGCCGCCGTGACCAAAGATGATTTTCATTTGATGTTTTACTTCACCATTTTTCATTTGGATTTTAATATACTGAAATATACCTTGAATTTTTGTAGTGTTTAATATTGCACGCAATATACACTCACTCGACGGCACAACTTTAAAAAACGAGTACATTTATAATATATTTTTCGTACTGTATCAAGGCCCTAAGTGGAATAAACTTGTAGTTACTCAATGCACGTATAAAACACGCAGCGAGGCTGCACCCATACTGTGTTATTTCGCTGAACGCGATGAAATCTGTGTTCAACATTACGACGAGGTCATTTAGCCCCGTACTGGACACCACTTTAGTTTAACGTCATTATTATAAAAATTGTCTACCGATGCTGATCAGAGTGGAGCTGTTTATAAAAACAAGCATTTAAAGCGCTGTGAAGCGCTTTTGGAAAATACGGAAATGAATATCGAACGGATTGGTTTTACGCTTAACGTATCGATGATGGCTTAGTTGGTAGTGTGTACATATGCCACGTCAACGGACGTGAATTCGAATTCCTGTAATGAGCCTGAGCTTTTGGTATATAAAAACATCATGATAAAACCACAGCACGGTGGTAGGGCTTTTTCTAATACTCACCCGGCTGGTTACCCATCTTCAACTTTAAATTCTGCAACCAAATACTTGTAGTGTATCCTACAGTTGTACTTGAGAGCCATAAGCTAGGCTTAACTAGTCCATCTACTTGGGCTATATCGTCACTTGACATTAAATGAGATAGTTAAAAAAAAACATTTACAGTTAGTAAACAATATATATATACAAATTTCAGCAGAAAGTCTTAAAATGCTAAATTAAAATTACAGACATCAAATAAGTATTACCAGTAATAAAAATAGCAAGACAGAAACATTGAAAGGTATCCGAATTTTTTTAAATAACAGTAACTTTGAGTGGTCGCTTGTGAAAGGAAAACGTCGGCAGTCGTTGGGCGTGAATTTTTTATGGGTTAGGGCTGGGAGCCCTAGTAATACACCTTTCTGGGAAAAGACTAATAAAAATCCTTTGTGTAACATGAAGTATGAAATATAGATATGCTAACTGTCTTCTTGTAGGTAAATGAATTATTAAGAGTGCAGAAGTCTGTGTCATGCAAAACCTTAAACAATCAAAAAAAAATTAAAAAAATTTAGGCACTGAAAATAACCCAGTCATCGTGAAAAATCCGTAAGGAACTCGACGTGTTTATTTATTGTTTTAGAAACATATATATATTTTTAAATAGTACATTTATGATAGTTATTAGCGGATGTGCTTAGCGGGGTGTTAATTCCAGAAATAATTATTGGTCACAAATTTATCGACTCTTATAATAAATAGCCTTTTGACATCAAAGCCCGCTGGACGTGGTATTTGAACTCACTCTCCAGTGAATCGGTTTAGTGTTTTGGAACTTTATTCTAAAACCTATAACACCATTAAACTGTTACTGATCTTACCGAGTCTAAAATATGGGGTGACCAGTTTGTTATGATTTCTATTCGTTCGATCATTCGTTCTTATTCTTTATTCTTTATTATTCTTCTTCCAAATTATAATTAAATCATAAATTCATATCTTATCCAAATCATCTTCCAGATTATTCTTTATTCCAAATGCTCTGTGATAGATATTTCACTCATAAGCGAAGCGTTGAGATCGGTACTACTGTCATTCCACGCAAAACAACAGATTATTTTAAACTTAAAGTGTCTCTATTGTTTGTCATATATTCCACTTGTAAAATAATATATACACGCATTTCAAGAAAAATAGTAATAAAACAGTTTACATAAGTTCTGTCTCGGACGTCCGTGTGTCTGTATGTGCGGATCCTGTATGTTATCATGATAACGACCGAAATACTTTACTAATCGAGTCTTTTTACTTACGCTTCAGTATAATTAGGAATAGAATTCTATTACTTTTCACGGTCTGATTTGATGTGGTTTAATTGTTATAAAAAAAGCAATTTTATAACGCCAACAAAATGACCTACCAAAAAAAAGGTGCGAACCCAGAGTCCGCAGATTGTGTATAAATAAAAAAATAAAAAAATGTTATTAAATAAAAAAAAGAGATAATGAGGCGTACACTTTTGGATGTTCCAAACTTTAATGTTTTTTTTTTTAGGTGAAGTAAAATGGCACATCTATTTGGACGATAATGTTACATCAATGTAATATCACAGGCCATCTGTTAGGTTCCCAGGTTTCCACAATGTAAACGGACCGGTAGCACCGCCTGCGAATAGCCGGTAAGCTATGAAGCCCCGAGGCCTTCAATTTCAAAGTAAACCCATTTAGTATGTATGGAAATATTAATACGAAATTGTCCTTTACTTTGAAATAAAATTGTATCTAGATACAGACGAAACAAAAACACACTCTATTATTACTATAATACACTGTTTGTTGCACTCTACTGATTATTAGATATAAACAAACAGATTTATGTTTACTTCAGATATCTCTGCGTACATATCCTTTATAAATATGTGTTATAGATAGTGTTATTTTTTTTTTTTTTCGAAATGACATATGCTGTTAGCCCTGAGGGCTTTGGCAGCTTCACCGAACTTTTTGGGGCGAGTGCTGAGGGCACTCAGCTCCGAGGTAGCGAGAGCAAGGGTGCCAGAATGGCCGAACCTTGGCTTGGGCTGCTGCCGGAAAAACAAACAAGGATTCGCAAGTCTAACTAATCAACAGGTCCTAACTTACTAATTTCGTGATACAAGCACGATCTTATCGGGCAAATATAGACCGTGAAGGCTGCGTCGAATCATACTCAAAGTCTCGTTCCACAATTGTAATATTTTACAGCAGAGCTTCCGCTTACTACAATGTATATTTCGGACAGTCGTCCGTACTGTCGAACGTTCTTAACTCGATCACCTGACTGAACTAACCCATAGCCGCGCTCGCATCGCATTTATGAAGTTATTAGTGTTATCAACTACCCTCCTTCTCATTAATTTAAAGTATGCAGTATTATTAAGTTTCCATATTAATAAGCAGTAGACGTGGTATGTAATATATGATAAAACTGTAATTGAGCCGAATATTAACATTATTAATTATTTCACTATATTCTCGCTTTGGCTTATATATATATATATATATATAGTGTAATAAACCGTCAAAGTATTTCACTATAGATTTATTCACTTATAATAATAATCATTCACTTATACTAACAATTAAGTTGTTTACACTTGCTTTATTCCACCTAGACAACCTATTCTTAGCACTGTCTTAGACCGACTGCCGTTCTGTTAATACAAATACCAAAGTACATAATTATTTACAACTATAATCGTGTTCTTAATGTAGTTAAAAATCCTGAATCTAACAGCTGTGGCAGAGAGAGAAGAACTGCAAGGCAGTGTCCGAGACTTGCGACACGGATGTGGGTTTAAGGAGGCCTCCTTTATCGACAATTGTCAACACTCACCTTCACAGCTCGTATTTCTCTTTCTCTGTCCAGTATAAATCATTCCCGATATTGATTTACAATATAAATATCAATTATATCGAAACAGTCTAGTCAATAATAAAATATATAAATCTTACGTGAACACCTGGTCTCGAGTGCTTCGCTTTGACTGAACCCAAAGCCGCGCTCGCGTCACCCTTATATAGTCATCGGTGTTAATGAACTTCCCTCCTCAGTTACTTATCATAGTTTTATTATACTGTATATATTAAAGTTGTTGTTAAAATGAAATAGTGTAATAATTAAATAGCTTTTAAATTGGATCACTGCAATAGATAACAAAACATTTTACTTTGATTTTCTTTGTGTGTATCTTCGTGTATGCGCAACACATTGCCACTACTGGGATAGATTTTGCTTGAAAATTGATACCATGATAAACTACATTATTCATTACTATATATGATACTATGAAAATGGAAAGACTCCTGCGAGACAGGAATACAATTTAAAATTTTGGTAATAAATGAACTTATTAAAGAATTTTAAATATAATTCTGTCCGTAAGGTAGCTGACAATCTAGCTGTAAAATATAGCATCCCTCTAATGAATTATGAGTTCTAAAAAAATATTGTAATATTTCTTAAGTAGCATTATAAGCTTTGTAATGACATAGCAAGGATGGATTAAATCCAATTCCAATTTTGCATGGTGGTTTTTCTAATAGCCGCCTGGCTACCTACCACCATCAACATGAAAACCTGCCGCTAAATACCAACGGGTGTGTTCCGGCAGTTGCGCCTGAGAGCCAGTCCCTCCAATAATGACCAACGCATCTGCAATTCCCTCGGTGTTTTGAGTGTCCATGGGTGGGGTGATCAGTTACGATCAGGTAACCCTCTTGCTCATTTACCGGCTATGTAATGCAATGCAATAGCAGATAGCAACTTCTAACTCAGCCCAATCTTAGGTATATATCGATTTAATTAGCTACCACATTTCAAAGTCAGTCTTCCTTTCTAGAGCATTAATTACATAATTTAGCATAAGAGCTTCGTTAGGATTGAACTAATATCAAGTGCTATAAGCACTTAGCAAAATTATTATAGCCCAATGAAAACAGTCATTACATGTATGAGGTTTTTACACCCCCATCAAGTTTAGCACATCATTGTCTATAAGCGACCCTCAATCTTCCATGGCATCCTTTAATTCCGTAAGTAGGCCTCCGTCATCCGCGTAATGGCCGGCGTCAACCTATAGGTTTTATTAATACACCCATCGCATTCCCGCTCGTAAAATTCGGTATATGTGCGAGAGGGATATCCGTCCACGTGTAACGCGCTAGATTAAAATTGATCGCGCGGACGGTGCCATTATCTGCAAGACACGACTCGATTGATTCTTCATCAATCTTTGTTCGCGGCGTTTATCTTTTTTCTTATTTAGGTAACGGTCGGTAAAATCACTTTTGTCTTTATATCCTTAATCTATATACTAATATAATAAATATGAAGACTTCCTCCTTCTTAAGATCTTCGAAACTAGGCAAACAATTTTCATAAAGCGTGTCATATTGATTACTTTCTCGACATACACACACTTAGAATGGATTTAAATATCACTGAGATGATTTGTGGTAATGTTATTGAATTTTTAATTACTGAAAAGGACAGGACAACGTCTACCAGCGGCTGTTAGTAAAAAATAAAGTCAATTTATTATGATGAATATACTGTCCATAATAATTGTTTTCTGATTTAGTGAATAAGTGAAATATTTTTTCTTGTTTCTCTGCTGACAAAATGCTCTTTGATTCAGATCGGTATCCAGCTGGGGCATTAAAAAATTGCCGTATAAGAAATATACTTTTTACAAAGGTATTTATTATTGGAACGTGAAACTCGATAACGACCGGCTTTTGTCAAAGAACTTTTATTTATGTATAGTTTGACGCCCACTTGTTTTATTTGATTGGTAAATATTTACATAAAATAAAGTTTTAACTGAGTAAAATCTGTTCATTGGATGTTTTTTTTTTTTTTGAAAATTGTTCGTGGGATGTTATTTTATTATATATAGAGCTTAAAAATATGGATAATACATGACAAAGTCATTACATATTTATTGGTGTTTTCGTTTTGCTAGCAATTGTTGAACAGTCACTTGTCTAACCGGATTTCTTACTTAAACCCATATAATAGAACCCAATGACAGAGAACTGTTTTCGCACTTTATGTTATATAGTCAAAAGGTTTAAGGTTATGGCCATAATCTCACCTGATCTTAAATCACGATACGGCCCATATTGGTAAACATGCTAAACCTGCGGAGAGTCTGGCTCTCGAGTGCAACTGCTGGAACACACCTAATGGTATTTGGCGGCAGATTTTCCACTTGAGCCAAATGGTCATTAGATAAAGTCCTACCACCATGCTATGTTTTCCTCACGATGTTTTCCTTCACTGAACTCCCAAACTCATTATTTTACGCGAAGTCGTACACACTACCACTGAGATTGATCGCTTCAAAACTTAAACTAAACATAGCTGTGAAACAATGTCTAATTAATAGTAAATTATTGAAAATTCAAAATCTGTGTTTATAATTATGAAAAGTCTAATTTTCCCTTTCTTTTATTACTTTATATTAACCAAAAAAATCTTCTGTTCAATAATGTTTATGACCGCGGTTGAACAATCGGGCGAAGGATAATCAATTGTCATACGTTGACACAGAATCAGTATTAGTCTGTCAACGACTTCCTTCAAGATTCGATTCCTTACGTTTCATATATTTCTTTTAAAGGAGCGCATTCCTGACGGTGATAATTTTCTGTTAGGGTCGTAAACCTGTTGTCTAATTAACGGTCCAGATGGTGCGATATGGAGTATAAAGTTTAACGGGGGATTTTATTTGGCGATCTATCTGTTAACGTATTCACCTTTCGTTGGACGACTGTAGATTATTCCGTGCAGAGGGGGCGACCGTTTCAAATCTTACGGACTTACGGATTGTGACCGGATGCACATACTACTTTGGATGTACTTTGTAAAAATAATCAGAGTTTTCTCATATCTATCTGTATCCGTGTACGGGCGTTACTTTGAAACTACTGTGATAATGAAATTATAATATAACCAATGGGTGTAAAAGTTTGTGTACGATACGGAAATAAACAGTACTTCGCATTTTATGGAATCTCATCCCTCAAAACAGTACAATTGAAGGATTATTTTAAACATTCAAAAACGTACCTAGGTTTACTAAGCGAAATAAATCGAAAATAATCCTTTTACTGCGATTTCAACGAATAGTATGAAATGTTCAGTCTGTTTACGAGCATACTCTTTGACACAAAGGAAACCAAATCGACTGTAACACAGTACGGTTGATTGACATTTTTAATTAACAATTCCCGTTTAGGAGAAACCGATTTTGTTTAAAATAAGTATTTGTGAGATATTTTAATTGGCTCTTCGAATTCTCGATTGTGTCTAGTTTTTATTTGAATTTTTTAATGTTATTTTCTTACCTTTAAATTTCGTAGGTGGACGAAAAGTGGTATTGTCAAATGAATAAAAACACTGTTGAATATTTAGAGTCACTTATAGAGTCTGTGTTTGCGAGACCTTGTTATATCACATAAAGCTGAGTTTTTCGGTGCATGCTCCTAAGTCTTAACACAGGTAGGAACGATGATTTACTGCGAAGTTTAGATTATAGTGGCTCTAACAAGTAAAAAATGTGTGTTTGTAATATATAAGTCCAAATTCGTTTAAATATAACTTAATTTTTTCATATTTTCTTCTGGACAGTAGTAAAATAAATAGTGGGCTATCTGTCCTAGTATTTAGTACGAGTTTGGTGCGTGTTTTTATTTTAATTTTCGACCTTTTATTTTTTTGGGGCGAGTGCTAAGGACCCTCATCCCCGAGGCAGCGGGCGCAAGGGTGCCAGAATGGTGGAACCTCGTCTTGGACTACTGCCGGAAAACGAACAAAGATTCGCGATCCCAACTAACCATGACAGGTCCTAACTTACTAAGTTTATACTAAGTTTACTGGCTCTAATAATAACATAAGGCAAGGCACGCAAGGGCCGCGGGGTAGTCCCTTACAGAACCGTGTACTTAATGTGCTTGTAGCTTGTTTTTACGAGTTATATGGTAGTACTGACGCATTTTTAAAGTGAAAACCTTTTTTTTTTTTTATAGACACTGAGCACTGTATTTTGTAGGTATTGAATGGGACTAAGCTCAAGCTGGTTGAAGCGACGATAGCTGAGTGATAGTATATACGATTTCGCGTCAAAGGGACGTGAGTTCGAATCCACCGACAATGAGCTTGAGCTTTCGGTGAAGGAAAATATAGTGAGGAAACCATAGCATGGTGGTAGGGCTTTTTGTAATGCCCCACCTGGATAGCAACCACTCCCAAGTTGAAAATCTGCCGTCAAATACCAACAGGTGTGTTCCAGCAGATGCACTTAGAGCCAGTCTTTTCACAGGTTTAGCGTGTCTACCAACTTAAGATCGGGTGAAATTATAGCGTTAACGCTAAACCTTCACGTTAAAAAAAAACTTTAGGTTGTGTGGCGCTAGTTAGTGTAAAGTTGGCTCAAGTCAACTAAGGGAGCATAAGAGATGCACTCATCGCGTCACTGCTGTACTTGCTCGGCGAGCAATGCTATAATATATATTAATATAAATTATAGCAAGGTATATTACGGTATATTTTCTATAGTAATCATCGAGTGGCCACAGACGCAGGTATAACTTATATTTTTGTTACGTCACTAAAATATGTCGACAGATATAGCACGACATATTTTGGTATAGCAAGGTATATCAACGTGTATTTTGATATATTTCAAAACAGCGGGCTGTAATTTTTCGTCTATCATTTGTTTGCGCTGTGAACATAACTAGTTAGATCCATTATGCGATATGTAAAATCGAAACACTCATTATTACGAATGTAGCACAAATACGTGCTAGCCTAGGATCGATCCTCCGGATAGGAGCCCTCAAGTGACTCTGCTCGCACAATACAGTCACACTCTACATCACTGAGAGTACATCATCACACCGTATATCATCCGTGCAGACCCACACATTAAGTACACGGTTCTGAAAGGGACTACCCCTACGGCCCTAGTGTGCCTTGCCTTATGTTATTGTTAGGACCACTAAACCTAGTAAGTTAGGACCGGTTGGTTAGTTAAGATCGCGAATCTTTGTTCGTTTTCCGGAAGTAGTCCAAGGTTCAGCCATTATGGCACCCTTGCGCCCGCTGCCACGGGGCTGAGTGCCTTTAGCATTCGCCCCAAAAAGTTCGGTGACGCTGTCAAAGCTCTTAAGGCTAACAGCGTATGTCAGGTCGAAAAAAAAAATTATATCAGTAGAACTAATGAGTGCAAATATATATATATATATATATATATATATATATAATACAGTATAGCCACCGTCTGTGGCACCTTGTTTTACCGTAATTTAAAGCTTACTATATTAATGTATATTATAGCTCTGTCTATTGTAGGCTTGACGCATTGGTCGCATTCAATATCGAAATGAACGCAGTATGCACCGTTCCAATACGTTTTATTCAATACGTTATAGTATAATTCGTATTATGTATCTCGATTGGTCAATTTTTCACTTCTATCGTGTACTTACATCTTTTTTTTATATTTATATTAAATTTATTTAAATATAGGAGGTTTTTACTCAGCCTACACCAAGATCTCCGATACCATATGCCCCTATTATGTTGAAATTTGGTACAAATAACCTTTCTTAACGAAGCTTCCTGTGAACGGTTGGTCTAGCAATTTAAGCAGTCAGATAGCATCTGACACCGTGTCGAAGTACTGTGGCTTCGATTCCCAGACATGACAATTTACTGTGTGATCCAAAAATGATTATTATGACTCTTGATGTTATTTTGCGTTCGTTGCTGGTGTGACGATGCTATAACGAAAAAATGTGTCTGCATCAGCTCTGACACACAAAGAAGGTGCGTTAGGTAAGTTGCGCAGAAAAACGTAAAGCTTTTTAAATAACGCTTGTATTATTTTCACTCCTCAAAAAATCTCTATGCGCAGGTTTGTATGAAAAATCGAAAAAACATCGAGAACATTATATTAGGAAATATGCGAACGAAGTCGTGGACAATGGCTAGCTTATTGTGTGGTATTCTAGTAAAAAATGAGTAACTTAATAAATACATAAATAAATAAACTTAAAAGTAATACCAAATAGCTTAAAGTTTACATCTCACGACAAATTGTTACACGACGAAAATAATCCGTAACATCACTTTTGTCTCGTTCAATGACGATACGATGAAGCCGCAAGATAGAGAACAACAGTATGGCATGTTTGTTTTTATGCTTACTGATTACGTTACTCGGTTTTTATTTTTCTTTATAGAGTCTAGCAATCGGCCATGTAGGTAATTTCGTCAATGACAAGTGTGTGTCAATGACAGCAAGGTAACATCTACACTCAGAACAATTACTTACGAATCACATAAACAGTTGTCCTCTGTGGGAATTGTCTTGTGTGGGACTCGAACCTACACCACACGTCAGGAGCGAGATGACCAACACCCCTAAACCAACCTTGCAATCAAGCTTCATAATACTTTTAATTTCAGCAATGATAGCTCAGTGGTAGTGTGTACGAACGCCACGTCATGGGACGTGAGTTCGAATCCAAACACCAACAATGAGTTTGAGCTTTCGGCGAAGTAAAACATTGTGATACATGTTTACATGTAACATATGTGAACACAAGAATACATGAAGCGATGATAGGTCAGTGGTAGCATGCAGGACTGCTGCGTCATGGGACGTGAGTTCCAATCCAAGCATCAAAATTTAGCTTAAGCTTTCGGTGAAGAAAACCATGGCATGTTTTTTTTATACTTAAGGTTTAGCGTTATGGCCATAATCTCACCTTAAGTGACCTCACCTCACCTCACCTCATCTTAAGTGACAATACGGCCCAAGTTGGTAGACACGCTAAACCTGTGTAGGAACTGGCTCTCATGTGCAGCTGCCGGAACACACCTATTAGTATTTGGCGGCAGGTTTTATAATTTGAGGGTGGTAGCTAGCCAGGCGGGTATTTGAAAAAGCCCTACCACCATGCTATGGCTTGCTCACGTATTGTAGGTGCTTGGATTCGAACTCACGTCCCTCGACGCGAAGTCGTACACACTACCACTGAGCTATCATCGCTTCTTCATGGTGGTAGGTCTTTTTTTAATGCCCACTTGGTTGGCTACCACCCTCAAGTTGAAAATCTACCGCTTAATACCAATAGGTGTGTCCCAGCAGTTGTGCTTGAGAGCCAGTCCCTTTAATAAAGGCCGGTAATGCTCACCTGCGATTCTTCTGATGCTGTGGGTGTCCATGGGTGGCGGCGATCACTTACCATCAGGTGACACGCTTATGAGTTTGCCTCTAATAAAAAAAAATAATAATGTCATACTGTTCTCCTTTCTTATATGGCTATCCAAACAAAAAAGAGACGCACGCGTTTCACATGCAGCGTCTAACCCATATCCCACTGTGAGTCCCTTGTATTATTTTAATTCTCTCATAAATATTTAACGAATGTAATGCCAGACTCACGATTCCGAGACTGAATTATACCCTACAATTATATATACTTGATTGCGTAATTAATTTCCACTGAAGATTTGACTAATAAAATTCATATGCAAATTTTTTTTTAATTTTGAAATATTTTATAGTTCACAAATTTCTTGACTAACTTATATCAATGACTAAGACTGTAAAACGTTCGCTGTTGGACTGCCTAATATTGTTATATAAATGGTTTCTAACTTTATAGAGTCTTGTGGCGAGGTCGAAAGGCAACGACTCGTGTAAGAGGGCTGAAATTCTTGAAACTTTAGGGACAAATTGTTTCCAAAATTGACTGGATCGCAACTCACCTAATAATTTCAGTATCCAAGACTCGCTTCTTTTATGAAGGAAAAAGCATTCATTAGCTGGGGCTTTAGTATTCGTTAGTTATAGACCCTACCCAATATTCAATAGCAACCCATACTTTGGTAACATAGTCATTCATTATTATATATTAAATATTATCAATAAAATTCGTATCTGTATTTAGTTTATCTGAAAATTGTTTCGTGATCGTAATTGCTATGCGAAAATACAGTGTTCAATCCAGTTCAATTTTTACTGTAATAGTAAAAAATAGAGATACTGTATTAGGTATGTGATCAATGAGATCGAGAGCTTCTTAAGGGATCTTTGTACATGCATAAGATGGTAACACGGTGACATAATAGTATAAACATCGGAATTATTTCCTTTTAATACAAAATCAATAATCACATTTCGTATGAAGCAACACATTACGTCTATAATAACACAAAAAACTACTAACAAGCAATAATTCTATTCTTTCACTGGTTAACATTAGGCAGAATACGCGTATTGTGCTAACAGATACTGGGCGCAAAGTTCAGTTCACTCTTCTCCCATAATTCTGCTGCACCTTGTTGCAAATTTCATATCACTCAAAGCACGAGCGTAATAAGTCGCAGATGACTTATTAAGTTTACACAACGAATTATATCGATCTACCAATATCTATATTATCCACAATAATATCTATTACTTAAAAGAGTTTTTGCAAAATCTTAGTCTCTATTTCGTGTAAAATAGGCAGCATTTTTTTTACATCAGTTTTTTTTTTCACAAATAGACCATGAATGCAAAGCTATCATAAAAGCTGCCTTAAAATGTCTTCCAAGACACTTGATCACAGCAGTACTGTGCTTAAACGAAGATGACAACTTATCAAGATACGAAAGAGAAGAAGAAAGACTATTACTTCGAATAGCATTAAAATGAAACATAGGGATCAAATAAGCATATTAATAAATATAATATTAATATATAATATAAATAATAATAAATATAATATAAATACACGGGTAGCCAAATGACCGCAATCTGGCAGAATTTGCTTTCTAACTCGCCGCATCCTGGGAGGCCATTAGACATGGGCCGTTAGTTCAATTATTGACGACCCTAAGGCTGTTAATGCGGATCGTGAAGGATTTTTTGTTTGCAAATTACAACAAAGGAGTCGGAACGTTAAAAGTTAAGTTACAAATGAGTTCTTAGTCTTTTTTTTTTAATTACGCCCACTTAAATTAACGTCTGGACTTTTTTTGTACTACTATAAACCTTTTTTATTTATATATTTAAGGCTTAGCGGTATGGGCATAATCTCACCTGATCTTAAGTGACGATACGGCCCAAGTCGGTAGACACGGTAATCCTGTGCAGGAACTGGCTCTCAAATGCAGCTGCCGGAACACACCTACTGATATTTGGCGGCAGGCAGCAGGCGGCAGGTGGTAGCTACCCAGGCGAGCATTAGAAATAGCCCTACCACCATGCTATGGTTTCCTCATGATGTTTTCCTTCACCGAAAAGTCAAGCTCATTGTAGGTGCTTGGATTCGAACTCACGTCCCTTGACGCGAAGTCGTACACACTACCACTGAGGTATCATCGCTTCAAATTCCTAAAATTTATGAATATAACGGTGTGGTAAGCCACTTTTAATTGTCTTTATACCATAGAGAAGGTAAGGATAGAAGGTTTACAGTACTAATTTTAAAGTTATAACAAAACTCGTACTATACAACTTTGTTCCCTAATATCAGAGGAATATTTTCTTTTGTATACTATGACATCAGTGTAGATAGGTAGTTTCACCAATGTCAAGAGATCCTAGCCATACAAGCAACCAACACAAATACCCAGAATCGGAAAAGTTATTTTAACAAAATTAATTCTCCTGTGCAGGAATCGAATCCGCGACAACTTTTCCAAGCGATGATAGCTCAGTTGGCAGTGCGTACGGGCTCCGTGTCAAAAGACATGAGCTCGAATGTACCTACAATGAGCTTGAGCTTTCGGTGACGGAAAACATCGTAATGAATCCATAGTATAGTGGTAGGGCTTTTTCCAATGCAACTTCCGGCAAGCTACTGCCTTCAAGTTAAAAATCTGCCACCAGATACCTATAGGTGCACTTAAGAGCAAAAATATGTGTTAACGAGACGCACACTTAAATCACTAGAAACTTTTTCCTTTTATATGATAAAAACTATCCCTCCTGTAGATTAATAGGTATCGTCTCTAATTTCAACAAAATCTGTTTAAAATTATCATAGGAAGGCAGACAAAAATATTTAATGCTCAAATCAGGGGCAAGTACTGTATTATTCCCGGACTGAGGAGAGCGGGGTGGAGGACCTGCCTCCCATCGCACCAGTCCGGTTGACTGCAAGGGCAGCTAGCCAGGCTTCCTGGATGGGGTCCTGTCTACGACCAGGCTGGGTCGGTTGCTGGGGTGACGCGATGATTGCATGCACGGACCCACGTTGCACCAAGAAGGGGACGGGTAAGTCCCGCATACCCCTCTCAATCTCCCCGGGCTGAGAGGGTATGCATAAATGCATTTCCCTACTTAAAAGGTACAGCATTATTAAATACTTCTGTGTGCGTTACCTTGTCCGCGTGGAACTATAATTGTATCCAATCATATTTACCCGTTTTGATAATGTTTTTCATTACAGCTTTACTCGTATTTTGGTAGCGTGCGTCCTTAATTGTTCCTCAATGTTTGTTCTATCGAAGAACACAAACAAAAAATTATATCCGACCGGTAGTTCCTAAGATTAGCGGTTCCTAAGTAGCGGTGATAGCTCAGTAGTAGTGTGTACAACTTTGCGTCAAGAGACGTGAGCTCGAATCCAACCACCTACAATGAGCTTGAGCTTTCGGTGAAGGAAAACATCGTGAGGAAACCATAGCATGGTGGTAGGGCTTTGTCTAATGCACGCCTGGCTCTCAGCCACCCTGAAGTTGAAAATCTGCGGCCAAATACCAATAGCTGTAATCCGGCAGATGCACTTAAGACCCAGTTCCTGCACAGGCTTAGCGTGTCAACTTGGGCCGCATCGTCAGTTAAGATCAGATGAGATTATGGTCATGACGCTAAATCTTAGAAATAAATAAAAAAAATTAAAACTTTTTTGCTTTATAATATATTACTAGCTTTTACTTACGGTTTCGCTTTAATTAAAATTGATTTTGTCAAATAAATCGAATGATACAATAAAAAGTTTCAAAAGTTTATCCAAGCAGCTTATTAAGCAAAATTTTTGCGAGAAAATGTCGCCTACCTCCGTCTCCAGGGTCCCATCTATCTCTTTAGCAAAATTCATCACAATCGATTAAGCGGTGTAACCGTGAAAACGTAACAAACAAACTCACTTTCGCATTTATAACATTAGTATGAATTAATACACATTCAAATTAATATAATAAAGTGATTAAAAGTGCTAATAACTATACAGCTCTCTCGCTATAAAATACTACTAGAGAAGTTCAACACAAAATGACAATGTTTGGCCAACTTATCACATAAAAATACCGCCTTAGTTGACTTCCGGAACTTTAAGCCTTGACAAACACAGCTAGTGTGGTCGTCCCGTTAGCCGCTTCGGTGTCGGTGTGTGGTTGGGATTCAACATGTTTACTTTGACCTCATTCATTCATTTCTATTTGTAAGTCAGTTTATAAGTCATTTTGAATGGCGTTCATTTGTGATTTTTTTCATATCTACCTATATACACCAACAACCTGAAATAAATAATTTAATAACATTTGATAGGAAGAAAACTATATCAATCGACGATCAGAATTGCTTGACAAGTTTAATATTAAAGCGAGCGGCGCCGCGGGTGAAAGCTATTAATAATATAATAAGGTCAAAAAAAAAGGTATAGAAAATGATAATGAACTTAAAAGGTATTTGCCTATTTTTATGCAGACCAGTTTTTCAGCGAGTTCATTTGTGTCGAACTAAAAATTGATATTCGATCCCTGGGAAAAGTTATTATCTTTTGTTATCATTATTGAATCAAACTTTAAAAATATTACTTAACATATTCGACATACATATATGCTTGACACCTAAGTCAATAAAAGACGACCTCATAAAGACGTATTCTGTAAGGGCGAAGCAATAAGAGAGATCACTTAATATCGGTTTTAAATAGGTAAAATATCTATAGTATAGATAATATATTTCCAAGAAAACCGCTAGGTTCTTTGAGGATACCCAACAGAACTCATTTGCAGCATTTTTGGAATTTTGTTTGTTTGTCTGCGCACGCATCACGTAAAACGTACGAAACCATTGTAAATATTTTTCATACCCAAAAATTGTATGCAACTGTAAGTATTATTTAGTTTTTGTTTCATCGTAATCGGTTAACTCTATCAAGAGATATTAGACATTATTAATTTAAAATTAAGTCACGCACGCAATTTACGTACTTGCAACGTCAAAATAGAACTAATTTCGACAGTTGAACTCAGTATTTGATAGATGGCGTTACGCATATGACGTCTTCATTCAACATGGATATTGACTGTGTTTTTATTGTTCACTACTGTTCAGTAGCTTTTGAGTCTATTTGTTACAAACAAAAATAGCTTTCCAATTTATAATATTAGTATAGATAGAGCACAGAACAGCTGCAAATTTCTTTTAAATATTTTATGCACAAATGCACAAAATTTGACTCTGTTAAATCATTATTATATATGTATATACATATATTAATACGACTTAGCGTGCATACGTAACGCAATAAACGCATGTAAATCACAAACCCATGCAAATATTGAGTTAAATAGATTAAACAAGATAAACAAACAGTAAAGTTTTCACAATTGAGACGACTTTGCCAAACTGACTTAACGTTCATTACGAAGTTATTTACAGTATCGCAACCGAGCATTTTAATTTCTTTAAAAGTAAGAACCGTTTTTACTTTCATTCCTTAGGATCTTTTTTTAATGAACGGATTATCTTTAAAATCGGATTATCTAAAAATATTAAATATACAAATTCTACTATTTTATAATAGTTTATAATAGTTATAACAAATTTATTCGATATTGTATGATAATGTGGTCCAAAATGGTGTTGATGTGAAGCAAAGTGAAGGTACTGAGAGGTTCAGTTACCAGAACACACTTATATATTCTATAGCTTTTCCTAGGATCTCGTTTTTTTTTTAGAATGGACAAATGCTGTTGGCCTGAGGAGCTTTCGCAGCTTCACCGAGCTTGAGGCGAGTGCGGAAGACACTTAACCCGATAGGCAACGAGCGCAAAGCTGCCATGAAATGGTGTAATCTCGGCTTGAATTGTTTCCGGAGACGAGAGTCGATATCGCGAAACTGAATAATCCTTATTAGATCCTATGCTAAGTAGCTAAACTACTCAGTTACAACGCTGGTTATGTCCGCGAATCTAAACCTACTAATCTATAAATTTGTTCTGACTTTGTGTTAGACCGGAATTACTGAACTGGCAAGTGCAGTTACTGGAATACACTTATATAGATTATTAGATGACCTGATATATAAATTACTTCCAGTGAATACATTGGCGAACAATTTTTGAGAAGCACGCCATAATATCTCGCAGATGGCAGATTTTTTCTACTTGCCACTTTGACTTTGACACTTATCGTTACATTTTGGATAATTCACACAATATCTTTATAAATTACAGCCTATGTGTTATTCTGATGTATAACTTACATTACTGTAAAGATACATTAAAATAAATTCAGTAGTTTTTGCATGAGAGACTAACAAACATTCATACAAGCATATTTACAAACTTTCGTGTTCGTAATTTTAGTAAGGATGTATACATGTGTGTACGTATATTAAATTGGATCACGAAAGCAAAATATTAAGAAATGCCATACTACAATTTCTAATATAAATTCCTTAAACGTTGACTCATTAATACATGGAATACACATTAAGATCGGATCCTTAGGACAATGCTTACCTTTCCGGATAGTCCTGTGTAAATGTTGGTAATAATTTGATTTTAAGCGGTCCGACAGCCCCCGGCGCTGTTTTGTTAGGACCCCTACGTGGGTATGTTAATAATTATACACATGCCCCAACTGACCCCTTAAATAGAAGGGATAAATTTTCATTACTCCCTGAACAACTTTTTGTTTTTACATACTCTCTGGAACTAAAGATCGATTTTTTTCTTATGCTGTGAGGTAGACCATACTGCATTTTCAATCGAAAAATAGAGTAAGAGTGTCACTCATTGTTTTCTCCCCCTGTTCCCCAGTTATTTGGGATCGGCGCAGTACGTTGTCTGCAGTTCAGTTCAATCGTTATCTCATATTATGAAGGTGCAGATACGACATCTATGGACGTAAGTTCGAATCCACCTACAATGGTTCTGAGCCCTCAGTGACGGAAAACATGAGAAAACTATACCGCTTTTGTAATATCCACCTGGCTAGCTCCCACCATCCAGCGTAAAATCTACATCCAAATACCTATAGAGTTGTTCCAACAATTGCTCTTGACAGCCAGTACTTCTACTAAGCTCAGTAAATTTACTGCCGTGGACCACATCGTCACTTAGCATTTGGTGACATTGTAGTCATAACGCTAAATGAATAAAATATTAAAAAAAATAATTATTGTTACACCCACAGCTTCGCTCGCGTGTTCTACAAAACATTTGTTTAATAAAAACCTCTTAGAAAATATACAATTTCATGTATAACTAAATGGTACATGGTAATCTTTAGTGGTATTAGAATGAGTTTTACTACCACTATACTTTCATTGCCATTGGTTCATTCATCTAAAGTGATGCTAGCCTAAACAAATAACCATTAAACTACTTCCAATCGCAGATTCAGATCTTCCTATCGAAACTCCAACCGGAAAGCATTGTATCGATAGTTCACTAGTCTTAACTATTTAGCATTATTCTACCTGGGAAGGATTGACACAACCTATTTTCCCCCTTCCATTCTTCTATCTATTATATTAGCATCCACACATATAATTCATTACATAGTCTATCCACATTTTCGTTCTATCTATATTAGTGTCTATTCACCTTCATACTTTATAATTTCCATTCATAAATATCATGAATGCCATCAAGAATTATTGACACCCGAAAACAACTCAAAAATTAATTATCGAATTATACGGGTGGTCGTAAAACATCACAGAAAAAGGCGATAGAAATTTCCAACTACATACATTGATACAAAGATATGTAAGTTTTTTTTCCTTTAATTAATTCACATATTAACAGTTTCCACAAAGAGGCGACATTTTAATAAAACTGACAGGCGCGCTTCCGTCACGTCTCTCACGACCGAGGTGGTCACTGACAAAGATTATAATATACGACGAATCTAAACAGAAGGGTTACTTTAATCAGTTTCAATTAGTGAACGCATTAGTTAATTCTGACTTTATTATATTTTATTTTTAAAGATTTTTTATTTACATTCAATCAAAAATCTGGTTTGGTGTCAAATTGTGTTATCTATTTATTTTATTGGTTCTTCAGCTGATTCAGTCTTAGTGTCATTGAAAAATATTTTATTCCACCATCACTTGATAAAATATTCAGTTAGAAATTTGATTGATAAAGGCGTTGCTTTGCAGAAATCTATCGTTAATTGTTGAAAGTTATATTATTTTGGACTTCCGCTTCCGATTGATTTGCCGCTGATGGTTGACCCAACATTAGTGGATGGTTGGACCAAATGTGGGTGTGTGGGACAATCGATTACACGTGTTTCGCTTCGTCACGGAGCATCCTCAGATCGATCTTGATATTTTCTCGGCCGCTCGCACTGGAATACATAAATCGATGTTACATACGGCACCAGTAATCTATTCTATGCCATTCAACGCCACACCGCCGCCATTGCAGGCCGCCGGTGCGTTTGATGTTCACGCGACGCGTGCGCACGGAGACCTATTACAAACGTCAACCGTTTTACGATTTATTCGAGTTTCGAACGCGTGTTCTTTTCTTAAATTTTAGAATACAATGGCGCTTGATCCGTTTGTCTTTTGTCTTGCGCTTAATCAAGTCTCAACGGGTCCTTTGACGTCGCCTAAAGTGTGCGTTACGGTGGATTACTTCTTCATTTATCTACAGACTGATCTTCGAATTATTTATAAATAGGCTGAGTCGAGGTAGTTCAATGCACTTTTCTTCTCTTTCTGCTAACATATTTTCCTTTTTTCTCCAGTAACTATTGATGAGTCTTGATAAAATAAATAAATTTGAGAACATTATTTTTCTTAACTTTGCAAAAATGGTCTTCAATTTTTAATAATGTTTTATGATGAACTCATTGATCGCGTGAAACTGTAGTGTTTGTCCAACATTTTGTTTCTGTAAAGGACTACGCTCGCGTCCCTTGAGCTCCTTTCCCTATAAGGTCGTTATTAGGATCACTAAATTACTAAGTTAGGACCTACTGGTTAGTCAGGCTCGTGAATCTTTGTTCATTTTCCGGCAGCAGCCCGAGCCGAGGTTTGATCATTCCGGTGGCTTTGCGCCCACTACCTCAGGGCTGAATACCCTCAGCCCTCTCCCCAGAAAGTTCGGTGAAGCTGTCAAAGCCCATAAGGCTAACAGCGTATGTCAATTCGAAAAAAAAGTACTATATTTTCTAATGCCACCTGGTTGTCCCTTAAGTGGAAAATATGTCACCAAATGTCTATAAGTGTGCTACGACAGTTGCACTTGAGAGCCAAACTCTCCACTAGGCATAGCGCGACCACCATCTTGGGTCATATCATTACGTAATATCAGGTAAAATTGTAACTATGGCGCTAAACCGATAAAGTATAAAAAAGAGAGGCTTTTAGGTCTTGTAGACTGCAAATTTTCCCGTCCATGCTGGACGTTTATGGAGGATGTTTATTAGAATTTATCGGCATTAAGCAAATCAAATATATCACGTTTGAATGTAAAAGGGGCAAACAATTGACCCAACATATCGAATAGAAGCGTAAAGGTTAAAACGAAGTCGTTAATTTATTCATTCTCACCAAATCCGTAACCATCCCGCCCCTGTCCAACGAATTGGGCAACTTCATTTAGTTAATTGTGAAACTAATGGCCTATGACAATAGTAATTGTAATTGAAGCTCCATGCGGGCTTTGAGAAAAAAAAAGTTGTTTAATTTTTTACCATCCCACGAGGCTACAGAATATCGTTTGGGAGGCGGATTTAATCTTACGGCAATAACTTAAGTAGTTCTAATTGTTTGTTAATGGATGTTTTAATAGTTGCATGGCGGCAAAGTTACTGCACTTTATCTAATGGTGAGCGGGCTACATTCCGAGAGATCAACAGCTGTTGTAATAATTTACTTTTTTATAAGGGATACATAAAGTGAAGCGATGATAGCTCAGTGGTTGTGTGCAGGAACGCCGCCTGATGGAAGGTGAATTCGAATCCAACCACCTTTAATGAGCTTGAGTTTTCGGTGCAGGAAAACATCGAGAGGATACCATAGCATGGTGGCTTTTTCTGGCGCTCACCTTCAAGTTGAAATTCTGCCGCCAAATACCAATAGGCGTGCTCCTGCAGTTGCACTTGAGAACCAGTCCCACCAAAATAAAGGCTGGCAACGTACCTGCGATTCCCCTGACGTTGTGGGCGGCGGTGATCACTTACTATCAAGTGACATCCAAACTCATTTTGTGTAAACGTTGTAAAAAGAATATACATGTTAAATTTCAAGTCATTTGGTCTAGTATATTACACATGTATGGTATAGCTATATAAGGCAGCTGAATCAGTACAGCCGAAGCTACTGAATTTAGTACCACGAAATTTGACCGGGTCTCCTTTCTAGGACGTAGACACTTCCTGAGAAACTATATATGAAATGAAATCCCTAAGAATTAGTTGTGACAAGGCAATAGACAATAGTACCCTTGCGCCTGCTGCATCGGGGCCGGATGCCCCAAAAAGTTCGGTGAAGCTTTCAAAGCCCTTACTAAGCGGATGTCAAGTCCAAAAGACTATTGTATGGGAGACGGAAAAATAACTTCACCTATCGATTGGATATTTATTAACAGAACTTAAACTTTAAGAAATGTAAATTTAAGCATTTATCAAATTTCACCTTCTAAGCGTGTAAAATAAACAATAAAAATGTGGATATTTGATTTTTATTAATTAAAAATATGACTACCGGAAACGATAAAACATAGTATGGCAGATCAGCCAGTCAATGATATTTATGCAAAGATTTATCGGAAGCGGTGACTTCAAATAAATTCGCTTAACCATCAACCGACTCCTCGCAATCGATCATCGTTGTCATTCGAATATAACAAGGAGCGATCAATCATTCAATTGTCGTACATTCTCGGAAACATCGATAATTCTATCGATAAAAAATAACTGCGAAACGACAGCGACATTAATTGAGCGGTCATTATTGTGTAACGATAACCCTCTGGGGGTGAATATAATGCAATGAACCGTTTATAAGCGTGACAGATTCGATAATATCTTCTTTTTATGGCATAAGCGGCAAATGAGCAAACGTGTCACTTGATAGTAAGTGATCACTGCCTCCCATGGACACCCCCAACTCCAGAGGAAGCGCAGATGCGCTGCCTGTCTTTATAGGAGGAACTGGCTCTCAAGTGCAACTGCTAGAACACACCTATTGGTGTTTGGCGGCAGATTTTCAACTTGAGGGTGGTAGCTACCACAAAAAGCCCTATCAGCATGCAATACATCTTTATCGCCGTATGGCTTAGTGACAGTAATATGCCTGATGGTGACCACAATATTATCTGAAAACAATAACCACCATCGAATTTTTTTATTGAATAAAGCAATAACAATGTTAAGTTTTACAACAAACTCCTAAAGCACATGGTCGATTTGCCTGGTTGTATTTTCAAGTACCGTGTCAAGCACCTTTTGATGTCGAAAGGCTGTTACAGTGTGAATTAACAACTAGACGATGATAATATCTGCTTATAATTGTTGTAAAAGTATTATTTAAATAAATATATTTTTTTATAGGAAATGGGGCAAACGAGATGGCGTGTCTCCTGATAATAAGTGGTCACCGCCGTCCATAGACACCCACAATACGAGAGGAATCGCAGGTGCGTTGCCGGCCTTTATAGGAAAGATTATATATATTATAGTTAAGCCTTAGCGTTATGGTTATATTCTCACCTGATCTTAAGTGACGATACGGCCCAAGTTGGTAGATACGCTAAATCTGTAGAGGAACTGGCTCTCAAGTGCAACTGCCGGAACACACCTATTGGTATTTGGCGGCAGATTTTCAAAGTGACGGTGGTAGCTAGCCAAACGGGCGTGAGAAAAAGCGCTACCACCATGCGACTTGCTACTATAAAACACTTCAGGATTACATTAGTCACTAAAACTTGTCACTTAAATTCCTGCATAAATTTTAAAACCTGTAAGTCCTCCAACAATAGACGGCATCAAACCCCTTCGCTTTTATTAATGTCAAAGAAAATTTTATTAATTTAAAACGAATTAAACTATCTTGAATCCCAGATCTTCTCTTGATGAACTGTATACCTGTGTTCTCTTATGTACTCCTGATAGAGTGTCTGTACAATTTCATCAAAATCGATACAAGTAAGCGAGACGTGAAAGCATAACAAATTCATATCATCGTGCATCGAAAATATTTGTTATCTTTAGTAAATCTATTTCTCCAGTGCACGAATTTCGAATTATAGTGTTTGTAATAGTGAATCAGTGTAGAGACACAATAAACGACGGAGCCAATATCTTTTGATCACGGGCTGCAACGTGCTCCTATATATTATAAATCGAACAAAAACAAATCATTGCACGACAGATACGAGATAAGCGATTCCGAATGCATCGTAAATTTATACGTGTTACAATTAAACGAATGTCGCTTTAAGGACTATACACATATTCAAATCAGTTTTTTAATGGTATTGAGAGAAAGAGAAACAAAGAGTTTTTTATGACCACTATCCCACCTGATATTATGTGACGTTGTGGCCCAAAATGGTGCATATACTAAACCTAGTAGAAGGACTGGCTCTCAAGTGTAACTTCCGGAAGATACCTATAGGTAATTGGTGCAGATTTTCGTCTTGAGGGTCGTAGCTAGCCAAGAGGGCGTTACAAAAAGCTCTACCACTACCACCACCACCACTACCACCGAAGCTCAGACTCAATTCAAAGATTCGAACTCACTACCATTGACCCGGCGTTCGTACACAATACCAACTGAGCCATTACCGCCGCAGCATTTTAATCTGGTCACATATTTAACCAACACTTAATCACAATATATTAATACAACACTAGAGTTACGATTCGAGTCCTGCTTCGTAAAGAATTTTACAGATATACAATAAATTGACATAAAATACACTGCAAATGGAATAATCATTTGTATATGCTACATATGATATTCTAACGTGTCCTACGTGAGATTCGATTCAACAGCACTCAGTATAAGCTGCAGTGACGATGTGAGTACCAAGTACCAAACAGGCCAGCTTTACAGAAATAGGTAAAGTGTTTATCAGTTAAAAATATTAAAATCGTATGAACATAACTATCCATAAAAGAAATAATCTTTGGCTATGACTATCTATCTATACTAAGATTATAAACGTGAAAGTTTATGTCTTTGAATGTTCAATAACAAAGCTGTGAATCACACAAAAACGGAATAATGAATTTGAATCAACTTTGACAAACAAATGATTCATAAGCTGGAGTAATACATAGAATATGTTAGATTCCACAAATATTTTTCATTCTTTATTTAAACCTAAACGTGGATGAACTTCCGGATATATTGTGTATAATATTATATATGTATAACAAGTGTGAATACTGAAATGATATCCGATAGAGCAGAGTGGAAGAGGAAAAACGTGTTTTAACGGCGATACTTTAGATAAGATTGATAGGGGATGACTGGAAAAAATACGTAATTTTTTTCTAGTTCCTAGCAAGTAAAACTAGGGTCAGTGTAGGGAGTATAGTTACTATCACTAACCTGTTCACGTAAATAAAAAATAAATATGAAATAAATGCGTGAGTGTCGTGGAAAATTCGGTTGGAACGAATTTCCTTACGTAGTATATAATTATTAATAAACGTATTATATTATTGATTCATATTTACAAATAAATGAATTATTAGCGTCTGAGAACAATTAAGTGAAACGCAGAAATAACTAATGAATGGATGAATGAATGAATGAATTAAAAGTTCATATTTTTTTTTTGTTGTGAAACTAAGCATTTTATTTTACACATAATTCATCTATTATAATTCAATATACTTAATTACAAACTATATGTGTGCAGCCGTTGAGAACTTACTTGTTGAGTTTAACCAATAAGCGTGCACCGTTGACTGGTCACAGCCAATAGCATACGCGCTATGAATAATCGTCTCCACGACAGAAATAAACTGCAATATAGAAAAGACTAAAGAAAGGATCAAGACGGAAAAATCTTACCTTTTGATCGGTCTAGCTTCCATTCGTACCATACTTCGTTCCAAATCTTCTAAACGGATAAAAAAGCAAGAAGACTAAGAAGTTAAAACTGTATAATCTTTTTAAATATATATGTGGTCAGTCTATAAGAGTGAGCTTTGAATTTTACGAGTTGCTAGCGCACTGTAATTGGACCGTCAATGCGTATTGGAAGAGATTTATCTCGGCAGCGCCTTTCTATCAATATCATCGTAACAGCTTACACCTTGTCCCAATATAATAATACATGACGCTATAGAATTATATTATTATTATTCCGATTGGAATTCTCTTTTATAAATCATTCCTATCAATAGTGAAGATTCTACTTGATAATTTCTAAAATGCTTTCTATATACACATTTCGATTGTCATGATTTATTCTCATAAATAAAGCCACGTAATAATATTTCACTTTTAGTTTCTATTTGATGGAATTAGTTATTTAAGGAGATTATTATGTGTTATCTCTAACTAGTAATAAATTTAAAATCAACGCAATATTATTATAGATTGCATTATTCGAGATAATTATTTGTGTGCTTCGCTAATAATTGTTTTAAGCCTGGTTGTTATTTGTGTCCGTTACCTGTATAATTTTACACTTTACATTGTCAAGATACTTAATTAAACTGATGTAATGAAAGCAAAACATATTACTTATTTATTTTTCAATCTACCAATTCCAATATATATTATGTATTTCATATATAGAGTTGGTTCCATTACATTTTTATTTTATATGAGCGATGATAGCTCAGTGGTAATGTGTACGACTTTGTGCTAAGGGACGTGAGTTCGAATCGACCTAGAATGAGTTTGAGCTTTCGGTGAAGGAAACATCGTGAGTTTACCATAGCATGTTGGTAGGGCTTTTTCTAATGCCCGCCTGCAACCACCCTCAAGTTTGAAATCTGACGCCAAAAATAGGTGTATTCCAGCAACGTCACTTCAGAGCCACTTCTTATACGGCGAAAGACTGCGAGCACAAATGTTTTTTTAATAGTCTCCTTGGATATATTTCACGTAAAACACCGAGTACCGGAATTATAATTGATTGAAAAAATTAATATTAACGCGAGAAAAGCTGCGGGAAAAGCTGATAATACATAAAAATCCCGTGTCGTGATATTCATGCATGCTAATTCAGGACAAGGCCTTACCGATTTCAATTACATTTTGAAAATTGTATTGCTTGGCCTAACTTCATAGATTGGACAGTTTTATCCTGAAAAATAAGGAAGTAGGTGGCGCTTTAGTTTAGTTATTAATTACTAGAAAGTCCGGAACAACGTTTAACGTGCCAGGAAATTGATTTCATATTTTATATTATTACATCATTAGAGAATATTTTCTGCTGGTTTATTTTCCCAGATTGAAATTCGATCATCCTCACGCGCCTATTGATACCTTCGGTGAGTCAACAAAAAACTTAATCAAATTTTTCTTTTATCAATAACATGATTTCTAAACGGGCTACAGCTTTTTACGCGCTGTTACGAAAGATTTTCCCGTTTGCACGGGCATAGTTTAGGTATTACGCAGTGGTATAACGTTATGCAATGAATTGAAAATTTCTAATAATATGACTCTAATGAACGTCCTGTGACAGGAAAATTTCCAAATATATTTTATTTAATGAACCTTATTAAATATTTTTAAGAATCACAAACGGAATATTCTATATTTATGCGGGGTAAAATTAAATTGATACAAACTTCTATCTACCTTCTTCTACGGTGACTATTCTGAAACAGTTGGACAGACAGAAATCAACTTTGACATGGTAATAGTCAGCTAATATTATGTTTAAATTTTCGATAAAGGAAAACATCGTAATGAAACCACAGCACGGTACTGGAGTTTTTTCTAATCCCTACCTAGCTAGCTACCACCCTAATGTTAAATATCTGCCACCAAACGTTTATTTTTTTTAAAACAACGTTATGCTTAAAATTCCAGTTTTTACGGACTTCGTCAACGCTATGCGCAAATCTATTACCCGGGCTCAGGTCGAAGGCGTAAGGGGCGTTTGGTGACTCATTAGGTGCTAATGACTCAACACTACCCACTAAAACGCATCACGGCGACACTTCAGACTTCCGTGCTGCTAGAAGCCAGGGACAGATACCTAAAGGTGTGTACAGGCAGTTGCACTTGAATGCCAGTCCCTCCACTAGGGTTAGCGTGTTCATCATATAGGGTAACATTGTTATTCCATATCAAGTGAGAATGTAGCCATAAAGCTAAATTTACAAAAATATAAAAAAAAAACCTAAGGAATTATTGTCATTTTAGTCTGTGTTCGCAGCAAACGATATTGCGTATGAGTGAAGTCCTATGATTAGTATAATCTGCGAAAGTAAAAGTTACACTTGGTATATTAGTTCGTATATGACCGCAAAGTTAAGTTAGTTTAAATTATACGAAATTTAATTTATGTCCAGGTGAAAGGAAATGTAGGCAAATCTGGCTTAACGATAAATCATAGGTGTTTGTTCCTTATCACTAAACTCCCCCTGATACAGCATTTGTAAACAATCGTTTTTATTATAAATTATTTTTTTAATGTTTCACCTTCACAGGCTTGGGAAAATGGATTAATTGCGTGCCATAAAATACAGCCCTTATCAAAAACTAAATGTGTCCGCTAATTTGGTCGCGTGTACTTGTATTATTCTACCTATAAATTTTGAACCTATTTTAGTATATAAATAATACTTCAGTTACACCGACATTATGTACAAAGAACATGCAAATATTATCAATAAACATCACAGCGTGAAATCGAACTATGTAATTGCTAACACTAAAGAGACATATGTCAAAAATACACGTCAAAATTTCAATTATCGATAATGTTTACAAAGATAGCGTAAACTGACATAATATTTTTTTTTTATTTTTTTTTAATTTCCTTAATCCTCTTATTTGGTTGCCATCTTTTTTTATAGTTAAGGTTTAGCGATATGTCCATAACCTCACCTGATCTCAAATGACGACACGGCCCAAGTTGCTGGACACGCAAAGCCTGTGGATGGACTGGCTCTAAAGTGCAACTGCCGGAACACACCTATTAGTATTTGGCGATTGGTTATACACAATTATGCGGATGAGCTTCACAATGGTAGAGTGTTTTATAAATCTTTAAGAATCATATTATACTGTAATAAGTTTGTGACTCTTGTTAAAAGTGCTCAGAGAGTTTTTGTACCAGTATACAAAATCGTCCTCGAGTTATCTATATTAAAATTATAAAGCTAAAAAGGTCATACGACCGCCAATAGAAGCAAAGCTTTATTAAAAAAGTTACCAAAAATTAGTTTTATTTTAATTTTTGTATACACAATCTGCGAACTCTAGGTAGGTGATTTGGTTGGCATCAAGAAATTGCTTTATAATTGTAGCTATTCATTACAACAACTAAAATTTGAGTAAGTTTTTTTTTTATTGTAAAAAACACTATATAGTTTTTAGTTACACGCGAACAAAGTCGCGGGCACAACTAGATATCTATAATCCAATTCACTTATGTCTAATAACTTAACCATATCATGGGAAAAGCCATCAACTTTACCTAAAACAGGGCCAGATAATGTTAATAAACCAATCAAATGAAAGTTACAACAGGTCAAATCAAAATTTAATCAAAACTCATTTTTTTTTATAAAGTAGCTTAACAAAGTGATGGTATTGTATCAGATATTAAGCACAGTACTATCCAATACAGTGGCGTCCATCTTGTAAACGACAGACCATCAAAAGCTTTTGTCTTGTATCACTATTTCCATTTCAAATACACTACGGTAAGGGCCGACTACTCTGTTTATAGATAGTTGCGCAAGCGCACGTACCAAAAATGATTTGGAATGTGAAAATACGTTTTCGAGTTAACAAACTAGGTGCCTCGATACTGTTATAGGCAGTTTTTGCTGTTGGTTTCTAGATGAAAGAAGCAAGAACGAGAGGAAACGTTTTTTCACACACTCACGACCGCGACTTTTGAACTCAATCGATGAGTTGTAACGAAAACCGCAGAACACTTTCGAAATAATCGCTCAAGACGTATCACCATCGAGAGAGAGGTTTAAAGTTTCTTTCGAAAGAGTTGGGTAAGAAGACACAACACATTTCTTTTTTGGTTCATAAGCCAGAATACTTAATTTTTTTTTTATACTTTAGGTTTAGCGTTATGGCCATAATCTCACCTGATCTTAAGTGACGATACGGCCCAAGTTGGTAGACACGCTAAACCTATGGAGGAACTGGCTCTCAAGTGCTGCTGCCGGAACACACCTATTGGTATTTGGCGGCAGGTTCACAACTAGAGGGTGGTAGCTACCCAGGCGGGCATCAGAAAAAGCCCTACCACCATGCTATGGTTTCCTCACGATGTTTTCCTTCACCGAAAGCTCAAGCTCATTGTAGGTGCTTGGGTTCGAACCCACGTCCCTTGACGCGAAGTCGTGCACACTGCCACTGAGCTATCATCGCTTTAAAAATGTGAGCCAAAATACTTTTGGCCAGCATATCAGCGGTGACTGATTGTGTATTTTGGATCATTGTCAATCACCGCTGTTCTGGATTGTACTGTACTTAACACCAGGTACAATACAGTCACTTTGCTGCGCAACATAAAAAAAAAGTGAACACAACTTACACGAGAGTGAAGATAACTTACAAATATCAATACTTAATTACAATAACTTAAATAACAAAAAACGATTTCAACTTCCGCTTTATGGAAACTAACTTATGTAACTAATGTAGCTAATACACAATACATGCGTGCTTATCCAAGTCTCAGTACACATAGTGATAAACCCAGAATAGTGGCTTACTGTTTAGTGAGGGATCAGCCAGTCTACACAGAGTTTCTAAAAGCTTGCTTATCGAATTGACAGTGATGATGACAGATGAGTTCCTTACCTTTCACTGGTCTTCATTGCTATGATAGCTCAGTGGTAGTGTGAACGACTTCGCGTCAAGGGATTTGAGTTCGAAACCACCCACAACGAGCTTGATCTTTCTATGAAAGAAAACATCGTAAGGAAACCATAGCATGGTGGTAAGGCTTTTCAAATGATCGCCTGGCTTGCTTCCAGCCTCAAGTTAAAAATCTGCCGGCAAATAACAATAGCTATGTTCCGGCAGTTGCACTTGAGAGCCAATTCCTCCACTGGTTTTAGCGTGTCTACCAACTTGGGCCGTATCGTTACTTAAGTTTATGTGAGATTATGGCCATAAAGTATATATAAAAATAATTAATAGACGGCTTTGGAATTTAAAAATATGACATTTGTATAATACTTACGATGCGCCTCGGTTTTGCACGGGAAGCACTATTTAGCAATAGCCAGATGCCTAAAAACTAAAAGCCTTTGTTCATCCGACCTCTACCAAATTACACGACATCACCAGTTCGACTAATTGGTAGATAAGAATTTAGAATTTTACAGCAAACAAACATACACACGTCGATATTTGTTTATAACAGATAGCTGTGCCTGCGACTTCTTTCGTGTAAAATTAAAATTATTTGATCTCACGCCATTACTGAAATCACAATAACTTTTGACAGAGTTAATTGATTTTAATGAAATATAGACTAAATGTTACACGAGTATACGCTCTATGAGCTCCACGGTGATCAGACAAACAAACAGACAGACATTTCTAAAAATTATGTAAATTTATTTTAATACTTATTCTTAGTCACTTGCACTACATTATTTCACACAAATCTAAAATGTACAGCCACGTTAAATTTACATTATTATTATATGTTATACAGACATATATTATTAATATTAGCATAGAAAAAACATTACTAGATAACTATTCATTCAACCACAAGGTAAGTACAGTAAAAAAACGAAATCTTTAGAAAACCTGTCTGCGAAAACGGGCCAAAAATCTTACACGGTGATTCTTAATGCAAGCTTGTAACATGTTAACGCGCTATTAATCGTGACCAGTAATTTGTAGGTAATACCCATAATTAATCTCTGTAACCGACATGACGTCGCGTTAGAAGATTTCTTTTGAATCCACCATCAGATAATACGTCGAGAACAATGGCTTCGTATGACTTGCGAATCGCCAGTGGAGATATCGCAAGATGTAATTAACGATTGTGTTATTTTTTGCGTCATACCAGATATTTAAATATGTATAGGCGTAAAATATTAATTCGTCATATCTGTTTGTCACAGGGAAACGATAGAAATGGAGATTTGATAGATAATAGCTAGGAAGCTAGGAATAGGAGATGATCAAATGACAGTGAAAACATTGGAGGAAGTTTACTTCTTGAGGGATTTTGGTGAACTTTCTCCCTTCGCTAGATTCGATTGATAATAAAAGGTATAAAAGGAAGAAGTGAGTTTTAATCAATGCATGTAAAAATTAATGTTTGTATACATGAGCTTAATCGTAAAAATCAACTATTATTCTTAACTATGTTTTGAACAAAACGTTGTAAAGTTTTGGGCGATCGATGTGTGAGCGAGAGGTGAACCAGCAAAATCTCTTTATTATTGTCCACTAAGAGATCTTGTCCTGTCTGGGACTGCAGTAAGTTCTGTACTAGAACGTGCCTATGAAGCTGCGCTACCAGGCTTTTAGCAAATTTATCTAGGCAGGCAGAGAACGACGTCTAGAAATATTGAGAAAGCTGGCTCTGGTCTTTGCCAACACGGGAGTTTGAAGCGTCACAGTGATACATTTTTAGTGGGTAGTCTTAAAAGACTAGCGCCTGATAAGCCGTAAAAACCTTCCTTCATGTCCGTTGCGATGAGGAAGGCCATAAAAACTGAGATTATAAACACCACGTTTATAAAAAAGGCAGAGAACCACGAGTGTAAAAGGTGAGTGTTGACGCACGTCGGCAGGGGCCTCTTAAACCAACATTCATATCACAAATCTCAGCTACGGTTCAAAGTTTCCATTTCTGCCATAAGAACGACCCCGCTTCCCCACGATGCATCCATGGATAGGTAAGAAGTGCGTCTACCCATCTCACTCTCTAACTTATTTAAGGATTGTATGAGCCTTGCAGGTTTGTCAAATATTTTACAAATACACGTGACATTGGCCAATCATAAAACGGGTTACCAGTAAATAAGAGTAAACAATAAAAAAAAACCTTGACCTGTCATATTGTGAATTTTATTTGTATTCATACACTTAATTATTTGACCTTAAGTTATGTAATTTTATAACGTTTTGCGTTATTTACTTTACTCGACGCGCATAAGTCATATGAATAATTTGGGACATAATATTGTCGTGGCCACCAAAACTTCGTGAACCGTTTTAATCAACAAATCACCGTCTTATCGCAGCGCTAATCTATTAATTACGGAATACAGTCTGAGTAATCTACACGACATTGGTATAATCTATATACCTATATACATATAAATAAAATTAGAGTGTCTGTAATATTGAAATAACCGTTTTTTACTACATGTATATGAATATATACGGTACATAATTTAAAATAACATTTTTTTACAATTGTTGTCTGTCTGCCTGTCTGTCGGCTTGTTCCGGCTAATCTCTGTAATGGCTGGACCAATTTTCACGGGACTTTTATTGGCAGGTAGCTGATGTAATAAGGAGTAATTTAGGCTACGTTTATTTTAGAAAAAAATATTTTATTTTAGAAAAATAAAGTAATGTTGCAATGCCCGAGTACTGTCCAGTACCGCGCGCAGCTCACGCGCATGTCACTGGGCCGTCACGTCGGGCGCCGCCCGTCAACGAATTGATATTAGTTTAATATATTCATAGTTAAGACAGGACAAAGTCCGTCGGGTATATATATATATATATATAAAGTCAATGTTTACTGACTCACCAACCCCCGGCCGAAGTTACAGCAGCTGGAAGTATTAGGTTTAGACTATAGTTTTCTTTCGTAACATATATGCTCAGTAGAAAGCGATTCTTCGAAATGTAGCCCCTCAGGAGATAAACAGAGCTGGCAAAATTTGTATAGAGTAGAAAAAGCTTTACTAAGATGATTAACTTATTTATACTAACTTAACTTAAGATTTAGCATAGAGACTCTAATAAAAATAAATAAACACGGATTTTATTGGTTTCTAAATTCCTTTTTTTTTCGATCTGACATACGGTGGTAGCCTTAAGGGCTTTGACAGCTTAATCGAACTTTTTGGGGCGAGTGCTGAGGGCACTCAGCTTCGAGGCAGTGGGCATCGGCTTCAGATTGGGCTCTGCCGCTGGAAAATGAACAAAGATAAATTCCAACCCTTACGTGTGTAAAATATGGGATACAAAGTTTCATTGTACATATACTTAGATATCTCTGAAACTATGATACTTAGTGACTTGGAACATGGACTGGGTATTTTCTTTCATGACCTTTCACGACATAAACACGCATTGAGAAGGGATGAGATGATCAAGCGTGATTGAAGGAAATAACGCCAAGGAAGTCGCAGGGCAGGAGTTAGTTTTTTTTATAGTTAAGATTTCGCATTGTGTCCATAATCTCACCTGATCTTAATTGTCGATACAGCCCAAGTTGGTAGACACGCTAAACCTGTGAAAGAATTGGCTCTCAAGTGCAACTGCCGGAACACACCTATCAGTATTTGGCGGCAAATTTTTAACCTGAGGGTCGTAGCTAGCCAGTCGAGCATTAGAAAATGCCCTACCAATGTCCAAAACGAAGATGAAGGAGAAAAAGTTATGAATCAAAGTGTCGATAGAAAGTTACAAGAAGAATTAAAAAAAAAGACAAACTATTTCGAATCTGTGGCACTTATTTGAAATTCGAAACCGGTCGCGTTCACCGGCAATTCGAAATTAATTATGAACGCGTTCATTAGAAGGGAAGTTTTGTATTCTGATAATTATTACTCGACGCTCGACCATATCTCCTAATGAACGGGCTCTAATAAAAACTTCCTGATTTAAATGAATGATTGATTTAAATGAATGGTCGATTCTTTTTAAATTTAAGAAACAAAAGACAAGTTTTGGCATATTTGTTTTTTTTATAGTTAAGGCTTAGCGTAATGGCCATAATTTCACCTGATCTTAAGTGATGATACGGCCCAAGTTGGTAGACACGCTAAACCTGTGGAGGAATTGGCTCTCAAGTGCACCTGCCACAACACACCTATTGGTATTTGGCGGCAGATTTTCAACTCTAGAGTGGTAGCTAGCCAGGCGGGCATCAGAAAAGCACTACCACCATGCTATGGTTTCTTCACGATGTTTTCCTTCACCGAAAGCTCAAGCTCATGGTAGGTGGTTGGATTCGAACTCACGTCCCTTGACGCGAAGTCGTACACACTACCACTGCGCTAAAATTTAAACTGTTATTTTATTTTATGTCTTAGATCCCAACCGACGTTAGTTATCGTTTTCTTCATCAAATTGTAAAAGTAAAAAGCATTTTAAACATTTGAAATCACTATTAAACAGTTTCATGTACAGCCTACAGCACCGATAAGAACTAGAAACAGCTTGAAATTAAGGATTAACGTTATGACCACGATATCATCTGATGTTAACTCACGATGTGGCCCGAGATGGAGGTAGTAGAGAGGTTGGCTCTAAAGTGCAACTGCCGGAACACACCTATAGCTACTTGAAGGCAGATTTTTAACTCGAGGACGCTAACTAGCCAGGCGAGCATTATAAAGCCCTACCACTATGCTAAGGTTTCGTTACGATGTTTTTCCCTTCACCGAAAGTGCGATCTGACAGGGAGTCCGTACACACTGATAAATAATTTATCGTCGCTTCAAAGTTCAGTTCCTGATCTCTGGCAACACGGAGGGTTGACTCTCGTCATGGAGTCATAGGTGGTATTGATATTTCTGGTAGCCTACCAAATATTTACCACATGCGCCTCTCGTAGCCCGCTTAATAAATACAGTGAAAGAAAAACCCCGAAAATGTATCGAAATAAAAATAATTTAAACGGATTTTATCGCGGTGCGGTTTCTGCGTAGATCGGAACACTATGGATAACAAAAATTAAATTGAAAGTAGACACAGTAACATGAACTTTCCTGGACAACCTACACCTCAGTCCGCTCCGTGACCGCGAAGGCTGAAAAGGTTTCGAAAAGTAAAAAAAACCGCGATAAAATCCGTTTAAATTAGTTTTATTTCGATGAACAATATTCGCGTCAACACACGAAATTATTACCCGAAAATTTATTTATACCTACGATAAAATGAAATTTCTGTAATACTGATTTTAATATAAATCAATACACCTCGACGGCCCCTTTCTGCTTATAAATAGGGATCAAATACCGATAACATAGGAGTTTTTAAACTGGGTATATTTTGATTCAAGTATAATAAATAGATCAAGGATTGGAAATTAGGTCACTTCCGCTGTGACTACGACATTCACGATACGATTATAACCTCCATATATTTGTTTACATATTTTTACACAAATATGATTTTCCATACACAATCACCTACATAATTTGATATTAACCTCACGAAAAAGAATTAGAGCTAATAGTGAGTATTACACTCACACCATCCCTTTCAACATAGATTTTAACGATAACATGTATGTTCTGCATTCTACAAGCAATGTATTTATCTTAATCACTTTTATTTCCTTTTAGGAGGTTTTGTGTCTCTTAAAAATAAATTATTATTCACACGACTACACTGAGACTAAAGACAGGTTTAAAAGAATTTATTTTTATTTTGTATATATTTTAGTAATAATTTTTATTTCAAAACCACGCTAGCTGGTTGTAATGTTTGCGGTGAAAGATGAAGTATTTATTTTGCAAGTACATACACTCTACTTATATAAAATTTATATGTATAATATGCTCACCAATGCATTATAATTGATACCTATTTTTTTATAGTTAAGGCTTAGCGTTAAGGCCATTATCTAATCTGATCTTAAGTGACGATACGGCCCAAGTTTGTAGAGACGCTAAACCTTTGGAGCACCTGGCTCTCAACTGCAACTAGCGGAACAGAACTTCGCGGCAGATTTTCAACTTGAGGGCGGTAGCTAGCCAGACGGGCATCAGAAAAAGGCCTAGCAACAAGCTAGGATTTCTTACGATGTTGTCCTTCACAGATAGCTCAAGCTCATTGTATAATATAATATAACAGTGTATTAATTACAGAAAAAAAAAATACTTTTGAAAATAACGCCATACGGCCGTTGTTTTTTTTTTAATAATATTACTAATCTCATTTAGAACAGTACAATAATGTTAAAAATATGCAATTAACTCCGTTCAGGCTTGTAGAAGTTAATTAAAACTATGATTTTGACAACCCAAATAACCTATGTTTATATCACAATGATTAAACATTAACAATATGGAGTCTTAAAATAAATAAATAATAAAAAAAAACAAGAAATTACTTTTCGTATATCGTACGAACTTACTATAGATATCAGTTAGATTATAAATTATCCGCCCGCTGTGGCGCCGCATGGCGTGCGTTTAATTTACCCGTGCCCTTATCTCTCCATCCGGTACGCATATGGGTCAGTTTACATACATTAGCACGCATCACGGCTCCACCGCGCACCGGTGCCGCGGCTCACAATGGTATATTGTTCTAACTATACGGATTTACACCGCGTTTGTGTCGAAAGAATGGTGTTACGGTCATCACGATTGCGATCAATGCCGTGGCCCACTATCTATGGTGGGAACGGATTGGATACTTGTATTCCTTTAATACCTAATAGGTTTAGCGATATCGCTACAATCTTACCTAATGTTACATTACGATGCGGATGAAGATAGTGGAGATGCTAAACCAGTGGAGAGACTGGCTTTTAGGTAATAGCGTCAGGTTTTATAATAAAGTCCCGAAGCACGTTACTGAATTGCCGGACAGTAGGTTCAAGAACCATGTCAAACGGGTTTTGATGTCAAATGGTATTATAGGGTGGATCAGTATGTGAGCGATCGTGATGTCTGGAATTGACGCCCCTCTCTGTACATCCGCTAATAACTACTTTAACATATTAAATTATTGTTTATATGCATAAGAATAAGACTTAAAAAAAAGATGCAAATCGAGTTTCTTGCTAGTTCTTCTCGATGACTGCGTTACTTTCCGAACCGGTAGTAATTCTTGACGTTCATAAGCGCCTTCTTAGGGCCTAAATTGAATAAAGATTTTTCGATTTGATTTGATTTGATTATATTCACTGTATAGGTATTTGGCGGCACATTTTTAGATTGAGAGTGGTAGCTAGCAAGGCGGGCATTAGAAAAAGCTATACATTTATACCTACAGATATTTAATTTTACTTTACATCTACGCCAATGATTGTAGTAAAGAATCAAGTTGGCTAGGGTTGTCTATAAAATTACTTACCTTTTAAGTATTCTGACGTTTATCCTTACTAATATTATAAAAGTGAAAGTTTGTATCTATGGATGTTTGTTACTATTTCACGCAAAAACTACTGAACGGATTTTAATATAACTTTACAATAATGTAGATTATACATCAGAATAATATATAGACTAATAATTTATACAATTATTATGCGAATTGTCCAAAATATAACGAAAAGTGTCAAATTAATATGTAAAAATTCTGTCATCTGCGAGTTATTCTGGCGTACGCCACAAAAACCGTTAGAGTCACACGTATATAATGTATAATGGAAATGTTTATCTTAAATAGTTCTATAATAAAACCTGCGCCAGCATATATCTATATTTTATGTGTATGCCATTATCGTCAAAATAGTGAACCATCAATACAATAAACATTGATATTTTATTGTTTAGGTCCACGTGAACGAACTCGCGGGCATAGCAATTAATTTATACACTCTCTGGCCAATATTTAGTACAAGTTTTGTTACATTACTATAATAATATCTATATATATAGATATATAGATATATAGATATATATATATATATATGTTATATGTTATTTTATAATATAATATTGATATTGTCAAACAAATAGAATGACGTAATATAAAGCTTCATACATAGTTTATCCCTCTCTTTACCCCCGTTCCGATAAGGTTTTATCGAGAAAAAGTAGTCTAACACCGTCTCCAGGGTCACTTCTATCACTGTACCAAAATTCATCATCATTGATTCAGCGGTTTACACGTGAAAGCGTAACAAACATACAAATCCAATTTTCACATTTATAATATTACTGTGTTGTGTGAACGGAATTGCTTGTATCTCAAGTTGATGTATAAAATATATATATATCTCATTCGCATATTATTCATAGACAAGAAGAAACAATGAATAATTTTCACCAATTTTAAGCATTTTTCCTTGTATTGAAGCGCAATTTTCCATGGTACCAACTAGCAAAAGAATTTTTCTACGATCACTTACATTTTTGTATTGTAACAAACATGTCAGTAAGTTATTCACGTTTCGGTGTCGTAAAAAATGTTACCAACCGCACGCAGGTGTGCACAATGTAAATCAATAGATCTAAGCGAAAAAACGTATGTGAATATGACCATGAAAATATCAACAAAGAACACGGTTCAGTATATAATTTAAATTATTTAACTTTATATAAAAATAATTAAAAATATGTTAATAAACAACCGAAGTAATAAGTACAAGATAATATTTAAATACCTAAGAATAAGAATTAGATTATATTAACCAAACAAGCAATTTTATAGTAAATCACTACCTTTTTATCATAAACAGATATTTTTTTATAGTAACGATTTTAGCGTTATATCCATAGTCTCCCCTGATCTGGAGTGACGATACGGCCCATTTTGATAGAAACGCTTAACCTGTGGAGAAACTGGTTCACAAGTGCAACTGCCGGAACACCTCTATTGGTGTTTGGCGGTTGATTTTCAGCTTGAAGTTAATAGATAGCCAGGCGGGCACTAGAAAAAGCCCTACCATTATGCTATGGTTTTACTCACGATGTTTTTCTTCACCGAAATCTCTAGCTCAATGTAGACGGATTTGAACTTATGTCCCTTGATGCGAAGTCGTACAGACGACCACTGAACTATCATCGCTTCTAACAGCTAATCATTTATCACATTTATTCAAAACATACTAACATACTTCCACTCGGACCTTCTTCTATCTAGCCCTTCTCCAGCCTAATTTCAGGACACTCTTCCCTAAATGAACCCTGTTTTTTTTTATTCCAATGACTATGGTCAGGATATTAAAACAACCCGACATTATCATCGTATTGACGTTGACATGCACGGAATTGTTGTAGCCAATAAGATAATTCCTAATTGTTAAAAAAAAAAAACACAATAATAATATTATAAGCATAATTAAAGCTAAGAAAGGCGTGTGAACATTCATGATAGCTTACCTTACTTGTTAAGTGACACGAAGAAAATATATTGAAACCTTTCCTCTCGTAATTTTCTGAGCATGCCAAGACAGGTGTGCCTGGTAATCTTATATAGTGCGAATTATCAGTAATAACCAGTAACAGGATACCGGGGCGACCACGCATCCCCCCCATTTTGCTGGGTACCAGGAACTGCTGTCGCAGAGCATTTAGTGCCTAAATCCTTCGTACAACATTACCTTTGGAAATACAACGTGAAGATATTTTTGATTAGATCATCAAGACGGCAGAAATACTGGATTGTCTCGATGATCAACTTCTGGATTATGTACACGGCGTCATAGGACGTGAGTTCGAATCTGAACATCGAGCTTAAGCTTTCGGTGAAGGAAAACAGCGTGAGGAAACCATAGCATGGTAGTAGGGCTTTTTCTAATGCCCACCCTACAAAGTTACCAAGCTACCACCCTTATGTCAAAAATCTACCACCAATTACCAATTGGTCTGTTTAGATCCAGTCAAGCCAGTCCCCCCTTCTGATAAACGCAAGCTCGTTTTCCCTAAAAAGAAAAAAAAGCAAGACGAAACCAATCCTCGGTCTCTGGTAATAAAGGGGAAAATGCGGGCTGGCCTGGTTTCTTGGGAATTGTTCACCTGATTATTCTCAGACAACCCTCTCGTACCCACCGGCATTTTACGTGACGTAATTTTATCTTACTGCAATTATAAAAATTGTCAAAAGAAACAAACGAAAAGAAATCTTAAAGACGCAAATAAATTCGGTAACAGTATGAAACTAATTTAAAAAGTTCAATTGACTATTAGAAATAATTGTGTAGAGTTCGCGGGACCCTAACGCCAGGAAATCAACATGCATATCACGGAACTCGGCCCGCCGCCATCGAACCCTAATCAATAGACCGTGTTCTAAGTATTTCTCACATAAGGTTACCTTCCCACACTGTTAATTTGTGTTAACATTACTAATTGTTAAAACTCGTCTATGGTTTTGTGGGGCAAGGTATATATATATTTTTTTTATTATTCTGAAAAAAGTCAACTAGTGAACCCTGGCTTCAATTAACATTAATTAGTTAGTAAAGAAAAACGATGTTGGAATATTTATATGGGCGTTCTATTAATAATACACATGCTGGTTCGACGGACATTGCTCTGCCCTGTCTTATAGTACTGAAAGAAACAAGAAAGAAAATAAGTTTATTTACAAGGCACAAGGCTACATGGATAAAGTAAAAAAATACATCAAAATTAATGAATATGTAGCATTTATTATAAAATAATATTAAACATAATCTATAGATATAAATAAAAATGGAGCGTCTGTTTGGAATATTAAAAAAAATGTTTCTTACTACATGTATATGAATATATACAGTACATACACCAAAATAACATTTTTTGTCTATCTGTTTGTTTGTTCCGGCTAATCTCTGAAATGGCTGGACCAATTCTAACGGGACGTTTATTGACAGGTAGCTGATGTAATAAGGAGTAATTTAGGTTACGTTTAATTTAGAAAAAAACTTTTATTTTAGAAAAATTAAAGTAATGTTGCAATGTCCAAGTACTGTCCAGTACCGCGCGCAGCTCACGCGCATGCCACTGGGCCGTCACGTCGGGCGCCTCCCACCAACGAATTAATATCAGTTAAATATATTCATAGTTAAGACAGGACAAAGCCTGTCGGGTCAGCTAGTCTAAAAATAAACAATTACAATCCGCCGTGCGCCGCAGTGCCACTGTAAAAGGCGCACAACTCGGCATAAGCTGAGTCACTATAATAGATATGCCTAGCGCTGATTTTCGGTTGTGACCAAGTTTGGGTTTACAGAAAGCCAAATTGTCTAAATTAAGCCCTGTGGTCTAGCGTCATCTAAAGCATTCAGAAATATTATGAAAACCATCTCCACAAGAGCTTACAATTTTAATTCCTGTATAAATGAATTGAAATTTAATCACATCTTATATTTTAGTGAATTGGTTACATATTGAATAAAGAAAATTGCAAGAAAAATCGTTATATTTTTATAGTTGAGGCTTGGCGTTATGGTCATAATCTCACCTGATCTTAAGTGCCAGTATGGCTCAATAGGAACTGGTTCTCGAGTGCAACTGCCGGAACACACCTATTGGTTATATGGCGACAGATTTACAACTTGAAGGTGGTAGTTAGCCAAGAAGATATTAGAAAAAGCTCTGCCACAATGTTTTGGTTTCCTCACGATATTTTCCTTCACCGAAAGCTCAAGCTCATTGTGGGTGGATTCGAACTCACGTCCCTTTAACGCGATGTCGTGCACACTACCACTGAGCTATCATCGCTTCAAACCACTATACTATTACAAACTAATACTATTCCTATTTTTTTACAACATACAAACTAACATGCAAACAAACATACAAACAAACATACAGGTGAAGTTAATAAAAACCGTGTAAAAACTGCGTATTTCTTTTTTCCCATTATCGAACATATCTTAGTATGCCATACGTCAAATAAATCACCAAATCGTCCCTTCGTCCGTTCGACCCTTGACACCAAATTAAATTCTGGTCACACATTAGCATAGCCGATATAAAGAACGGAATCGAATTCGTACATACTTTTTATTCATGCCTACTTGTTGAAAGTCAAAATGATGATGTTTTTACGCGCACTTCACATGATCCAAGTAACCCATTTGCAAATGAGATGTTATAAATAGCAATAACTCATTGGTATTCCACCCGTATGTTGAAAAATACAGTGTAAAGTTTAACAAAGTCGTTGGTTGTGTTTCTGAACGGAAAACTTATTTTCACACGTTGCACGATTTTTGATAGGTAAAAACTTCAAGGTCAGAAGACTAAGTTAATTTCAATTCAATTGAATACAAACGTTACGTATATATAATACTAGTTGCGCCGCGCAACGTCGTTCGCGTGGCACTGAAAATTATTTAATATTTATTGTACGTTTTTATAACTGTTTTGAAGGCAGCAAAACTTTTCACAAAAAAATTTTTTTTTTGGAAATCCAATTGGCATTTCCCAAGGTTATCATGTTTAAACAAACAAACTATTCCGCTTAATAATACAATATAGATAGATGTATAATAATTAATTAGTACGACTCTAAGCCTTTTTTATATTATGTACCGAGTTTTCGCCGCTCCTCCAGAGTTTTGATACACAAACGGAGTTTATAAAAATGTTAAAACATATTTGAAATAATTCAAATTAATCCCTGAACGCAATAGTTGGCGGTACGGTCGAGTTACTGCGTAGTTGGAAAGAACAGAAGCATTGAAGCTATGATAGCTTAATTGGTAGTATGAACGGACACAGTGTCAGTGGACGTGAGTTAGAATTCGCATGCCATGAGCTCGAGCTTTTGATGAATGAAAAACATCTTGAGGAAACCATTGCATGGTAATAGGCCCTTTTCTGATGCCCAACTGGCTAGCTACATTTAAAGAAGAAATTCTGCTGATAAACTCGTATAGCTGGTATCCGGCGGTTACACCAGTCCTTCGACAAGGTTCAGCGTGTTTACATCTTCACTTATCATCAGGCGAGATTGTGATCTTAACGCTGATCCTATGATTTTTTGTATGTGATAACGGGCAAACGAGCTAGCGTGTCACCTAAGTGATCATCACCGCCCATGGATATTTACAATACCAGGGAAATCGCAGGAACGTTGCCGGCCTGCGTTGTGGAGGGGCTGACCCTCGAGCTATAAAATAACAGAACATTTGCCAGGCCAGATAGTAAAATTTTAATAAGTACACAATAAAATTAAATCAGCAATTCAGATAATGAAACTTAAGAATTATTTTGAGGTAAAAACTTATTTGGATACACTGAGCATTTTATGTTTTGAGTATCGAATGAAGACGGATTGTAACACTCGGCTATGTAACGTCTTTTCCGGTACAGCCAGCGATTAATGAGAAAACATGATGGATCAGTCGCATTCAGTGTCGATATAAAAACAGACTGTGCTATGCCGATTTACCTAATATGCAATAGTTTTTATTTTTAATATATATATATATATATTTAAAGTTTAGGATTATGTTCATAATCTTACCTGATCTTACGTGACGATACTGCCCAAATTGGTAATAACGCTAAACCTGCGGAGACACTGGCTCTAAAGTGCAACTGCCGGAACACACCTATTGGTATTTGGCGGCAGATTTTCAACTTGAGGGTGGTAGCTAGCCAGGCGGGTATTAGAAAAACCCTACCACCATGCTATAGTTTCCTCGTGATGTTTTCCATCGCCGTAAGCTCAAGGTCATTGTAGGTGAATTCAAACTCATACACGACGCAAAGTCATACACACTACCACTGAGCTATCATCGCTTCTATATATCTTATCACTAACCTCGCCTTCATGAAGTTTTCCCCTTTGTTGTATGGTCTTAAACACAGTGTGTTTTTTAGTAATCGAAGGGTATCAATTAATAGGAGGATACACCTGCTTATTTTAATTTAATCCGATTGCAAACCAGCGCTGGACATCACTCAGCTCATATGCTAAATTGGGACCCATTTTTTACACACTCATTTCAGACTTCCAGCCACTTATTTTTCCTTTTTCTATTGTTTTGTTATTATTACTAGATTGTGCATATTCACTCGGGTTAACATTGATTTTTTCAAACGAATCAGATATAGCAATAAACAGTTTCATACAAAGTTTATCCCCCTCTTTATCCCACTTCCAATTACTTTCCCGCGAGAAAAGTAGCCCATTACCGTCTCCAGGTCCCCATCCTATCTCTGTACCAAAATTCATCATAATCGAATCAGCGGTTTGGCCTTGAAAGCGTAATAAACAAACAAACATACTCACTAACACATTTGTAACATTAATAAGGATAATTTTTTTTTTCCTAGTAAAATGCATGTGTCGGTTTGTAAGAAAAAAAAAAACATGCGTGCGTACAAAGTACACATGTCAGAAGTGAAACTTCTTTGGCGAACTAATTTATAAATCTTGTTTATATACGACGTTCGCTCTGTCTCACTTTTTCTCTCAATCTTTCTCACTCGCTTGCTCCCTACTCTCACTCCACGGCTAGTTGCTCATGCTACGTTCGCCCTGTCTTACTCTCTCTCAATCGGTCTCGATCACTCTCTCTCTCTTTTCCGACACTTCCGTTGCATACCGGCGTGACGTTTCATCTGTAAAAATTTTACCCTCATGCGCCTAAAGAAGTTTCACTTCAAAAATGTATTATCTTTCTTTGTTTATTCTCTGTTATGACGCGTCATACTGAATGGTCAGACTGCATAAGAAATTACACTATGGCAGTGATATGAATCGTAGTTAGTACGTCGACCTCATACGTTAATAACTATGCATAACACAACGTTATAATAATATATTACTTATCGGTAACCATTCAACCATTATAATCGGACCTTTCGAATCGATAATAAAAATGCCTCGTCCTCAGATTATTTCAAGTGAAGGGGACGTGACGAAGTCCCTAATATACTGGATCGTGAGATACCTATATTTTCCGATATATGCCGGGCAATTCTTTGAATTTTTAAACTACGTACGATCGAACAATTCGGCGTCACGAAACTACGTCTTATTTAATTTAGGACTCTGTATCGAAAATGCACACTTTACATCGATACTAAGTGTGCTTATACTAGGTGATGGTAGAACACATCAATTGTGTTTGATTGGATTCCTGTCTCTACAGAACATATTACATATGATACAGCTACAAGATAAGAGGTATCGCCTTCAATCTATTTTCGCTGTCTCTTATTTTTAGCTTAACTGTTACTTAATAGGCTTAACGTTGTGGCCACAATCTTACACGATGTAACACCTGATGTAAAGTGCCGAGGCGGTCTAAGATTGTGGACATGCTAAACTTATATGAACGACTGGCTTTCCAGTGCAACTGCTGGAAAACACCTATAGGTATGTTTTTTTTTTTTTAATTCCGTCATCACCCCTAACATTATCAAGGACTTTGATAATAATAATTTTTTCAATTCCCTTTATTAGTAAGCATATCTTTTGCTTGAGCATTATATATTTTCTTAGTCTAATACAAACCTAATTATCTAACGTCATTTACACTTACATTTGCCTCGCATATTTTAATTTGAGTCATAATTCATACAATTTTTTAATTAGTCTATTCCTAAAATGATATATTGATAATTGTTAAATGTTAAAAATGTTTAATAAATATTAATTCTAATTTAAGCCTAATACTAAAATTCTATGGTCAATTATATTAAATTATTTATTCTATTTGTCAAATTGTGTCAATTGTCTAATAATTTTTTCCTCCCTACTTTATATTTGTCTAGACCACCGGTATTATTTATTTCTTATACCAGCACATCTAGCAATCTCCTCAATGTATTGTAAGAAGGCTGGTCGGTGGTCATCGTCCGACACCTATAGGTATTTGGCGGTAAATTGTCAATTTTAAAGTGGTAGTTAGCCTCCAGAAGAAGTGCCAAAGTTGTCCCTGATCTCTGGCAACACGGGAGTTTGTAGTGTCGCCGTGGTGCATTTTGGTGGTAGGCTTGGGTGATAAACACTGAATAATTCACCACATGGCACTTTCTTCTTGGCGTGAACTTTTTTTTATATTTAAGGTTCAGCGTTATGGCCATAATCTCACCTGATCTTAAAGTGACGATACGGCCCAAGTTGGTAGACACGCTAAACCTGTGGAGAAACTGGCTCTCAAGTGCAGCTGCCGGAACACACATATTGGTATTTGCCGGCAGGTATACAACTTGAGGGTAGTAGCTAGCCAGGCGGGCATTTGAAAAAGCACTACCACCATGCTATGGCTGATGTTTTCCTTCAGCGAGAGCTCAAGTTCATTGTAGGTGCTTGGATTCGAACTCACGTCCCCTAACGCGAAGTCGTACAGAGCTTAGGTACTGCGCTTGTGCTTTGCAATGAGGAAGTCCTTAAAAATATATTTTTAATACCAAGTTAATAAACAAGGAATTAGAAAAAACCCTACAACCATGCAAATGTAATATGTAATAAAAAAAAAAGAAAACCGGTCGACAAACGGGATATACATATAGATTCCTCCACAAACAATGGCTTATAATTTAACACATCCCACAAATTATCTGTCTACATTTTTCACTATCAGCAGTGTTGCCTAATGCGTTTCATGGCTGTTACCAAACCGACTTATTGCATATTTATCTTATGACATTTGACTCGTGTTATCTGCTTCGAAGTGTCATACATGCCGTTACTCTCTCTCTCCGGCTTATCTTAGCACTCACCAATAATAACGCGTAACCGTATTTTGCATCTGTCTTTATAAAACAATGGTTACACTCTAATATTATACAGAAATAATACCATTGGAAACTTCTGATTTATGGTTAACCAGTAAGTTTGTTTGACCTCCGATGATTCAGGTAATGAAAACGATGAAGTTCAGAAGAAAGTTGATTCATGTGTAGAAGGTAACTAACACGAAATATATCAGCGGTACAATTGTCAGTGTTTAAAGTTTGCGAGATTTAAAAAATTACAGATTTCTTTTTTTACCGAAAAATGGCTTAGTAGTTATGTGTTGTAAGTATGTAGAATAACAAGTATTTTATTATATATATCTATATATATATATAAATGAATCTCTATTTCCCTTGATCATGGCATCACGATAAACGATTGGAACAATTTCTTTAATTCTTTTTTTTTTTGTATTGATTATTGTCAGGAGAAGATGCTTATGAAAGAAAAAATTAGATAAGTTAAGCGGATCATTGAAAAAATTAAAAAAAACTTAACGATAATTTTAATTTTGCGTAACTGTCAGATGTCATTGAACATTACAATAAAAAACACGATGTTTATGTGTGATATATTTTTTAAAATTAAATATACCAATTTGAATTCAGTGTTCATAGTTAGGACAGGATAAGGTCTGTTGGGTTAGCTAGTTTTCTATAATATATTGGTAGTTAATAGTAGTAATATTTTTCAGGTATACATTCATCAGGCAGATACCGCATTAGGGAAAAATCGAACTGAACTTATGATAAAAACGCTCTTTTATAAGAAATAGATATTTTTCGCGATAATATGAACATTACAACAAGGTAAAGTGGTAAAAGAGTAATATATAATGATTGCTTATGTTTACGCGAATATAATTCATCGAAATAAAACTAATTTAAACGGATTTTATCGCGGTTATTTATTAATTTTGATGCAGACGTTTCGAAAGCTTATCAGCCTTCGCGGTCACGGGGCGGACTGAGGTGTAGGTTGTCAAGAACAGTTCATGTTACTGTGTCTACCTTCAATTTAATTTTCTTTATAAAATCCGTTTAAATTAGTTTTACTTCGATGAGTAATATATAAGTTACTATATAACATAAAGAAATTAGCCTTGGGAAATTCTTACCACTGTTTAAAAATCTAAACAGGCTAAAGCGAGTTTTTCACGAAAGAAAATTTTGGCTCTCGGTTAATAAGTTCATGTGAAAGTAACAGACTAACTAGTATATGTACAATTGTATAGTTAACATAGTTTTGTATAAAATCTGCAGTTATTAAAGACTGGCCTGTGTGTAATGATAGTTAAGTACTCCATACAGTATAGTATTCATAAGTTTATGATATAAGTTGGTAAATAATATTGTCTCTTAAACAAATTTGATTGTAAGGGTCACACCCAAAAATTAAACAAGTATGTTAACCTAAAAAAAAATATGAAACGCAAAATAAAGTTTCTGACTTCGCGTTAGAAGATTTATTCGTAAAAAAAAAAAAGTTCATGTGCATAATTAATTCTTAGAGCGGTTTCTGAAACAACAGTCTTCGGGATCTTTATCAAACGTCCTCAGTTTAACAGGGATAGACAGTTCGGTCACAGATAGGCCCGAGTGTCGACGTGTATAGACAACTTGCGTAGTTGGATCACGACGCGTCGGCGCTTACTTTGTCTATCATTACAATTGATTGATTCTCGTTCCGTTTCTGTCGACGCTAATTAAATGATCGGTTCGGAGATAAATTGTTATAATTATTACTATTGCCATTTGATTCGTTTAAGGCTTCAAACATTTGTCTCCGTGTAGGAAGTGTGTCATATGAATCGAACAGTTTAATATATGACTAACGTCAGTTTGAACTGTTTAAGTGCGTTGAGTCATGTTTCTATTAAGAAGTAAAGTTTGTTGATAAGAAAAAATAAAGTAGAAAGCTGTATTATAAATGTCCTGATGATGAAAAAGCATGGAGGAAGCAACATATGGGTATAGATACCATCGTAACTTCTTTTTTTATGGCATTTACTTATACAGGCAACTATATAAATGCCAGGGAATCAACTTAACATAATCACGAAATTATTATAATAAAAAATAAATGGTTAATATTTATGTTCTAACGGGTAATGTGACAATACAAAATAGTTGAATAGACAGCAAGAACGAAATAATTTATGTTATGAATACGAATGAGATGTTTTGCATAACGACTTATCACAGATATACAATAGGTTTCGTTAAAATTTGACCGGATATTGCGTGTACTACTATTTTTTTTCTTAATTTAGAGAATTCGGTCCAACCAGAACATGGCAGTCCCATCGTACTCTGACTTTACAATATGTACAAAAATGATGATAGCTCAGTGGTAGTGTGTACGACTTCGCGTCAAAGGATGTGAGTTCGAATTCAAGCACCTACATCTTGAGCTTTCGATGAAGGAAAACATCGTGAGGAAACCATAGCATGGGGTAGGGCTTTTTCGAATGCCCGCCTGGGTAGCTACCCCCTCAAGTTGTAAACCTGCCGCCAAATACCAATAGGTGTGTTCCGGCAGCTGCACTTGAGAGCCAGTTCCGCCACAGGTTTAGCGTGTCTACCAACTTGGGCCGTATCGTCACTTAAGATCAGGTGCGATTATGGCCATAACCTTAAGAATAAAAAAAATGCATAAAGTCCTAGCTTCATCACCTGCACAGTGTGTCATAAGTTGTAATATGTTATATCTACTATGAGTCCTGGCCAAGTTAGGTTACCGAAGCACATTTACAGATCCTTGACATTACATTTCCAACTTGAGGGATCACAGCCAAGAAGATATAGGCAAACGACCTGCTTCCATGCTATAAATATATAAGTATATACCCTTCACCAAGAGTACAGGCATATTTTATTATTCCAACCCACGTCGTTCACAATTGTATCTGAACTTACTATCACTGATCGATTACTGCTAGATATGACACTTTAATTTTTATTTTACCTTCCCTACATTGTATAAAACAAAGTCGCTTCCCGCTGTCTGTCAGTCCCTATGTAAGCTTAGATCTTTAAAACTACGTAACGGATTTTGATGCGTTGTTTTTTGATAGATAGAGTGATTCAAAAGGAAGGTTTCTGTGTATAATACATGCATATTATAGTACAGTAAAGCCAAAATATTCAAAGATTTATAATGTCGTACGAAGTTCACCGGGTAACCTAGTTAAGCATTTCGCAAATAATGCAACATATATATGTATATAATAACAAAACTACAAATCTTTCCTCTTATCTTTCTATCTATCTATCTAATCTTTGCTTAATAATATTAGTACAAATATATGTATGTATGTATATTTAGTGTATTTATTTCGATTACATTCGGGTAGGATCTCCGGAAGATGGTAGACGCACGGCAACCCACTTCTAATGGAGAGACATGATCCACCTTCTTTCTAATAATCATACCTTAAAAATCCCTTTAAAACGATTTTTTATTCGGAGAAGATAAAAACATCTTGTTCCCTATTGTATGATATTATAGGTCCAAGGTATCTTTTACATTAGAAAAAGCAAAATAAGGTGGTGGTGGGAGTGGTCGTACAACTAAGTACCAGCAGTCTTCTTATCTGGTATTCACATGTACCATCAGTTTCATATTAAAATACACACAAAATATTAATTATGTGTACCACTTATTATTACAAAATATTTTATGTATGATAAGTTACGAAACATTTAGAACAAAGTGACCTGACACGTTCTTCACAAAAATGGCTTTGATCGTTTCTGAATGTAGGAATACGTGATATTACCGTGAATCGAACTAAACCTGATTAAAATCATTTAGTCCGGCAAAACATTGACTAGTACATACGGTGCACCGGAAGATTCAAAAGGGTTAAAATATAAAGTAAATTGTAGCATCGCTAATATAGAGCTTATCATTTGAGATACATAAAACATAAACAATTTAAGTTGGAACATTTGAACCGGAGTTTGAATATTTCGCGAAATTGTTGTTAATCCATCAAACAACCGAATTGTGAACTTGTCCGTCATTTCCGAAAGTTTCGGGGTAACTACCAGAGAACTTTGTTAACTGAAATTTAATGCCCCAAAGTTTGCGATAAGTGGAGTTGCGAACTGAACCCGTTTCTTGCTTTGGACTGATTTAATAAAACAAATATATTTCATAATTCACAATGGAATTACTCACTAACTTGTGTCGCTACTTTGTAACGTTAAAACTGGTTCTAATCTAACTCATCATCATCACCATCCTGCTCCCAATTTGTTATTTGGGGTCGGCGCAGTACGTCTTCTTCTTCCATACATCTCTATCAGTCACCATATCTTCATTCACCCCTTTTGCCTTCATATCTTCCCTCACACACTCCATCCATCGTTTCTTTGGCCGACCTCTCCCTCTCTGGTTGAAATCGACCTCTAGAACCTTATTTCTAGTTTAATGTCAAGAGATATGAATTCGAAGCAAACACACCGAAGTGAATTACTATTTAACTGAATAACAAGCAATGATATAATGAAGTAGTTACCACAGTCATCAGACGGCACTCTTGCATGATTTGGTTTCAGCTCTATAAGTAAACTGACACAATGATTTAAAATCTGAACGAAACAAATAATGTAATACTATAATAATATTAATTAATAAATAATAAGCAGTAACAGAGATATGGTGAATTAAATTTATCAATTTTGTGACCCTGATAAACACTTCCGGACTATAATTCATAACTGACACACTACTGTTAGCTTGTTCGTTGATCGTCTTTTTATAATGGTAACTTTATCATTGGTCGTCTCTTTCTATTAAATATAATTAAAAGGGTTTCAATATCTACACGTTTGATTAAAAATAATGACAAGATTTTATAATTATTGTTTTAAGAATCGATTTCAATTAATTCGCTTTTAGCGCTTTTAGTTTCCCGTGGTGGCAATATAAATACGTGTGTCTTACAATACTGAGGCAGTGATAGGGAAGCTTGAGAACGAATCAGTGGACTGAAGTATTAGTGATGTGAAGAACCAAATAGTAGTGCAGACTGTTAAACGAGACGGTTAAGATATAAGGATTTTACGCTACCGCAATGGAATCAATGGCCATCAATACTTTCTCAGAGATTTGATTGTTTTTTGGTTCCGTCTTCGATTCTCTGTAATGAACATCAGCTTTCGATAAAGAAAAACATCATGATGAAACTTTAACATTGCGGTTAACCAATTTCTAATGTCCACTCGGCTAGCTACCATCCTTTAGTTGAAAATTTTGCGGTCAAATACTAATAGCTATGTTCCGGCAGTTGCACATGAAAGCCAATTCCTCCACAGGCTTAGCGCGTCTACGAACTTGGGCCGTATCTTCACTTAAGATCAGGAGACATTATGGCCATAACGATGTCTTGACTATTAAAAAATACCGACTGGTAGTTCTAAATATTAGCGCGTTAAAAAAAACACCCTTTATAATATTAATTTAGATGTGTTTTGTTTTATGTTTTTTTAGATGAGACAAATATAGATTGACAAAAGTTATAAATATTAAATATATTGCAGCAGTTCAACATGAGATCCAGTACCTTCACTGCGTAAAGCATGTCAACCATCTTCAGACATATCGTCACTTTACATAATGTCCGATTTTAGTCAAACGCTAAAAACTATAAAGTAATAAAATGTATACTCTTAATACTCTACAAAGCGCAAACAAAACTTAAGTATAACAACGAAGATAAACTAAAACTAAATCAGACCCAAGACACCGTACGCCTCATTACAGCGACATTGCTGAGATATCCCGACTTTTAGACAATACTAGTTTGTTACAAAGTTAGTGGAGGCGCCAAGGGACCGCGTTAATCTGACAAGTAACAAAGCACAGTCAGCTTGTGGCCAGCTCAGTTTATTAACGGCCTCTGTCACTCTGTCGGGTAACTTTCAATTAGGGCCTCGCCTCTTACCATCTATCCTAGCGATAAAATCTTCAACGTTATCATTTCACATACCAGCTTACATTGCTGTGTAGAACTTAAATTTACAATTGCTGTTGCGAAAGTAAACGTCGATGAAAACGATAAACATGATTGAGAACTAGCAAAACAGTTGTACGGTAAAGTGATAGTGAATATTCTTGGCAATTAGAACAACACAGAAATTAGCAAATGTTTTCGCGACGATGTGGGTGGGTAGTTTAAAGGTCGCGTGAGTCAGCTTGTACAGATTACGTTGTTTGAACGACGTCCTGTTTTTTGTTGGGAAGACGGCAATTTAATTTTTTACTTGGCCTTTTTGTCTGGAGATTCTTTTGATTTAGTTACAAAAGAAAAAAAAGGGAGTTATTAATGATTTTATCGATTTGCATGGCATTATATATAAATTTGGGGATCCCATATCAAGAGTATCCAAGAGAAATGGAGTAAAATTATTACCGACTGGCATCCAAGAGATGGGATGTGAAAAAGAGGATGCCCACAGACAAGATGGGAAGAAATCTGCGACTCATAGCTGGTAATCATTGAAGAAGTGTAGCACAAGATAGAGCCCAATGGAAAATGTTAGAGGAGGCCTATGTCAAGAGGCACAACATTAATAAGAACACAACACCAACGTAGTAATTTATAATTCAGAATAAAAGGTTTATTATTATTATTGTATCATATTAAATCATATTTGTATCATAATAAAGCTCCTTTTTATATGCAAGATTTTTTTTTGCAGTGCTAGTAATTGCGACTCCGTTCTCCTATGACAGGTTATTGAAGGATTATCTATGTATTGAAAAAGAAACTACTAAGAGGTAAGGAAGGAAATAATTGGGGCAATATTTGCAGGATACTACAAGACAATTATAGAAAAATGTAAAAAGTGTAATAGTTCCACAAATGAAATTAAAAAAAAAACTCACTTTTTAGTTTTCAGTGTAATGTCTAACTACTGTTGTAAAGCTATTTTTAACACCAACTAAATCACGCCTAACTAAAAAAAGGTGCGGTCTCAGAGTCCACAGATTAAGTACATTGTAATTATAATTAAAAAACAAACTTGGATGATATGTGCCATGTGCCATTTTTTGAGACATCATATTTGGCATTCTTATAGTAGATTAAGAATAAACATAAGGTTAGAATCGTTGTTACGACATCGGCTGTTAAACATAATACATTGCATCAAAACCTGTAAAGGAATATACACACTACATAGGTATAATTTTTTTCCACCTTTAATTGTTTCATATAAAAAAGTTATTAGCTTCTAGATGTAATATTAAATTGAAACCAAAACACATGTATTTTAATATTAGAGAGTAAAAAACTTGTTTGTTTATTTAAACGCACTAATATTTGGAACTTATAGCTGGTTTTTTTTATTAGTTAAGGCTTAGCGGTATGACCATAATCTCACATGATCTAAGTGACGATACGATTCAAGTTGGTAGACACGCTAAATCTGTGGAGGGACTGGCTCTCATGTGCTACTTCCGGAGCATAGCTATTGGTTTTTGACGGTAAATTTTCAACCTGAGGGTGATTGCCAGACGGGTATTAAAAAAAACACAACCACCATGCTTTAGTTTCCACACGATCTTTTCCTTCACCGAAGGCTCGAGCTAATTGTACGTGGATTCATCAAACCCACGTCACTTGACGCAGGGTCCGTTCCCAATGTCACTGAGCTGTAATCGCATAAAATTTCAAAAGTTATTTTTGTATTTGATAGAGTGATAGAGGAATTGTTGAGGAATGCTTTAGGCTATTTAAAATCACGCTATCGCCAATAGGAAATAAGCTGTATTTTTTTTTTACATAAACGGGCAGATTTTTTTTTTTTTTACTAAGCTCTACTTATAGCTAATATCATTAAGCTGCGGAATTCAATAAAAGCTCCATAAACTTTAAATTATAATTCTGATTAGGGTTCTTCAGTATGAACCTAAACAAATAATAGTTTAACATAACACTGGTTTATAAATTTGCCAAATGGAAATGTTATTATTGAAATTTTCCGGTTATTTAATATTTACACTAATTTCAATGAAAATGGTATTTAACTAGTTGGTAAGTTGGTCCGATGTACAAAGGTTACTGTAGGCTTTGATATATAATAATAAAACAATTCGATTTCCGATAAAGCATTTACGATAGCAACGTAAGGGAGTAATGAGACCTTTAAGCCTAAAGGCATATTGTTATCCCAATAGATCGTAAAATTTATTACAGGGGATGGAATTGTCGCCGAACGTAGATCTTGAACTGTTCCAAACGCATATTACCATTTATATGTGGTAATAGAAACTTTATAGAAACAATATTATTTAACATCAAATTTAGCACGACAATTCCATTAGCAGATTACGTTGTACCATCGACGTTTACTTATGTATATAGTTTTGGTTGTCATGGTGAAAAAATCGTTTATAGACTTCCTTTCTTATTGCATAATTGCAATTCAGAAGCAAGCCAATAAAGGGACACGTGACAAGACTCATCAGGTGACAATCACTTAAATACCTAATAAAAACTATGACTGTGGTGTACCACGGTTAATCTGCCATACTGTCTATATATTGGCTAGAGAAATGTGTATTAATAGTAATTGATAACACCCATTTTTGGTACGCTTTTTATTATATACATTCCTCTTGACTTTTCATCACCTACGTCTCTGTTTTTGTATCAGTATTACCCACAAAATCTATCTTTTCTGCTCTGTCTATTCTAGGATTTAAGGCGATGATTCCTGTCATGAGCCTGAGCTTTCGGAGTAAAATCGTCTTGATGAAACCATAGTATAGGGGTAGAACTTCTTCTAATACAAATCCCTCCACTAAGTTTAGTAAGACCACCATTTTTTTTTTTTTACATTAGCTCAGCAAAATTACTGCACTGTACCTGATGTTAAGTACAGTACAGTCCAAAAACAACAGCGATCATAGAGAGAACGACAATCCATCGCCAGTCGCTACTGTCATGGTGGCCTGCATGTCGCTACTGTCATGCCGACCTACAGTCGCTACTTTCATGCCAGTCTGCAGTCGCTACTGTCATTCCGGCCGTGTCGCTACTGTCATTCCGGTCTGCAGTCTCATGCTGGTCTGCAATTGCTACTGTCTTGCCGGCCTGCTTGTCATATTGGACCACATCGTCACTTCGCATTAGGTGAGATTGTGGCCATAACCTTGAACCTTTAAAGTAGGCTGGGCCTAGCTGAAATCCAGCGCTATGGTGATGTACCGAAATATTTGCTCAGGCGTCAACCTTATTTGGTGTTAAATGTCGCATCAATTTCGAAACATAATCATTTAGAAGTTCGTTTTATAATTGAAAAGCTGATTTTGTAGTTTCGTGTAATACATGTCATATCTGCTGGTTTCAACGTTCTTACTAAATGTTTTTCTTTCTTTTTCTTCTTCTAAAGCTAGTCACTTGTACATGTCTTTGTAACTGTTCTAACTGCTGATTTAAGTTTTAAAGCAATTTATTAGTCACACATATATATACTACTACTACTTTTTTTGTCTTTTTTTATTTTAGAGACTACGGTTCAAATAGGACATGTCAGTTCCATCGTACCCTGACCTTATAGTATGTGCAAAATATAATTACAGTCAAATGTGTCCTAAAAATACTTATATATAATAACAAAATTCCATAAAATCTTGGCCTCATCACTTGCGGGTGCATCCAAGATTCCATGGAACGTGCCTTGTTGTATGTATACATAAATATAAACTCATATTTACATCTAGGAGTCCTTGCTTGACTACAATGTATTCAATTTAATTACAACTTGAAATAAAATATTACGTCCAATAACTACAAATTTATAAGACTCATGACCTTCATATCTTCTATGTATTTTAGACCACCGGCGTCGGTCAATTGATTATTCTACATTGTAGGTTTATGTAAAATAACAGAATGAACTTTCTTTGGGCCAATTTGTAGAAATTCATATTTTTCAATTGTTACCATTGACTTTATTGCTTCTTTAAAAGAAATGCGTTTTTATTATGTTTCGATTTTCCGCAAACGTTAATCTCCTGAATAACCCATATTGATTGAAGAATCCTTATGGTAAATCATAACGACGCAAACTAATTTTGATAGACACTGACGCATGAATTGAAACGCTACCCCATACAACATATGACGCACCGTAACGACAAGCTTCCGGTTCCGCGATCAAGGGATGTACGTCTTGTAATTGAACGGAGTGGTGGAGATTTGCACTCCACTATGGTGATTCGATTCTTAATACTGTTTGTAATAATAAAGAGACAAGAACAATAAATACGGTACTCGGCAAAATTTCTACTCATCAACTCACAAACACTGGGATGAAATAATTACATATGAGAAATACATCATTTAGATAAATCTCTTTGTTATTACTTAAACTAGTTTTACCCCTGGGTCCGTTTGCATTGATGTTGATTTTGTCTGTCAACTCTACTTGTCGATAATATAGAAATCATTTTGCTGTCAAATGCTATTCATTTCTTTATTTGAGGATGGAGGTCCATACAGTACATGTTTATCCCTGTCTTAACCCCACTCTTATAAGTTTTTGCGAGAAAAAAAATTCTACAACCATCGCCAGGGTACCATCTATCTCTATACCAAAATTCATCATAATCGATATAGCGGCTTAGGGATGAAAACGTAACAAACAAACAGATTCAATTTCGCAATTATAATATTAGTAAAGAGAAGCCCTTATCTATGCCCAAAACCTCCTGAGATATCCATTCACTCATCTCACACTCATTAACAGAGCCTTCGTAAGTGACAAGACTCGAGTACGTCCAGCGCACTCAGGCCAGTCAGTGTCAGCTCCAACTTCACTGAATGGCTATTTTTTTTTTCGACAGTACATACGCTGTTAGCCGGAGAGGCTTTTACAGATTAGCAGGACTTTTTTGGGGCGAATCCTGCGGGCACTCAGCCCCGAGGCAGCGGGCACAAGGGTGCCTTGGCATGGACTGCTGCCGGAAGAGGAAAAATTACATAATAAATAGTAAGGACTGGCCTACTGCAGTAGGCCTTTGGATAAATACTAACTTTTTAAGGAGGCAAAGAAATCGGTGGAGTGGATTGTACTGTAGGCTAATGTTTACCAGTATACGTTCATTATATATGTCCCGTTGCCGACACGATGAAGAAAAACAACATTGAATAATACATTGAAATAAAACTAATTTAAACGGATTTTATCGCGGTTATTTATTAAATTTTGATCCCGACGTTTCGAAAGCTTTTCAGCCTTCGTGGGTTTTATTTTAATGAATAATATTCGCGTAAACCTAAGAAATCATAACTGATAATACAATTTTGATCGGCAGTTGCGATGTCATGTCGGACTGATCATATGGCTTTTCACGTCGCTTGTAAAGGATGTCTCTGAGATAGGAAATAAAGCGTTTGATCAATAACCATTTCTTTATACGCACAGTATATAAAAGGTAAGAATTTGGCAACTTGAGAACCGCTGCCTTCGATCACTTAATTTATGGTTTATATTGTGGAATTAAAGGAAATAAGGTGATAATTGAAATTATGTTGTGTGCTTAGCACATACGTTTCATTTGTACTTAGTAGTTTATTCATTAGTAATAGTTCACTATTTATACTGTAATTCTATTAATATATAAATTAAATATAATATAATAAAATAGTAACACAGTTAAAGTATACAGGTTCATCAAAAATTAACCCGTTAATATCAAATAGATCTTTGTGGGTGTAAATTACATTACAAAAAAAAATGTGCAAAGAAAATTGGCACGTATACGTATTGTTTATGTAGAAGATTTTTCTATTAAACTTTGAATGTCATAAATGAAGCTACAGTAATTATTAGTATTATTGACTGCTGGAAAGAGTAAAATTTGTAGAATATACATAGAAGCGGTGATAGCTCAGTGGTAGTGTGTACGACTTCGCGTCAAGGGAATTGAGTTCGAATCCAAGCACCTACAATGAGCTTGAGCTTTCGGTGAAGAAAATCATCGTGAGAAATCGATAACATGGTAGTAGGGCTTTTTGTAATGCCCGCCTGGCTACCAACCACCATGATGTTGATAATCTGCCACTTAATACCAATAAGTGTGTACCGGCAGCTGCACTTGAGAGCCAGTTCCTCCACAGGTGTAGCGTGTCTACCAACTTGGACCGTTCGACACTTAAGATCAGGTGCGATTATGGCCGTAACTCTAAGCCTTAACTATATAATAAGAATATCATTTTCCAAAGCATTAACTTGTGGAGATTACAATTGACTAGTCAGAGAATTTTTATACATTTTTCTCGCGAAACTTAACATATGAGATTGAAAGCACACGTACCAATCAACCAATTATGAGCAGAGAGAGGATTTAGTCCATTAGCTCATTGGAGGAAATTAACAATTACTTGACTCTAAATAAGTCGTCCAGTTAAGCACGCCGTCAGTTATCGTTTGTCGCTGCCTCGTGTATCGCGACACGCAAACAAGAAAGCAGCTTGTACACTTCGGGATCAAAATTTTATTATCGAACACTTATTAATTTGTTCCTGCAAGAATTAGTCTCCTTGTAGATTAACTGTAGAGCTTTTTCCAGTGCCCATCTGCTTAGCTGCCACCTTGAAATTGAAAATTTTCTGCCAAATACCGTTAGGTGTGTTCCGGAAGTTGCACTTGAGCGCCAGCCCCTCCAATCAACGCCGGCAATGCATCTGCCATTCCCGTGGTGATGTGAGTGTCCGTGGGCGGTAGTGATCACTTACAATCAGATACACACATAAAAAGCTATATTGTCACTATCGATTCGAGTATTAATCCCTATGCGTGACCTTTTTTTTATATACTTAATGTTTAGCGTTATGGCCATAATCTCACCTGATCTTAAGTGTCGATCGGTCCAAGTTGGTAGACACGCTAAACCTGTGGAGGAACTGGCTCTTAAGTGCTGCTGCCGGAACACACCTATTGGTATTTGGCGGCAGGTTTACAACTTGAGGGTGGTAGCTACCCAGGCGGGCATTATAAAAAGCCCTACCATCATGCTATGGTTTCCTCACGATGTTTTCCTTCACCGAAAGCTCAAACTCATTGTAGGTGCTTGGATTCGAACCCACGTTCCTTGACGCGAAGTCGTGCACAATACCACTGAGCTATCATCACTTCGCTTTTGCTTAAGAAATAAATGTCATAATATTGCGGTAAACATTGTCCAATACACATCTAGCTAGTTATTACCCTCCAGTTGAAAGCCTTTCGCAAAATATCTATAGGTGTTTCCGTAGTTGGATTCGAAGGTCAGTCCACCCGCTAAGCGTGCCTACTAGCTTAGGTCACATTGTCACCTTCAAATAATTACTAATACTTAAAAAGGGTATTGCATACAAAAACGTTATATATTTCAGCCTTGACGCTCAGGGATTCGTACTTTTCATAAATAGCTACACTTAACTTTCCTAAAGCATGTTGAAAACAAACTTATTGATAACATCTTATTAGTTTATAAGTTGTGTGGGGACATTACTTTTTAAGCATGGATCATTAGTTTTTTTCTTTTATTTTTCATACAGTCAAAGTTTAGCGTTATGGCCATATCTCACCTGATTTTAAGTGTCGATACGACGCAAGTTGATGAACACGCTAAACCTATGGAGAAGCTGCCTCTCTAATGCACCTACCGGAATACACCTATTGGTATTTGGCGTTAGATTTAGGCGTTAGCGTTCAGATTCATATAAACAATCAAATTGTATAAAGTTTAACTGCTGCTCTCTCGATTCTGTAACTGAGATGAGTTGATTGACTTATTTATTGGTAACGACGGCATAAATGCCGTATTCAAATTATCGTCGATTAACATCTACAATTGTGTCGATATATCATCAAGCTGTAGGTGGGTAGGTGAATATGTGAACATTATCAACTACCGTCTATCGACTACTCAGGCTTTATCAAATGCACCTTTAAATAAAGATTTTGCTTTATCCGTACGATGACTGGTCATCTGAGATTGCTTTTAAAGGTTGACGTATTTATCAGAAGAGATTTCTGAAACAGGAAGTGTTTACAAGGAATAATAACCCCTTAGCCGAAAAGATGATTTACGTAACAGAAATACTCTACTCTAACGTGAGAGTGTGCACTTTGTTAGAAAGATATACGAAAAATAAGGCTTGAAACTTAAATGCTTTACTCGTCTTTGTTATAGTGATAGAAAAAAAAAAGTTGTATTTCACAAATGGTAGTATATAGGCCTATTATAATGGAACAGGTTTTTATTATGCAAAGTTCTTCTTATATAAACTGTTACTGATTATAATTACTTTTTATTGATTGCCCGAGGTGTGTTTACTGGAATTGCTCGTTCCTTGCTCCGGAAATTACCATAATCCAGTTTTCTTCTTGTTGTCTTTATTCTAACTAAGAAGGGTTAGCAGAACATAATTCCATCTTCTTCGTTTTCTTTCTTTTATGAAAAAACGACTCTGTTATAAGAAAAACATATAATTCCCGGAAACAAAGTAACACCAATAGCCATTTTTTTACTAATATTATAAATGCGGAAGTGATTTTGTTTGTTTCTTGTGGGATCAAATTTCGAAAAATCTTTTACTGCGCAATGAAGCGATAATAGCTCAGTTGGTAGTGTGTAGTGACGTCGCGTCAATGACGTGAGTTCAAATCCACCTGCAATGAGCTTGAGCTTTCGGTGAAGGAAAACATCGTGATGAAACCATAGTATGGTGATAGGGTTTTTTGTAATACACACCCGGTTATCGCACACACGAAAGTTTCAAATCTGCCATCGAATATCTTTAGGTTAGGTGTGTTCCGGCAGTTGCACTTGAGTGTTAGTGCCTCCTCCACAAGGCTTCGCGTACCCGTCAGCTTTTTTTTTGAAGGGACCTGCACTGTTAGCCTGAGTGGTTTTTACAGTTTCACCGGACTTGAAGGGCGAACGCAAGGGTGTCACTAGTGACAGAACTTCGGCTTGGGCTGTTGCCGAAAGGCGTAAGAGAAGATCGAACGCGGTACTAGGTATTGATTAAAAAATAGAGAGAGTGAATTGTACTCTGCCATAAACAATGGCGCCAAGGATTATACTTATGCAAACCTAGCTGACGGTGTCAAAGACTACTGCTACTCGAATCTAACTGATCCACTTCGGGATCTGAATGTTAAAACTGACAGAAAAAGGAAATTTGAGATTTGTATTGTATTAGGCTTCGCGTGCCCATTAGCTTGAGAACATCGTCTCTTTATATCAGCCGAGTATACTGTTATCAGTAAGTATACTATTCTTATTTGATGTACTACGTTATACAATAAATATACACAATTAATTTCGAGTTAATTGCCTTTTTTATACTTAAGGTTTAGCGTTATGGCCATGATCTCACCTGAGCTTAAATGACGATACGGCCCAAGTTGGTAGACACGCTAAACCTGTGGTGGAACTGGCTCTCAAGTGCAGCTGCCGGAACACACCTATTGGTATTTGGCGGCAGGTTTTACACCTCGAGGGTGGTAGCTAGCCAGGCGGGCATTAGAAAAAGCCCTACCATCATGATGTCTATTTAATTATGTAATTTTGAAAATTTTATCACAAGTGAGTGAATATTTCCAACATGTATATAATTACCAGCGGAGTTCCAGACTTTGTTCATGTAGATCTAAAAATTATTCAGTATATTTTAACAGTTTTTACCACATTTTTCATTACAACTACACTTGTGGTGATAGGAGAGTGGTTTTAAACAGCCCAAAGCCGTCCGCAATCATTGCTCTATCAAATACAAAGATATGCGCTGTATTCCGAATGGTAGGTAGATAGGTAGTAGGAAGTAGGTAGAACAAACAAACATTTCCACTTTATAATATTAATACAGATACGTACAACACTACGACGAACGTGTGAACGGTACGTTTCTCAGTTTCTTTTATAACCGATCGTTAAACTTTAAAATCAGTACATTTACATTCATAAACGGCTACGTAATGTACTCACTTGATAATAACTTAACTATTTAACATACAAATTTCAAAGCCGCTAAACTATTTACACGGAAAACATCGAGATATTGTGATAACCTGAGAAATAAACGTTACCATGTCAAACTTGTTACTGTACATGTTTCCATCCATCGTGAGTGGTTGTGGTTTCATTTCGATTAAGTCAGTTTAAGTAGTGCGCAGTTATCATCTTTATAAATTATTAAACCACAAATTAAAATGTATAAAACAATATTAAAAAACAATACAGGAAATCATTTGCCTATCCCAAGTGTTTTAAGGTTTTGTAGAATGTGAAGTGTTTTTTTTTCATGCAAATTAAGCTTGAATTAACACCAGAATTTGTCTTAACGTCTTGTATTTTTTAGCAGGATCCTAAACTGTTAGCTTGAAAGGCTTTGACAGCTTTACGACTTTGAGGGCGAGTGTGGAGAACGCTCTAGCCCGAGGGGTAACTCGCGTAAAGGTGTCACTAGTGACTGAACCTCGGCTTGGGCTGTTGCCGAGATGCGAAGGAGAGAATGGAACGCGGCACTAACTAAAAAGAGAGAGCGATTGTACTGTGTAACAATGGCGTAAAGAATTATACTGTGCAACCTTAACTGGTGGTGTCAGTGACTACTACCTACTCGAGAAAAAAAAAGACACGAATCTAACTGATCCACTGGGATCTGATTAACGTTTTGCAATTAATGACACTTGACTTAACTTTCTCATTGCAGAGTTTGACGTAAGTACTTGAACACTTTACAAACATTGATGTTGCATAATATACATAAATTATTTAGAAGTTTTAGTAGATTATTTAAAATTTACACTATAGGTTATTATTATATGATAATAAACACAACGTACTCCTTACATTTTAAATGCAAATTTCAATTTCTCGTGTTTGTTGCGCTTTAACGCCTTATCTAGTTAACCGATCGTCATAAAACTTTGCATACGTATGAACGTTTTAGAAGTATAAAAAGACTATTTAAAGTACTACTTACTTAATATAAAAAGGGTACTTTTCATCCGAAAAAATAATTGCCCTGTTTACGAGAGATTGTAAAATAAACTTTTAAATTTACAAATATTTATTATGCGCTGGTGAAAAGTCATACAAAACCTATTTAAAAAAATCTGTATAACTTCTTGGGTCTCTTCCAAGTTATTCAATATTGTCATATCCATAACTCTTCTGGCGCTACGCAATTATTTTGCCATCAATACCTTTATCTTGTACTAGCTGACCCGATGAACTTCGTATCACTTAGAACGAAACGTACGGCCCCAGATATCCATATTAATGAAATACTGTTAAGGGCAGTTTTGATCTACATAAAATGTACAACGTATGGAATGTATTTAATAGGATGAGGAATAATACTGTACTGTATAAAATAGCTTGGTAAATAACGCATAATTTTTTGGAACATGTAAAATATAAAAATGGTTACTGTGGGTTATCCTTTATAGATAAATATATACCATCACGGACTTTTTTACCGAACTTTTGAAGATTTACAATTCTGTAATACATTAATTTAATCTATCTCGTAAGGTTTAGCCAGCGTTTTTCAATTTAAGCGCACAAAAATACGTTTGTTACGACTTCACATTAGGAATCTTTGCTGTTTTCGACTTTTCTGTAGTACAATACGTATAAATTGTAGATAAAACTTTTCTCATGAATCACTCTTTCTACCTGCAAAATTGCATTAAATCCTTTAAAGATATAAACGAACAGACAGTGGAAGCGGCATCATTTCATACTATGTAAAGATATTATTTCTCGTCTTCTAGCACTTTGACTCTTGACATCCGTGGTTAAATGGTATCTAGTACTTTGATAACAATAATTTTTACTCAGTTTACCAACACCAACGGTATTAAAGGGTCTTCATTCTATTCCTACGTACTTAAACGTTATCAGAATTTTATCTCGCGCTTATGCACGCGTCGGGAAGCACATTCGCTAATCGGTAAATCGCTTTACTCCCCATAGATGGTACAGCGATAATAACGTAAGCTTTTTATGTGCGGATTCCACGGGAAATCGGATTAGGAGCAATTTGCCATGCTTTTAAAAAAGTAATACAGTTTCGAAGATCTCAATTTATATTTTAATATACGTTTTGAACGATAAAATGGTGTTGTCAGTTGACTTAAAATATGAAGGAAATTCTTTTAACTGTGTCTCTTTATGTTTTAATTTGATCTGTTATTCTAACTGAATGCTCAGACGTAATAATCTATCGGTGTATGTAATTGTAGACGGTAGCTGCACGGAATGTATGGACGTAAATGTTGGCATACCGCAAGGCTCGGAATCATCTCCAACACCGTTTCTGCCGTATATTAATGAAATATCGTCTATTGACGGCATCATTGTTATGCAAACAACACTTCCAAAGTTACATTTTTCATGGATCGTGCAAATGACACTCGTGACGTTGTTGATTTTTTTTAATACTTTATAGATTCAGCGTCATGACAACAATCTGAGATGATGTTAAGTAACGATGTGACGAAAGACGGTGGACACACTAAGCTTCGTGGAAGTACTGACGCTCAAGTGCAAATGCCAGAACACACCTATAGGTATTTAGAGGCAAATTTTTCACCTAAGGGTGATAGGCAGCCAGGCTGGTATTAGAAAAAGCCATACCACTATGCAATGGTTTCATTATGGTGTTTCCTTCACTGAAAGCTCAGGTTCATTGCAGGGATTCGAGCGTATACCCATTAACACAGTATCCCCACAGACTACCAAATGAGCGATCATCAGTTTCCACGGTCACTACTAATATAGCAATACCTACTATGGTCAATCGATTCCAGTAAAAGTGTTACAATTGTAGGTTTTGGTTCATTAGCGATTTTTACTTCTATAGTCATTGAAACAACAAATTAAATAAGATATAGCCTGTAACATTCCTAATGTACAGTGTAGACCGAAGTGTAACTGCACCGTGAGAGATACTGTTGTTATAAAAATGGCAAATTCAAGCTCATATGTAGTATACCTCATTATGTGTATTCTACCGTTGCTACATTAAATGTGTTGTGTGTGTGTGTTCTAAGGAATTAGTCATTACAATACCAGCAGTTTGTTTTCTCGTCGCACCACTCGTCAGTTTATTTGGATGCTACTATGGAACCTAAATAGTTATGAAAGATTTTAGGGAAGTTAACTTCCGCGAACGCTCCAGGCGTGGCATGAGCTTCCTGTTGATGATTTTTCATTGAACTACAGTATTTGTACACAGTACAGTGTCTGCAGTAGAATCTACCGCCAAATACCAATAGGTTTGTTCTGGCAGCTGCACTTGAGAGCCAGTTCCTCCACAGGTTTAGCGTGTCTACCAACGTGGGCCGTATCGTCATTTAAGATCAGGTGAGATTATGGCCATAATGCTAAACCTTAACTATAAAAAAAAGTATACAACATTTCAAGAGAGGAAAATACAGGTTTTTAAAGGTACAGCAACGTGTATGTGATGTTCTTCAAGTGTTGCAAGCATCTTTGGACTGCATGATTCTTGCCACACCGAATAAAATATATCACACATAAAATAATACGACCTTACTTATACGCAAGCACTATTCTTGCCACGGATGCCATTATACCAAGCATTCGTGGATTGATCCCGATTCGAACCATCGGAAATGCATAATACATGCGACCTTACAAACGTGGGTCGCCGAATACGTAAAAAGGCGTTTCTTGCATGCCCTCTTCAATGATTTTGACAGACTGTTACAGTGCCGTCCTTAGAAAAAGTATTCGTAAGAGGTACTATTTTTATCCGACCTCAAAACATGAAGGTTCTCGATACAGTTTTATTAATTATATGTTTGCTATTACAAAATGTCGTTATTTTTTAAACCGATTTAGAAAATTCTTTGCTTATTGTTAAGTTTCATTCTATTTCCATTTGAATTACACGAGCATTGGTTTGGAAGATGCAAGACGGAACTCCTAAAATCGGCTAGGAAAAGTATAGGTAGGTTTATGACAATAAAGACTAAGTAAGTATAATCAAGACTAATTGGAATTACTTGCACTATGAAGATAGACAACTATAATTGTATTTTTTTAGAGTATATTTATTTGAAGTGGGATTTGTTTTTTATTACTTTTAATGTACTTGCTTACGACATTTAAAATAATTAACATGCTGATGTTAATTGGCATTTAGATTAATTACAGCGAAACGTTAATCCGTTTAAATTGACGAAGATAGTTGGTATATCGTCATTTTGATAAAATAATAGTCCAACTATATATAATTAATCAAAACTAAAGCAGTTTTCTCGTCTATTTATGAACTGATTTTTTTAAATTTAGAAGAAATACTTTATCACTTGACTCCATTTCCTTGAACTGTACTGTAGTCTCAGTATCAATTTACATGGAAATTTAGTAAGTTTCTTACATTTCGTAACGTTATGGTGTTCGTTTGGAGTGCTTATTTGCAGGGCACAATCCACATAGAGTGGCAGGGTTTTTTTTTTTACTCATTCAGTAAAATAATTTTAGATTTTATCATACAATACAACGACATGCTTCGGGGTATATTCCATCATAGATCATCACGTTACAAACCAAAAGAGACAAGAGGAGATATGTGTTATTCTCAACCCAACAGCTACAAATCTCTACTAATCCACTACCTCTACGTACGATCTAGAGAATGGTAATTTAATACTAGCATTGAAAGTCTTGGTTGTAAATTTGCAATGACTATTATTCAGTCCTACGTTTTAGAGGGAGTCAAAAGGCAATTTAACAAAACTATGTGGCTTCGAGATAGCGTCGATTAACATTATATTGAAATCGTTGAATCTCTAACGATGAGTCTGATTTTGCACTTATTGACGTTGTAAATTAATGTCCATTATCGGATTTCACTATGCTCACAATTAGGTATAGTGCTATTAATTTATTGTGTCACATTAGAGAGATATCTAACGCTAATCCGTATGGCGACTCCGTTCGATTAGTGTCACAACTCAATAAATAATTTTATCAAGACTAAAGTGGTTAAAATGTATGCTGCTCTTATTTTCATTTTCCGGAACTTATTTTAATTTATAAAATAACGGTTTCCAGCAACATAAAAAGCTTGCTCGAAGCTACAGAGTTACATTTTAATACCATGAACATCTGGTAATGTAGTGAAAACTAATTTGATATTTCTTTTATTGTGTCACTGTACGAGTGGAGTTGCGATATATCGGTTTCACTGTGACCGTGTTAGAATTACACGTAGAATAAACACATATTTTCGCTGTCAACAGACAAAAAGTTAAGTGTTAACCGCAAACAAATGACAGAGAGAGCTGTGAATTCTTTAACCAAGCTGCGTCTTGAGAAACGTAATAGTATGAAATTTCATTTATAAAGTTTTCACTTAATGGTTTGTCTCGGTAAAGTAGCATGATCAACACAGTGTGGTCTTAATATGACGTAGGCCAGGGGTTCCCAAAGTATGCGCCGTGGCGTCCTGGTGCGCCGTAGAGGGTGAAGTAGGGCGCTGATTTTCACTTAATGGTTTGTCTCAGTAAAGTAACATGATAAATAGAGTGTAGTCTTATTATGACGTAGGCCAGGGGTTCCCAAAGTATGCGCCGTGGCCTCCTGGTGCGCCGTAGAGACTGAAGTAGGGCGCTGTGAAGCGATTCTCTTTACTATTCTCCGAAACCTCAACTTAAATGTTCACAGATACAAAATAAACAATTTAATTTATATACTTACCTACAACTATTAATTTTTTATTCATATAAATGAACAGTGCTTATTTACATAACCAGTATTATGGTACCTATTCATTTCAACCAGCTAGATAGGTTTTTTTTTATAGTTACGGCTTAGCGTTATGGCCATAATCTCACCTGATCTTAAGTGATGATACGAACCAAGTTGGTAGACACGCTATACCTTTGGAGGGACTGGCTCTCAAGTGCAACCGCCGGATCACACCTATTGGTATTTGGCGGCAGATTTTCAACTTGAAGGTGGTAGCTAGTCAGGCGGGCATTAGAAAAAGCCCTACCACCATGTTTTCATGGTCACGATGTGTCACGATGTTTTCCTTCAGCGAAAGCTCAAGCTCGTTGTAAATGCTTGGATTCGAACTCACGTCCCTTGACTCGAAGTCGTACACACTACCACTGAGCTATCATCGCTTCATAAATGTATGTGCGCTGCGAATTGAAAAAGATTGGGAATCCCTGACGTAAACTATTGAATGTTCAGCTACGTGCCCGAATCTCCACAAAGTCACAAGTTTATCTTTTATATAGTATAAATAATTATAAACTAATTTGTATGTGAGAGAACACAGTCGCTGTTATAACTCCGTGAAAATAAATCCAGCATCTCCCATACATACTTACTTGTTAGCAAACAGTCACACTGGACACTCTTTGAATTCCTGTATGAAATATTTCATCCACGGATGTTTATTATACAAAAACATTATTTGCCCACTCGTGTACTATTATTGGCACAGTCAATTCAATGTGAATTGTAAAACAAAGCGTACAGGCTTCATTGTGTTATAGATTTATGTTTTGGATTTTTACTAACTCTCGCAGAGCTTTGTTATGAATTTCTCTTTATTTGACGGTCCAATTTAAGAGCGGTTTCCTTGCCGTACATTCTTTTTTTTCATACAATAAACTCATTAAACTGTTCATCTTCACTTTCGCTTCGCTTGCGTTAATATTGATTTGTCATACAAATCGAATAAAGCAAATAGTTTCGTATATCGTTGATCCCTCTCTTTACACCAGGATGATTTTCTAGATCCCAAAAGGGATAGGTAGTATTTTAGGCTTTTCAATTTTTATTAATAGCTAGTACCGCGTTCGTTTTCGTCCTACGCGTTTCGGCAACAGCCCAAGCCGAGGTTCGGTCACTAGTGACACCCTTGTGCGAAATGCCCCTCGGGTTCGAGCGCCCTCCGTGTTCGTCCCTATAGTTCAGTGAAGCTGTGAAAACCCCTCAGGCTAACAGTGGAGGTCTGATAAAAAATAAAATACACTAGGAGTTCGATTTCAACCGCGGTCGAGAACGGACGTGTCCGTGAACGCTCGTTGTTTGTTGTCGAAACCGATCGCTGCGTCTTACCCCACCGTATATTGTTTCCATATGCTATTGTTAAGTGTTATCAGCAATAATCCCTCTATTATTGCCGACAAACCATGATTCAATGACCATGATAGCTGAGTAGTAGTGTGTACGACTTCGCGTCAAGGGACGTGATTTCGAATCCAACCAGCTACAATAAGCTTGAGCTTTCGGTGAAGGAAAACATCGTGAGGAAACCATAGCATGGTGGTAGGGCTTTTTCTAATGCCCGGTTGGCTAGCTACCAACCTCAAGTCGAAAATCTGCCGCCAAATACCAGTAGGTGTGTTCCGGCAGTTGCACTTGAGAGCCACTTTCGTCACAGGTTTAGCGTATCTATCATCTTGGGCCGTTTCGTCACTTAGGATCAGGTGAGATTATAGCCATAAGGCTAAACCTTAACTATAATATATATATATATATATAAACGTTATTTTCTGGGTAACTTTTCGACATATTTGTATAGCATAAAACTGAAAGAAAAAAATAACTCATGTGTTAAAAGTATAGATGGAAGTTTCTCGTCAATGTAAATTTTACCAAAACTTCAGTTTATAACTTACGGCGACTCGCGAACGCTTTTGTTATAGCGATTTTATTATTATCGATTCAACGGACGTAGTTTTTTTTGAATCGATTCACTTCCAAGTGTCGAGTGTAATGAATGATTTATTTTTATCCTGTGTTTGCAAGGACACTTTTCGCATACGAAGGGTTAGATGTACGGCGTATACGATATGCTGCCATCTTCTCCACTATATAAATGCAAGAATCGTCAAGGTTACTGATACATTTTTGTTTATTCTTAGCGCGTGGATATTAATAAAATCAGGGTTCAGGGTATTAATAAATTTAGGGTACTCACTAAATACAACCTTCACATTACATTTTAAATAGATAAAAACTATAGTAAACAGTTATAACACTAACGGCGAAAACTAACTTTTGAAGCGATGATAGCTCAGTGGTAGTGTGTACGACTTCGCGTCAAGGGGCGTGAGTTCGAATCCGAGCACCTACAATGAGCTTGAACTTTCGGTGAAGGAGAACATCGTGAGGAAACCATAGCATGGTGGTAGGGCTTTTTCTAATGCCCGTCTGGGTAACTACCACCCTCAAGTTGTAAACCTGCTGCCAAATACCAAGAGGTGTGTTCCGGCAGCTGCACTTGAGAACCAGTTCCTCCACAGGTTATCGTGTCTACCACCTTGGGCTGTATAGACACTTAAGATCAGGTGAGATTATGGTCATAACGCTAAACCTTAAGTATAAAAAAAAATACACTTGGAAGAACATCTACGATAGCGACATCTTCAGGCGTGTCGTTAGGGATGTAGTACTTTACAACGCACGGCGTAAGATTGACAGTATCCATAGTATGTTGATTAGGGTGGCGCAAAAAAACCGACTTTTTTTTCAGTCTCGAGTGAAAAAATGTTAGGATTTGATGTTTTAAGAGCCCTCTCCAAAGAACAACTAAAAAAAAAATTAAGAGGTCGTTCCAAAATTTTTTAAATTTCAAAAATCGTCAAAACTATATTTTTTTTAATTTTTAATTTTTATCTATTATTGTAATAAATAAAAGAAAAAAAAGTATGGAATTTAAATTTAAATATTAAAAGGTCGCTCGAAAAAATCTAAAGTAATAATTAAAAACTATTAATTAAGAACTAATAATTAAAAAAAAAATTTGAGCGACCTTTCAAAACTTAAATTTTGAACTGAAACTTTCAGAAACTTATTATTTTTTGGTCTATAAAATTTTACCGTAACGAGAAAAAAAAAAAAAAAATCGATTTTTGACGATTTTTGAAATTAAAAAAAATTTGGGGCGACCTCTTAAAATTTTTTTTTTTAGTTGTTCTTTGGAGAGGGCTCTTAAAACATCAAAAACTAACATTTTTTCACTCGAAACTGAAAAAAAAAAATGTCGGTTTTTTTGCGCCACCCTAATGTTGATGGAATGTCCCCGAAGTTATCACAGAAGAGTATTCTTTTTCGGTAATATTATTATTTGAGATGCGAGTATGGACCACAACATTTAGGCAAAGATAACATCTGACGGTATCCAATGGTTATGTAGCTTATTGAACTGTTCATTACATTAGTTAATTCTTGGTAAGATCCTATTTCTATTATAACCTATTTGTTATAGGTTATTTAAGTATTCGTTTTTTTTTAATACTTAAGGTTTAGCATTATGACCATAATCTCACCTGATCTTAAGTGTCCAATGGTCAAAGTAGGTAGACACGCTAAACCTGTGGAGAAACTGGCTCTCAAGTGCAGCTGCCGGAACACACGTATTGGTATTTGGCGGCAGATTTTCAACTTCAGAGTGGTTGCTAGATATGCGGGCATTTGAAAAAGCCCTACCACCATGCTATGGTTTCCTCACGATATTTTCCTTCACCGAAAGCTCAAGCTCATTGTAGGTGCTTGGATTCGAACTCACGTCCCTTGACGCGAAGACGTATACACTACCACTAAGCTATCACCGCTTCAGTACAGGATGAAAGTTCATAATTACAACATAAGACACAAGTGAATTATACGTAGTTTTTATGGTGTTCATGACCTCGATAACGGTGCTGTAATCAACCAATTGACAGAACAAGATAACTTACATATATATAATTTCTTGGCAGACCTTACGCAGAAAATCTATTTCCAGTATCCACTCAGTCATGTCTGTCGAATGGCAAACCGATCTATGAGAGCGTTATCACAGTACTAATCGATTCGAACCCAACCCATTGTTATGTCGGGTCTATCCGACCGTTTCATTTTATTGTGCGAGCCCACCGTTCCCTCTGACCCCTTGTTTAACGCTGTAAACTATTCCATAACCCTTACGGTGTCGGAATAAGGGACAAGGGTCACAATAGAGCTTAATATTATCGGTTTGGAAAAATAGAGGGTTTAACTGTGTTAAATAGGTATGAAGTTATTGTATTGTTATGTGTTTAAATTGATTATTTATTACTTAACTAACAGCGTTCGCGACTTTGTTCGCGTGGAACAAATAGTTATATTTTAATCCTTGATTAAAAGCACTCTTTATTGCAAACGAACGAACTAAGCAAACAAACGAAAATCTATTCACTCATGTTATGTATTTGTATATCTATGATTGATATGTTTGAAGCGATGATAGCTCTGTGGTAGTGTGTACGACTCCGCGTCAAGGCACGTGAGTTCGAACCCAACGACCTACAATGAGCTTGAGCTTTCGGTGTAGGAAAACACCGCGAGGAAACCACAACATGGTGGTAGGGCTTTTTTGTAATGCCCGCCTGGCTAGCTACCACCCTCAAGTTGAAAATCTGCCGCAAAATAGCAATAGGTGTGTTTCGAAAGTTGCAGTTGTGAGCCAGTTCCTATACAGGTTTAGTGTGTCTACCAACATGGGCCGTATCGTCACTTGAGTTCAGGTGAGATTATGGCCATAACGCTAACACGTTACCTATAAAAAATAAACTTTTAGGAAAGTCTGTAACTTCCTGTCCTTTCTTTTACTTTCTTTTAACGGTCACTAATGTGAAAATTATTGCAATATTTCGGAAAAGTTTTCAACTTGAAAATCTACCGCCACCCAATAGGTGTGTTCCGGCAATTGCACTCAAAAGCCAGTCCCTTACTAGGCTCACTGTGTCTACCATCTCCGAGTCACATCGTCAATTAACATCAGGTAAGATTGTGGTCATAACGCTTCACCTATAAACTATAAAAATCTGTTAGGTAGATACCTAACAGCTGGCAGATGCCGCCAAATACTTATAAGTGTGTTTCGCCAGTTGCACTTGGAAGCCAGTTCTTTCACTCGGCTTATCGCATCCACCATCTAACGCCACACCATTGTTTAAACCTATTAAATATTACACAAAGTCTCCCACCCCGAAAATTACTATAAAAGCTAAAATAAGTTCGTTTGTTTGCTTGCACGCCTTACCTACGGAACCAATTAACATGAAATGATGTATTTCTTTCACGTACATAAAGTACTGAGTACAGCCAGTAGACCCTAGTTTTTCTAAAATATCATTACCAGATTTCTGTATTTAATTAACGAGACGTATTATTAAAACACCCCGCCTCGACATATATCAAGTTACTACAAATTTTTTTTTATACTATTTCAATAGAACCGGCTTGAGCGTCATTGCCAGAATGAAAAAAATCCACCAATAATAAAATTATCGGGGAACCGCCGGGCTATTAAATACAGACCGCCCGTGAAATATACCGACAGCCCCAAGCGCCAACGCAAGAGGCGCGACTGCGGTTACAGAGCTTAGGAGAAGCGATTTCTATACTTGTTACTGTTTTCGGCTATGAATGAAATTGAACAGAGAGAATAGGAAACTTTATATATTAAATCAAATGTAATTAATATTAAGGTAAATATATTATAAGCGATGATAGCTCAGTTGGTCGTGTGTATGACTTCGCGTCCAAGGACATGAGCTCAAATCTATCTACAATGAACTTGAGCTTTGGGTGGAAAAGAAAAACATGGTGAGGAAACCATAGTATGGTGGTAGGGCTTTTTCTAATGCCCGCATGGCTAGCTACCACCCTCAAGCATAAAAATTACCACCAAATACCAATAGGTGTGTTCCGGCAGTTGCACTCGAGAGCCAGTTCCTCCACAGGTTTAACGTGTCCCCAGCTTGGGCCGTATCGTCACTTAAGATCAGGTGGGGTTATAGCCATAACTCTGAACTTTAAATATATAAAAAAATCAAATCAACGTTGTAAGACCTTTGTTGACTACGTGTATTTTTCATAAGAAACAACATTTTCGCATATAAGCTACGTTTTTTTTTTTTTCATGGAATAGGGGGCAAACGGTCAGGAGGCTCACCTGATGGAAAGTAATCACCACCGCCCATGAACACCTGCAACACCGCAGGGCTTGCAAGTGCGTTGCCGGCCTTTAAGGAAATAATACGCACTCTTCTTGAAGGTTCCCAAGTCGTAACGGTTCGGAAAGACCGCCAGCGACAGCTGGTTCCGCAGAGTGGCTGTGCGAGGTAGGAAGTGCCTTACAAATCGCGCTGTTGTGGAACGCCGGACATCGAAGTGGTGTGGGTGAAATTTCACTTTCACGATGTCAATCTTCTAACTTTACGGTGAACTATGGTCACTTAGAAATTTGTTCTATGTTCATCAGTAAAAACATTATCAAATAAAAACTACCATTTTATAAACTGGAATCCGAACTAATATATGAATGCAAATAAAATTTTGTTTGTCTTTCACATCTTAACTATTCAACCGATCATTATGATATTATGCAGGATACCTTGTACCCAGAAAAGATTCCCGAGGGATAGACCAAAATCTTTTAAAATAAACCAAATCACAGTACACATATGTATGAATATTTTTTCCTGCCAAAGACTAGAAGTGTGAAAGCTGACCCTGGACTCTGGCAATACTGGACTTTGAAGTGCGGCTCTGGTACGTTTTAGGGGGTAGTATTGGGTGATTATCACCTTATGATATGTGTTCAAAACTGTGTGTTGCTTGTGCAATATTTAATCTATATATTTATCTTTAATAATATTTATGAAAACTTGTAAATAGCCTTATGTATTTTTTGTATTAATTTAAGTTCTTAATGTTAGCTGTTAGTTTTCCCTTTAATATATAAATAAATAAATAAATAACTCACCACATCTTCTCTCGCCATGGCCAGAGCCCGGGTAATGCGCTTAGGCGTTGCGATGAAGAATTTCACTAAATAATAAGAATTGTAAGTAATTTGAAGGTGTATTAAATTAGTACACGTTTAGTATATTGTATATTTTATAGGTTTAGCTTTCATGCTATAATTTCACTAGATCTTAAGCGACGATATGGCTTAAGTTGGAGGAAACGCTAAACCTGTAGAGGAAGAATCCAAGTGCAACTGCCGCAACACACCTGTTAGTATTTGGCGGCAAATCTTCAACTTGGGAATGTTAGCTAGCCAGGCGGTTATTAGAAAAAGCCCTACCATCATACTATGGTTTCTTCACGATGTTTCCCTTCACTGAAAGCTCGAGCTTATTGTAGATGGATTCCAACTCACATCCCGTGACGCGGCGTCCGTACACGAACCACTGAGCTATCATTGCTTCAAAATTGGAAATTTTTTGACATTAATGTTTTAACTTCATCGTATAGGCGAAATTTTATAAAGTTTTTTTTATAAAATATATTCTCTGTAACTCTAATTATATATCGCTACGTTATGTAATGTACTCACACCTTTAGCGATAGAATGCGTGATATTTATGCTTACTTTATGCAGAGAGCCTGCAGAATATCCTCGGCAACGGAATTTACCGAGCTTAATTCATTTAGCGGTGAAAAACTAAGCTCCGTACATTCCACCGTGCATGCATGGCCAGCGCACTATCGAGTATGGCGGAGAGCATTTTAATAATAACGCAAATTAAAAAATATAAATAAATAGTGAAAAATAAATAACTCGTTCAACGATAACCTATATGTAAGTGATTTGTATTTACTCATCACCATATCTCGAGAAGTCTACGCGCACCAAGGTTAGACTTTAAGATGAAAGTGGTTAAAGATAAGAAAAGAGAAGAAGAGAAGAGATAAAGAGAAGAGAAAAAGAGAAGAATAGAAGAGTCCGCGTCGCTCCCGGTAAAGCGACTAAATGGCCGTGGAGTTTTAGTAGATATTCCCGGCGACCAGCGTCGGACGAGTCCCAAATACCCCATCTCTCAAGTGGATGGATTAATGCATTTTCTCACATGAATAAAAAAGGAAAACCTTTTTAATTCAAATATAACTTTTAATAATACAATGTTTTGAATAATATAAAAGACAAATGTCATTTCCAAGTTTTAAAATTGACGCCAGTTCTCAATAACTGCTTACTTGTTTTATATAACAATTATACTAATAGGTGTGCACGGAGTGTGTCACCCTTCGTAATAGACACTGTGTCGATCACAGAATTAAAATTGACTATATAGACACACCCTATACCTTCGAATGACTCCCCAGTCGCATAACACCTACGCAGATCGTGTGGCGTTTATTTAAACAGCAACTATCGAGTTCCGTGGACAATGAAAAGACTCATTTTAATTAATTAACTAAGGAACCCTCCCGGCGACGGACCGTGAGAAACTGACAGAGAAAACCGTCCGAGGTTTTATATTAAAACCGAAATGTGAAATAGGTCGCATTACAATGGAAAATTAATAATAATTTGGAAATTTAAAATATATAAAGGCAACAGTATGAAACTGGAACTACGGTTGTAGACATATTAAGTGAATAGATATGATAAGTAGCAGAATAGATATGATAATAACTGATGCCCTCGACTTCTTTCGTAGTTTTTCTATCAACTCTGTATGGTTTGTCCATTGTTTGTAGGTTGTCTGTAATGCGACATGTAACATTGAAGCGATGATAGCTCAGGGGTAGTGCGTAAGAACGCGCGATAGAACGTGAGTTCGAATGCAATCACCTACAGTGAGTTTTAGCTTTCGGTGAAGAAAACTATGGCATGGTGGTAGGGCTTTTTCTAACGCCCGCCTGGCTAGCTACCACTTTCAAGTTGAAAAACTGCCGCCAAATACCATTAGGTGTGTTCTACAACTCACTCTCACACTCTCACACTCACACTCACAACTCTGATTATTTAGTTAGAGTAATCAATTAAATCACCGAACAATTGAACATCACAGATAAAAAGTGATAGCGTTCATCATCGACAATGGTGCAAACATTTTAAAGTGTCACAAACATCAATATCATATTCAAGTTTTTTTCTAAGTCATTTAGTGTCGGCGCAGTACGTTTTCTTCCTCCACAAATGTCTATCGGTCGTTATCTCTTCGTTCGCTCCCTTTTCCTTCATCTCCTACCTCATACACCCTATCCATATTTCCATTGACATTCAACTTCCGGTCCATTCTTCAATATTCTTCCATTATTTTCTCACTACATGTAAACCAAGACAAATGATTCCCTTTGAACTATGTCAATATACAGCTATAACTGCTGTGTTATACTACAGATGTTATTTTTTTAAAGTTAAACGATTTACAAAATTCACGTAATTTTTCCACTAAAAAATTAAATAATTTTTATAATATGTTTCTGCTTTAAAATTCTTCATAATAATTTGGCTAGCAGTGTACACCGCTGACAGAAACCTTCGCAACTTTATAATGAGTTCGTTAAGTCTTTAGTTCTCCCGTTTTCCAAGATAAAACTCTATCGGGAAATTCTCATCGATTTTATGAAACTTGAAATCTTTTAACGCTTTGACTTGAATTAATTTTCTTTTTGCGTGTTGAAATTTATAATATTATGTGTTTTACCCAAAGATTTATTGTATAAATTTATAATAATACATACATTTATTATTATAATATGTAGGGGAATTAAATCTTGAGTGCATTTGTTCTCGATAAATATATTTTTATTTAAATTCACGCCCCCCTACCCATTTCTATCCGTACCATTTTGAAACACCTATACATATATATTGAAGTTTGTCTTGACGTCAATTAAGATTACGTAATATGAATATATAAAATACTTTTAATTTCGCGAAGCAAAAGTGTTGGTTAAAAAAGCGAATAAAAGTTAAAATTTCATAGTAAATAATAACCTACTCGATGGACTCATCTGAACACGATAAACTTAAAAATAAGTTGTTAAACTTATTATATAGCGCGTTCAAACAAGTAAACAAACTTTTCCATTTTGTTACACACTTGTTTTCATTTTTTTTTTATGTAATAGCCGGCAAACGAGCAAACATGTCACCTTATGGTAAGTGATCACTCCCTCCCATGGACATCCACGATATCGGGGAATCGCTTTATATAAGGAACTTGATGTAAAGTGCAATTGCGGGAACTCACCTTTTGATATTTGGCGGTAGATTTTCAATTTTTCTCAATTTTGAAAACCATATTTAACGGTAAGTAAAATCTAACAGCACCGTTTTTAATCGACGAAAATAAGCATCAAGTATGGATTACCGTAAGGCAGGTGTCACTACAACAAACAGACTTTGTTTGATTAATGATAAAATTCAACATGGACTTGCCTTTTATACAACCACAAGGAGCTAGGAGACGTTGATTGAGTACGCCAAATACAACCTTACGCCGTTTGGACTAAAGAAAAGTTTTCTTCGTGGCGATGGTGAATTCCGGTAGCCCGTGATGAACATTCGTGTCAGAGTTGATAGCGAGATGTGTTTTGTACCGATTTTTTTTTATGTTCGCGTTATCGGGAATAATGCGTAAAGCGACCGCATCGTTTCTTACTGACGTTTATATGTAAGGAGACGTTGGAAACCTTTATAGAATTACTTTCAAAGATAGAATTAGGACACGGCTTACACTTACAATAAAAGCTGAATAATTTTTTATAGTTACATTTAGCGGTATGACCATAATCTCACCTGATCTTATGATACGGCCCAAGTTGGGAGTCACGCTAAACCTGTGGAGGTACTGGCTCTCAAGTGCAACTGCCGGAATACACCTATTGGTATTTGGCGGTAGGTTTTCAACTTGAGGGTGGTTGCTAGCGTGGCGGGCATTAGAAAAAGCTCTACCACCATGCTATGGTTTCCTCACGATGTTTTCCTTCAACGAAAGTTAAAGGTCATAGTAGGTGGATTCGAACTCACGCCCCTTGACGCGGAGTCCGTACACACTACCACTGCGCTATCATCGCTGTTTCCGTTAAATTAATATTTGTAAACTATATAAATAAATTTTGAAGCGACTATAGCTCAGCGGTAGTGGGTACGACTTCGCGTCAAGGGTCGTGAGTTCGAATCCAACCACCTACAATAAGCTTGAGCTTTCGGTGAAGAAAAACATCGTGAGGAAACGATAGCATGGTGGTAGGGCCTTTTCTGATGCCCGCCTTGCCGCTAGCAACCACCCTCAAGTTGAAAACCTGCCTCCAAATACCAATAGGTGTGTTCCGGCAGCTGCACTTGAGAGCCAGTTCCCCCGCGTGCCTACCAACTTGGGCCGTATCATCACTCAGGTGAGATTATGGCCATAAGGATAAACCTTAACTATATAAAAAAAAAAATAAGAATAAATGCTTGGTATCCCTATGCATGTGTAAGTACTGATTTACTTTCATTGTATGCAAAATATAAATATAGTAAATTGTCATGGCAGTGAATCATATGTCTAAGACGCTTTAGTGCTGAGCCCGCTCTGATTGCATCGAGTATCTATAAATTAGTTTTATTAATTCGATAGATACCTTACTTGCTTAATACTGTATCTCTGCATAATTATATTAATGTATGCTTGAACTTTTTATTAAAATAATTAAAATTGCATACGGTGCCCGTAGTAGCAGATCGCACGCACATCACTTTACAATTAATTGACGAACCTCTCACTGTCACCTCGCCCCTCATTACATCCGCGCAATCAAATCGTACTGTTTCTATACTTAAAACCTTCAGCACTCGCCCCAAAAAGTTCGGTGAAGCTGTCAAAATCCTTGGGGCTAACAGCGAATGTCAGATCGAAAAAAAAAAAAACAAAGAAGTCTCTATAGGCCGCTGACAGCTTCGTTACCGTACGCTTTCAAGCTATTGTGTACGCCATATCTATACATACATAATATAACGAGTAAAACTTGTTTAAACTCGCTTATCTCCAAAACTCCCAATCGGATTTCAAAAAATATGTTTGCATGTAATAGAACAATAACTGAGGACTGTTTGAGGCTATTTAACATTACGCCACTGCCGATAGCTGCAAATATATAGTCAAAAGTTACAAAAACCAGCGAAAACCTTACTAACATCATAAATGCGAAACTGAGTGTGTTTGTTTGGTATGCTGTCACGCCTAAACCGCTGGACAGATTATGATGAATTTTTGTACAGAGATAGATGGACCTTGGAGTCGGTGCTAGGATACTTTTTCTCGCAAAATATTTATTGGAAGAGCGGTAAAGAGAGGAAGAAACTATGCATGACACTTTTTATTGCGTCATCCGAATTGCTTGTCAAAATCAATATTATCGCGAACGAAGTCACGGGCATAGCTAGTACAGTATGCGATATAAAAGAGAAAGGCTGTTGCGTTGTAAATTAAATCAAATGGTATCCGAAAATATTATACAAAATTAAAACTGCACCACGGTAAATTGCTGCAATCCAGATCGTAAATTAGCTAGATAGGCTAAGCATTTTTGTGTACATCACGTGCAATAAAATATTAAGGACACGAGCAAACAAGTAGCTTATCGTATAGATAATGTATCGTCCGTGTAATAACCACTACATGTGACAACCGGAATGGAACGACCTGTAAATTAAAAAATCCTTTTATCACGAACACTATCTATACGATAAAATCAATATTAATTGTCGAATTTCGGTGAGCGAACTCGCCTGTACATAGGTATATGTAATATCAGCAGTTCGCCCCAGCTTCTAGCTTGTATTTTTTTTTTTATTCAAGGGATAGCGTTATGGTCATAATCTCACCTGATCTTAAGTGACGATACGGCCCAAGTTCATAGAGACGCTAAACTTTAGGAGGAACTGGCTCTCAAGTGCAACTGCCGGAACACACCTATTGGTATTTGGCGGCAGATTTTCAACTTGAGATAGTGGATTGGAGCATTAAGTGGGGTAATATATTTGAAACATTTTCATTTGCATTGTGGTAAGGCTTTTCCTAATACCCGCCTGGCTAGCTCCCACCCTCAAATCCTTCAATAAAGTTCGGCAACGCATCTGCGATTCATCCGGTGTTGTGGGTGTCCATGGGCGGCGGTGATCACTTACCATCAGATGATATGATTGCTCGTTTGTACCCCTGTACCATAAAAAAAAAAATTATCTTAGAGTTTATTCCTCAAGAATCGATATTTCATATCTTCTTTAGGACCTTCCGGGGCCTTTCCCCAGATTTGATGAGCAGTGTAATTAATAGTAGCAATTTTCTCATAAGCGTGACATATTTTCGCGTCACGTACCGTAGAAATCGTACATCCCATGACATTCGTAAGTACTTAAGGAGTAAACTCCAACCGTGTGTTAGAGCTGCCCCATCTACACAAATTTTTCTCTATTCACCAGAGTAAATAGACATATAACCTGATTCCAGTTTAATATACCATTTTTAGAGGGATTCTGCCTATTATTTTATGCTATTCACAATACTCTGGCTAAGCGAAAGTAAAAATGAAGGCTTTTTTAATTAACTTGATGTGTAAAATCCAATCCTTACGGACTCCCTCGTAGCAATACGCAAGCGCATTACCCGGCCTCAGGCCAAAAGTAAGACAGGCATGTAGTGACTCACCGGGTGTGAATCACCCAACACTACTCACTAAAATACACAACACAATCACTTCAAACTCCCGTGTTGCCATTGAACAGTGACAGAAATCTCTAGCGTGAATGGCTAGCTATCATCCTCAAGTTGAAAATACGCCACCAAATACCTATAGGTGTGTTTGACAGTTACATTTGAGAACAAGTCCCTCGATTGGTCTTATCGTGTCAACCATCTTGGGCCATATCGTCACATAACATCCTGTGAGCATACATACATAGTATCACGCCTCTCTCCCATGATGGTAGGCAGAGACCACATCCTACCACTTGCTATGATCCTGACATACATCTTTCGCTTCTTCTACTTTCATAATCACCTGCATACATGCTCTTCTGTTACGGGTACTTTTGACCTGGCCTTTCTCCAGAACGTCCGGTGACCATCCGGTGAGATTGTGGTGAAAACGCTTAGCTTATAATGTACAAAAAATTATCAACAAAAGGTGTTTGGTTAAGCACCGATAGTAGGATACGACTACTCTGTTAATGTCTTTAGTGCTTACCACTAGTGAACTGTCATCATTTTACCATACCCAATAAAGACCAACAATGTACTCTGTTTGAGACTTAACTGGATTTATATCAGAAATAGGTCACACGTCACCGTTTCCGAGAATAGGTTATGATCGAAAACGAAATTACAAAGGAACATGCCAGCGAGTTTAGTGAAATGTCACCGCGGTAATCAACGCGGTGTCACGCTTCATATCGTGTCACGTCGGATACAGTGAGGCGTTGGGGCAATTTGTGGCACGCACGTCGCGGGCTATTTCTCGCCTATCCCTGACAACTGCTTTGTTATCGGGACCATCGTGGTTAACGTCTCCTTCGGTACTGACAATGACAGAACCAACCCTTTCCGACTTGACAGCAACGGAGAAATGACGGAGAGCGTGTTTTGAAAAAGAAAAAAAAAAGCAAAAATAGATTCTGTTCTTGATGAGATTGTTTTTGACTGTGTTGTAGCTATTTCTATTAATTTAACGGAAACTTCGAGCATAATTTTTACCAGCGTCTTCGTTTAATGGATTTGAAAATTCGAAACCAGAATCAATTGGATAAATATAAAATACTGGTTTGCTGTTTTTTTTATTGTAGATTCATTTTTATTACCAGCAATAGTCATTTTGTAAATTTAATCATATTTTTGCATTCGTTATACCCTATTTACATATACATTACATGTTATAATAACATCCCGGAAACTGTTTGACTAATTTTCCCGAAACTTTCACTAGTAAATAGGCTAACGTTGTAAGGAATCAATTCAACATATTTTTATATCAAGTACACGCAAGTGATGTCGCTGGCATAGTTAGTATCAAATGTCGGTGTTCTTTTGATTGAATAAGAACATAGACATATATCAACTTTTATCTCGCGGGTAAAGTTAAAATGAAATGCGGAAGGAAATCCACAATCTAGTAGATTAGACAAAAAAGAAACCAAATCCACCTACATCACGTTCGTAACAAATTGCAAAGTCCTTTGAATCCACGCAACCCTACCCATAAATTTGTATAAATGTATCTAAAACAGTCAGACGTCCAACACAAACATTGCACTTAAAAACCGGGGGACATACAGTGATTTGCATATGTGATAGTGTCGCATATGCGACACAATCTACTCGTGTATATCTCCGTTCACGCCTTCATAATTCAACGGCATATACTGACCATTCCATATTATTATTCAGTATTAAATTAAAGTTTTTACAGCACATAAAATTAATAACACTTTGCTAATCCAACCACCTAAAATGAGCTTGAGTTTTCTATGAAAGAAAACATTGTCATGACCATAGCATGTTGGTAGGGTTTTTCCTAACGCTCACTGGCTAGCTACCACACTCAAGTTGAAAATCTGTCGCCAAATACCAATAGGCGTGTTGCTTCAGTGCCACGTGAGAGCCAGTCCCTCCCATAAAAGCCGTCAACGCATCTGAGATTTCTTTAGTGTTGTGGGTATCCATACCCGTGGACAATTACCATCAGGTGACATGCTTACGCGTTTGCCCGCTATTTCATGAAAAAAAAAAAACAGTTTTATTTTGGCTACATTAGGTGCACGCAGAAAAGCAGCCCGTACTATGCTCTTCTAATTGAGATTGGTACTTCCAATTTATCCTGATAATCCTAGTATTAAGACAAAATCATTAAATTATTGTATTCTCGTTGACTTTTGACACATTTGCGAATTACAAACTAAACAGAAACAAACAAACACACTTTTCGCATTACAATATGTTATCATTCTGTAGTGCTCGATGACGAAAATTCTCATTGTATTATCAATAAAATCTCATACATTTTCTTTTGTTATTGACCTTATACGGTATGAATCTGTACCTATATTATTTTTATACTTATTTTTTATACTTATTATTATTATTATGTTCGTTATTTTTATACTTAAGGTTTAGCGTCACCTTATGTCACCTGATCTTAAGTGACGATATGGCCCAAGTTGGTAGACACGCTAAACCTGTGGAGGAACTGGCTCTCAAGTGCAGCTGCCGGAACACACCTATAGGTATTTGGAGGTAGATTTTTAACTTGAGGGTGGTAGCTTGCCAGGCGGGCATTAGAAAAAGCCCTGCCACCATGCTATGGTTTCCTCACGATGTTTTCCTTCACCGAAAGCTCAAGCTCATTGTAGGTGCTTGGATTGGAACTCACGTTCCTTGACGCGAAGTCGTATACACTACCACTGAGCTATCATCGTTCTGGATTAAAGACAGCTTTGGTTACTTATCTTTTGCACGCAATGTTCGGTTTCTGATTGCATTGTATATACAATAGTTCTCATACTACTATACAAAGAAACTCACCTGCAGTTAGCTATATAGGTAAATTTTACACCATCTGCGTCGTTGCAACCCCATTATTGATTTTTCGTCAATAACAATACCGGGGCTATTGTTTTAGATTCATTTATAATTGGCTCAAATTATAATAGCTTCAAACCGATTCGTTATAGGAAAGTCAAATCACCTAGGGGACAAATAAAGGCCACACTTCATATTTGTTATTACGAATACAGAACGCGGGAGGGCGACATTCATATTCAAATCGCTCTCAAATCTACAACTATTATTACAACGGGCCCATTGTGTAGGTCCTTAGGGACCTATATCATTATTCCTCCGTGTCCTTCAAATAATTCCCGATGTAAAAGTGTTGTATTTAGTCACTATGGACGCGCGCGTGGGCCCCCAATTGTCGGGAGGGTGATTCGAAACTGCTTTATATCAATTTACTATGCATTTCCCATTCACACTGTCTCCGATGGCGTATATTTTATATCCATACGTTACCTATACGTTTTACAGCGCCATTATCATTGCGGCACGGACGTGGACCGTAATGATTTACCGATAGGAAAGAGGAGAGAAAAAAACCAAATTACCTTGAAATCGAATAATAATTTTTTTTGGGTGAGAAATAAAATTCTACAATGCATAAAGGGCTATTAGTAATAAAACATCGGTCGGTATAGTGTATACGTAAAGTCATCGGCTGCTTTACAGCATAATTTATGTGACGCTAAACATTTTTATGTTTCGTTAATGTTTGATACGACTTTGGTATCGAATTGTCTAATGTACCAGGCGCCTGGATTCCGGAGGCTACAGACGTTCTGATAATAAACTCCGTATGTGTTATAACGTCAACTTTAGCGCCCTCCCTAATGACTTTTTTCTTCTCTCGTTTTTCAAATAAGCACGTTCGGTTTTGTCGGCATCGAGTTTCAAAATATCGACTGCGTTCGGTGCCTGTTAATTTTTCTTTTCGTTTATTATTATATTATATTAACTGAAGGTATATAATTTCCTACGCAGTTCACCCGTCAACATCGTTCCTGTATCCTGTGTCAGGAATATCCAGGGAATGATTCGAGTCAATCGGTCTGGTTGTGTTGTAAATATCGTGATGAGTAAGTTAGTAAATATTAGGTAACTTACATATTGATTTATATGTGTGTAATTTTGCATCTATCTAACTTAACTCCAATTATATTTACTGTGCTTTTTTTTAAATCTAGATTTATTTATTTATTTATGGGACTTTATTCAACGAACATATAGCTTCATTGTACCTTATCGTCTATACTAACACATTAGGGGAGTCGCTGGTGGGCTAGCCTTACAAGGTCATACAACAGTATGATATGGTCAGTGTTTTGCCCAAATGCATTGATTAACACTCTACACTTGATAGTCTATTGATTTATAGCTATATTATGATGAAATACAATTTAGCTGCAGAGTTAGAGTAGCGGTCCGATGTCACTACACTGAGTGCTTTGGGTTCGAATCTAATATAGAAAAATCATTTATTTGAGCAATAAGTGATTATTTAAATCCTATGTGTATTTTGTAAAAATATATATATATAGTTAAGGTTTAGCGTTATGGCCATAATCTAACCTAAGCTTAAGTGACTATACGACCCAGGTTGGTAGACACGCTAAACCTGTGGAGGAACTGGCTCTCAAGTGTAACTACCGGAACACACTTATTGGTTTTTGGCGGTAGATTTTCAACTTGCTAGCTAGGCGGGCGTTAGAAATTGCCCTACCACCATGCTATGGTTTCCTAACGATGTCTTCCTCCACCGAAAGCTCAATCTGCGTACACACTACCACTGAGCTATCATCGCTTCATGACTAATGTTTGTATCCCTGAACCGTATATTTGGGAAAGCCTCCATACGTGACATCCGCGAAATTGCAAACTTAGACAAACGTCAAGTAAGTATTGATATGCCAAGGAATATCTATACGTGTAGTAAATCTTTTTACTCAGTGTAATCAAAATCATTTTTATTAATTCAATTCCATCGTTTCATTTGCATGCATGCCGTGTACAATGGCGTATGCTTACATCACTCGACACACAACATTAATGGCGTAAAAAGGCCATGATTCCATATTATAAACACATATCGCCCTTTCCGCTGATGGTGTTAGAATGATAAATCCCGGATATGACAATACTGTGCCCATTGTCTCCGAAGTAACAATGATCTGAGACGAACAAAAAAGGGGACGGGCAGAGATGAATAAATCTAAATCATTTGAGACGCACGAAAACCGGTTTACTCCTTTGTTTTATATGCGTTCGAATGTTTAAACTTCATTGGTTCAAATAAAGAGACAAAATACACGCATACAAAAAAAAAATGATTATTAAAGCAGTGATAGCTCAGTTAGTAGCGCGTACGGACGCCGCGTTAACGGGCGTGAATTCGAATCCCAGCAATGAGCCTGAGTTTTCAGTGACGGAAAATGTCGTGAAGAAATCAGCATGGTGGCACGTTTGCAGTAGCATTGTGGTCTAGCGACTCCCACATAACCCTCTCAGTCCCTCCCCCCCCCCTCGCCCCACCAAAATGGGAAGGTGCGCGTGCATGCGGAAATGCATTATCCCGTGAAAATAAGCTGAACGTCGAATTCAATTTGATACGCGGAAGGTTTGAAGATATTTTAACACTTTATTGGAGTCGACTCTGTATACGCTTACAGCGACGTTGTATATATATCTCTTAATTGAACATTCGCGCGATCGAGCCGTACAGATAACGTCACATTTGACATTCCCTTTGATATAACACGTCCACTGAAAGGGTGTGAAACGTACCGCGAGTGTGGATTTAATTAAAAATACTCGATATAACAAAGGAGTGTGCAGTGTTTTTGTCATTGCGCATTTGTGTGTTCAGATAATGAGAAACTCAATGTCATCGTCCCATTGACATATGCTTGAGATCACTACGAGTGCACTCTCATTACCAACTTGAACACGAAATTTAAACACATTTGTGATTTTATTGTAAAGTTGTTAATAATTTAAAGCTTTGAAAAACGTTTAAAGACCACGTTCTTTGTAATTTAATTTGTTTATGGAATAGGGGGCCAACGAGCGGGCGTGTCACCTGATGGTAAGTGATCACCGTGGCCTATGGGCACCCAAAACACCAGAGGAATCGAAGGTGCGTTTCCGGCCTTTATTGGAGTAGGGACTGGCTCTCAAGTGCAACTGCTGGAATACACCTAATAGTATTTAGCGTCAGATTTTCAACGTGAGGGTAGTAGATAGCCAGGCGGGCATTAGAAATGACCTTACCACCATATTATGGTTTCCTCATTATGTTTTCCATCACCGAAAACTCAAGCTCATTGTAGGTGGTTGGATTCGAATACACGTCCCATGACGCGGCGTTCCTACACTCTACTACTTGGCTATCATTACTCTAACATAATTTTTTTTTCTGATAACATTTTTAAGGATCTTTAGGGATAAACAGTTAAAGATATATTTATACATTTGTCAGTATTTATTGCATAATATACACTAGCGCGCGGCCCCGTATTCGCACGGGTACTTGAGCATGTTATTTAGTATTAGATTCGCATTAGCTTATACATTAGTTATATTCCACAAGGAAATAGGCAACGTTTTCAATGAAAGCTCCAAAGGAGCTTGACATTTTCTGACACTTTCAAAAATTGTTGCCACATTAAAACCAGTTTACACAAAACCATACTAAATTATACATTCCAACCTTCCTCATGAATTGCATTATCTATTGGTGAAAATAGCATGAAAAGCCGTTTATCAGTTTCGTGAAAAGACATGAGTTTTTCACGGGCAGATAAACGGACGTGGCAGGGGATTTTGTTTTATAAACTGTAGTGATACTATGATATAATACTCAAAAGTAATAATATATTATCATGCTAGCTTTTACAAGCGGCTTCACTGGCCTTAATATTGATTCTATCCAACAAATCTGATAAAGCATTTAACGTATCATACAAAGTTTTACCCTCCCTTTACCCAATTTCAATAAGTTTTTCGCGAGAAAATGTCACCTATCACCATCTGCAGGTTCCCGTCAATGCCTATACCAAAATTTATTGTAGTCGATTAAGCGATTTAGGCTTGAAAACGTAACTAACAAATTCATTATTATATTTATAACATTAGTATGGAAAATTAACTTTTAAGATCTAGCAGTCCCGGGAAGCGACAGTTAGCGCTATATTAGATTTATGAATTACTGGAAAGAATAATACAACCAATGAACTAGCTAATTTAAAAAACAATCGACATAATTATATCTATCTCGCTCGCACTTTAGCAGAATTATGTTATTACGAGTAGTGCAGCCAGTTACTCGACGTTATTAAGCCCGGGCGCGCGGAACATTGCTTCAGAGTAGCTTATTTTCCACCACTCATCTAATGGATTACATTGATGTCACAACGTTAAACTTAAAGGTGAATAAATATCTATTATTTAAATAGAAAACTCAAATAGTAATTCATTCGTTTGGTTATATTTATGTTAATATTTAAGTTGGTTAGTTTTCTGATTTACTTGTTTATGGATGTTTTTTGCATTAACGTTCGCTTTGAGCTAGTTTTTTTTAAACTAACTTATGACCTTGACCTTGGTCTTGTAGCCAACGCAAAAGGCACACAACCAGATATGCAGTTAGTTCAAGGGCGCCAAAGTAACTGAACCTCGAGGTAATTGCGTTCGACCATCTGAACCCGTCTTAAATTTTGTTGAAGTTTTCTATCGATTGTTCTTATAAGGAGAGAAGCCTAATAAAAATAAGAAAAATGCAATAACTGACAAGTGCCAAGATAAGACGGAAAACAAACGTCATAGATGCCTTAAAGTATGCCCTACAACAGAAGTGGAGATGGGCAGGACACTTAGCAACATACGCGGACAATAGATGGGCTTTGAAAATAATAATATGGGAAGGTCTAAGAGGAAAATAAAAAGAAGGTGTGCCAGGAAAAGGTGGATATAAAAACGATAACAGGAAACAAATGGATAAGGAAAGAAGTCTGAATAAAACCTACTTCAGTTTTTACCAGAGAAGGGGTTCTGATTAATGCCAATGAAGACAGTAAAAAGTGTTAAGGGACGATTATAAATTTATATAATTTGTCCATATTTTAGGTAATATGTACATGTAAATAGTTTTTTAGATCGGAAATAAAAGGGGTTGCCTGTTATTATTAACAGTGACATTGAGGTGGTACACTTCAATAATCTCAATCATCTATTAGGCGATAATCAAGGTACGCTCTTCGTTAATCGTTGGCCAAGCACTACGAGAAACTAATATAGGCATTTATAGAAATGCTGTCGTGCTGCAATAGCTATATAAAACTTCTAGGGTACTTAGTTATACTTAGCATAACTTACAGTATTCAAAAGTAGGTCCTACAGTTACAGGAAACATGATCCAAGCTCATGCGAACAGAGTCGTGGGAATGGATAAATATATCTAGATATTCGATTTGATTAGAACATCGTTCAAAACATGTTTCCTTTATTATCGATATAAATCATTACAAAATAATCACAAAACAAAAAAAAAGTATTTAGATACACATATACGTTGAAATTATTTATAAGGCGTAGGGGACCACCCACGAATACGCACTGCAACAGAATCGAAGATAACGCACCCTCCAATAGAAGTTGTCGGAGATATTTGTTCATTTGAGTGTAATTCAAACAAAATATTTGAACTATCCATCGATTAATCAGCGGTTATAACATATTATAAAGATCCTGCGATAGTGTTATTAATAAGAACATTTACGTGAGTCGTATATTGGAAAATATATTTTTGTAATATAAACAAAACGTGTGGATAAAAAATGAAGTACACTCTATAAAAATATTACTATTATTTGTATTAGCTGTGGCAACGACTCAGCTTTACTGTTTTTTTTTTTGTAATGATTAAGTTTGATTTAAATTTTAGGTATACGACCACAATGTCGCCTCATGTTAAGTAATAATGCGGCCCAAGATAGTGGATAGGCTAAGCCGAGTGGAGTGACTGATTCTCGAGTTCTATCACCGAAAGCTAAAACTCATTCCTGAGATTGTATTTTACGTTCATTGACTCGGCAGCCGTAATAACCACTCTGATAAATATCACGACACAGAGATGAAAAAATAAAAACAAATTAATTAGGCCTTTAGAAAACGAAGAGATCCACTATCGTGTGATCTGAACCGTCCTTGATGTGTGCCAACAGAGTTCGCAATTCTTAATAATGATATGTTAGAACATATTTTATTATATAATTTTTCTATTTAGAAGTTAACTTCTCGTACATCAATCATTTATACATATAAAAAAAGTATTCTTGATTATTATTATTTTTGCTATCGATTAAAGCAACGATGTCAAGAAAACGTTAATTAGTACTCATGTATTTTTCGTATTTCAAGAAATATTTTTCCTCTACACAGCAGTATTATAACACTGTAGTATAATTATGGTTATTTGTTATACAGCGACGAAAAGAAATCTATATGTCATCGGATATTTTAACCATACGACCGCACCCCAGTAACTTGTAATGAACACAATACGCAACGTCACATCTCATAGGGAACTCGAGAACGACGCTATAGTATCAGTTTATGACGTGAAATTAACTTCACTCACCGGTAACATATTGGTCTTGGTTGTTTTGCGGGACGCCTTTTACTTTATTTACCCCTAATCTGTAGCCGGCTGTAATGCGACATACGATAGAGGAACGAAAAAAAATTAAGGTAATGTAAAAAAGTGTCACTTAAAAAAAAGTTTTAAACTCATTTAACCTCAGTGCGAGCACTTGTAAAACAAACCCCATTTTATATTTTACAACAGATCTGTGCTAATTTTAAGAGTTATTAAGAAAATTGCTCACAATGAAAACTTATTCAACATTCACAAAACATTTAGATTGAAGTAATTAATTAAAAAAAAAAAACACGAACAATGCTTAACTAGAAATTAAAGTCGATCCAAAAACCGATTGGCACAAACCTGATCACAGATCGCTGTTTGTTGGTAAGCTCATAGTTGTAAACGTGACCCACTTTCGCAGCCTTTACAACCCCATAAAAAGTGTCATGACGTATCCCAGTTAGGTCACGTTTGATTGTGTGTCATTCGCCTAGTATAACTGTTTTAAAAGCTTATCTTCTGTCCTAAACAAGTCTGTTAAAATTAGTGACGTTTAGATTACATTTCAGTATCAGCACGTATATAGAATTTTTGATATAAAAAAATCACAGTTTTTTTTTTTTTTTTACATAAGGTTTTAGCGTTATGGCCATTATCTCACCTGATCTTAAGTGACGATACGGCCCAAGTTGGTAGACACGCTAAACCTGTGGACGAACTGGCTCTCAAGTGCTGCTGCCGGAACACACCTATTGGTATTTGGCGGCAGGTTCACAACTAGAGGGTGGTAGCTACCCAGGCGGGCATTAGAAAAGCCCTACCACCATGCTATGGTTTCCTCACGATGTTTTCCTTCACCGAAAGCTCAAGCTCATTGTAGGTGCTTGGATTCGAACCCACGTCCCTTGACGCGAAGTCGTGCACACTGGCTTCAACAATTCAAAATCGTCGCAACTTTTGCATTCCTCATCTTACCTAGTCTTCATCGATTGCCTTCTTAGTGTTCGAACCTAAAAGATATCATATTTTACATATTCCATTCATTTTTTCATCGGTCTTCCTGAATTTCTACAACGCAACATTAGCAATGGTTGTAGTAAAAAGTCAAGACTTCAAGCAACGTGACTAATCCACACTTCCAGGCACGTCTACCATCAGAACTGATTAAATAATAATGGTCATAAGAACACAATCCCTACACGAACCGATGGTCCCTATAATTTCGTTATCATTCCATCTCAGTGGGCGCCGGCGGAACTTTTTGTGTTCACCTTTGTCCTATCTCACGGACATCGTCTTTGTTACGGCTGTGTGCATCGTTTTTATCTCATACGCCTTTAAATATCTTGTTAGCATTAAATTCTCGGGCATTGGGGGGGTCTTTTTGTGATGCGTAGGCAAGATCTATCGTCATGTTACGCATGAACTTAATGTTCAACTTGATAATGCCAGACAATTTTGAAGCGATGATAGCTCAGCGGTAGTGTGACCGACTTCGCGTCAAGGGACGTGGGTTCGAACCCAAGCACCTACAATGAGCTTCAGCTTTCGGTGAAAGAAAACATCGTGAGGAAACCATAGCATGGTGGTAGGGCTTTTTCTAATGCCCGCCTGGGTAGCTACCACCCTCAAGTTGTAAACCTGCCGCCAAATACCAATAGGTGTGTTCCGGCAGCAGCACTTGAGAGCCAGTCCCTCCACAGGTTTAGCGTGTCTACCAACTTGGGCCGTATCGTCACTTAAGATCAGGTGAGATTATGGCCATAACGCTAAACCTTAATTATAAAAAAAAAAGTTTTCATGTACTTTACACATTTGTAAATACATTCCCGTTAGTGAATACACCAATATAATAATAACACTGCTTATTCAGTTTATAAGCCACTAGCCTCAAATATGTTGGTCTGTCATTTTCAGCGTATATCACTCAACAAGAGCACTAACTATCGCACTTAAAAATATCACATAAAGACCTTCTCCATAAAAATTAATATATGTCGGTGCTAAATTTCATCGTGATCTGTCGTACGGAGTGAGTGAGAGTTTAGAACTTTCATATATAGATAAGTCTATTTATATAAACACATAGTTATACGGAGGGAAATTCAATCACAGCTTCTACATGTTTGATTGAATTGTCAACTATCGAAGAGATCAAATTGTATTTTAATCAGTCAATTGTTTATTTGCAACAAAAACAGATTATTCTCTGCTCTGGAGAATCCCTATCCGATATAGATCCGTAATGTTATTCAGCATCGTGTTAAATTTATTCAGAATCGATTTAATACTTTCAGAGTGATACGCGTTAAGTAAAATTAAGGCGCAGGATTAAAAATTAATTTTAAAATAGGTAGTCAGCCGATTTAATGAAACTTGACCGGATTCAAGAGGTTTTTAATAATTATTATAGACATTGAAGTCAATATTAAAACGCGTTTGACTGTATTAAGAGATTTAGTGGTAGCTTTACGGTCGATTTCCGTATTTATACTATTTGGTGCCTGCAACTTATTTCGTTTTTTTTTTCCGCCAACTGTTTGTGATAGTCAAATCCGTTCTTAGTGTATGTTTGAATTACAACAGGTAATTGCCAAATTTACTTTCGCTTACACTTTTAGAAGTCTAGTGATGAGTAACCACACCACTGCCTATATAAAAATTATTTTATTTTCCATGTTTAAACAAGTACGCAATTTTATTATTCAGTATTCCGAGCAGTATACTATCGCCCAGATATAGTTTAGACATTAAACTTGTAGTTTTTATACATAAAAACTTTCGTTCATAAACTTCTCAGTACAGATATTAGAAGCGATGATAGCTCAGTGGTAGTGTCCACGACTTCGCGTCAAGGGACGTGGGTTCGAATCCAAGCATCTACAATGAGCTTGAGCTTTCGTCGAAGAAAAAACATCGTGAGGAAACCATAGCATGGTGGTAGGGCTTTTTCTAATGCCCGCCTGGCTAGCTACCACCCTCAAGTTGTAAACCTGCCGCCACATACCAATAGGTGTGTTCCAGCAGCTGCACTTGAGAGCCAGTTCCTCCACAGGTTTAGCGTGTCTACCAAATTGGGCCGTATCGTCACTTAAGATAAGGTGAGATTATGGCCATAACGCTAAAGCTTTACCATAAAAAAAGGTATGTGTAGGTATAAGTTTTAGTATCGTAACAGTATGGATTTGTATTCGACTGAGTCACGATCATTGTATAAAAGGAAGTCATTCCGTTTCAGGAACTCTGGATCTATTGAATTATCGCCGCCGCAGTACCATCTAAAAGAGTGTCACCAATTTGCGATTCAATTATTAAACACAATGGTATCAATTATTCACACCCACATTTTGGTCAATCAACGACTGTTTACTTGGGCTAGTGATATAAGCTGTCATTTCGTTGATCCCATCGCATTGAGTTCGGTCCGCATTTTGCGGAATACAAAGATTCGTGTAATGATAAATTATTTTTCTGAATATACAGTGTTTGCATCCGTTGATTGTGTTGATTTGTAGTTTCACTCGATATAAGGCTTGATCCTTAGTGCTACTTTTTAAAAGAAATATTAGACCATAATCCCTTCTAACGTAATTTTAACGTTTGAAACGATGTGTCCAGGGACGTGAGTTCGAATCCAACCACCTGCAATGAGCTTGAGCTGTTGGTGAAGGACAACATCGTGAGGAAACAATAGCTAGTAGGGCTTTTACTAATGTCCGTCTGACTAGCTACTACCCTCAAGTTGAAAATCTGCCGCCAAATACCAATAGGTATGTTCCGGCAATCGCACTTGAGAGTCAGTCTCTTCAATAAAAGCCAGCAACGTATCTGCGATTCCTCTACTGTTGTGACTGTCTATGGGCGACGGTGATCACTTATCATCACGTGACACGGTTGCTCGCTTGCCCCCATTGCATAAAAAATATATATTATCATAGTAAGAATAGAAATAAATCTAAGAATCTCATTACAAGAATCAATACAAGAAGTGTATCTGCTGAAATACAATATTCATTTGCAAATAAAAAAAACTATCAATGGAATAAATGAATTGAATTATTACCAAAGAAAAGTAGACATTCATACTAATAGTTTAGCCCACAACACACGGAGCTATAATATATATTAATATAATTTATAGCAAGGTATATTACAGTATATTTTCTATAGTAATCTTTTTTTTTTTTGTTAATGTCCGTACCTTTTTTAAGTAAGTGATTTGGTTGACGTTAAGAAATTGCTTTATAATAGGTAACTATGCATTACAACAACTACAGTAATCGGCAAGTGGCTACAGACTCGGCTATTACTTGTTACGTCACCAAAATATATCGATAGATTCATCACGACATATTTTGGTATATTTCGAGAACAACAGGTGTAGTTTTTGTGTGCACGTTGAATTATTACGAATATTATAAATGCGAATGTGAGTTTATTTTTGGTTACGTTTTCACTCCTAAACTGCTGAATCGATAACGATGAATTTTGGAGATTACAGAGATAGACGGAAACGGTATAAAAGATGCATAATTAATATTTAAATAAGTAGTGTTAAAATAATAATAAATATTTTTCTATATTTTTTTACAATGTGTTTTATTTTTACATTTCAAACTCAACTGACCGTATTCGAATAGCATGTTCATTAGTGTGCGTGCAGAAACGCGTTATCACGGACACAGTTAAATTTTTACCAAGTTCTGAGTGTCAAGGGTGCATCTAATTAGTGTAGAAATATGTATTATAACATAGCCACCGCCTGAGGCAGCTTGCCATACCCTAATATATATTTAACTATATTAATATATATTACAGCTTCGTGTGTTCTGGGCTTTATTCAATTTCCCCATTAAATAAAAGAGTAAATAAAAATTTCACCACTTCCATTTTGATACGAAGCAAATCCAACCCGTCAGTATAATGGCAACGTTCCCAAAACCAGAATCGTACTGTTTGCAGAATTTCAACATTTGAAAGTATAATTGACAAAAATACGACTCGTCTCTCGAATTCCATATACGGCGCTGCCAGGACCGACACACGAATTCTAATTTATACCTCTAATGAAACGGGCGTTGGTTTTTTAGCGTTCTAAAATTCCGAATGGCAGGTACAAAACAACATCGGGTGAGCGATAAAATGTTGCCCCATTATAAATATTCATAGAGCAGAGATCACAGCGTAGGGAGGGGGGGGGGGGGGGGGGGGGTGTCCTTCAAAGGGAAATATAATCATAATTTCCTTGAAGGCTGCAAGAAAAATGTCGGAACGTTTACGGAGTTGATGAATGATGCAAGATTTAGATTACTCCGATGAATATGTTAAAACGTTTTCGCCGACTTTTATCATTATTTTATGAATATAATTTTTCCCAATTTGTCTTCGCTAGTTGAGGCTTTACTTGAAAGTGCTTTTAGTATATTTTTACCGTGCGGCTTTTTACGTTTGATTTCGTCAACCAAACCGGATGAAACTATAACAAAATTTCATACAAAGTTGATCTCTCTCTTTGCCCTACTTCCTATAAGATTTTCGCTAGTCTCCTATTTTCCAGTTATCTCTATACCAAAATTATTCATAATCGATTCAGGCGTGAAAGCTTAACAAACAAACAAACACCTATTTGGCTTTATAACATTAGTAACATTAAAAACTTCCACTAAGAACAAATTAACGAATAATTGGTTTAATCCTCTCAAATTCTTCACTAACGCTCCCTTTTTTTTTTAATTAAAATACTAAGCAAACTTCACAGCGACCCTAATGTGAAACATGTTCTATAGACGCCCATAACACACTCGTGCCAAGAACGTGCTCGTGACCTTGGATACTTTTAAATAAAAAAACGTGGACCTTACTCATTCAACTCTATTCATCGTAAGAACACTACAATAATTGCTTGTTCTCTAGGAATTTTATGAAATAGGGAGCGAACGAACAAGCGTCTCATCTAAATGTACGTGTTCACCGCCCCCCAATGACACCTACAATATCATAGGAATGTGCGTAGCTGGCCTAGGCTTACACAGTTATTTGTTTACACATTAACTCTATAAGATTCGTCCAAAACTATTTTGGGGTTTTCTAATCTTTAACCATGGAAAATATAATATCTCACATGTATGACACTTCTCAATATTAGTCAAAATAGAAAGGTCATAAAAAGAAATAAATTAGCGTCTAATCGTCTACCATGTCATATTCTTCACGCGTGTCGTCCCTTGACTGGTTTAAGTTGACTGTAGACCGCATATGCTTACCAAAAGTTACTGCAGCCAGCGAGACTACAAGCATTTATAAATCAATGACAGACACGAACGCAAAACAGCATTTTTTGTTCGCTATAGGTTTAGCGTTTGACCGCAAACTCACTGAATTAGATGATACGATACAAGATGGCAACATGCTCGTAGTGAAAATACCGAGTAATATATAATGCAGTTGCTAAAACGAATCCAAAGGTTTAGGGTTAATGATATATCTGCAGGTTGATAGCTATGTCGAGGGATATTCAAAAATACCATTTTAATACAGCTTCAACGATCAAGAAATCAAGTTAAAAATCTACCGCTAAATATCAAAAGGTGTGTTCCGGCAGTTGCACTTGAAGGCCAGTCTCTTCACAAGTTTTGTATGTCTATCAACTTGAATCGTATCGTCACTTAAGATCAGGTGATTTAAAATATAATGCTAAAATCTTAAGAATTAAAAAAATCGCTATAGTTTTGACTTGCAAATTGTAAATAGTCATTATGCTAAGCTACAAATAAAAAATATTGCGCAAGCGGTAACTTTTTCGGAGACCGTAACTTGCAACTTTAGAAATAAATTATATATTTGTCTTCAACGATAACTCAATATTTTTGTAAATTTCTAACGTTGCTATACAATGTCTTTAAAAAAGCTACCGCATGCGCAATTTTTTTTTTTCGTAGCTTAGCATAGTGACTATTTACAATTTACCGGTTCAACATTATAGACATTTTTTTTATTCTTACGGATTTAGCGTTATATATATATAATCCTTGATCTTAAGTGTTCACAATATTAACGTCTGATTAATAATTCGTTATTTTAAGTTTGATAATTTTTGTAGCCAATTATGACAATTTTTTATATAGTATATTTTTATGTTTACGCGAATATTATATATTGAAATAAAACTAATTTAAACGGATTTTATCGCTGTTATAACCGCCATTTTTTTCATAGTTAAGGTTAGGCGTAATGCCTATAATCTCACCTAATCTTAAGTGACGTTACGATTCAAGTTGCTAGACACACAAAACTTGTGAAGAGACTGGCCTTCAAATGCAACTGCCGGAACACACCTATTGATATTGAGCGGTAGATTTTTAACTTGATTTCTTCGGACGGACAGCTAATCCCTTGGTGAACTCTATTATTGTCTAGCTAATACATAATATGGTTATTAAAGACATTGTCGTCTTAAACCATTTATCTATAGAGATCAGTAATTAGTTATGGCAAAGGGTCATGGGTAAATTTATAATCCGGTAAAGGATTTAAATACGAAACAAATAAATCAATTTATTATTACTGTAATAGATTCCAAATAGAAATTTTTAAAATCGAACCGTGTCAGTTGGAAACAATTCCACTAGGGCCGTGCCCACAAAAAAATATGTACAAGCTAAAAGTTTTTTTTCAATCCCCAACTTTACGTGGGTCGTGTTCGGGGTCCTTTTTTTATTTTTAGGGACATTGATTGATTGAACCTTATGGCACATCTATGAGAAACTTAGCAGGGTATTGTTTTTTTGCTTGTTCTAACCGCATTTTTTACCGGAATTCTAAAACAGCTTTCGAGTTTATTGTATCTTCATTTAGATAATTTTTGGTCGCTTTCAACGCGACGAGGGTGGATTTGTGAGAGATTTAGTAAATTGCTTTTAATTATTATCACCGTTCCTTTGTGCGTTTGTGGTTAATTAAAGTGTATAGCGTTCAGTGTGATGAGAGCATTATACTTTAGAGTAATATTCGCTCAATAGCGAAACCCTTTAACACCACACTGAATAATAAATATAAATCATACAGTTAAGTATTTTGGATGAAGGGAAAGATCAAGGTAAGGCATATATTAATTCCCATTCATCTGTATTACCTAGCATCGAAGCTGAAATCATTTTATTATTTGATACTGTTATTTTATTTCTAAGATGTATGTTGTTTTCTCTATTAACCCCGAAAATTATAAAACAGATTTATCATTCTGATAAAATCTTACTTTGGAGCCCACTAGCTATTGTATTATCTTTTGTCAAATCGGTTACATTGTTGTTTTCACGATACTGTGATATTTTTTTATTAGACGTTCGTAGGTTAGTTGATCTATACATAGTTGATCTACATCTTAATGCAATAGTCTGTGATTTCTACTCGGTTTCTTTGTCGTGCGTTGACGTATAATGTTCATTTAAGAAGTACTAGTTGACCCGGAGAACTTCGTATCACCTATACTCTAGAATGCTGGGTTTTTTAACAAGCAATTTTTTATGTATCGTAATAAAAAACAATTTCAGTAAAAAGTATCCAATTTACTTCTAAATACCTCCAAAAATATGTGTACAAAGTTTCATGATGTTCGGTTCAGTAGTTTTCGCGTGAAGTGTAACAAACAAACTTACATTCACATTTATAATATTAGTAGGGACGAAATAGACATGGGGTTTGTATAAATACAGTGTTAACTACGAACTATACTGAGGATATAATTGAAACAGCTCATAGGCTGGTCGGTACATGGCAGCACGTGCCTTGCGCTTTATGATAAAAATACGCGAAATATGTTGTAATAGTCGTTTTTTTTTTTAATATTTATGGTTTAACGTTATAGCCATAATTTCACTTGATCGTAAGTCACGATACGGCCCAAGTTGGTAGACACGTTAAACCTGTGGAGGAAATGTTTCTCAAGTGCAGCTGTCGGAACACACCTATTGGTATTTGGCGGCAGGTTTACAACTTGAGGGTGGTAGCTAGCCAGGCGGTCATTAGAAAATGCCCTACCACCATGCTATGGTTTCCTCATGGTGTTTTCCTTCACCGAAAGCTCAAGCTCAGTAGGTGCTTGGATTTGAACTCACGTCCTTTGACGCGAAGTGGTACATACTACCACTGAGCTATCATCGCTATAAATGTTACACAGATATGTCCATTACAATAGTAAATAAAGTATTCAGTCGTACCTATTAACGTAGGTATCACGGAGTGTTATTGTACTTGCGTAATCAATATTTAAATATTTAAATGTCCCACATTTATATTTATTCCAATAAATCCAAAGTAAAACTAACGAAGTTGAAATGTAAATACAAGCCCTAATGATACTATTCGTGTAGGATTTATAATTATGGACGTAACGTTAATTAAGTCACATTATCAGGTACTTTGAAATTTATTATCATTACCCAGGAAAAAATGTTGATTACATTAATTAGAATTTACATCGAAAACTTGTAAAACGAACAAAATAGCTTCAACGGCTGCATCCGGCTTCAATGTATTTTACAATATAATAACTATTATAAATAACTGTTTTCCGGAAATCATTTTTTAATCTAATCTAATAACACTGCACTACTCATAGCCTAAAATAAAGAAATACATTTTTTTTTTATTTTCCATCATACCAGGAAGGCGGTTTGGATGACGTTTTTGGGAACTGAATCTTTATGACCAAATTCACCATAGAGGAACCGCAAGTTTTGAATTTGAAACTGAATGATCACAGGAACAGTTTCAATCGTGGACATTCATGAAGTTTCATTCGTGAAATTTATTTAAATCTAAATTAAAATATATATACAATTTCTGAACTTGCTATTGAAACTCGACATACAAAATCATTTCAATATTTATTTTTTTATACTTAAGGTTTATCGTTATGGCCATAATCTCACCTGATCTTAAGTAACGATACGGCCCAAGTTGGTAGACACGCTAAACCTGTGGAGGAATTGGCTCTCAAGTGCAGCTGCCGGAACACACCTATTGGTATTTGGCGGCAGGTTTACAACTTGAGGTGGTAGCTAGCCAGGCGGGCATTTGAAAAAGCCATACCACCATGCTATGGTTTCCTCACGATGTTTTCCTTCACCGAAAGCTCAAGCTCATTGTAGGTGCTTGGATTCGAACTCACGTCCCTTGACGCGAAGTCGTACACACTACCACTGAGCTATCATCGCTTCACTGCAATAAATCAGTTTTCACAATCTACAGTAATGTCAAACTAACTACAGTCCTGACAATCCGAGTACAGGATTATTTATCTCAATGACAACCTATCATAACAAAGACTATACGTTTTGTTCTGTAATGTTTGTAATAATTTTAATGAAAATAACACCGCTTCGGTAGTATTATTCTGTCCGAAGGGTCTCAATAAAAATGTCTAAAAACAACATATAAACACAGTGTCTTACAAATTCGAGTAACTGTTTGGGAAATAAGAAAAAACTGGCGCTATAGCCAGCGGCTACAAGCGAATAAACCGAGCCCTTGTCCCTTCGGAGTAGGCTGTAATAAAAACTTGTCGGCCTTCTGTATGCTGGTTTCTGTTTTTATATTTTAAACAAACAAACAAGCCTGTTTTGGCAGTTCATCGGCAAAATAAATAAACCAAGTTTCCGATTAGTGCTTGAATCTCACTGGACTTTATGTGTTTTGGATATATATATAAATCAAAGTTAGACTTAGCTTAAAAGACGTAGACTGGCTAATCAGATGTGAAATACTGTTTTTTGTTCTATCTAGTTTGTTTCTTTATAACGTATAAGTTAATATAACATTAATACGATGTTCACAATATTATCCTCTGTTGGAAAATTCGTTAATTTTAAGTTTAATAATTTTTGTAGCCAACTACGACCATTATATTTACAGTTAAGGTAAGTCGTAATGGTTATAATCTCACCTGATTTTAAGTGACGATACGGCCCAAGTTGGTAGACACGCTGCACCGGTGGAGGAACTGGTTTACACGTGCATCTGCCGGAACACACCTATTGATATTGGTGGCAGGTTTTCAACTTTAAGGTGGTAGCTAGCCAGGCGGGCATCAGAAAAAGCCCTACCAGCATGCTATGGTTTCCTCACGAAGTTTTCCTTCGCCGAAAGCTCAAGCTCATTGTAGGTGGTTGGATTCAATCTCACGTCCGATGACGCTGCGTTCATACACACTACCCTTGAGCTATCATCGCTTCAGAAACATATCAGGAATAAACTCCATTTCTACAAAGTTATTTAAAATACAAATTAAAATACGTTGTGCAATTCAACACTGCTGAAATTTTCAGGAACATAACTCACTAGCTGTGGCCACGACTCTGTTCGTGAGAACTAAAGTTTTATTTAATAATTTAAAAAAAAATGTTTGTTACTAAGGCTAAGGTAGCATTTTTTTTTTATTGTTAATGTTTATCGTTATGGCCATAATCTCTCTTGATCTTAAGTGACGATACGGCCCAAGTTGGTAGACACGCTAAACCTGTGGAGGAACTGGCTCTCAAGTGCAGCTACCGCAACACACCTATAGGTGTTTGACCACAGATTTTCAACTTGAGGGTGGTGGCTAGCCAGAGGAACTTTAGAAATAGCCCTACCACCATGTATTCTAATGTTGAAAGAATTTTTGAAAGTTGTCCAGTCGTTAGAGTTTATTCGTTACAAACAAAAATACAAATCTTTCCTCTTTATAATATTAGTATAGATGCTTACAGAGCCACTGATAGAAATAAGTTATTGTGCGAGAGATTTAGTACATTCAATAGTGATAAACAGTTTCTAAACGCAAACGTTCCCATTGTATCTACAGGTAAATCAGAAACAATGAATTCTCTAAACAGAAAACCAACATAATATCTGCCTCGGACAACTTTAAAATAAACATCTAAATGATTCAATGAACATGTCGTAAAGCTGACCTCATAGTTCAGCCTGATAGAAAGCAAGATAGAGACTGCCACAGACCAGACAAACACAAATAATGTTGTCAAAGCACCTTTAGGTCAACGGTTTCAATTCTTAGAAAGGTCACATAAAAATTGAGCACCCGATCTTGGGACAAGCTTAAGGTTTCTACGCGCAAACAATTCTTACTAATTTTTATCTTCAGCAATATCTTAATGATTTTTAAATAAGAAAGTAAAATTAAATATATATTTTTTATATATACTGTCTCTTTAAAATAATCACACAATGCTGGCTCTTATCAAGAACTGAAAGTTATAAGGTTTCTTTTTTCGACCTAACATTCACTGTTAGACGTAAGGGCTTTGACAGCTTCACCGAACTTTTTGGGGTGAATGCTAGGGGCAGTTTCGTGGCAGCGGGTGCAAGGGTGCCAGAATAGCTGAACCTCGGCTTGGACTACTGCCGGAACACGAACGAAGATTCACGATCATAACTCACCAACAGATCCTAATGTGCTAGATTCAGTGATCCTAAGAATAACATAGGGTAGTAATAACTCTTTTGTTCCTGTCTTGATAGGTACCACTGTGAAGCGATGACTCTGTAAACCAGTCTTAGAAAGAATCAGTAAGAGATGATGTGTTAAAATCAAAGTACCTTCTATTATTCTGCCTCTTGTTCTATAGCAGGTTTTACTACATTTTATCTTTAACAAAATATTCTAATGAATTGTGTTCAACTTTTAAATTTGCTAAATTTCTTTGTGTTTACACATTGTTCTATTGTATTGTATTGATTTAATCTCATTTTTTGTATATATTATGTTATAAATAGCCACTAGTAAATTTTAATATGCCAACTCGAGTTTGTTGTTATGCAAAAAACTTAATGTAGGATTAAGTAAATCTCTTTACTTAATCTTATAAAGTAGGTTACAATATTCAACAAGTTTAATAAGCAACAATATTTACGCTGCGCAGTAGTAATGCTCACTTTTCCAGTAGCTTAGGTAAGTTTGAACCTTGTCACCTTAACGGTGAGCAATGCGATAGGTACAAGCAAACAAACACAAGCTAGGAAATGTTGCATAACAAAACTTATAATATTATGCACTATGTTTTAAATTCCTTTTATGATATCACGGAACGTATTCTGCGATTGTCGCTGCAGATTATATCTACTTATAAGTAACTAAGATCGGTCAGTACTTCTGTGTACTGAGTCGATAAATCTCGTAAGCCAGTAAGCATTGTTGATCACAAGTTTAAACTGAACCAGCATCTTTAGTATTGTTATAATAAAATTATATTACTTTTAAAGGCGGTTCGTGGTCTTTTTTTTATACTTAGGGTTTAGCATTATGCCCATAATCTCACCTGATCTTAAGTGACGATACGGCCCAAGTTGGTGGATACGCTAAACCTGTGGAGGAACTGGCTTTCAAGTGCAGCTGCCGGAACACACCTATTGGTATTTGGCGGCAAGTTTACAACTTGAGGGTGGTAGCTACCCAGGCGGGCTTTAGAAAAAGCCCTACCACCATGCTATGGTTCCCTCACGATGTTTTCCTTCACCGAAAGCTCAAGCTCATTGTAGGTGCTTGGATTCGAACTCACGTCCCTTGACGCAAAGTCGTACACACTACCACTGAGCTATCATCGCTTCAGAGGTCTTGTGGTTGTACGATGATAAGCCTGTTATTTCTTTTATCTTGTTTTTATGAAGGGTTTGTTTAGATAGAATATGCCAACCTCATCCATACAAAATGCTACAGTCTATTCCTCAGCGCAAGATCGTTTCAACCAAATCGTAAATTATATAATTGTATTTCCTTACATATATATATATTGTAAGAATGTTTAAATATTTGTCGCTTTCGAGATCGATACGGCTTGTTGTGGCTATATATTACTTCGATAGGTTTTGAGGTCGACCAATTCATATCCAGCAAATCAGAGGTTGGCAGACCGGCCCCCTTATCCGGGCGATAAGGCTTTAAAAGAAAATGATACCAAAGATAGCTAAATTGTTGTGTTTAAATGTCAAATTCATGTTACATATATATTATCATTTACACAAAACTACTCAAAGAGATACACACATCATTACCTACACACACGAACACTCAAAAACATGTCTTTGATTGCGCACAAATAGAATCCACACACAATTATTTATTTATTTTTAACAATGATTTATTTCTAATTGGCACCTCATTACTGTAAAATCTAACTAATTTGAAATTGTTAAATGTGCTGTGAAGAAATATACAATAAATAAATAAATAAATAAATATCAGCTTTAGAAACATAATTTGTCTATATATTGCCAATTATTTGTAACTTTTATTATCACTTTACTTTTGCGCAATACATCATAAGGGGACGGTGTGAAAGCCATGACTCTTGAATTCTATCAGTGGTATCAGGTACAGTACTATCTCCTTTTTTGTAGAATAGGGGCCAATCGAGCAAGCGTATCATCTGACTATAAGTGATCACCACCGCCCATGGACACCCAAAACACCACAGGAATGGCTTTGCCAGCCTTTATAGGAGACACTTTCAAGTGCCACTGCCGGAACATACCAGTAGCCAGCCAGTGGTAGCCAGCCAGGCGTGCAATAAAACCAGCATGCTATGGTTCCCTCACGACGTTTTCCTTTCCTGACCTTCAAGCTCATTGTAGCTGGTTGGATTCGAACATACGTCCCTTAAGCGGCGTTCCTACACGCTACCACTGAGCTATCTTACTGTATTAGTGTAAGAGATATAATTGTCTATCACACTGTTTATTTACATGACTATATAAGAAGATGTTTCCAGCAATACTGTGAGCAAGTTAGACAGTACCTCTTACATCGTAGATCGAATCAGAAGTACGTATTCATTATAAATCATCTGCAGCCATCGAACCGATGGTTATTTTCTTATCTTCATCTTAGGCAACTGTTAGTTGTTAAATTCATTTATTTGTAATCATATATAAATACTAATTATTCTTAATTTTAATTCACATTTTAAATCATACAGCAGTTTAAAGTAACATCGTAATATAAAAAAAGCTGAAACATTTTAAGATTAATTTGCTTATGTTGATATTTAGTTTCATATTGGCTTTTTATAATACTCGCCTGGCGAGCTACCACTCTCAAGTTGAAAATTTGCCGCTAAATACCTGTGGGTGTGTTTTGAAGACTGTCAGTGATCAAGGAGATCAGATCAAGGAGTTAGTATCTTTACTTGGATTAGCTTGTTTACCATCATAGGCCATATCGTCACTTAATATCAAGTGAGATTGTGGTAATAACACTAAAACGAATGAAGAAACCTTCATTATACCGCATTGCAATCAGTTTTTGAAATCTCTCTATAATATGACTTATAAGATGACCTTCAACTTTAAGGAAAAAACATTATTAAACATCAGAGGAAATATTATTTTCTTTTCTTAAATGTCATGTAAGACCCAACGAAGCGTTTTCATCGGTAATCTCATTGTGAAAAATGAACACCGGACGTCAAACAGGGCATCTCTTTTAATCCCACGGGACGGGCATCCGGTCTGAATATATTATGATATATTAGGAAGGGTAAAAGCCAGCAGGCTTACAGTGTGTCTTGTACATTGAATTATATGAATTTATTACAAACTTGGACTTTGGACATTGCGAGACTTTACTGTTTTAGCTTTACCCTTTATGCAAAGTTTCTGTATGTTTGCTTATTTTCTACTAATCAAACTCAAGCAAAATCATAGACTATCTAGGGCAAATTTCGTGAGGATTTTTCTATACGCCTTGCAAAACAAGACTGTATTAAAAAAAAAAAAAGAAAAAAAAAAACAAATAAAAGGCCATGTAGGGCAAGTCACATAATGACTACAATGATTTAATAGCGAGAATAATAATATTTCTGAATCCTGAAAAAAACATTTTCCAAACGTGGCAATTTACTCACTGCTATAGTAAAAGTTATCAAATATTATAAACTATTCTTACATAATTTCCAAATGGCTTGAAGAGAAAATTGGATTACGTCTTGTTTATCCATAAGCTTCAACTGTTTTTTTTAATAGTTAATGCTTAGCGTTATGGCGTTAATCTCACCTGATCTTAACTGACGATACGGCCCAAGTTGGTAGACACGCGAAACCTGAGGAGGGACCAGCTCTCAAGCGCAACTGCCGGAACACACCTGTTGGTATTTGACGGCAGATTTTCAACTTGAGGGAGGTAGCTAGGTAGGTGAGCATCAGAAAAAGCCCTACCACTATGCTATGGTTTCCTCACAATTACGACCTTAATGACCTTATATCTTAGACATATATATTCTTGATATTGTATCCTTCATCGGCAAAGAACTTTTCTACTCTTTTAAAGAATTGCTTTAAGTTGAAATTGCAACGAATTTGAATTTTAACGTGTTACAACGAACACTAAAGAGAGACCTCAACATAGACTAGACAGGAAACAGACCAGACGGTGCATGCGTGTGAATTGTAAATGAAAAGTATTAGTTTCATATTACCAGTACTCAGAATGTCTACAATTCTTCGTAATAAATGAACAGCCATGCCTATTCATTAGGCGGTATTATTCAAATGCTTTAATAGCTATGTCAATGCCTTTTCTACTACGCAAGTCGCAAACCCTGTGAGATTCATGAGAAATGTCTCTCAGAAATATCCAAAATACGAATTCTTAGCATGTTTAAATAACGTTTCAAAGTAAATTATCTTATTGCTTTGGAATATTGCTCTTATAAGAATGATTACCATTAAATATAGTTCAAATGTTGACTTTTTTACATGCGCTTTTTTCAAATGCAATATTTTAACACACAGTAAATTGATTCTCATTATTTCGACTCTAAATAAACATAAACACTTGTAGATTAATTACGATGTGAATCTAAATTGAAACTGTTCATTAATAAATTCCATACGAAATCTTTTAACATTACCAATGTAGTCGATAAAACTAAAGAGATTTGTCGCGTCTATCCGTTATTTAATCTTCCATTTCCCAATGACCCACCCAATTGTCAGCTTGAAGAGAATTCATTTTTCGATGGTACATTGAAAATATTACCTGTGTACTACAGATACGTTCGTACCATGTAATTAACTATCGATTACTCTGCTTCGTTTATATTAGCGTTGTGTGCAGGATTGAGACGGTCAATATTTCTTGACAAACTTGCACCTGCGGGAACCCGCAAAGGTGCTTGAAGACAGTTTCTAGCATCAAGCTGGTATTACTCACACAAGAGTGTTAGAAGTGACCTTACTACCACATAAGTGATGTAAAAGCTCGAGTTTATTGTAGAAACAAAATAAATAGTTTTCATATACACTACTATCCAGCCACCATAGTATCAAAATCATTGGAAATCATTTTTATAATATATATGTCAAATATAAAATTATATATCAAAAATGGCATGTCTTGGGTAAAAATAAAAATATATTTATGCAAGACCGTTCGGTCTAAAATTTACTTTCATTAACAATTAGTGAAATAGATAAGTGGACGTATATACATTTTGATTGACTATATTTTGTTATGCAATACGTGATAATTTAACAAACCTATTAATAAACTAATTTATATATAAATGGGTGAACATAAAATATTTTCCCATCTGTTTATAAAGCAATAGCGTTGTTTTTTGTTTAGTGCCAGTATTAAAAAATAGTTGCTATCACTGAGCAAACAATAGTCTACTTTTAACAACTTTATTATTCTTATAACACTGGTTGTCAGTTCATTCTTATTATATCGAACTGTCAGTTCAACTTGATCGTCTCACAAACGTCTATGTATATTATTTGTAAAAGCGACTCACTACCGTTAATCATAGCGATTATATCAGCTGTATTTTTTATTTTCCCGATCAAACTGATTTGAAAGACTATTAACTTTATATGAAACAAACAAGCCAATTGAATGGATGCAGTGAACATTTTACGATGATTAAAATGATGAAACCGGAATGAGATGATAAGCGCTCGACAAATAACTTATAATTATTTTAAGTAATTGGTATTGTAAATTATATAACTTCAACACTATAAACATTAGTTAGAACTGAGTAACAAAACATATTTTTAATTAGTAAAGGAAGAAACCTTTTGTTACGTTTTTCTCACGTATTTGTTAACTGATTTTCTATTTTTAATAGTTATTAATGGGATCCAGTGTTACCAACAGTAAAATGTAAACTTGGCAAAAAAAAAAAAATATCAGTTTATATATTCGCGACTTCGTTTGCGTGGACCCAAAAAAAAAACATATTCTACTCCTCTGTGTATTTTTTCAATACAGCTTTGTTGCTATTGGTGGTAGCGTAATGTTAAAAGTTTAAATCATTCCTCGATAATTGATCTATCGAATACAAAATGAGTATTTAATATCCGACGGAGAATTTATAAGATTAAGGCGTTCAAGCTAACGCACAAATATATTTTACTGCTTTATAATATTGATATAGATTAAAACTGAATGGAAACAACGTTTACAAAAGGATTAAAAAAATATATCCAATAACTAAGTACCCTAATACCATCTACAAATGTTTCCATTTTCAAAAATCATGGTCCCATCCTAATTAAGTTCAGCTGCTTTTGACGTTTTCAAGCTTCAAATTATTATATGTATTTTCTTCATACATAGGATATATAAACTTTAGTCTACCTATACATTTGATAAAATGTGTAGATTTAAAAGTTGCGTAACAAAAGTAAAAATATTTTTTAATTTATTTTTTCTCTCTATCCTGGTCACGCATCACTTTAGAACTTTATGATAGAATTTAATTATATTTAAAAATAATTCAGTGTTGCGGATTAGTAAGTTACTTTCATACCTTTAAAATAACCTTTGAAGCGATGATAGCTCAGTGGTAGTGTGCACGACTTCGCGTCAAGGGACGTGGGTTCGAACCCAAGCGCCTACAATGAGCTTGAGGTTTCGGTGAAGGAAAACATCGTGAGGAAACCATAGCATGGTGGTAGGGCTTTTTCTAATGCCCGCCTGGGTAGCTACCACCCTCAAGTTGTAAACCTGCCGCCAAATACCAATAGGTGTGTTCCGGCAGCAGCACTTGAGAGCCAGTTACTCCACAAGTTTAGCGTGTCTACCAATTTGGGCCCTATCGTCACTTAAGATCAGGTGAGATTATGGCCATAAGGCTAAACCTTAACTATAAAAAAAAAAAAGAATTCTGTAGGGATATGAGACCTACCACTTAACGTGGATATCATTTTTTCGATCACCATGAAAACTGGCACATATATATGTATTTGTATACGAGTAGTTGTAACTCTATTCCAGATCCAAATAAGTAACACTGCAGTCGATGTATTAACAACTGTAAAGGGCAGGATAAAATCTGCTGAAGTAACTACAACTTATATAAAATTATAACTATAAAAGAAACTCATGTATGTTCGTGGTTAATTCCAATACAATCGACGGTAAATACGATGACTAATTCATTGAAAGTAAGTTATCCCCTTATGAATAACAAGTAATTCAAGCTTTGACTGAAATATTTGTACAAATGTCTGCAGGGATTCCGTGATACGCCGTCGCGGGTAGCCCACGATGCAATTTGTCTTAGGGCTTACACAATTTGCATGACACAATCTCGGTTCGCGTATTATTTTTATTTAAATATTTTCTTATGTAATACATTTTATTTAATGAACGTTAAATACAGAGCTTTTAGATTAATTTATGACAATAAGTCTTTATAATAAATAATAAACCTTTTTTGTTCTGAAGGTGTTATGTTTACTGACGATGTAACTACAGATAGAAATAGGTCAAGCCCAGAGATGAAACTGGTTCTCAAGTACTTGGCGACAGATTTTTAACTCGAGGGTACTGGCTAGCTGATAAAGTGAAGAATGACAAAGTTAGAGGGAGTTTGAAAGTGGTGCCAGTAGTTAAGGAATTGAAAGAGAAAAGATGTCTTGTTATGGAGATGTCATGAGAAGAGAGGAAGCGAATGTGATGAGAAAATTCATAGAATATTGAAAGATGGAAGGGAAGAAAAATGCCAAAAGAGCGATGGATAGAGTGTATGAAGTCTGGGATGAAAGAAAAGGGAATTAATGAATAGATAGCGGATGATAAAGATTTATGGAAGAAGAAAACGTATTACGCCGACACGGAATGACTTGGGAAATGGCCAAGAGTATAGTGATGATGTTGGCTAATCAGGTCTACCGCTATACTTTGTTGACGTTACATCCAAAGACTTTAAGAAATGATTAATATTTTAAAATATTAATATGCATCTTTTATTAAGATATATGTCTTTAAAAGTAACGTTTTACCACGATCTTATCTAATATTTACTGATAATTTGACCCAAAACGCTGAATATGTTAAGGCTAGTCAAGCAACAGGCGCTCAAATGCAACTACCGGAATATACCAGTAAGTAATGAAAAAATTTTTGTATTATACTTGTGTTAAAGACTAAGTGATTCTACTTTACAGAATATTTTCAAGATATCTTTATAATCTTACCTAAAGTCGTACAAATTTTTTAATTTTTAAATCTTGTATGGAGTGCAACAGCTCCTGTAACTTTGTTATTTGCGCAGTTAAAAACGATTTTAAACGGTTGCATTTTGAAACACAAATTGACCGAGTCCGAAGCTCGCAGGCGTGCACTTCCATGATACAAATATAGTCACGACTTTCATTACCTGTGGCAATCTACCACAGGTCAGCTGTATAAATGTCATACGGCGCATGGCCTAGACTTTATTGTTTTTCATCGGAGCTCTTTTATCTTTCAATACTTGTAATTCCAGTCATTGCATGGAGTTTTTTTAAATGGAATAGGGTGCAAACGAGCAGGCGTGTTACCTGTGTAAGTGATCACCGCCGCCCGTGGACACCCGCGATACCACCGTGCTATGGTATCATCATGATGTTCTCATTAATCAAATGCTCAAGCTCCATGTAAGGCTTTGAACTCACAGCCATCGACACGGCTTCCCTACACGCTACCCACTGAGCTTTTTTTTATAGTTAAGGCTTAGCGTTATAGCCAAATCTCACCTGATCTTAAGTGAAGATACGGCCCAAGTTAGTGGACACGCTAAGCCTGTGGAGGAACTGGCTCTCAAATGCAACTGCCGGAACAAACTTATTGGTATTTGACTGCAGATTTTTAACTTGAGGGTGGTAGCTAGCGAGGTGGGCGTTATAAAAAACCCTACCACCATGCTATGGTTTCCTCACGATATTTCCTTCACCGAAAGCTCAAGCTCATTGTAGGTGGTTGGATTCGAACTCACGTCCCATGATGCGGCGTTCCTACACGCTACCACTAAGCTATCATCGCTTCATAGTTGGTACTCTCATTTTTCAGACTGATAAGAGCACTAAAATTTCAACAGTACGTAGTAAGAACACGTATTCAGAGCTACCTCAAATATAATCAGGAACCGGATATAATTCAAAAATGTGTGAATTTAAGGAAATCTATGGAGGTCTTTATCAATCTACAAAAAAACACCACTATCTCTTAATCGAATCTTCTAATATATTATTTCTTTTTGACAGAAATAGATATCGACTGCGTGGACAAAGCAGAATAAAGAATTTGAATGAGAGATGTAGATAATATTTTACGTATATGCTTCAAGAACTTTCGTTGCTGAGTGAGCTGAACGAGTCATGTATGATAGAGGAATGAATTATTGCGGAATAAAGCGAACTTAAGTTTACCAGCTGGTCGCAAAGGGCTGTGGTGTTTGTTACCGGCTCGCGGCGATGTTCGTGTGCTACCGGTGGGCTGAAGCACGATGCCCACTCGGGCCCGGAGGCGAGGTTCATGCGATGCACCTTGACCACGCCCGAGTGTTTAGTCAAAACATCAGGCCATTGTTCCTTACAGTGAATAACGTTTTATTTAGGTTTTATTAGTGCCCTGTTCGCGATTCTATTTGAAAGTTCCTACGTGGTACGTAAATCGATGGTATACGGATTGTATATGGTTTCAATGGTAATATCGTTTGTTTTTACATAGTTCACTACTTTGAGCACCGATTGTATGTATTTTTAATATGGTTTTTAGTTATCATATCACAGGTTGACTAGCGCTGGCTCAGTAAAAAAGAGAAATGAAACTAAATTGACACAATGATATACATTTATACTATTTATACATACGCACATAGTTTTTATTGTAGTTGAGGTTTGGCGTTATGCCCATAATTTCAGCTGATCTTAAGTGACGATACGACCCAGGTTGGTGGATAGGCTAAGCCTGTGGAAGGACTGGCGCTCAAGTGCAACTTCCGGAACACACCTATTGGTATTTGTGCGGTAGATTTTCAACTTGAGGGTGGTAACTAGCCAGGCGGGCATTAGAAAAAGCCCAAACACCGTGCTATGGTTTCCTCGCGATGTTATTCTTCATCGAAAGCTCCAGCTCATTGTAGTTGTAGTGCGTAGTAAACACACACATCTGAGCTCAGGCCAAGCTGAAAGAGGCGTGTGGAGTGTGGATGCCAATTACTGGCAAATATTCAGGGACAGCTTTCACAAATCATTTGGTCTGGTACAGATCCTTACCAGATTTTATTTAGATAATATTAGGTAACTTAACCGGAAATTATTTTCTCATACTTAAAATACCTGTACAGCTTCTTAGTTCATTCAACGAGAGTTTACTGTATTTGTGTTTATTTCATTATATGCCTTTTCAATATTCTATGAGAATGTCTCATTATCGACGACTTGTGAAAATAATATGTCAATTCGCAAACTGACGTTGTTAACTTCTGCACAATTAAAAGCAGTTTAACCATCGATATGTGAATTGTTTTATATAGGTATCGAATTTTCCATAATCTCACCTGATATTAAGTGACAATACTGCCCAAGTTGGAAGATACGTTAGACCTGTTGAAGGACTGGCTCTCAAGTACAACTTCCGGAACACAACTAGAAAATATATATTAACTAGCTAACACAATTTCTATAAATGTAAAAAATAGAATGCATTTAAGGCTTAACGTTATGGCTACAGTCATACCTGATGTTAAGTGACGATGTGGCCAAGACAGTCAACACTCTAAGCCTAGTCAATGGATTGGCTCTCAAATACAACTGCCGGAACACACATGTAGGCAGTTGGTAGCAAATTTTCAATTCAAGGGTAGTGGCTAGCCAAGCGGTTAATAGAAAAAGCCCTACCACGATGCTGTGTCTTCATCGAAAGCTCAAGCTCATTACATGGAATTTAAACTTATATTTATTGATGCGCTGTCTGTGCACGAGTTACCATCACTAAAAAAAGTTATTTCCTTATAGCGGTTTAATGCTTTGTCTGAATGCAATAGGTGAATCTATGGTTAAATTGTTGATTGAAAAAGGTAGGATTTTCTCTACGGAACGAGATAGGATAATTGCGTTTTGTTTTTAGAAAATAATGGAAATTCTTTAAAATGACCTGGCATCCATTTATCTAAGTCAGATATAAACGGTCGATTTTATAACAAACAAAACTGTTAGCTAACTCAGTTAACAGGGCGGATTCATTTTCTCTGTTTAACTTCGAGTTTGAGCGATAGACGTACCTTGGGGTGAAATGTAATGGATGATTTCTTTATATTTGTTTACTAAAACGTCAACAATGAACCTGCTAATAAGCATGAAACGTTCAAGAACTGTTTAATATTTTAATGCTTATACGAAGCGATGATAGCTCAGTGGTGGTGTGTACGACTTTGCGTCAAGGGACGTGAGTTCGAATCCAACCACCTACAATGAGCTTCAGCTTTTGGTGAAGTAAACATCATGACGAAACCATAGCATGGTGGTAGAGATTTTTCTGATGCCCTCGTGGCTGGCTACCACCCTCAAGTTGAAAATCTGCCACCAAATACCAATAGGTGTGTTCCGGCGGTTGCACTTGAGAGCCAACGCCTCCAAAGGTTTAGCGTGCCTACCAACTTGAGCCGTATCGTCACTTAAGGTCAGGTGAGATTATGGCCATAACGCTAAGCCTTAACTGTAGAAAAAAAAAACTGTAATAGTACCTCTTCTTCGAGGACGAATATACGTGTGCTGTCGCATCTGCGTAGACTTTACTGTTAATCTATGATTTCTACCAAAAACATTCTCAGCGGCGTTGCGAACACACCGAATACCAGTTTATAGAGTTGAATCGACGTTACTTTATGTAAATACATTGAATTTAATATTAAGCCTTCAATTTTTTCCATGAATGTTTCGTTTTACTTGACCGGATATTCAAATTTCTCTAATTCCTATTCCAATTCGAAGAGCCTACGGTGTCAGGTTTGATACATAGATTCGGTAAGTGTCATTTTTTTAAAGGCAGTTTGTTATTTTTCTATCTGTCTTTTTATGCCAATGAACAGCAGAGAAGCAGACGTCCTATCTGATGGTAAATAGTTAAAGTCGCCTTTAGACAGCCGCAATACCAGAGTATTGCAGCCATGTCGCTGACATTGGCGGAATAGACTGGTTTCCGTTCACTATTCCGGAACACAAAGACTCATAATGAGCCTTTATTGTGCGGAAGTCTAAACCCGAAGGTGGTCGCTAACCAGTCGGGCAATAATTCTTCCATCAAGCCGTAACGGATCAGAGATTATGTGGTCAACTGTAATGAGTATACGAGTAGGTTTTTTTTTGGTTAAGTTTTAATGTCATCTGATCTCAAGTGACGATGCGGCCTAAGTTGATAGACACGCCAAGCCTGTGCCGGAACTGGTTCTGAAGTACACCTGCTGGAACACACCTATTGGTATTTGGCGGCAGATTTTCAACTTGAGGATGGTTGCTAGCCAGGCGGGAATTAGAAAAGCCCTACCACTATGCTATGATTTCCTCACGATGTTTTCCTTCACCGAAAGCTCAAGCTCATAGTAAGTGGTTGGATTCGAACTCACGTCCCTTGATGCGTACTCGTATACACTACCACTGAGCTATCGTCGCTTCAAGTATACCCTTTACTCGAAACTAATTTAGCTTATGAAGCTGGATGTATAATCCTTCTACATCGAAAACATATACTAAGAGTTAACATCAGTTAAGTTAAAAGTTAGCAGACATCAACTTAGTATCATATACGAAAATGTACTATACCACTGTGCTGTCAACTAGCGAAGCATGTTAAACAAAGACCACCACAAAGATTATCGACACCTTACAGATGAAATCCTAAAAGCTATAGAGTACATACTGTCTTAGTATTCCGCTCAGAGTTAGGTAACCTTTATAGAAAACATATCTATTATATAAACAAGCGCTATAGAAATTTCGAGTTCGAGTTAGCACATACATATATGAATAGAAGAAGATATGTTACGGAACGCGAGGCTATATTTTTTCCTTGTTCCGTTCCCAAACTATTTGGGGTCGGCGCAATACGTTTTCTTCTTTCATAGATCTCTATACGCCATCTCTCCATTCACTCCCTTTTCTTTCATACCATTCATCACACACTCTATCTATCTTTTGTTTGGCTTTTCTCTTCTTTTTCGTCCTTCAATATTCATATCGATTACTTTTCTCAAAACATACGTATTTTCTCCACTCATGACATGTCCAATCCAAGACCAATGATTCCCTTACAACTTTTCTACCACTGGCGCCACTTTCAAACTCCCTCTAACATACTCATTTCTTAATATCGACTTTTGTCAAACAGATCGGATGACGCAATAAAAAGTTTCGTACATAGAAATATAACTAATTTGGCGGACTCCAAACCACGAAGGCTGAAAAGCTTTCGAAACGTCGGGATCAAAATTAACAAATAACCGCGATAAAATCCGTTTAAATTAGTTTTATTTCAATGAATAATATTCGCGTAAACATGAGAAATCATTAGTTTCGTACATAATTTAACTTTCTATTTACACCACTGTCAATACAAATTTCACGAGAAAAAGTGGCCTATCTTCGTCTCCTGGGTCCTATTTATCTCTATACCAAAATTCATCACAAACGATTCTTCAGTTTAACCGTGAAAGCTTAGCAAGCGATACAACAAACAAACTCACTTTCACATTTTTAATTCTAGTATGAGTATACACCTCAATGTATAGATTAAAACTATATTGAGTTTATTATTAAAACACAGAAACATTAAGGTAACTTCATTTACCTCAGCTTTTTCATAATTTATAATTATGGCGTTATGGTCAGAATTTCACCCGATATTAAATGACGATGTGGCCCTAGATTGTGGATACACTAAGGCTAACGAAGTGACTGGCTCTCAAATGCAATTGGCTGGACACACCTATAGATATTTGGCGATTGATTTTCAACTTGACGACGGTAGCTAGTCTACGGTGAAGGGTAATTTACTAAAGGCAGCCCATTCCCATTACAGTAATGCACTGATCCTAGAGGTTCGTCCGTAGAGTTGTGGGGATCTGTCGTATCAGACCGGTTAGGTAGGAGACGCCGGAAACACTGCAAGTCCGAACAACCACTTCCGCTAGAAGAGTGCGCTTTCCCTGGTCCCTGGCTACACGGGAATTTGAAATGTCGCCGTGGTACGTTTTAGTGGATAGTGTTGGGTAACGTAAAAACTGGGATTTTAAACACCTCGTTAATAAAAGGTGGTAGCTATGGGGGCATTAGAACTAACATTACCACTATGCAATTTATTTAAGAATAAGATGCATATATATATTGTTATTGACGCTTTAAAACTACGGGTCGAGGAAATGGGTGGGGTGGGGGTGGGTGGGGAGCCGCTAATTAGTCGCTGTTAAAGGTCGAAATCTCTTGAAGTAAAAAAAATCAACTGGAATTTGAGGCAGTACTTTGGCGAAAATTTAAAAAGAATTAATTAAAAAAAAGTTGGAAGCTGATGTCGCGGCATTGAAAGAAGAATGATCACAGAGTTCTCATGGGGATAAAGAGTCATTGCACGATGTGTCACAAAAAGTGGAAAAGTGGATGAATCAAAGTGAGCAAGAAAAAAAAACGCCATTAGTATCCCCGCAACGCTCTGTAGAAGAAAGAAATGATGCGGATTACCCACTTATAACCACGCAACTACTTGGCGTCGCGACATTAGAAACCTCCTCACCATATATATTAAAGTAAAAGTACGAACACCTTTTTCACCGTTGATTCTTTTAACTGTGTCATATTTTACAACTATCTGATGCCTCTAACTACGTTGGCATTTTTTCCGTTAACAGCGCTCGATCCTGAAATCCGTTGTTTGTAGGCTTCTACATCGTGATAGAATTATCCATACCAGATCTCAAGTCAGTAGATCTTGTAGTTTTGGAAATATCGTGAGGAATCGATCCATGGTATTTCACTGTGTATATATGGAGACTAATAGATGATATAAGATGATAAGATGCTATAAGATGATAAGATGCTATAAGATATAGATATAGAGTTTCTCTCACCATCCTTGTGTGAGTGTGTAGATCGTGAAAGGAATACGTATGCTAAATTTCGAGTTAATCTGGTATCTACATACCAGAGGTTTAGAGGTTTCATGATTATCTACATAAGTAAATAAAATTGTTTTTCTTTTTGTAATTTCAAAATAACAGCTTCTTACTAAATGCATTTGAAAGTATATACGGCATTTATATACAAAATTCAATTTTTAAAATTTTTGGTTGTCTATCTATTCTTTCGCTGGCAGATAGCTAATAATGTTATAAGAAATAACATAGACTACTTATATTTTAGAAAATAAAATTAGAGATCCGCAGAAAAAAAGAAATTTAATACCACGCGAACGAAGCCGCGGGCACATCTAGAGTATTACATACATGTATTCTTTTGTTAATCAAATCTTGTTAATATCTTCAACTTCGATACTATTACTTTAAAAATGAATAGACCGGAAAAGAACTACGTACGAAATCGCCCAATCAAATAACATTTTCTTTTATTTACCAACAACAAAACAAATATCATGAGGTCAGTAAAATCCTTCGACATTTTATCGCACGGTTCGTCCGTGCGTCAAAGAAATGCATAGAGCGGGCGGACGGACAAACCTACGCTTTTAGAATAACAATAAATTCTTTAAGGGGAGCGGTCGCGAGCAATCAGAAACGCGGTTAGTCAGACCCCCGCAAGCCATTTGTATGGCTTAATTAGTTAGGAAAACTGAGAAACATTGCAATTAAACTGGATTCCTAATTATGTATACAATAGGTGCATATTTTAAACAGTCCGTATAAATTATTATGTGTTGGTAAAGAAGAGATTTCAAGTGATTACATAAAAGTTAGACGTTCGGCGATTATTGTCGCAACAGATGCTTGCATATGGGTGTTTGGGGTTGTAAAAACTGTTTTACAAGCTTGGGTTTGCATGATGCGTTTATTTATTTATATTCTGAATGCCATTAACTGTGACAGTTAAATTTATTTATTTATTTGTAACTATTCAGAGCACAACAGTCTATAGTCAGATAAGGAATAATATATTAATTATAAAAATATTGACAATTGGACACTACACTGAAGCCCAAATACGTGTTAACCTATTGACAATTCTTAAACTGATTGACAATATTAAAAAGAACTACAATGGGCATTGAATATTTAAAATAATAAAAAAAATGTAAAAATAGCAAAGGAAAAAGGATTTTTCTTTATATAGTTAAGGTTTAGCGTTATGGTCATAATATCACCTGATCTTAAGTGACGATACGGCCCAAGTTGGTAGACACGCTAAGCCTATAGAGGCACTGGCCCTCAAGTGCAACTGCCAGAACACACTTATTCGTGTTTAGCGCCAGATTTTCAACTTTAGGGTGGTAGCTAGCCAGGCGGACATAAGAAAAAGCCCTACCACCATGCTATAGTTTCACTATGTTTTCTTTCACCGAAAGCTCAAGCTCATTGTCGATGGATTCGAACTAACGTTTCTTAACGCGAAGTCCGTACACACTAACACTGATCTACCATCAGCAATAAATACTTAAATTAAGTCCTGTGAAAGAAAAAAAAAATGTATCTTGAAGCGATGATAGCTCAGTGGTAGTGTGTACGACTTCGCGTCAAGGGACGTGAGTTCGAATCCAAACACCTACAATGAGCCTGAGCTTTTGATGAAGGAAAACATCGTGAGGAAACCATAGCATGGTGGTAGGGCTTTTTCTATTGCCCACCTGGGTAGCTACCACCCTCAAGTTGCAAACCTGCCGCCAAATACCAATAGGTGTGTTCCGGCAGCTGCACTTAAGAGTCAGTTCCTCCACAGGTTTAGCGTGTCTACCAACTTGGGTCGTATCGTCACTTAAGATCAGGTGAGATTATGGCTATAACGCTAAACTTTAAGTATTAAAAAGGAAGATTATTAATGAAACATTTCATATATAAATTACTTTATATATATCTGATATATCTGATAATGATAATTTACTGAATAAATTCAAAATGTCATGAATGTAGAATACATTTAAGCTTATTCCAGTATTTGTAAGCTTGGTAGTAAAATACGGATAATGAGGGCTGTTTGAATGCGACCTTATTGTAAAATCGAGTGACACTGACAATAGGTTTGAAGTAGAAGGTAGATAACAGTAGTAAACTTGGTTTAAGACCTAATACTTTTCGAAGACCTGATAGGGTAAATGGTTTTACAGTTAGTTATAAGTTTTCTATATCAAGATGAATTCCGTATCTGTTTATTTCACGAAATGCCACCTTTAGGTGTTTAAACTATCGACAAGAGAATATCTGTAGGGCCTGGAATCTTCACTTGAGACCGACTCTCATTAGTGACTTGATTGTGTCTGACATCTTGCATCTTGCAACGATTTTTTCATCACTTAATACGGATTGTTTGTTCGTAATTGTATAGAAGTGTCAAAAGGTAAAAAAAAGTGCGTGCGTACTTATGTACACGCGTTAGAAGTTATTACTTTAAGAAAACAGCATTTAATGTTTGGATAAATTTAATTTTTCGGACTTTAATAATAATTATTATTATTTGTATCTATTATTAATTTATTTATAAACTTATTACACAATAAATAAGAATGTGATAATTTATTTTAGTTTATTATGTAAATAAATAATAATACATACCGTCAACTAACCACAAATTCTACAAACGTACTGAAAGTAATATGTGAAAACAATTATATCACAGTAAATTATTATAATATTATTTTATAAAATATATGTTTATGTATATATTTATATATATTTTATTTGGACTGATACAAAAAAAAAGTGTGGTAGGATCAGAAACACTTGAATAAATATATATCGTGAATGCAGTTGTCAGTTCTCACGAAAACATACGTAGATGTACTTTTATTGAAAAACGAAAATGTTGTTGTTGAAAATTTACTCCCATCATTTTTCCATAACACGCCAAAAGAAGTATAACTTTAAAGGTATCAACACGTTTTACTTTAATATACATTAACTGTACCAGTGACTTCCTACGTATGAAATTATAAAGTATTTAATCATTTTTGCTTATTTTCGTTTTTTTTTTTTAAATAACTGCTCTTATTTGTGGCAGAGTGAAATTAGTTAATTCAAATAATCCATATTAGTATCGGTTTCATATATATCGGTACTCTAAGCCAGAATTTTATTATATTTTTTTAAATGGTTTTTAATTCAACAAAACACAAATCATTAGCATAAAAACTTAATTGCTATAGTTAAGATTTTATTAATTATATAATATTAGTTGACTACAGCGCCATCTATCGCGTTATGTTCACTTATCGAGACAAAAAGTAACCTTTCTTTTAAATTGGATCAAACTGCATACAGTGCGCAAAAGTTGATTAAAATTACTTCAGTGGGCCTTCATCGCGGACACCCAACGTGACACGTAATTTTTATACACATATATTAGGATAATAATTAAATTGACCTCTCATTGAAATTAATTTAGATCTTCATGGTTTCTGTTTGCATGTAGGCGTGACGCAACTTTGAATCTTTCACTCCGGTATCATCCCCCGATGCATCTGAAGATATGAAAAAACTATTATTAGCATGACGATGGGACACAACTAAAAAAGCGTTGAGCGTCCTTCCCTCGGTTCACACTTTTTCAAACGTTCAAACCACTTGACAGTTCTCAAGTGAAGTCAGAGCCATTATCTTCGACGGCGAGAGCCGAGCGACACGCGACGACAGACGACACCTAAACTGCGGGACGTCATGAGTAATGAATGACACTACATTACTCATTACCGTTGATGCTCCTGTGAAGGACTCTTTCACTCCTACCACCGCAGCGTCATACGAAATGATTTATGTTCGTTCATTCACAATATCAGCGTTTACAAAGACAATTGTTCATCTCGTGTTCTACTTGATGTTTACCTATTTTTGTTAATGTCGATCAAAAAACCGGTTTCTTTTTGACAACTTCTTAGGCGCGCTGAGCACTTTTTGGGTGGAGAAAAATCTTGGAACTATATGTATGCTGTGTATATACGTACATAGATATACCTTCGTGAGTTATTCGTATACATTATACACATATAAAGAGTGTATCTCTCTTTTGTTTTATAGTTTTAAGTTTACACATCTGTCGGAAGGCACTCGAGGGTGGTCGCATTAGAAAAAGTCCTACTATCATGCTATGGTTTCCTCACGTTGTTTTCTTTCACCAAACGCTCCAGTTCTATCTAGGTGTATTCGGACCCAAGTTCCTTAAACCGGAATCCGTACACACCAGCACTGAGCTATCATCGTTCCAAAGACCTGATAAGCCTGAGATGTTAGTGAATGAAAACATTGTGGTGACCTCGAATTATACAGTCATGTTTTAAATCTGACGTGAAATACCTATAGGTGTATTCCAGCGGTTGCATTCGAAGCTAGTCCCTGTACGAGGCTGGTTAGGGCCTAATCGTCACATAAGATCAGGTGATATTGTGGCCGTAAAGCTAAACCTAGCGCAACGCTTAACATATCTGATTTTGGAAAAGGTGAATATAAATGTAGTTTCTTCTGTTACATTATTAAATCCGAATATACCTTTGTTAAATGTAAAACATATATAGAATTTGATTATTATATATTACGTTGATGACGTGCGACATGAAGCTTGTTCTGCATTCAAATTTAATATAACGCCAAGCATTACGCCGTTAGTTAAGCAGAATTTACTCCAAAAATCAATATCAACAGTATGAGATGAGAATCTATTACTTACATGTAAGTTGAAATTGATTCCATAAATAGACAGAACATTAATGCCAATATTTTAAAAATATACACATCTCGACGTAGCTGAGGGTTATTGCTCCAAAACTACGCATTCGTTATTTTATTTTTTTATAGTTAAGGTTTAACGTTATCGCCATAATCTCACCTGATCTTAAGTGAGTACGGCCCAAGTTGGTAGACGCGCTAAACCTGTAGAGAGACTGGCTCTCAAGTGCAGCTGCCGGAACACACCTATTAGTATTTGACGACATATTTTCAACCTGAGTGTGGTAGCTAGCCAGGCGGGTATTAGAAAAAGTCCTACCACCATGCTATGGTTTCATCACGATATTTTCCTTCACCGGAAGCTCAAGTCTATTGCAGGTGGATTCGAACTCACATCCCTTGACGCGGAGTCTGTACACACTACCACTGAGCTATCATCGCTTATAGAATTTCCTCATGTCATGTGGCATATAGTCCAACAAAATCTACCTTATAATAGATAGGTGCATTTTATACCATATCTGTGTACAGATGAAGCTGGTTTATAAATATGGAGATTATTCCTAAGGACGCATTGAATAAACCGAATCTAACAAGTTTATTGAAAACTATCTACACGCAATAATTTGTTAGTGTGAACATGAATTGATGTTTAGTTTAAATTTTTAACTGTATTTTAGTTTTAATTTTATTATCATTGTATTAAGTATTTAGCCTGTTTACCAATTAAGGCCATATCGTCACTTATGATCAGGTGAGAATATCACCATAAAAAACCTTAACAATGAAAAAGTATACTTTTACCTAATATATATACTTATATACTTTCTAATATTCTTCTGTATTAACTAATTGCGTGCACAAAGGCGTATAAAGAACGGCTAATTTTCAAGAAAACAGTATATGTTATATGTAAATAGATATAAACAAAAATAAATAATAGATTTACTAACAGGAGATGTAAACCTTCTTTTGATGTATGTCATTATGAAATTCTAGGCGCCGCTCGGAGAATCTTGTCTGCAACGCAGTTTTATCACTCTGATGCTAGAGAAAGAATGTTCCATCTGAGATTTTTAGTCGACTTGTCAACTACGTAACTGAGTAAAATAGTGTCAAAATTCGTCTAGAAATACGGTAAATACAAAAATTTACTTCCTGTTCCGGAAGAACATTATTATTTTGTAAGATAAAAAGTATTTGTTACCTTACTCCATAATATTGGTTATCAACGTATCCAATTTAACCAAATTCTATGAAGTCGTTGGAGAATGAAGCCTGTACAAGATCCGAAAAATACATTTGGTCTCTACACCTTTAACGAATAACACTGTCATTACAAATTTTACAAAAATGTGTTTATTTATTTTGCAAATATAGAAAACAAAAATATATTTAAATAGAGTCTAATTATTTATAACAATACTCCGTAAAAAAAGATAAAATCTGATTCCGTCTTGCCCATACTATGGTGTGTTCATAATGACATCATCCAAGTATAGCAACAAGGATTATTAAAATAAAAATTCAGTATATAACTTGGAAACGGAAGGAAGCATTACTTTATATAGATCCTTTATGAGAATCGCTTAATTGTAAATCGATTAGGGATCTCGAACATTATTATTTCTTCAGTGTGCAACAGGAAGCCATTGTTAATCTAACCGTCGAAAAATTTACTTTTGTAGCACTCGAAAATATTACAATATAATTATTTGTATTCTAGTTAACGGTACGCCCTCCAAACATCTGTACAAGTATCACGGCTTCCATCAAAAAACATGAATGGCTCTCATGTTACTTGAAAAGTGAGAGAAATCATAGCCAAAATCAACGATAAGGTAATAACAGAAGCCGATCCTATCTTTGTATCCCTTTGTTGAAATTCCTATACAATGCAGTTGTAAATTTTTGGGTTCTTAACTCGGCAATGTTCCCGTCCATTAATCTATGGTTCGTAATGTGAAACGGGGTTGGGGATCTTTTGTACCTGCTCCGTCCGCGGCCTTTTGTCCCCTGACATGTGCAGGGACAAAAACCTTCTTGCGCAATATCGCCCGCCCCGAGACATCTACAACGATGGGAAAATAATAACCTTCCTGCTTCACGACATCTTCGATCCTGTATGCGTATACAGAAATCACTTCTGCCTTCCTAAAATCATTTCCAGATCTCCTGTCACGGTCTTGGAATTCGATATTAACTAATCCCGTGTCTATTTATATAAATGTCACCCGCAACCTATTCGCCGCTGTTTCTGACACATCGTTTCCACTGAGCCCTTGACATGCATTAACACTTAGCTGCACTTTTTCTTAACCAATTTCCAGATGTGCATCATTAAAATCTTCTATGGCACCAAAAAGATCAAAAGTTATCTCTCCTCGGCTGGAGAGGTTACCCTCTCGCCCCGTACCTCGCGTTCCCCCTTTCCCTGTTCCCCATTTGGAGCGGCAGTTAAACACCGGCTTCGATAAACTTTGGACGCTCCGCTGTTCGGAGCTTTGTCGAGCGAACGTCGTCGGCCGCGAATTTACGGAAACCGTTTTTCTTCCGAATATCTATTGGAAATAATTTAACGATTCAGTTCAGTTGTGATGTGTTGTTACTATATTTGATGGATACGTGGAAATTATATGTGTCGAGTTTTAAGTGAAACTTATGGTTTTTGATTGTGTTTTTAAATTGTAAGTGAATTCTTTAAATACTCTAACATAAAAACAGAATATCTATTTTATAATTGACTCTAAGTTGATTGCATATTAATTGTATCAGTTATCTATATACTAATATAAAATACAAAAACTTTGTACCTCTATTTACAAAAATTGCGCGGATGGAGGTGTTTTAAATTTCGCACACTTATAGTTTATATAGAGCAGGAGTGCAGAATGCTATTTTTTTTTATTAGGAATAAAAAATACATAATATCAATCAAAAAAATATTACACACACTACAACGTATTTAACATAGACACGCATATATACTTTTTTGTTGATTGTTAAAGTCTTTGGTCAAATTGAGAATAGATTATATCTTAATATTGTATGTCTTTACTGAATGTCAAACATAGTTATGAACAGAAATAACAGAATCTTAATAATGTCCAAAGCTTAAATTTAAATTAATTAAGTTCGAACTTCGACCACCGTACGACCACTAGTTTGATTAAATACGACAAATTTAAATTAGATACTGTAAAATAATATTGTACTAAATTAGAAAAACCAACAATCGTAGAACATGAAAATGTTGATTCATTGACACTGAAGTTTTTACATGAAGTAATTTTTGCTCCCGGTTCATAGTAACTTAAGGAATTCCAAATAAACGTATGTAACACAACGAAATTTACAACTTAAACTGAAACTACTATAGGCATGTACTGATTTACGACTGGCTTACGACATCATTCCTTTTTATGTGTGTAATCCCACTTTTTAAATTCCAGTTTACGATTATCTTAACGTCTCGAATAGGTGCTTTACTGTGTACTTTAAAAGCTTTATTACGTACGGTCTGTAAATCTATTTTCCTTTTATCTCTATAAACTGAAGTAGCAATTGTGGCCACTAACGATACACTTACAATAGCGTACATAAGTTGTGTTACATTAATTATATGTTATTATTTTCGTATTCAATTAATACGTTAGTGATAAGTGTTAGTGATAAGAACTTCTTTGTCTTCTTCACTAACAACGTAATCGGGATTTAATTTTTCAAATCGTTACCTATACTAATATTATAAAAGCAAAAGTGAGTTTGTGTGTTTGTTACGCTTTCACGCCTTAACCGCTGCACCGATTACTATGAATTTTGGTATACAGATAAATGGGAGCCTGGAGACTGTGACACTACTATTTCTCGCTAAAATTTAGTAGGGTAAAGAGAGGGATGAACTTAGAATGGAACCTTTTTAATCAATATTGACGCGAGCAAAGTCGCATGTAAAAGTTAGTACAAATATATGTTACAGTATGAGTTGGAATAAGAAAAACACATTTACCTAAATTTCGACTGATAAAGTGATATAATAGTATTTTTCTTTTTTAGTAATTCTAATACACCTTTTTATGTCATTTAGACAAATAATAATAAACATTTATACGGCATTGTTATTGTGAAGAATCTTATAATGTTGTTGTTTCACCTGTTTAGTGAATGTAAATTGTAACGGTTGTAGAGAGATTGCTATCTATTCTATTAAACTTTCTTGTTCTAAGTGCAAGCTTAACAAGCCTCATAAGAGAACCGTTGAGGTGGATGCTACCGTCACTTCACGCAAAATGACTGATTTTTCAAACTTAAAATGTCTCTATTTATCATATATTGTACTTGTAAAATAATATACACACATATATATACAAAGAAAACACTAGTTTTAACAGTCACGATATTTTTGATGCCATTTTTGTTATTTAAACTAGTTAAATAACTGTTTAATATAGTTCTGTCTCGGACGTCCGTGTGTCTGTATGTGCGGATCCTGTATGTTATCACGATAACGACCGAAATACTTTACTAATCGAGTCTTTTTTTCATACATTTCATTATAATTAAGAATAGAACCCTATTACTTTTCACGATCAGATTCGATGTGGTTTAATTGTTATTAAATAAACAAAAACAAAAAAGATTATGAGGCATGCACTTTTGGATTTTTCAATTTTTATTTTATTTTATACCACACCCAATAATTTTGTACGACGTTCCGGTCACCTGCGAACTCTATTCATTTTTAGCTTTCGGGGAAGGAAAACATCATGAGGAAACCGTAGCATGGTGGTAGAGCTTTTTCTGATGCCTGCCTGGCTAGCTACCACCCTGTAGTTGAAATTCTGCCGCCAAATACCAATAGATATGTTGCGGCAGTTGCACTTGAGAGCCAATTCCTCCAAAGGTTTAACGTGTCTACCAACTTGGGCCGTATCGTCAATTAAGATCAGGTGAGATTATGGCCATAACGCTGAACCTTAAGTATAAAAAAAAACAAACAAACCGATAATTATTTTTGAGAAAACTTTAAATGTACAGTTTTTGATTAATTATATGCATAGATTATTATATTAAACCTATTAATACTGTTAACATTAGAAATGCTGACATGAGGATTATCTTAAACTAAATATAATTAAATACATATATTTTTTTCAATAATACTCAAAGTCAACCGACATCTTTATCGAAATGTTTAGGGAAATTCTTATCGATGTCGCCCCATTATTCCTGAACAACCGACCAATTAAATGACAGATGCATTTCCAGTGATAAAGCACGAGATTTATTACCCTCACCGTATATTCTGATAGTGTAACTATGTCACGAAGCTATCTCTCGGAGAGCACCAAGTAATTTTTTTTTTTTTACGACACAACAGTTACGTGCCGAGAGCTATCGAAGTCGGAAAGTACGAGATTACTGCAAAATTATAACTAAAAATCGTTCAACCTCCAGACTTACATATTGCTGTCGTTTTTATTTACATAACCAAATGTATCATCGCCTTCCAAAACCTCATAGAATTAGTACAATGAAATTCAGATTTTCCTTTGATTTTCTAAACCGGACACACTTAGGATTGTCGCGTTTGATTAGAAGAAGTGAGAAAACTATCTCTGATCTATGGCAGTATGAGGGATGAAAAGTCACTGCGTGTGAGTAATTGTGGATTCATTTTTCCTGAAGCTGTTCTAATAGCCAGCCTAGTGTATTTCGGAAGAGGAAGAACGTAAAAGTGTTTCACACCACGCAATAAAAGCTTGTAGTGATTAAGGATTAGTTGGTGTACAGCCGATAACCATGCATGATGGTACTATCTGTACCCAACTGGTTCGCGACCACTATGCATATGTTGAAACGATGATAGGTCAGTGGTAGTGTGTACGGATTCTGCGTCTAAGGAAGCGAGTTCGATCCTATCTACAATGAGCTTAAGCTTTCGGTGAAGGAAAACATCATGAGGAAACCATAGCATGTGGTAGAGCTTTTTCTAATATCCACCTGGCTAGCTACCAGTCGAAAATGCTGACCATCATCATTATCATGTCATATTAAAAATATATATGTATACCTTTATGGTAATGGGTTCGTAGCGATTCTAAAATCTGAGTGCTCACGCTTAGACAGAGTTCTTAGCTACATGAACGAACTGAACAACATTTTGCTGGGCCGTTTCACATATGAAACTCACAATTACTTTCGTAGGGTGTGTTCCGTATCTTCGAATTTCCATAAAATTGACCTTACATATTTGTTTAAAATTTGCAGTTTGAATATTTTACTGCCCTGCGCCTATACATTGAATATTATTCATTTAATCGATCACATATATCAGAATTACTTAGACGCTAATTCCGTGTTATTATTTTTATAGTTAGGTTTTTCAGCGTTATGGCCATAATTTCACCTAATATTTAGTGACGATACGGGCCAAGTTGGTAGACACGCTTAATCTGTGGAGGGACCAGCTCTCAAGTGCAACTGCCAGAACACACCTATTGGTATCTGGCGGCAGATTTTCAACTTGAAGGTGGTTGCTAGTTATGCGGGCATTAGATAAAGCCCTACCACTATGCTATGGCTTCCTCACGACGTTTTCCTTCACTGAAAGCTCAAGCTCATTGTGGGTGGATTCAAACTCACGTCCCTTGATGCGGAACTCGTACACACAACCACTGAGATATGATCGCTTCAATTATTTTAATAGAATATCATATTTCAAGATTACTTGAAATGAGAATATGATGTGTAGGTATTTGTTTTAAAACCAGTAGTGTTTATACTACACCATTACAATTGAATATTTTTTAATACTAAAACCAATCTACAAAGCGGTTTTATAAAATTCTTCAGTAAACCTATTGGTTATCAGAAATATGAACAAGCCGAAATCTTACCGGTCGCCAGTTTTAAATTATTATTAATTCAACCCCTAAGTACTGTGGATCGTTTGCCGCATAACACAACCAATCAAATCAAAAATCTTCATTCAGTTTAGGCCCTAAGAAGGTTCTTATGAACATCGAAATTACCAACGGTTTGGAAAGTAACGCAGTCACCGAAAGAAACTAGCGATAAATTCGATCTGCATGCTTATATTTTTTTATACAAAATGTCTATGATGTGTTATCCACAATTTATTTGTGGGAGTTTAATTCATACACTGTATAATTTAACGGTGTATATAAAGTAATTCTCACTGAATATTGACAAAATTGCCTACATACGCAGAAATCATAAATTATGAAAGAAATTTAATTGTACATCTTTATATATAATTAAATACCTTTAAACATATACGTTAAGACGTACGCCAGATCCATTACGACTGGCGTTCTTACTAATTATTTAGATAAGCCACCTAACTCTAAAAATCCGTTTCAAGTTTCATAGATAAACCCAGAACGCATTTTGATCGTGATATCATTCTATCTCTATTTCCCATATCTACAAGACTTTCAAACAAATAACACAGCTCAAGAGCCATTATTTGAATCATTTAAAACTTTCCCATGCTTATAATAAAAACGTTGAAAGCTCTGCGCCTATGCGCCTATAATTGTGAAGACGGACGGAATCAGATAAGACGTAACAACATAAATAGGGTAATGTCGATCCACATTACGGAACTTTGTCACGTGAAGTTGATACCTCGGGAGATTATAAGAAGTTTGGTGATAAATTTACACTGCAGTAATGTCGATCGATGTCTTTGAGTCATCAAAGATGTTCCTCTAAGGGACTTATCGGTTGTAGTGGATTTATCGAGAAAGCTTTTGTTCGTCCACGTCAAGTTTTAGTGCGAGACGAGAATTGAACCCGATGTCGTAAAATTGTAGATATTAGATTGACGAAGGCATTACTTTGCGGAAATACTGCAAATGAAGTATTACTGTGCATAGCGCATTATCGTGGCACGCGACCACAGTTGGTTCAAGCATCGACCAATGTTGGGTCAACGTTCAACCAACAATGCCAACGGTTAAGCAATTTAAGGTGGAAATTAAGTAGTATACACATCAACACTTTATGACAAAATGATTTATGGTTACCTTTATAATTTCAATGTATACACGGCGTTTGAACTCAAGAATAATGTATCGATCAACAAAATGTAATAATACTTTTTTCTCTATCATAATTGAAGGGGTAAGGATCCAGTGCTATATCCCTTTAAATATGTCGTGGCTCGATTGTACGAAATGACGTTTTAAGTTGGGTAATAAATATTTAGTATATGCGTACATACGAATTTTCTTACCTCTGTGCTGTATTACGACTGAAGTTATATAAATTATAAAAAATATACGATTCTGTAGAGTTGAAAGTTAAGTGTACGTTTGATGATAACACATTGTAAGATTACAAATTAATTCACTTATCGACGTTCCTCATTTTATAATGCAAATGAACTTTAGGCAAGTCAAATGAAACCGAAGACATCCTATACAATTCCAGATAACAGACAAAAATGCTTGTAATTAAATTGTTGTTCACATTTTTGAGTTCGGATAATTCTGTATAGTACACGAGTAAAAGATCGATCGCTTGAGATCTTCTTTCACCGTTTTTCTTTCGCCATAAAACCACTTTCTACCTACACGATAGTAGATTTATAAATCCAAAAAAGAAATATTATTATCCTATTTATTCTGAGAAACGAACGATTGGATTTGATTTTACAATGACTGGTTCATTGTCATACAGTGACTTGGTACTTATATCTGTTAACGCTGTTATAAGCATACAAGTATGCAAGCATGTAAATGATAAGCATACAAGTAATGGACACAAAGTAACACCCTGCCTCGGAACAATTATTTGTGGATCCTACCATTCTCTGGTTATGGGTGGATCAGTGGATCTGGTATTCGGACTGATATTACGTGTCAGCGCTGAGTATACCGCTTGAACCGATACACCAAATCTCTAACCCCGCTTGAAGTGTAGATATTGAAAAGTTGATCTCGTAACTCGATATGCTTATGTGTCTAATACTACGTTTAGTGTATGCTAATTACAATCCAATTAACAACATTAACCCAGTATGTTAATATAAAGATGATAAACTGCAGGCTTAACGTAATATATACATTTTATCGCAAAAAAATCTTTATATTTGCACGTTATGCTTTACCTAACGGACGTTGCGTATATAACTATTAAAAAAAATGTAAGAGAATAATACAATTAACAATAATTAAGAGTTTTATTAAGCCAATTAAATAACGAACAATAATCCGCCAGGTCTAAAATAAACATTGATTCGTATAAAAGATAAGCGAATTTTTCATGTCCGCTGCGACCTTTTATTCAATATATTCGGTCTTGAAATTTTAAAATCATACAACAGTGCTGAGGGGCGGTAAATGTTAAATGTGAAATAAAAGTCAACTTGTTCAAGGTCTGAACAATCTAACCGTGATATAGATTTCTATCGAAATAATAAGTTAATTGTAGTTCATAACCTATAATTATAATAATTGTGCTATTTACCGCAGTTTGAGCTTAGTAATATTCGTTTTTCCTAATTACGCTGGTCAGGGTATTATTGCATTATTATCGGCTCTTACCTGCTTTCACCTGCGGCTTCGCTTACGTTAATATTGATTTTCACAATTCGGATGACGCAATAAAAAGTTTCAAACAAAGTTTACTACACTCTTTACCCCACTTACAATTAGTTTTTCGCCTAAATAGCCTATCACCATTCCCAAGGTCCCATCTAATTCTACACCAAAATTCAACACAATCGATTCAACGGTTTAGGCGTGGAAGCGTAACAAACAAACAAGCAAACTCACTTTCGCATTTATAATATTAGTATGATAGTTTTTGCGTTTGGTAGCAATCGCAAAGATGATAATTGACGACGTGGCCCAAGGGTGAGAACACGTTACACTGTCTGTCTATTCTATAGACTTAGAGACAAATAACTTGGGGACACACAGTAGGGACAATGACTCAGATGACAGTATGTAAGGAAGCCACGTCAATGGAATTGACAACGATTCCCTGCAATAAGCCACAGGTTTCGACGAAGGAAAACGTGAGGAAACCATAGCATGGTGGTAGGGCTTTTTCTAATGCCCGACTGGCTAGCTACCACGCGCAAGTAGAAAATCTGCGCAGATACCTATAGCTGTGTTCCAATAGTTTTTTTTTATATAGTTAAGGTTTAGCGTTATGACCATAATTTCACCTGATCTTAAGTAACGATACGGTCCAAGTTGATAGACTTGCTAAGCCTGTCGAGGAACTGGCTCTCAAGTACAGCTGCCGGAACACATCTATTAGTATTTGGCGGCAGATTTTTAACTTTGAGGGTGGTAGCTAGCCAGTCGGGTATTAGAAAAAGCCCTACCACCATGCTATGGTTTCCTCACGATGTTTTCCTTCACCGAAAGCTCAAGCTCATTGTAGGTGGTTGGATTCGAACTCACACTTGAAAGCCAGTCCCTCCACTAGGCTTAGCGTTCTACTATCTCGGGGCACAGCGTCACTTACATCAAATAAGTGACCTTATGTTAAAACTGAAAAGTATATTTAAAAAAGTAATATTTTGATACGAAAATTTATCAAGATTCTTTATGAAGAGATGATAGCTCAGTGGTAGTGTGTACGACTTTGCGTCAAGGGACGAGAGTTAGAATCCACCTACAGTGACCTTGGGCTTTCGGTATAGGAAGCATCCTGAGGAAACTATAGCATGGTGGTAGGGCTTTTTATAATGCCCGCCTGGGTAGCTTCCACACTCAGGTTGAAAATCTGCCGTCAAATACCAATAAGTGTGCTGCGGCTGTTGCACTTGAGAGCTAGTTTCTCTACAGGCTTAGTGTATCTACCAACCTGGTATCTTGTCACTTAAAATCTGGTGAGGCTACAGTTATAAGGCTAGACATTAAATATAAAAAAAAACTTTAACTATCGAAATCTTCAAAAAGTGGACACAGTAAACTACTCAAAGTTTAGAACAATAAATTGCTCAAACACTGAGCAAATGAAGTGAATCCAAAGTTAAACATTAATTAATTTAACTCCCGATTCGTTTTACACGGGAGCAATGAATTATTTCAATCGATTCGAGGTTAATCAGCAGTTGACTTTACGGGCTGTCGGTTAATTAGTTGATTTTCATTTAGATAGACTTAATTAAACTGTGCCTTATCTATTTGTACGTCACGTTTGTGGGACGGTGGACGATGATTATATATCACGTTTACCATACTCCAAGCGATGATAGCTCAGTGGTAGTGTGCACGACTTCGCGTCAAGAGACGTGGGTTCGAATCCACCTACAATGAGCTTGAGCTTTCGGTGAAGGAAAACATCGTGAGGTAACCATAGCATGGTGGTAGGGCTTTTTCTAATGCCCGCCTGGGTAGCTACCACCCTCTAGTTGCCCTGCCGCAAAATACCAACAGGTGTGTTCCGGCAGCAGCACTTGAGAGCCAGTTCCTCCACAGGTTTAGCGTGTCTACCAACTTGAGCCGTATCGTCACTTAAGATCAGGTGAGATTATGGCCATAACGCTAAACCTTAAGTATGAAAAAAAAAGTGTTACTCATGCCATAAGTTCGCACCGCACCAATAAGTATATACCCAGTAATATGATGGATTGATAGAGATCTGAATCTGACTGGGTCTCGACTGTCCTGGTTATACAGCATGTAGTGATAAACCCATTAAAATGACGATGTTTTGATCTGACACATTTCGAGATCAGTCAGTGTTAACATGGCACGTCAATAGACGTGTATTCAAATGACTGCAATTAGTTTCAGTAGTAGTCTGCTTTTGGTAAGGTTTATTCGCGGCGATGATAGCTCAGTTGTAGTGTGTACTATTTCGCGTCAAGGGACGTGCGTTCGAATTCACTTACAAAGAGCTTGAGCTTTCGGTGAAGGAAAAAATCGTGAGGCAACTATAGCATAGTGCTAGGGCTTTCTCTAATGCCCGCTTGGCTAACTACCACCCTGAATTTGAAAATCTATAGCTAAATACCAATAGGTGTATTCTGGTAGTTGCACTTGAGAGCCAGTTTCTCTACAGGATTAGCATGTCCACCAACTTGGGCCGTATCGTCAATTAAGATCAGGTGAGATTATGGCCATAACGCTAAACCTTAACTATAAAAAAATATGAGAAAAACATAGAATAGGGCTTTTTAAAGCTTTTTAGCTACCACGCTCAAGATGACCATCTGCCGCTAAATACCTAAAGGTGTGTTTTGTGCAATTGCACTTGCGAGCCAGTTCCTGTACTGAGTTTACCGTTTCGAAGAGTTTGAGTCAAAACGTCACTTAATATCAGAGATTACGGCCATAACGTTTCGGCTGATATACTTATTAAGGATAAAGATAAAGATAAAGATGGAGAGTAACATAGACTACTTTTTATTCTGGAAATACATTAGATTCCAATGGGAAATTTGTCCTACATGTGACATGTTCGCGTGTGTCCAATGCTCGAAATTAACATATCTTGGCGGGTAAGGGAAAGGCACACAACATTGTTTACACTAGGGTCTTTAAATAGTGCTCTGTTCGGTATACAAGGTTGGTACTGATATACTTATTAATATCAAAATTCAAGCTGTGACTAACATAATTTTTTAGCTGATTCATTACAATCACCATAAACCCACACGAGTTCTGGACATGGCTCTTAATCTGTCGATACTTCATGTCCCTATTACACAAAGAATACCGTTCGAGAGCCTTAAAATTCTTCCAAATCAACTAAAGCCCGCTTGACTTCTGTCGACGCGTGCTATCTACGATCTTATCACGCTATATTTGGTTTTATCGGCTACCGTACAGTTACCGCGGCGGTCATCTACTCCGATATTAATGTCGGCTTTGTTTGCTTTACAGTAATTACCATCATATCGGATCCATCACGGTAATTATGAGTTTTTGAAGGGACTTACAGCATTTTTGTAGTGTTTTTTTAACATACATTAACAATTATTATCTACGTTTATCACGGAATAAGTGTTTTATTGAAATCGATTGATTGACTAATCAGAGATAAGAAATATAAACATCGGTATGTGATTGGAACGATCTTTAGCACGTGCCATAATTCCTGACGCTAGTCAATAAACATTTTTTACATCGAGACACTTATTTAAATTTCAGTGACACACATAAAACTTAGCTTAGAATTGAAATTAAGTTTACATACCGAATCCATGGTTTCGATTTATGAGATATATATATAAAATGTTCTATAGTTCCGGAATGATGCGCGTCAATAGAAAGCAGATAAGAATCCACACTTTCTTGCTGTCCATACTTCCATACTAATATTGTAAATGCGAAAGTGTGTTCGTTTGTTGTTCCTTCACGCCTAAACAAAATAACCAATCGACTTTTTTTTAAAATAGAGATAGTTGAAAGCATGATGAATAACATAGTCCACATTTTGTCCTGGAATAACATCGATGTCCCGGGGTAGATTTACAGAAATATCGGTAAAATTGTTCATCCTTCACGCCCTCAGTAAGTAACCAATCGACTTGATTTTTGGCATAGAGATAGTTAAAAAGATGGAGAGTAACATAGGCTACTTTTTATCTTGGAAAAACGTTGGATTCCAAGGGGAAATTTATCAGGGTACGCTCGGAAAAGCCGTGCTTCTCGCATGGGTACCTACATGTGACATGTTCGCGTATCTCCAATGCTCGAAATTAATATATCTTGGCGGGCAAGGGAAAGGCACACAACATTGTTTACACTAGGGTCTTTAAATAGTGCTCTGTGGGTATACAAGGTTGGTGTCTTATTCCCTAACGCGGGTAAAATCCTATAACAATAATATTATAAGTTCGAAAATATGGACGTTTGTTTGTTTGTCTCTTTGTTCCACTATCACGCTTTAACCGTTGAACAAATTTGGACGAAAATTCACAGATACATAGACCATTTTCTGGATTAGCACATAGAATACTTTTTATCTTGTAATTGGGATAATAATAAAAATTTAATGTTAATTTTTCACTCGTGCGAGGCCGCGGGTAGGAGCTAGTTATAAATTAATTGGTTTCCATGTCATGTCTGTTTCTACGTCAATAACAAACCACACCACAGCTACAAAATTGGCCTCAGTTAAAGTTTCATTATATGGATAGGTTTTTACAACGAAAACGGTAGAAAACCCCTAATATTTTGTTAGAAGCATATTAAATATGGAATCTCTGAACTTTTTGTTTGGAAATAACGAACATCTCTTCAGCGGACACGATATGACAGCTTTACAGAATGCGTTTAACATTCACGGCGTCTTCACAAAGTGTTCCGAAACACCCAAGTCCGTAATACTATCATTTATATTTTTTTTCATCACCAAACGCTTGAGGTCCCAATTAGTCACGGCATCGTGCTTCAGTACCGCGGTGGTTCGGCGCGCTTTGCGAGAACGGAAAAATTTGACAAAAACAAAAAAAAAAAAGAAAGAATCATCTTTGCTACAGCAAAAAAGCTAACGTTCCCTACCTAAATTGGTAAATTGCTGTTTTAGTTAAATTGTAGCTGAAATGCCGATGCGAAAGGGAAATAAATCAATTTTATAGCAGCTCCATTGGAAATGTAGTTACGTTATTGATATTTTCAATATCCGTAAATGGTTAAGTGAAATAGGAAATATAGAATAGAAAGGTGTTTCAAGCAGACATATATTCCAAGAAACTTACCTAATGATAAAATTAGTATTTGTTAGAGTTTCCCCGTAATTTACCCGTTTATCGTTTATTACCCGTTTGCCGTAACAGAGTTTACCCGTTATTTTTCTAATCAGCAGTATTCTTTTTTTCTAGATGTAATAAGACCTATGTCTCTTTTAGTGATACTGAATACCTGTTTTTTAAATTTACGATGATCAGTTTAGTAGATAAAATGTAAAAACTTAACAAATAAAGTGATGTTTACATTTTCGTAATATGACTTAGGATGTATATCACTATAGCGTTCAAAGCTATTTATTTGAGGTATCTCTAAATGATTCGCATTTGAAATTCTAATGTAATTTTATTCGAACACCAAATAAAGCATTAAAATTTATAAACAAATCATCACACCGCCGCTGTTCTTAGAAAAATCTATCAACGAACGAGAGTGAAACAAAAAACAAATCCACACAGCAAACGAGCATAGTCGATACCACGAATTTTTTTATATCAAGAGTTTTTACTGAGCCCAGCGCGGCGTCAGGTTTGGGCGAGAAAACAAAACAAAAAAAAAATGCGCGGTTTTTACGATAAAATAAAACAATAATGGAGACGCGTTAACAGTAGGCACTTATAATGCACCTGATCATCGAAAGCAGTACAAATATTAGTGAGATTTCACGTGGTCAAATATTCTGTATTGTTTTAGGTGATGCAAGAGGTCTTGTGAAGTAATGGCGAGCGGGTTCGCCCTCATCTTACTATGGGTGGTCGCTGGCGTCGTCCGTTGTAAAAGTGGTGAGTTACATTTTTTTTTTTCAATTGTAAAAATATACTTGTCTAGTGGCTGAGATGTTGGTTTAACGTTTTTTTTTCTTTTACTACTCTCAATCCTTTTTGTTTCCAAGGACCTCTCCTTTCTATGTTGTGTAAATGTAAACGCTTGACCAGAATCCCATTATTATGATGCATAAGTAAGTTACTAAGCGAAATTTCAATAGACAGTGAAGGAAATTTTACTGGAGTTCGTACTAGGTTTAATCGAAGCAAAATGTTTAATTTTCCTTATAATTGTTCACTCCCTCATAGAGTTTTTATTACATATGCCAAAGAATTATCAGATTTCGTGTCGCTGATTACAAGAGGTGATAATTTATTGATTTAACTACTGATACAACTTTCATTATAAGTCTTATAGTTTAATTACGTTAAGACATTAAAACAAACGAGAATTTACTCGTGAGTCGTGATGTAACCCATAAAAAATGAGTTCGAGGTTAGTAATACCTGTTAAGTCCTTGAGAAGATTTTTACAGTTAATACTGCACATAAATTAATGCAATCTACAAGAGCTTATTCAATACTTTCACTAGAAATAAGAAGTTAAAGTTTTAAGGAATGGAGGTTGAAGTGTTCAGCCCAGGAAATAAAAAGTTGAAATTCCATATTTATCACAATACTTAATTACCGACCCTCGTAATTTACCGAAGTGAAATTCACTTTAGCGCATCTTTCAAGATTATCTTGAGACGTAAGAGGGTGATGAAAAAAAAAACTTCAAAAAACTTTCCAGTTTGCAGCTAATCTTAAATCAGATAAGTGGGGATTCACAAAAAAGGTGACTGTCATCGAGTAAAGCTTTAAAGATAATAAAAAAGGTTGAGTAGAATTGTTAAAAAAAAAAAACATGTCATTACTTTGTGTATAGCTACTTTGGCCTACTTTTCGGTTTGGTGAGCTTTGTATCGAATTTACTTTCAATAGAATATTAATATACAATGTTGGTACTTCAATATCCCATTTTTTACGTACAGATGAAATTTGAAAAGCAATCCAAAAGACGTTGATTGATTATAATGATAATAAAAAGAAAACCTTCAACCATTGATCTTACATTAGTTTGTCAAAGACAATCAAAATGACTTATAAAGTAACCGCTTTAATATCAATCTAAAGTACCAGTTATAAATCACCTAAGATGAGTATTTTCTAGAGTTCGATACGTGTTATCTATAATGGGCACTCTATATCGTTTGATAGCACTTGATGAAACTAAAGTGCGGTTTGGATGCATGCAACATTTGTGTTCTACGATATTGCGGTCAGAACGTAACACCTGCCATGTTAGCACAATTACTCGTGTCACATTCCGGACTTAACCGATGGATATACAATAAATTAACGGGGTAATAGGAATCTGCACCAAAATGATTCGGGACCAACATGTATATTAAATCTATCAAGGTCTTCTAGTTGTTTACATTTCAGAGTCAACTATAGAGATCAGTTTTGCGGATAGGTTTAAACGACAAGTTGACAGCGACAATGGTTAATTGATAGCTCATCTGTCGATGATCGCCGTTGTTTTTGCACTGACTATGCTTATCTCCAGGCAGAGTAGGTATTGTTACTTTGTCCTCTCGCTATCTAAAGTAACCGTGTAAACATATCTTTTCCATGCATTTAGTTTACTCAACGTTTTAATTTGCCTTCAAATATTGAATATTACATTGAGAATTCTTATCGAAACTGATTAGGATTCGAATCATCAAACGTATTTTTTTAATTTAATTTAACAGATTTTACTTTTTCCAAAGAAGAGTAATTATAAAAGAGTAATACATTGAAAATGTAAGCCTCGATCGCTTTATTCAGTTGGAGGTATGAAAATTTGTGTACAAACTGCATATAGCGTTGTACTGCTAAGAACTATTTCACACGCTAATGAGATGACGATAACTGGATATGTAGGTCGGAGTGTATTCTTGTGAAAATTACTGTTAGTCGTTATTAGAAAATTAGAACTAGTGTGCAATTGTAACATACAAAATTGGGACTCGTGAACTGGTGAGACTTTTGTAACGTCTATTAGAAAACATTTTCGTGAATGAACAGCGACTGTTAACTTTACTTAGACATGAGTATCGTAAATAAATATACTATTCTTAAAAGCTATAAAAATAAATCTTAAACAAATGATACTGAATTATTTAACAGCTTCTGTTCTGAAATTTTCATTATCAAGTACCTATCAATCGTGGATTAGCCTTAAATGCGATATTTGAGGATCTATCTATATCTCCGCCCTAGTTGGAATCTCACCAGCATATTCAACGGTGGCAAACGACGCCAACCCAAACTGAGTGGAGTATACATATAAATTTACAGATCTATAAATAATAAAAAAAAAACTTTCTATATCAGAAGGACTTAAAATCCAACGGCACAATTTAATACCGAGACGTCCCTTGACAATTTCCGCTAATGCAAAAATCGTATATCCATTAACTTAGAAATCGGAAACTGCCACTCGAGCACACCTTCCAGCTGCTCGCGTGAATGAAATGGAAATAAACAGCAAAATAGTCCCAGGAGACGCCATTATAACTCGACTAACAAAGGGATTATCTTGTTTGGGAACCTCTCAACGGCACCTCGTACTCTCACAATGTATCGTGTTACCTTAGTTTTTGTAGGTGTGGTCGCCAGACAACGGGGAACGGACGGCACAAAGAATCGCTACAGATTCTCTTGCACCTTGTTAATTCCTTTTGTAAATAAATTTCTGGACGAATTGTTCGGGTCGTGTTAATGTGAAATGTATTTCGAGGTGCTGTTTTTTTTGGGGCATGTTTGTGGAGTACCTACTTCTTAACATGAAGATAGCATGGATTATGTTGTAATGAATGAGTGTACATTTAGGGTAGATTATTATTTTATTGTAATACACTAGCCTTGTAGTCTATAATGTGCCTTCATATAAAACTTTATTTCAGTGCCTAATATATAATTTTTTTAATGGAATATGAGGTAAACGAGCAAGTATATCACCTGATGGTAACTCATCACCGCCGCTCAAGGACACTCACACCACCAGAGGAATCGCAGGTGCGTTGCCGGCCTTTATTGGAGGTACTGACTCCCAAGCGCAACTGCCAGAACACACCTATTGGTATTTGGTGGTAGATTTTTAACTCGAGGATGATAGTCAGCCTGGCAGGCATTAGAAATAGCCTTATTCAATTAATAAATGAAATTTTACACTAAACTATAGTTTCCTATAACAGTGATATAAAACTGCGTTTTATAAGGTTTTACTCATCCATATATCACATGCATTAATATATTTACGCAACAGACATATCTGTAGTCGTGATTGAGAGACGTAATGATTCTTTTAATATCGCAGTAAAGCTTTCACTCAATAATTTAATTAGCGGAAGGATTTATAAAATTTAATCATATTTCTAAACATTGTTTTGCTCAAACATACAAACGTATCGCTTCTAAAACCCGTACTTTTCTATATGAGAATTAATTATTATATATAAATTTGTCAGTTAGAACTTCGCTATTCGTGTTCCTTTAACACCTTTAACGTCTTTACGTCCTTTAACGTATAATTTAACTGCCAATAATGGGTTTATTTAACATGATTTTACGTGCGATACTATTGATTTTCGCCAAACAATTCGGATAACGTAATAAAAAGTTTCATAAGTTTATCCCTCTCATCACTTCCAACAAGATTTTCGAGAGATAAGGTATCCTATTACCCTCTCTAGATGTCCATCTACCTAAATACCAAAATTCATCTTAATCTATTCAGCGGTTTTGGCATGAAAACATAAGAAACAAACAGATTTGTATTTTTTTATTACATTATGATTATGGAAATAAAACTAATTTAAACGGATTTTATCGCGGTTATTTATTGATTTTGATCCCGACGTTTCGAAAGGTTTTCAGAGTTCGATCAAAATTAATAAATAACCGTGATGAAATCCGTTTAAATTAGTTTTATTTCAATTAATAATATTCGCGTAAACATAATAAATCATTACATTTTGATTAGCTATAATCGATTCTAATTCACCTTCTAACTTCAATTCATTATGATCAATACAACTGAACATATCTAATATCGTTTCCGATCTTCATTTCTTTCAGTTATTGAATGAAACTTGTTTTCAACTCTTCAATGTATTTCAATTATTTGATATTCAAATATAGATGAATTCGAACCCACATCCTTTGACGAGTCGTCTATACATACTACCCACTGAGCTATCATTGCCTCATTACTTTTCACATCATGAAAGTAAAAAAAAAATATTTCGTGTTTTTTTTTTTTAATTTTTAATACAGACCTTGTCCTAACAACAACGAACACAATAAAAAAGAATGATTCAATTTGGTACAGTCGTTTGGAAGTCATGCGCGTACGTACATTTCGGCAATTCATTTTTATGTATGTAGATTACAGTACAGAGAGCATTTTTTAAAACGTATAACTGTGGAATTTTAGTTCGAGCATGTACTTTATTTATTACACCCTACAATCAATACCAACTATCTATACAGTTCTTTGGATACTAAAAGCTATTTGCACGAAGTAAACAAATCACTCATTGCTCTCAGAAAACACGATCCTGTTAATATTATGCCAAATCCGGTACCGTGTCTATTGTGTTCATGTTTCGGAATTTACCTTACACTTAGAAAATTGGTTATTGCGTATTTCGATTGGATTTTACGTACGTACATTCAGCATATGGTAGTCATATCTAGTCTCCTCTTTAGAATGAACACCTTTTTTATCATTAACATTAAGTGTTGATGTGTCTCAAGATGGTGGCACGCTAAGCATTTAAGCGGGAACACACCTAGAAGTGTTTGGCGGCAACTCGAGGGTGGTAGCTAGCCAGACGGACATTATTAAAAAAAACCCTACCACCATGCTAGGTTTCGTCACGATGTTTTCCTTTCCCAAGAGCTCAAGTTCATTGTAGGTGGATTCGAACTCACTTCCTTAACGTGGCGTCCGTAGACACTAGAAACTGAGCCATCATAGCTTCAAACATGTATAGATTTCGTAAAACTTCATTGCTCTCTAACAATTACTGTAAATTATATCATTGATCACCCACTGTTTTGGTCCAAACTCAACCACAATCATTATTGAGACTTAAGACAATTTGAGATATTGTTTTTTAAACTTTTTTAAACAGTTTTTTCAACTAGTTTAAATAACAAAAATAGAAAATAAGAGTATAGTTTTTTCTTGATATATGTGTGTATATATTATTTTACAATTGCAATATATGAAAAATAGTGTCATTTTAAGTTTGAATAATCAGAGGTTTTGCGTGAAGAGACTGTAGTACCCACCTCAACGCTTCGCCTATGACGCGTGCAAAAATTACTTCCAAAAATGTTTTGATTGATAACAGTAAATTCATTGAAATAAAACTAATTTAAACGGATTTTATCGCGGTTATTTATTAAATTTTTTAAATTTTGATCCCGACGTTTCGAAAGCTTTTCAGCCTTCGTGACCACGAATAATATTCGCGTAAACCTAAGAAAACAGTAAATTCTTCAATAAATATCACCCAATAATTTAAATGTACTGAACTGTTCTTATCTATATAGATGAAGCAAAATATAAGGAAATATGTTACAGTCTATAAATACACAAACAACGTGTATTGTGTGACGGCACGTTTAAAATTCAAAACGAACTCCCTGGTGCAACGGTATCTGTAGCAAAAACAACACCAGCCCTTCGCACACGCGTCCCTTAACTTCTGACATGCATTGGGGAGGGTCCGAGCGAATACCATTTACACTTACGATAAAATAGATCACTTCCATTATTTTATACTTCGCTTTAAGTGCATTTCAATGTGAGATTTACTTTTTTTACTCGTTCCCTTTTGCTCGCAGGAATGCTTTTATCCTTCTCAGAGCTTTTATCATGCCAGTATTAAATTTGGTCGTCCACTCATACTAAGAGATCATTTCACTATACCAGCTTCTTGTGTATTGTAATTTGAGTTACTTTTAGCTTAATTTACAAGCATTATACTACTTTGTACTAATTAAAAAAAGTTATTACAAATTTCATTGACTCCCGAACGAATTTTTTGCAAATACCGATATCGTCCTTTCCTCGAACTGCTTATTAAATAACAGTAGTGCTTAATGAAGAATCCAGATTTGCGCCTAAAGAAGTAATTCAAGTTATAATGTAAATGTTAAAACTTAAAATCATTAATGTTTTACAAAAGTTGAATATGCTACTTCTGACAAACAGAAGATATCCAAATTCTGGATTATTTATAACCACAGTGGATTTTAAACACAAGTATCGACTTTCGTCTTGTTCTGAAATAAAAGCAGAAATCCTGTGATATATTATATAATACTAGCTGACTCGACAGACCTTGTTCTGTCTTAACTATGAGTATTCAATTCGAATTGGTATAGTTAATAAATAAAAATATATATTCAAAAACATCGTGTTCATTGTTGTACTGCGCTAAAGTTTTTTTAATTTTCTTAAGTTTGCTGATATTCCGATTGATTTCCTTAATTTTTTCATCCATAAGAACTATGTCCTGATGATAACTAACCTAACAAAAAAGAATTAACGAAATTGTTCTAACCGTTCACGCGTGATGCGACGACCAAGAGAAATAGATATTTATTTTATATAGATAAACAAATGTCTGTACTATATAAATGCTTACCCCGTTTCATAACTGAAATAAAAATCTCAAGATAAACCTACACTCTAAGGAATATAATAAAACTGTACGCCCATCAGTAGCATATACAAAAGAGTATTAAAAAAGTTCTAGAGCGTATATTTTAAGCGGCCATCAATCAAAACTAATACCGGTTCAAACAACACAAACCTTACAAGAAACAGATAGATATGTAATAAATATTTTATTACTCGAACAGAAATACACGAATGTTGATACCTTCTTGATTTATACATCTAAGTACGTGCACACTGAAAGTGTACGGTTATCTATGCACTCAAATGCGAGTGTAACGTCCGATAGGTGAACTATTGCGTTATAGTTTCCGCATTTGGTGCATACCGTTTTAAATGTTGCATTTGTGTCGTCCCACTGATAACGATGAGAATGCTTTTAAATTTCTTAACCTGATCCGTATGTACCAAGAACCATTTAAACTTTATACAGCTACACTTATGCACATTTTACTGCATCGTTCAAAGTTGCAGTTAAACAGACAGAAAGTAGTCTAGATATGGATGAGATAAACCAAATACCTTTAACTAATGTCGACCTTTTAATAAAATTGTATATCGCTTGTGTATTATTACTAATCCTTATTGAATTGGTAGATGTAAATGCTACTGCAGATAACTTTACCTTTTAGATAGGTTTAGCGTTATAGCCACAATCTCATCTTATGTTAAGTGACGATGAAGTCCATGATGGTGGACACACTAAGCCTGGTGAAAGAACTGGTTCTCGAGCGCAACTGCCGGACAAACCTTTAGATGTTTGAGGGTACATTGTGAATTTTAGGGTGTTGCTATGGTTTCATCATGAGCTTTCGCTTCACCGAAAATCTTAAGCCAAACTGTAGGGGGTCGAAGTTACGTCTATCGATGCGGCATCCGTATAGACTACCGACTGGGCTATTGTCGGTTCAAACACTATACAGATCTGTCATTACGAATCTGTAGATTTTTCCGTAGACGCTTTTATCTCCGAATTACTTCATACCGATTTATTACATAGTAAAATGATCCAAATGACTAATTTCGATTTAGAGGAAGGATATAGAACTGTAAATCTGTCAAAATTTGAAACTGCAAATGCGTAACTACTTTAATTATCTCAACTATGTCCATCCATATGATAAATAATGTTATTACTAAAATACTGCATTATGAAATTTTTAATATATAAATTTTGTTCAAATTTCAAAATAGATACTTCATTGGCATCTTGTATTTTAAGTTTATGTTATAGTATTTATAGTACTTTTGTTAAGTGTACTTCTAAACATTTTTATAATATCCGATCCAATAAAGGACCGAAATTTATGACTATTCAACTTACTGACTGATTTAAGCTTTGCATCATAAAACCATATTTATTTTGTTAATAAATTTCAACGTAACTCGCACACAGCTTTACATTAAACCAAAATACCAGTCCTCTTACACTACAATGGAAACAGCCATTTTTTTTAAATAGTTATATCAAATTAGGTCAATCCAATACGTTGGTTTAAGTTCATTCACATCTCATATTTATATGAATACAAATAACGCTTTCACATAAATTGTCTATTATGACTATGTATAAATTAAGCTCGGTTATTACAAATCATGTTTATATATCCAGAGATGATTCACAGGATTCAATTTGTATTAGTGATAAATCTTGTACCGCCGGCGCGGCGTATGTACTCGCAACAAAGGTGCGTTCCAACAACGTTTTCGAAGCTCAACAAACGTCAAGGATTAAATAGTCCAAGTTCCATTTACCGACATTGATTAAGTAAAGTCGATCAATATCCTTTATCTTGAATAGAATCGATTGTAAACTTAATTATTCGAATGCCGGACGATACGATAGAAGGCGGTCCCTTTTATACCGCTAACGACGGGATGACGCCAATTCGATGACTTTTCAGTTTGTTTTTAGATCTCGTTAGCTGTCCCAAGAATCCGTGCGTCCATCAGAGCGGGCATATTTCACTACGGCCGTTTTCTCATTTATTTACGTTCTAGGTATTTTAAAACTGAGAAAATATTTTAATCTATTATGTTACTGCTTGAGTGGAATTCAGATGGATGATAAGTGAGCCATGCCAGAGAGCTTTTTCGAAAGCGAACACTAACATCGATCGATCTTATGTACCTACTTTCTACAATTGACAAGCACGTTTATTTATGACTAGATTGCTGGTTAAGCTTCTCATGTATATGTGTTATATGCATAAGGCATGCTTTTAGCAATGACTTAGGATAAGTTCAAATCCAAGCAATAAATTGAACATTCCGTAAAGGGAAATATCGTAATGAAGCCATAATTGGTGGTAAGACTTTTCCTAATGCACTCTTAACTAGGTATTATCCTCAAGTTGAAAATGTGCAGCCAAAAACCTATAGTTGATTTTCGGCAGTTGCAATAAGACCCAGTCACTCCACTACGGTTAGCGTATAGCTAGGCTACATTATTACATAAGTAATATTGTGCTATAAGGCTAAACCTATACACAATATAAATATATTAATTTTATAACAGACTTATACATGTTTAAACTGGTATAGCTTAGAAGATGCCGACCGCTTTGTACCAAGAGTAACATTGCACTAAATGAGTCGATTCGACAGGTTCCGTTCTAATACCAGCAGATGTATATTGAGCAATGGGGATAGGTTCTAGAGTTGGATAAGATCCCGACCACCAGACAAATAATAATAAACAGATCACAGTAACTTCCATTTTATTTGTTATGTTTACGGAATAGGTAGTGTATTCAACTGTCTAAGCTGCTTGCAAACCGTCGATTATCTATTATATACCGCTTGTCTCTCGGATGACGTCGTTATTTTTGGATTTTACTGACCTACCATCAGGTAAAATGTAATCACTTTGTCGTGGTACGGTAAAAAGAAATTGTATAAAACAAATCATGATAAGATTACTGAACTTATAAGACTTTTAGATCCAAAATTAATTTTATAACTATCAACAGTAACCTATTGTACCTGAATCCTTCATGAAAACAATGTAATCTTTCCTTTTTTATTGTCTTAAATTAGGTAAAAAGTAATTATCACAAATAATACATACACGTAAAGTGTCTGATTTAAAATTTGTCCTAAACGTTCTTACAACACATTTACAACATTCGATGGCCCGTTTTAGTGACAAGAGTGGTAACAGTAAATCTAAATGGAGTTTCGTCACATGCCAAGATAACACTTGTAAAGAATCGTGAAAGCTCCGCAGAGGGCGACCCACATTAATAAAGTGATTGAAACCAGCGAGCAATCCAATACGATAAAAAATGTCGAAGCCCAATGAACGTCAATTAAAAGGCGGATAAAGGCTACTCTGTTAAGATGCGTTACGAAATTCTCGTCGATGTGCAAAGCTGAATCAAATTACTTATAATGACCGAGCAAAACATGTAAAGAAAGAGATATACTTAATTGGGACATTTATATAGTGAGAGATGATAGATCATTGAAACAGAACAATAATGTTAATTATATTTGACCGAAATAATAAAAATGTCAAAACCTTGGTATTATTATATTACTATATAAATTAAGTTAGGTTGTGGTGATACAACTTAGATTTTGAAACGAAAAAATAAAGGGTAAAGTAATGAAAATAATAATTAATTTTAAAACACTTAGAACACATAATAAAGAATATTTAGTTGGTAATAAGAGCTTCGATGGCATCTAATAAAGTTTTAAAGGTAAAAATGTATGTGTACATTTTCACATCATCTTCTTTTATAAATCTAACCTCTTAAAGTCTATTAAAACTTGTGATGAAAAAAAGAGGCATTTAAATTAATCATGATATTTCATATAGAATTTGCAGAAATCTTTGTAAGCCAACAAATCATCATTGTATTTTAATAACTTCACTTCTATCATTAATTTATAGGTTTTATTGTCTGGACTAAAACCTTATAAAGAACTTATATAGATTCGTTACTTACTGAAGCTTTTTTAGTCTCTTCAGCATTGCGTTGATAATTTTCTAGTACTTTCTTCACAATAGAAAAAGAACAGTCCATGATATATGTGCTAAACATAAATTGATTGACTATTCAACAAAACTAACGAGGAACATTTAATTAACACCGTTCGAGTACATAAGTCACTCGATCCATCAAATAGTTCATTGAAAACAGAGAAGATAAATTTGCTCATTAAAATTACGAAACCAATGGTACAATACGAAGAGACTTGTTAATCAAATCAACTGTTAAAACCAATTACTAAGCACTGACGTTGCACAATCGGCAAATGATAAACAAATTAAACAGTCTCTTCAAAGTTACGTATCATAGAAATCAGATAGCTCACTTTGTATAAATGAAAACGTAGATGCTAACAATTTTCTACTCAAATATTAATCCTTAAAAGAGACAAGATTTATGGAACCTCTATAAGTCGAACGTCAAGAGAGACGCCAAAAAACTCGAGTAATAGAGTTTTCGACTTATAGAGAATGAAGGTTTTGGTGTTCGAAGCGAAAGGAACAAAACATTTTTTCGAGATTTGGAGGTTTTCAACTTATCGAGATTTTCTACTGTATATATAGAGGAGGGTAAACGACACTGATTAGCATAAAGTGCGATGTCAGCGCGTGTTTGGGTTCAGTTAAAGGTACTCGAGGCCAGATATCGTACGTAGCTGGAACGTTATATTTTTACAATTTTCCTAATAGGAATAAACACAAATGAATAATCCCATGGTTTTACTTAGCTGGACTAATAAAATTATTTTAGTTAATAGTGTTAAATTCTATAATAGGATTGGTGAATAATCTATCTACTTGCTAGTCAATGTGCATGTGACCATGTCAAGTAAGTTACACTGATTAAATGTTAAAACTTTATAATTGTTAACATTGTTATCAATTACTATAATAAAAAGGTGAATCTAATCGAGTTTCTTACCGAATGTTTGCAATAGTTAAAATGTTTTCCAAATCGCTGGTAATGTTTTGAGTTTCACAAGTGTCTTAAAAAGCCCAAATTCGTTCAGTTCAGAGTATTTTTATATTTTGGTTTCTGATTCAGTCTGACACATATTAATGCAATGTTAAGTTTTTTAGTATCAAAGTAAAGGAAGGCTTTTCTGATGAAAAACATAATATGGCGGAATTTCTTAAAAAAATAAACAACAGATAACGTTACTACAAATTTCAAACTATTAATGCAATAAAACAGTAATCTAGGCAAGATTACGAAGTGTACCAGCCGTTGTCCCTCGTTTATGAAAAGGGCACGGAACACAAAATAATTGACTCCCACTTCTCGTCAAAATAAATGAGGATGTGACAGGGCTTAGATTGTTTATCGATCGACGTGTTTTATAATTAAGTGGTCAGCGTTTTATATTTTTAATTTGGTTATGCTTTCCTCTTCGACTTGTTTCCTGTTGGATGCATCATTAATATTCTGTAGAATTGTATTTATAATTAATGTTGAATTTGATTAATTGAAGGATATGTCGTCTATTCTGTCATGAACAATAATAAAGTTAGATGTCTGGATGTTGACAATATTTCTATTGATTGCAATATATAAATACTTAAATAGATTGTTGTTGAGTGATAAATATTGTTTACAGTAAATACATGACTCTGTGAATGTAGGAACTTCAACAAAGCTAAACTGTTTTTTTTTATAAATTGTCATGCAAACCAAACCTTACTCATTTTGAAAACGTACTTCATTGCAAATATTTTGATGATTATTTATACACACAACAAAATAAATCAATTCATATTAATATACTGATATAACTGGTACAACACTTGAAAGCTTCAGAATGGAATAAGTATTTTTACAGTACCAATATAAAATCCACGACCGCATCGAAGCGCATAAAGCGGTGAAACAGATCCCATTAAAGGAAAATAGAATAATGGAGGAAACATAATTTGGTCCCTATGAATCGGAAATAGAAATAAAGCGAACGGAAATAGAACTAATTAAGTTATCCGCGGTTTAAACAACTTGCGGTTTATTTTCGTACAATTCCCAACTTTAAATAATAACAATTTTAGTAATACTGTCAACACTGGAGTAACGTACGCTGATGTGGTGCGCGAGATAAATTTTAGGCAGGGAAAATTTCAAACCGATGTTATGGCAATTCTAGCTTTAGTGATTCGTGACAGAGTCGGTTTCAGATTGTAGGAAGATGGAGTTTTTAAGCAGGGCGTAGGGTAACCAAATATCAGCGTTTCGAGTGTAAATAAGCGCGAGTGAGGCGTCATACCAGGTGCTGACTCTGAGTAAAATCGATGGCGAAACTTGGAGGGTACATATTATGACAGATGTGATTTATTTCGAGCGACAGGGAAATATTTCAGATCTCTTAATAAGAACAAGTTAGGATCTGAAGCATATCGTTCTTATTAATGTTTGGAATCGTGTTTCGTAAAGTTCTACAGGAACTGTAATAATTTTAACTGAAATATATGTTATAGATGTCGTGGTATGAATCTAAAGTATAATAAATTATCCATGTTCGTATGTTCTTTCTTTTTATATACATAAATCTATATATATAAATTATTTGTGGTATATATTTGGAAGTAACTTCATTTCTATTTTATATCATGGTATACTATTAGAAATATAACTCAAGTTTTTGTTTTCTTTTATCACAACACTTAATCAAGTATTAGTAACTTTGCACTTATTATTAGTTCAAAAAGCTATCGAAATAACGTGGCGATCTTGAAAATATAGTTTTAAAAAAGAACAACACAATTTAAGTTTAAAAATATCTATTTGTTTCAGAAATTTCCAATTCGACAGAACCAGATAACACAACAACACCGCCGACACCTCCAATACCATTGCGACCAGAGTACGCTCACCCAGCGGGAGTCGAAGCGCTAGATCCTTATAATTCAGAAAAAACCCACCCTCAACAACATCACAGAGATTATCTCGAGGAAGACTATGATCACGAATCTCATAAGGAAGACGAACACGAGAACCGAGATGATGCAGACGAACTGCCCTCTTTATCCGGGGATCATTTACTTCAAAGCTCTACGGATGACCTACCGATGTTCCTGTTGGAACCACAGCACGCTTTCGTTGTTAGAAATAAACCGGCCACGTTAAGATGCCGTGCTGCTAACGCTCTACAGGTATACTTCAAGTGTAATGAAGTTCGGTCGGTTGCGAGCACTCAGTTCGAATTCGTAGATCCACAGAGCGGTGTCAGAATTGTTGAAGCGGAGTGTAACGTAACACGAGACCAGTTAGACGAATATTTCGGTGAAGACAGATTTAAATGCACGTGTTACGCTTGGAGTAGTAGAGGTGACATCAGGAGTCAGCCGGCTGTCGTCGAATTGGCATGTGAGTAGATTTAAATAGATTTGTTTAAAAGCCAAATGTCAATGTTCGTTAATGTAGACCAATTTTTTTATGATTACCCATGACTATGACACATCTTACACAAATAAACAAAGTAGGTACGGTGTTAAAATATGCAGTTGTATGTGTACATATTTCTACTATGTAATATAAACAAAAACTAACAAATACAAATAAATTAAACCCCATGACCTTTCGCTGACAGTAAACCACGTTAACAAAGTATTAGATTTTTCATATTGTAAAATGCAATCAACGGTAACATCGTATATTGTACTCTTCATTAACCTCTGACGGGCGGAGCGTATATCTCTCATATTTCGTTTTTGACATCTCCGGCCGCGTCCATCCGTGGAAGTGTTAAAATAATTCTACCAAGAAAGTCATTAATATCATACATCGATAAATAAACGTCCTATGATTCGAATAGCTATAAAAATACATAATATCCGGTGGAAGCGGGCCGCGATGCAGTGTTTTGTGAAAATTCATAATTCGCTCGTTTCCGCGGTGTATTTTTGTGTAACCCAGTTAGACGGTGTCCATTTCGCTAGCAAGTTGTTGCACTCGATGTCCTAAAAAGCTTTGAAGGAAATACAGAAATTGTGGATCATCTAAAATCAGAGATACGAACTATGTGTCACTGTGACGCTTCGGTGTGCTAATAAAAACCTGATAACTTTCCGGTTGGCGGCGTTTCAGAATTCGCCTAACTATGGGCTAAATCTTTGATATTGATACAAAAACAACACATGCGGGAACTTAATATTAATATTATTCTATCGATTTAGATAAATACATTCAATATGCAGCCAGTTTTAATTAGCTAGAGTTTATAGTCAAAATGTAGTAATTAGTCATCAAAGACTGCCGATAGAAGTGAAAACTGTACACTTACAGTGATTTGTTGAAATTTCCGTAATAACTGTGTGCCAAAGATTTTGATACCATTATTATTAAATAAAAAATCAGCGTACAAGCCATATATAGCCTTATAACATAAGGTAAAATGGTAAAACAACAAAAAAAATAGTTCATAATTATCCACTGATCTATTAAAATATTGACTATTAACATACTGCTTCTAATTTACAAAGATATTTTTTAGGTATTGCGAGATTTTTCTTGAAAAGGCTTTTATATGCTAATATCTTGTAACGCATCTAAAGACGTTTTTACTCCGACAATACAAAATAAATAAAACGTGTGGAACAGACGCGAATGAAACGGATTTACCAAATCAATCAAAATTGCCCCTTCATATGAACGCAGCGGTATGTATCTCAAAGAACAGTATGATAGATCATCGCATATAAATACAATAGCGGCTTGACTTGAGAAACACGATAAATCTATCAAAAAAACTATCACTGAAGAGCAACATAGACTACAGATAATAAATACATTTGAAAAATTACATCTTGTACGTGTGATTATTCGAAGCCGTTAGAATAACTTCCTCCGGACAGAGCTATAAGTGAAAAGGTACGCCTATGTTCATAAATATGAATGCTCTCAAATTCTACATGGCCCGTAACGCGCTGATGACAGCGATAACGTTGATGCTTTTCCATCAAATTCTTGAGTAAGAAACATAGCTCCCATAACACAAGCCGTTCTTACACTCAGTACCGGGCGTCCATTAAATTCAATAAGGTCATAGTTAATCTTACGCAGGTATTAAATAAATGTTCGACTGTCAGATTTATTGAAGGTCGGCTAATAGTTAACGGTCCATTTTGAATGGTGAAAAAAAAACTGGTATGCGAGAGTGTTTATACTGGCGTCTGCTATGTAATGAGGCCAAAGTATCGTCTAAATGTCAACTTCTTTAAATTATTTCATTTATACACATTAATGAGCTTGTTAATTTTGAAAATAAATTACTTATAATCAAACACTCTTCAATACATGATACGTTCGTTAAAAGTGTATAAAAACTCAGGCCACATAAATCAAATATTACCTCAGTAACGGTTATGTTTAGAAGGTTACCCGTTAAAAAGATAGCGGTCAATGAAACCACTAGCAGTTAAATTCTAAAGAACACTTGATCCGAATGAGACATTTTAAAATAATGAGGAGCGAATTATCTGAACTATCATTGTAAAACATTTCATTGATTGGATGGCGTCTTAGCTTAGATTTTCGAAATCTAGTCATGTTATATCACGCAGCATTTATTAAATTTGTGATAAAGGTGAAAGTCAAAATGATGATTTTCCGACAAATCCTAGCTCCCTATTTTATACACGATCAAATAATGATCGGTCTTATTTTTTACATAATATATTGGCTACGCAAAATAAATGTACAGCATTTGTAAAACAAAGTACAAGTTCACAGTTGTAGTGACAGTTGGTAATAACATTTTTCTCAGGAGTTGTCAATATTATGGCTCTTTTGAAGCACCTAATACCATAGCAAACAGAGAACATGTATTCTTGCATACTTGGATGGAAGAGTTCAATTAAGAATTCACAAACTTGCTTGTTCGTAGCTTTCGAAGCTCTGTACACCAATTTTTTTTTCTGTAATGAAAAAGAAATGGTGAGATCATGTCCAACTACTCTTCAAAACATTTACCATAAGATATGCTTTTAAAAAAGGGAAGCTATGTGTAAATTGAAGTTGCTCTAATGTTTTAGCAACATTTGTATCATTGACAATGCGAACAGCTCCTCTTTGCAATAGATCTAGGACATTGGGACTGATATTGGGCAGAACTATTCCAAAGATGCGAAAATGAAAATCCATAAAACGAGCCTTACAATTTTGAGTATTTCAATATATCAAAGCAACCAGTATACTGTAAAAAGGCAAAGTAGTTATGGATTAAATGTAAAAAAAACCACAAAGACTAATTATTTTTAATGTAGCATGAAATTTCGACACGGTGGAAGGTATAGAGTTAAAAGTGACATATTTTGATTTATAAATAATCAGATAATACCATACCGTAGCAATAAATATACTGCACTTTATAACGCTATGGGAGGTGGACAATATATTGAAATTAGTAACAGTTTATGTCAAAATGAGATAGTTATCAATAGGTAACGTAAATCACAGAATAAACAGAGCTCGTTTGCAATGGCAGTCGGTTATGTAAAGGGCTATAGATGATTTATCGCTTGACGTGAATAGTACTTTCTAAAACGCTTTAAGGAATACAGGGTCTTATCAAGTTTGAAAACATGTTATCGTTATAATCATGAAAAAAAGAAACTTTTCAAAAAGTTTCAAATTTTAGAGCAACAAAAAAAAGCAACGTCACTGTATTTAATGATAAGCCCTGCAATCTAAAAACAATAAAGGGTTGTCCGTGCATCGGGGATCATCGTAGATCAGCTAGAGTATGTCCAGTTACAAAGCGATGATAGCTCAGTGGTAGTGTGTACGACTTCGCGTCAAGGGACGTGAGTTCGAATCCAAGCACCTACAATGAGCTTGAGCTTTCGGTGAAGGAAAATATCGTGAGGAAACCATAGCTTGATGGTAGGGCTTTTTCAAATGCCCGCCTGGCTAGCCATCATCCTCAAGTTGAAAAACTGCCGCCAAATATCAACAGGTGTGTTCCGGCAGCGGCACTTGAGAGCCAGTTCCTCCACAAGCTTAGTGTGTCTACCAACTTGAGCCGTATCGTCACTTAGAATCAGGTGAGATTTTGGACATAACGCTTAACTTTAAGTATAAAAAAAAATACTCTTGCATGTTGACATAACAGCAAAGACGGGCAATAATATATAGATCTCTGAGTGTCGGTATCTTAAGACGTAGTATGGATATTTCTGAGTACTACAAAAAAAAGCTTTTGGAAATGTTTTAACTGTACACATAAAATCAACTGCTTCGAATACGTTTCCAAAATGGTAATGCCATGTGGTGCAATAGATTGGTATAAATTTACCACTGCAAAAATAAAATAATACTTGATTAGTCGCAATTAGGTTCAGATAAATGAAAACATTGAACCGAACGGAATCGCGAAGCTATTTCATGTTAGACCCATTTTGCATCATGTCGTTGACACTTGTTTCGGCTTCCACGCTTACAAATATAAATATTTAGTTCATCCTACAATTTCCATATGGTTTGAGAGTTTTATTTATTTTGACATGAATACAATATGCTAACTCATAATTACCATATTGTGTGTATTTTTCACAATATGATTGTGAAAAAATCAAAGAGAACTATTATAAAACAACTGGTTAACTTAATTTATTATGTATAATGTAGTAAATACAAACTAATGTTACAAATTCGAAAGTAGTTTTGCCTGTCGTGTTTCTACGCTTAAAATGCCGTATCAATATCAGTGAATTTTTTCATACAAATAGGTTGTACCTTGGAGTATTTTTTATACTTAAGGTTTAGCATTATGGCCATAATCTCACCTGATCTTAAGTAACAATACGGCCCAAGATGCTAGACACGCAAAACCTGTGGTGTAACTGGCTTTCAAGTGCAGCTGCCGGAACACACCTGTTGGTATTTGGCGGCAGTTTTTCAACATGAGGGTGGTAGCTAGCCAGGCGGGCATTTCAAAAAGCCCTACCATCATGCTATGGTTTCCTAACGATGTTTTTCTTCACTGAAAGCTCATTGTAGGTGCTCGGATTCGAACTCACGTCCCTTGACGCGATGTCGTACACACTACCACTGAGCTATCATCGCTTCAAAACTAAGACTAAATAAATCCTAGGTGTCGCGAAAATAAACTTTGACAGAGCGTGGTAGGGAATGAAGTATTCCAATATCCAACAAATATGAAAATACATATTTACGCTTATGTTAAAAAAAAGTTTTTGACCTATTTGAAAAAATACTCTTAGGTTAGGTCCTAGGTTCAATTGGAAATCCTTTCAAATTTCCAACTTCACGCTAACGTAGTGGCGGGCAAATTAATGATCTATATCATCTTCTATACATTTTAGTCGAAATTTTCTCGTTTATTTCATTCGAAACGTAACATCTAAACCAAGGTAAATCATTTTCTAATTATCCAAAACACACTTATTTTAATAATAATTTTAGATATCAATTTTATTAGTATTGACATTGTCGTATACATACACCTGATAAAAAAAGTGTAGGGAATGACAAGAATATGAGAGAATCGAAGGTTTTAGATGTTCACCAACTGGTCCGGCAAACGCCGTACTATCTTTTTGTATATTTTGAGATGCTTTCGAATTGTATTACAATCTTTTAACTATTACCCTCAATACCGTTATGTATCTTTATCATTAATAATGTTATAAATGCGAACGTGAGTTTGTTTGTTCGTTACCATTTCACGCTTAAACCAGTGAATCCTTTTAAATTAATTTTGTCATAGAGATAGATTAAAAGCTGGGAACGGTGATAGGCTCCGTTTTCTCGTCAAAAACTTACTGGGAGTGGGATTAACTTTGTGTGAATCTTTTTATTCCGACGTTCGATTTATTTGCCAATATCAATATTAACACGAGCGTAGCCGCAGGTAATAACTAGTAGTGTATAAACTGCATTACGGAGTTGTAGGGCATGGCTTTTAAATTTAGAAATACGGTCCGTGTATCGATTCATTAAAACGTAAAGACACTCTGTTTCAAACATAACTATACTAAATTTCGAACGAAGAGATTTAGCACTGACACTTTTACGCACACTTACTCTGTATATTACCTACCGGTAATAGTATCAAGTAGTGATGTAACAGGAAGCGATGTAATCGGTTCTTCGATCAACGAAATTCCGGATACATTTAGAGTGCTTCGATTTTAATAAATCATACTTAATTGCATCGCCCGAATCATTTACATGTATGTCTGTTTGTATGAAATCGATAAATTCTAACAATGTTTGACGAATCACCATGAAAGTTGCAAGTACATATTAAAAAAAAACTTTTATACTAAATGTGATTTGAAGTGATGTGCTTAAGTTAGAGATAACTTTTAAGAGCAAAACAACGTATTTATGGTCAGCTAATTAAATATAGAAGAAAATCTTCCTTTTTTAGATTCCATTTACGATATAATACTAGTTCCCGCCAAGTGGTCGAAATTCAATCATAAGTATTGAAATTTTGAAGAAATTCTTGAAAAAATGGGAAAAGACGTTTAATTTTATTTACATACTAACGATAGTTGATGAATAAAATATATCAGTAAATTGTAAGCGAAAATGTACATGTAAATGTATTTTTAATTGATGTTTATAGTTATGTAAAATTCTGTACTCGATAATTCCTTTGATATAACTGCATAAAAATAAACGATATGGTATTGTGCTATTTGTTGAGACATCAAAACCATTTCAGTTTTTAATTGAAAATTTGTGAGGACTTTGAAATAGTAATTCGCAACTTTTTTGTGTGATACACGTTCGGGTAAAGTCGGCGGAGGCGACTAAAGGAGTGTGAGAAATATGTAAATAGGAGATTGTATGATTAAATACTAAGTTCTACCCGCGGCTTTGTTCGAATTGATATTGATTTTGTCAAACAATTCTCATTCCAGTACTCGCTATTTTACATAAATTATACCAAAGGAGACTGGTGTAAGGACATTTGTGCTCGTAGTCATTTATACGTTGGCCGCATCACTAATCTGGCGATAATTGCTTACACATGAAATTAGATATATGCTGTTTCTGGTTTTCTTGTTTGTCTATTTAAGATAAACATTTTCATTTACATTATATACGTGTAACTCTAACGGTTTTTGCAGCGCACGCCAGAATAGCTCGCAGATGACAGAGTTTTTTCCTACTTACTTGACACTTCCCGTTATATTTTGCCTAAATTTTAGCCTATGTCTTATTCTGATGCATAAGCTATACAATTTTCGAGTTTCATTAAAATCCATTCAATAGTTTTTTTGCGTAGAAGAGTAACAAATATCCAAACATCCATACTTACAAACTTTCGCGTTCATAATATTTAAGAAACTCCGGATCGGTAAAAAGCCGGATAAATGAGACATCCCTATTTAATAGCCGACACACTCGCGTGTATATAAAGTACGAGACAGTTAAAACTGTCAAGTTTTGGATTTAAACAACACTCCTCTCACACTCAGGTCAATTAACAGTAAGCGGGGACCGTCTTTGAGTTTCGTGTATATTTAGACGTTTATGAGTTCCGCCAGAGTGTTTATACAGGGCGTATTGTATTTTGATGTTGTTTGTTTTTCGTGTTCTGTTAGGTGTATGTGTGGATATCGTATTTGTACGTATCCATTTGGGTTTCGCATATTTACGGTTGGTAACCCTAAAGCGTTTGTTTGTTGTTCTTGAATTAATTACTAATGAAATAACTAAGTGTATTCTGTGGTAAATACGGGACCAAAGATGTTTAGCCCCGATACTAAGTTATGTGTTGTTGTATAAAAATTAGTCCATATTTTATTTATAATTAAGATTTAGTTAGCGTTATGACCACAATCTCATTTGATGTTAAGTAACGATGTGGCCCACGATGAGGGTTACGCTGAGTCCAGGTTGGGAAATGACTCTCAAGTGCAACTACCGGAACACACTTATAGGTATTTGGCGGTAGATTTTCAACTACATATTACATTTTTTACAACCACAAAGCCCAAATATTTCAGTAAAATTTCAGGGAATGGCGTCTGCAGAATTGGATTATAAGAAGAGCTTTATCTGTTTGTTGTCATTCATTTAGACAAATCTCCAAAACGTGTCCTCAATTTACATTTAAAAATAATATTTTTTATTAAATCATTTGTTTTAAATGTTTCTATACCAGAATTATTAAAATATTTTTTTTTTATGTAAATAAGTTAATACTTAAAGCTTAAGTCAATCGATGCGGTGTCTAAACGAACTACTAATGAATCGTTATTAGTTTCAAATATTTTCCTATTGATAGAACTTAGAAGAAATAACAAGGGAAAAACATAAATTAATTTCCTTCATTGGGTGACATGCTAAGGTTAATATTGTTTTAGTTATATTGTGTTTTGTTTCTCTTTTTTTTTTCTTAATCGGAAATTATTATTTTTAAAAATTTTAATATATTGAAATCAAATAATACTCTTGACATTCTATGTTTTATGACATATATGAGAAATATGATAATTTATTTTCTATACATAGAAATGGGATAGGGATACGTAGCTGTATCATTACCGAAAGGGTATAAGATTTATATCTCTCTATTATTGTTTTCGTCTTCACTCTGTAAGTCATTATCGGGAATTATTTATACCGGGCAGAGAGAGAAACAAGAGCGGTAAAGGTGAGTGTCGACAATTGCCGAAATGAGGACTCCTTAAACCTATATTCGCAGTTGCAAGTATCGGACACTGTCACGTGTTATCCTCTCTCTGCCACAACGTTATTTTTTTTATATACTTAAGATTTAGCGTTATGGCCATAATCTCACCTGATCTTAAGTGACGATACGGCCCAAGTTGGTAGACACGCTAAACCTGTGGAGGAACTGGCTCTCAAGTGCAGCTATTGGTATTTGGCGGCAGGTTTACAACTTGAGGGTGGTAGCTAGCGGGCGGGCATTAGAAAAAGCCCTACCACCATGCTATGGTTTCCTCACGATGTTTTCCTTTACCGGAAGCTCAAGCTCATTGTAGGTGCTTGGATTCGAACTCACGTCCCTTGACGCGAAGTCGTACACACTGCCACTGAGCTATCATCGCTTCAAAGCGAGGGTTTCACGATGTACCCTGCAACCCAACGATGGATCCGTGGTTTCCTGAGAAGTTCGTATATAATCCTGACATTATTATTGATCCGATGATTATCTCTTAAACAACTGCTCGTCTATCTATCAAATTATTGTCACCTTTTAAACTATTCGGTGTCTGTGATTCTATATATACATTTATTAGGATATTGAACTGTATGGTTCGGGAATAAATAAACAATTGCTTTAACACTACTAGCAAGTTTGATATTAAAACGTTGAAAATTGAATAAAAGTTACAGGATAGTCTCTTGTGAATATAATTCAATGTTAACTGCCGGTAAATCCGTACTATGTACCAGAGATATATTTTTGGAAACAGAGCTATAGGGTGTTACTAGATCGTCGCTTCACTGTTAATTTATTTTTTATAGTACACTTTTTACTCTACCTTGAAAGGAAGGCTTCCAAATTGTTTTAACTTATCGCACGGTATGTTACTTGTTATCACACGAAAGAAGAAGCGATGATAGCTCAGTTGGTAGTGTGTACAGACGTCGCGTCATAGCACATGAGTTCGAATACCTACAATGAGCTTCGGTAAGGAAAAACATCGTGATAAAACCATAACACGCTACTAAGGGATTTCCTAATACCCGCCTGGCTAACTACCACTCTCAAGTTAATAATCTGCCGCCAAACACTTACAGATGTGTTCCGGCAGTTGCACTAGAGAGCCAGTCTCACCACTTGGCTTAGAGTGTCTAACATCTTATGCCACAGCGTCATTACCGTAAGGTGAGATCGTGCCCATGACACTGATACTATAAAAAAGTACGCTCAAAAATATACAAATAGCAGTTCCAGTAAACATAATCCGCTGTCGTCGTAGGTACGAATTTCGTAGCGGAAATGAAACGGACTCAGTAATTTATGACTCTACACGAACTCTCCCGACACCGGATATACCTAACACTTATCATTTACGCCCATCGGTGGGTAAACTCGAGAGTGCTATGTTTTTTTTTTATTTTTTTGTACTTCATTTTCCGAATTGGAAAGTGAAAATGTTATATAAATTTATATCTGGGCCAAACTGGTCCGCGTGGTCAAGTTTCGCTTATTAATTAAAACTACCCCCCCCCCCATACATACCTATCGATTTAAATACAATTAAAAAAACTAGGTAAATAAAGGATAAGAATTGTTATCAGAGTAATAATTTTTATTAAGAATATACTGTTTATTATTAAAATTAGACGGTGCTAAATTTCATTGAAATCTATAGAATTGTTTTAAAGTGATTCGCGTACCTGGGGCAGACAGGGAAACGGAAGGAACAGGTCAGAAGGAGAAAATTACTTAGTGTTATTAGATCTTTGTTTAGACACATACATATATATATGTATGAATGTAACGTTCACGCGAGTTAATTGCTTTTCTTCCGTCTTTAAAGTACCAAAAGAATTTTTCACTTCAAAAGTATATTTTTAACTGCTACACCGAAAAAAAATTATAATTTTCATTTAATATTTTCTATTTTCCTCACTTACATTTTAATAATACGGATTTAGGTTATGCCTGCGAGTTCGCGTGGAAGTAAAGGTTACTTATTTACCCTTAAAGAAACTACCCCAACGCACATTTTCGTACCTCTTACGTATGTATATGCAGTCTGTAGTATTTCTTATGAATCTGGCTATGGTATACAAAAAATAATTTTCCAATTCGATTTTCACTTCTAAAGTTTAAACAATCGGACTGAAATCTCTTCAACGCTATATCAGTATAGATCCATAGTAATAGTATAAATGCGAAAGTAAGTTTGTTTGTTTGTTACGCTTTCACGCCTAAATCACTGAATCGATTATGATGAATTTTGGTATATAAATATATGGGAACCTAGAGACGGTGATAATTAGGATACTTTTTCTTACAAATAACTTTTTGGAAATGGGATAAACTTTACATGAAACTTTGTATTGCATCACTCGATTTGTTTGTCAAAGTCAATATTAACGCGAGCGAACATGCGCGTAAACTCTAGTTTAACATTAAAAAAAACTACAGATCTAAATGTAAAAACTTTAGTATACGGTATTACATAAGACGAACTAAACTACAACACACCACATAGAAAAGGTACATTTTAAATTGAAATCCTACATGCAGTTTCCAATTCTCTAATGAAAACCTTCAGTTTCATTTACACCGACGCTATACAACTCTACGTAGAGCGCACGGGAGAGTAATGGACCGTTCACTGAACAGATTTATGGTCTCTGCGGAGTGGGTTTCGCTTTGAACTAACTTTACTTGAAGCGATATTAGTTTTTCTCGTCGTGTCATTTACTAGGTTTTGGTTTTATGTGAAACTTATTTAGCGCTGACGCGATATCTGTAAGAGGAATTGACAGTGAAATTTCTAAAACTCGTCACGTTAAGTTACGTTACGTTATATGAGAGAGATGGTTTTTTTTTATTGAAGCGATGATAGCTCAGTGGTGGCGTGTAGAAACGCCACGTTATGGGACGTGAATCGGGAGATCGTGAGTTCGAATCTCGCCGGGGCCTATACTCTCTTTTTTACAAACGTTTTGCAAATAATTTCGTTAAAAATATTTCAAATCAGACATCGATTTATATAAGAAACCATAGCTTTGTTTACTAAAATATCTAATAAAGGAATCGTGAATTTAATTTTCGTCAACGGTTAATGTATCAGTAAACAATTTTCTACAATTTACATTATTTAAAATTTCCAATTTATATTACTAAAGATACGTCGTCTTAGACTATTCACGAGGGCTGTACTTAATAATAGTAAATACCATTTATTGACCATTCATCTTGACTAACAAACATACCAAAGTTACGAAAAAAAAAAATTAATATTTATTAAGAATCTATTAGCACTACAACATTATTTAGTCATTTTTCATTCGAATCTAACCACTTACAGTGAGCTTGATCTTGCGGTGAAGGAAAACATAGCATGGCGGTAGAGATTTTTCCAATACCCACCTGGCTAGCTACCACACTCAAGTTGAAAAATGTACCACCAAATACCAATAGATGTGTTCCGGCAATTACACTTGAGCGAGTCCCTCCTATGAAGGCTGCCAACGCATCTGCAATTCCTCTGTGGGTGTCCATGGTCGGCGGTGATTACTTACCATCAGGTGACACGCCTGCTCGTTTACCTCCTATTCCACAATATTTAAATGATCCTTAACTTTCGGTGAAGGAAAACGTCGTGATGAAAACATAGCATAGTAGTGGAATATTTTCTATTTTCCGGTAATTACACTTGGAAAATAGCCACTAAGGAAAGTATGTTCACTGTCTTGGTTCACAGCTTCACATCTCATCAAGCCTGTTTATCACCATATCATTAAACTTAGTACAATACAAAAAACCGGAGCTGATAACAAGCACACTAAAATCCAATAGAAATGTAGACCTTGAAGCGATGATAGCTCAGTGGTAGTGTGCACGACTTCGCGTCAAGGGACGTGGGTTCGAATCCAAGCACCTACAATGAGCTTTAGCTTTCGGTGAAGGAAAACATCGTGAGGAAACCATAGCATGGTGGTAGGGCTTTTTCTAATGCCCGCCTGGGTAGCTACCACCCTCAAGTTGTAAACCTGCCGCCAAATACCAATAGGTGTGTTCCGGCAGCAGCACTTGAGAGCCAGTTCCTCCACAGGTTTAGCGTGTCTACCAACTTGGGCCATATCGTCACTTAAGATCAGGTGAGATTATGGCCATATCGCTAAACCTTAAGTATAAAAAAAAGGACCTCCATTGGATAAGCAATTCTTTCCATCGCTGATATGTTGGTGTACCTTTTGACAGCTGAATATAAACTGGCTGCTCCTGAAACATATGTTACCGTTTTACCACAGTGTATTGTTATCACTACATATTTGAATACACATCTCTGTCATAGCGCTTGATCGGTGTGTGTATACATTGGCTCATCTTATAACACCATGTGTGTGTAAACTCCTTTTATCTTAACCGTCTTGTTAAATAGTCTGCACGTACTATATGGTTCTTCACATCACTCTACTTCAGTCCAGTGATTCGTTCCGGAGCTGTACTATCACTGACTCACACAAAACACACGTTTTTCTATTGCCACAACCGGAAGTTAAAAGCGCGCTACTTAAAATAACTAATGAAAACAATTTTCATGAAATCTCGTGATTATAATTTGAATTTGTACAGTTGTTTTTAGCCAAACGTGTAAATATTTAAACTCCTGTAATATTATATTACACTAAAAAACAAATATCCAAAATTATCTTAACACCTTTAATTAGTTTACGAAGGTTTTTTTAAAAATATATAATAATGACAGTCATCACGTAGACTATACATTAGTCACTGTACAGCCATCATACATAGACTATACATAAACATCTTACGCTAATGTTACGGACGTTTATTGCCTACTAGGGTTCCCTTCCACGACGCCACATAAGAAACTTCATCGAAAATTATTCAAAACGGTTAAGCGGTTAAAGACCTAACAAACAGACTAAATAAATATTCATAAAAATAAAAATTTATTTAATATTTTTTACCCGGTTTTGTAACTTATTGCAATAAAGCTTTGATCATATTGGCGATAGCAGAATTTTAAATAGCTCAAGACTTATTGAAATCCGGCTTGTAATTCCTAAAATTAGCGGGTTCATACAAACTTTTCCTATTTATAATAATATAATAATTTTGTATACAAAGTCCCGATATAATTGATCGTCAAACATTTTTAATTCCACCAATAATGCTTTTAACGGAAACATGTTCGGAAGAAAACTTGACTTTATGTAAATGACGATAAACATCGTCAATTTTCGGCGTTCGTTAACAAATGTCGTAAACACGATAAAACAGCGTTAAATTGTTTAATTAACAGCAATTATCGTTGTGGGACGCGCGAGCTGAGCCGAGTTGTCCGATACGGAATTATATAAACTACGATCCCGTTGCGTTTTTGTTATTAAGATCGACGTGAGAAGTTACAACCTTGTCGTGTGGTGCAATGGAAACGCGTTAGCGGGTGTTCGTTTCAAGATGTATGGTGGCGCGTGTGATACAGTGTATTTTATTTTGCGTAAACTATTTTGTTGTAACGATGCAATAGTGGGGAAGGTTTAGGACAAGAACGAAAAGTACTTACGACTGCAACCCGTGACGAAGACTATGCAAACAAATGTTTCTCCTTTTTCTGCCGGTAATGTTTAAATATTTCACTGCACTCACGGCGTGATATATGGTAACTAAACCGATTTTTTTAGTGTTATAAAAAAAGTAATAGTTTTTTCCTCCTTTATAAGAACTTCCTTAAATGGCCAATAACTGTTATGATCAAATCTCGATCACTGAGCGAATACCAGTAAATTCAAATCGCTTTACGCCTAAGACATGGGCCATACAAAATTGCGCAACACACCCGATGTCGTTTAATTGAATCAGTTGAAAACTTTTTGGCAGCTTTGTTAAGACGTCGCCTTTTATAAATTGTTATTGACGTCGATTGTTACGTTATTAAAGTTATTTTATTATTACGCTTAATGCGGGTTCATTATTAATTCGTCTTAAACGGGATATCGATTAACAAATTGTAATTCACTTTGGATTAATTTAACAGTAATTTGAAACTTTCAATCTGTTTCATTTTGATATCAAACCAATATAAGAGAATGACTTGAATGTTGTTTAAAATACATGATGAGTACAATCATTTAGTTACATATTTTTACTTATTCCATAGGAAGCTATATTTGTACGGTAGAACCTCTATAAGTCGAACATCAAATAAGACGCCTATAAAATCCAGTTATAGAGTTTTCGATTTAAGAGAATGGAAGTTTTGGTGTTTGAAGGAAAGAGAACAAAACATTTTCTCGAGGTTTGGAGGTTTCCAACTTATCGAGGTTCTACCCTTGTTTGTTATAGGTTTAAATATAGGAAGATAACAGCTTTATATTGTTTTTATTGGCTTAGCATTACGGCGACAATCTCAGCTGATGTTAACTGACGATATAAGCAAGATGGTGGTCATGCTAAGCCTAGTGAAAGGATTGGATCTTCAGTGCAACTGCCTGAACACATCAATAGGTATTTGACGGCAGATTTTCAACTTGAGAGTGGTAGTTAACCAGGCGGGAAAAAGAAACTACAACTAGCCACTACCAACTGAGCTACCATCGTTTCAAATCGCGACTCAATTGTTAAAACTTTTAACTGAAACAATCTTTTGGAAGTAACTTATAGTATCTTTTTCGAAATTGCTGTAGATCTGAAGAAACCGTTTGCGGTGTCGCCAACCCCAGCATCAGTAGAGGCTGGGTCAGCAGCGACACTACGCTGCACACCACCCGCCGCAGCACCACCTCCTCGCATCTCCTGGCTGAAACATGGATCCCCTTTGCAGCAGGATCACAACGTCCTCATTTCCGCCGAAGGAAACCTTCTGATATCCCGAGCTACTTTACAAGTTAGTACATGTTTTCTCCTGAAGTTATTGTAATATTTGAAGATCAATGTTGTATTTGGTCACCTCGAGTTTTAGACTCAGTAATACTAGAAACAGTTCTTTAGGTAATTCTGTTAGGGTTTTATAACAATGCCTCCAGGCATATTATCGAATGGGTGCATAGTTAGTTCAAGCATCACATCAAGCGGATTTGATGTCAAATATTATTACAAAATGGATAAATATGTCAACGACCGTGATATCTGGAATTATCACCCCCTCTCTGTCGATGAGAAAACTATTGAAAATGTTTTACAATTTTTCTCGGTTTCCAAAAAAAAAAAGAATCAGATCGAGTTTCCTGCCAGTTCTTCTCGACATCTGGTTTATTTTTCGAACAGCTTGTAGTTTGACCTTCATTACTACCGTCTTAGGGCCTAAATTGAATAAAGTAATTTGATTTGATAGTTGACTATGTTTTTATATTTTATTTTCTAATTCACGCTGTCACTAGGACTTACAATAGTCACCTTTGTTTACGGGTTTTGCTATACTTAAGCGCAGTGACGTCACTTCACTGTGATAATATCAAAACTAGATAGGCATTGTGACTCAGTCGGATAGTCAGTCTTACTTGCTTACTTAATTATTAGATAAACATTACACTTGCGGAATATTATTTCTCATATCCCTACCGCCATCTTATAAGAAGCATAGCTAATCAGACTGTAGAGTTGTTCCTTTATAACCATTAAATAACTAAATTTTGATTTGCATGGTGGTAGGGCTTTTATGCATGGTGGTAGGACTTTTTCTAATGCCCGCCTGGCTAGCTACCACCCTCAAGTTGAAACTCTACCGTTAAATACCAATAAGTGTGATCGGCAGTTACACCTGAGAGCCAGTTCCTCCACAAATTTAATGAGTCTACCAACTTGGGTCATATCGTCATTTAAGATCATGTAAGATTATGGCCATAACGCTAAGACTAAATTATAAAAATATATATATATATATATATATATATATATATATAATGATTTCTTATGTTTACGCGAATATTACATATCGAAATAACACGAATTTAAACGGATTTTATCACGGTTATTTATTAATTTTGATTACGACGTTTCGAAAGCTTTGTGGTGGACTGTGGTGTAGATTGTCCAGAAAAGTTAATGACTGTGGTGTAGAGTGTCCAGAAAAGTTAATGTTACAGTGCATTTGCACAGTATTTTACAGATGTTACACCTGTACAGTGTCCAGACACAGTAACATTGACTTTTATTACATTAACATATTAATGACTAATAGCGATAAAATCCATTTGAATTAGTTTTATTTCGATTAGAATTTATAAAGAGAACGGGGTAGCACTAAAAACCTTTCGTCAATTTCATCGATTCTCATGGATTTTATCTAGTTTATTCGTCGTTCTGTTCACATACAAGATAAAACAATTAATGGATAGCGCATGCATCGACTATAGATGAACATCTGGCATACAAGTGCAACATCCTCGCCACCAGTAAGCCGTGTGTGACTAACCACACTTAGTGCCTATTAAATCGTCCTCCACTCCGGAGGTGAAGAAACCTTGTGGTTCTCAACTATTCTTTACCCATCTTTGTTTGCACTACGTTTGTATCTACATTAATATTATACGTCAGAGAAGTTTGTTTGTCGATTTAAACTAATCGGAAAAGTTAGGAGGCAATTTTTCATCTATAGACAGTTAATATTATAAATGTGGAAGTTTGTATGTTTGTATTTTTGTTACTCGATCACGCACAAACGAATGAATGGGGTTCAATGTAATTTACCCACATACAGGTAAAACGAATTAATTTAAAATATTGTTTAAGTTTGATTAATATGTTATTTAGTGAATTGAGCCGTCAATAAAAAAGTCGAAACTCGACCATAATTAATTTTAATTATAAGTTTGGACATCATTAAGGTTCCATCGTCAAAGACTTGTATTAACATTTTTTTTTATTATTAACATATTTTCAATACTAAATATACATTGTAATACTTCTGCCAAACTGCATTACAGTTTATTGGCAGATGTAACCTCCGTTGTTAAGAATATTTGTCTATAATCTTTATAAACACCTATTAAGCATTGTTATAAAAAAAATAAAAAAAATAATAACAATGAAGATTAACAATAAAAATAAAAAAAAAGATATCAACACCTTTTTGCAGAATAAAAATAAATAAAATTAACCTAAATGTTTACATTACCCAAAAGGAACTGTTTGGTTTTATTTTTATATGGGATTATGTATAGGGGTATGTTTGACATTCAGTAAAGACAAACAATATTATTCTATAATCTATTCTCAATTTGACCACAGACTTTAACAATAAACAAAAGAGTTTATATATTAGTGTGTGTAATGCTTTTTTTAATTAATATATTGTAATTTTTGTGTATAATTAAAAAAAAAATGCATACTGCACTCCTCTATATAAACTATACGTGTGAAAAATTTAATACCACAGCAATTTTCGTAAGAAGTGATACAAATTTTGCTTCACGTATATAGATATAAAGGAACACCAATTCAACAAAGGAAACAGAGAGAAATGACCAACAAACTCAATACGGACAAAGCTTTATATAAGTCCAAAAAAGCACCGCACCAGATTCCCGAACGTCCATCCATCATTATGAGCATTAAAACCCCCGACATGAGAACAAATGCCAGATGTCCGACTATCGAGTACTCATTTTAATAAATGAATTTAATGGCTTATAAATTTCGTATAAAATATTACAACCCCATGGACGTAGACCACAAATCCAAATAAGCACTAACGGTTAAGTGCCCATTATTAACTATAAACACATGTCAATATTACGTCAGCTTAGTCTAATGCTCGATTCCTATGAAGTACGTGTATTTACCAACGCGATCGATGTAAGAGAAAGCCTTATTTCGGACAATTAAAATTTTTGTTGATGAAATTTTTAAGCGTCGATTTCACAATTGAACGAGATTGTAATTTGCGATTTATGTTTGTTTTTTCCTAACTTGAAAACCGACTTTTATTGTCGAAGAAAGATCTTTTGACATTTGACATTGGTTCTTTGGTTCCTGACAGTTCCAGCATATGATCAAATCAATCATGTCAATACTTTTCTCGATGTTTCTGTGACCGTATTAATATCACATGTACGCAGTAAACAAGCTCTATTATAAAGAATGTCGTCTGTAATACGAATTGTAGACTACATTAAATATAGTTATGAACAAAAAAAAACTCGGTGACACGTTTAAGTACAATTTGTTACATAAGCACGAAGGAACAATGTAACGTAGCGAAAAGGGAACACATTATACACAGTCCTTTTTTAAGTAGCTTCATTACTGACACGTGCTCCTATACCATGCCGGCTTTTTTTGAATGAACTAATTCAAATACGTCTAGTTTTCAAGGCCTCCAGCGAAAGATCACTATCAGAAATTCAAAGTACTTCAAAGGTAGGTACTTCAATAAAGATCTGAAAATCAAATTAAAAAACGAAACAAATATTGGTTACGATTATTCGTGTCGTGAGAATATCGTAAGATATGCATCTACTTTTACATTCATTATAACGCTTCTTGAAAGTGTCAGTACGCTCGAGGATATCTTGTGGCGAATTATTTATTTCCACATTTCACGACTGCAGCTAATTATTCGTGCGCCACTGACGTATATTAATTGCGACAGAAGTCGCTGTCGACTGGCTGGCTATGTCTTTTTGTCCCAAGTAGATCTCACCTTACAAAGGGCAGGAATAATTTCGAACGCCAATCTAATACCATTGAAACCGAGAATATTATTTTCAAATGTATCTTGTTTGATATAATTACTATAGAAATTTGAAGTCTTGGCTGTACGAATTCAATCATTAGGAAGTGACATGTTTATTTGACGTAGTTAAATTATATACAAGTACCTTCCTTCCGCGTTAGTTACGTAGTAGTAATCAATAATGTCCACTAATGAATAATTGTTTAAAGAACAAAAAAATACACTTATATAAAAAAAAAAAACAAATTAAAAAATAGAAAATAAATTTTGATAAATTTGAACAAGAATAGTGTGATTTAAAAAAATATGTATATAAATTAATAATAGTGTAAGTAAGAAAAAAATATTTAAAAAAAGCGTGGTGTGTATATCTGTCAATAAAATATTTATAACTATTTACACCATGTAATCAGGCCTTTTGTTTTAATTAATTAATTTCTTGTCTTATTTACGCTATTCTTAATTCAAATTCATTAAAATTTATTTTTCTATTATTTAGTTCGGTTTTCTATAAAAGCGTGCTTTTTAGTTTTTTGTTTTAATTTTATTTATCTTTTAATTTTTACAGTAAAATCAATCATCCTCCATTACAATAACGAACAAGGCTGTTTCCTCCAAAATTGTAAATTTAAATTCTTAATTATTTTGTTGAATTAAAATTCTCTTTGGTATTCCAAAATTTGTTAATATTAGATACATCGGTTCAAGACAATGATTGGAAAATATAATTAACATCAATTCCTGCTTTATCTACTACAGATACAAGTTATATAAAGTAACAAATCTTATTCCGCAAATTAAATAATGGATTAGTTTTATCAAATTAGTATATTGTCATCGGTCCTAGATTAGTCTTCGAAATTTAAAAGAAACCTGACCGTTTGAAGTGGGTCGAAATCAACTCCTAAGGAGTCGGTCACAAACATAGCAACAAACATACAAGTGAAGCTAATAAAAACGTGTAAAAATTACCGTAGCGATAATATATTCTCCACTTGGCATAGACCAGGAAACGTTTTTGCATTACTTCTAGTCCTTGTTGGGATACTCACAGCCGTCTAATATTCAAGCATTGAGGATAAAGTTTCCATCTTCCATGTCCATTAGACTTGGCACATTTCTGCAGTTGAATGGAACTTGTATGGATGCGACTTTTAGGTCTTTTGCCGTAACATCAGTAGCATTATCTTTTACACAACCCCTTTTTTAATCTGGATAGGATTTATTTACCGTCTTTTACGTCTATGCCCTTGTCATATCAGTGACTTAGGTATGAACTTTAACAAAAAAAAAAACTATTGCATTCATCAATTAGTTTTAATTACTCTTTATTTTATTGATACCGATGATCGTTATTAGAGATTTTAACTTTAAGACTAACTTACTATCTAAATTTACATTTATAAATATTGCTAGTAACTATAAGCATTGTACGGTGAACTGTGGTTGCTAAAATCAATTGTTATGTGCATCCTCCATGATATTGTCAAATAAAAACTGCTACTTTGCTCAATATCTAAAAGTTAGTTAACCACATGCAATATGCTTGAGCATTCAGTGAAAGAAAACATCGCGAGAAAATCCATAGCATGGTGTTAGGACATTTTCTCTTTTGTTACTAGAACATATTCGGGATCTCTACTAAAACTTTCATAATGTAACAAGGTTTTTTTATATACAAAAGATATCTAGCGCAGCGGCTGGATGACAGACATTAATAAATAAAGTCACTTGTTACGGATTACAATAATAAGAAGTAAATAAAGCAATGGTAGCTCGATGGTAGTGTATACGATCGCCGCGTCATTAGGCGTGAGTTCGAAACCAACCACCTACAATGAGCTTCAGCTTTCGGTGAAGGAAAAGATCGTGAGGAAACTATAGCATGGTGGTAGGGGTTTTTTAAATTTCCGCCTGGCTAGCTACCACCTTTAAGTTAAAAATATGCCGCCAAATACCATTAAATGTGTTCCGGCAGTGGCACTTGAGAGCCAGTCCGTCCTATAAAGGCCGGCAACACACTTGTGATTCCTGTGGTGTTGTGAGTGTCCATGGGTGGTGGTGATATCTTACCATCAGGTGAAAAGCTTGCACATTTGCACCTATTCCATAAAAAAAAAAAAAACTTTTCACACAGCTGTTATTGATTTACCAATGACAGCTTCGTATATCAAAACGGTCCTTAATGAAATGATAAAGTAACAGAAATTATAACGTCGTAACGTATTATCTCCAAAAATACCGCTGCCAATTACATTAATTATGAAATCTCGAACACCTCCGTGTCTCGTGTTACGCGACCGCAGCGCGCGACTCCGCTGTCAGCAATTAATACATGTCTCATACTACCTTCTAATTAGTGAACGCTGTGTACCGGAAACGGGAGATGTAATGAGTTGTTTGCGATTGTGCCTCGTATAGGTCGATGGTGTCCTATTTAGGGATTTCACTGAGTTCATAACGAATGCCACTACCTGATAACGGCATTCAGATACTCAATGACCAACAAATGGACCCTAAGAATTTACACCTAAACGCCACTGTTGCTGCAAGGATTGCGTAGGATTGGAATCGATGCCAAAACCGTTTACGGAGTGCCTACCAGGAAAGTAGGAACAGCGTAGAGATTTTACTGAATATGGTCGGTTCTCACCACTTAAGTTTAACAACCCTCTCTCTTATCTTACTCAGGCAAGTCCCATAAGGATATTCGTAAACAGCTTTAGAAACGTTAAAAAAGGTTGACTTCCAACTAATTGTGCTTCTTATTGAGCCGTTAAAAAATTTATAATTAGAAACTCTTTACTACAAGAACTCCTTGGTAGATTTTTTAACCTTACCTTTCCAATATATCTGTGGTGATTTAGCATCACTTCGCAGATAAATAGATTCCATCAGTACACGAAGTAACTGGACTGTAGTTCTGAATGAATGTTTGCAACCGTCGATACGATATGGCTAGTCAAGTTTACGGAGCGATCTTCGTAATAAAAAAACATAAATGACAAAGATTTAATTATTACTACCGTTACAAATATTACAATTACTGAATCGTCTCAACTGAGTGAGATGTCCAGCGCAACTGTCTTAATTATTCTACTATGATTAAAACGAAAACTATATTCTAATCATTCCTATCAGATATAGGAGCGCGCTAGCTGGAATCACAACGCTTACGCAGCGATTCTGTAGGAAGTTATTGTTATCGATCGTCCTGGTCATAGTATAACTAGTTGTCGTGTTAATAAACTCGTACCTTTCTATACTCCTTAGTTAAATATTTACAGGTTAATACTATTGCATATCATAATTGTTCACATGGTGTTGTTATTCATTGGTTTTCCCGGCCGCTAGTCTTCAAGTTAAGCTGTCAGCTTTTAAATAAAATAAATTGTATTAAAATTCGTAAATACGTTCACTAGCTACAACCTTCTAGGACTTTCCGGAAGAACCATTTCGTTATATGGGATAAAAGCCTTATGTATTGAATAAAAATCTTTTAGAATGGTTTACTTATAAGATAAAAAGACATACATGAATAAAACATAACCTTCAACTCTCTATCGACGACTAAATACACAATCATGTTAATTCCGCAAAATAATCAATGTAAATTTTTGGTTCAATTACAGTCTAGTTGTAAAACTAAAATGTTATGTATTTAAATTAATTTCATATCATTCCAAAATAAAAACCATTCAAACTTCAGGGAATATTCATTTTAACCGCAAAAAACCCATTAATTCCGAGCCACAAAGCAAAGAGACAGCTTATAACTTATCGCTGTGTCAAAATTTATTCCTTCCGTTTTTATTCTATATACAAAGTAGGGAGAGGTGAGCATTAAAGCAAGTTGAATATATCGTTCTTAAACATAAGAGATTATGAAACAGATTTTTTAACAGTGAGAATTAATATTAATTATGTCACACTTCTTGTGACGTGTTATCAGAACTCATTGAGGATTTTAAGCTTAAGTGAAAATTCTACGTGATGATGTAACATACGTAGTACCTTCCAGTGTTTGTTCAACAATTGAACGAGGTGGTAGATATTTTTATTGGTCTAGGAAGCGACCACCAGACAAATGAGACGAGAAGCAGTAACCAAGCAAGCCAATGTGGCAGTAAATTCTGTTCATTGACAATCGCCACTGATTTGGATTATACTGTACTTAACATCAGGTACAGTGCAGTCATTTTGCTCTAAAAATGCTGATAAACCCTCTGCAGTCACTCTCTTTTATCCTTCCGTGTTTGTAGCAAGATTCTCTTAGCTTGTATGCATGCTAAAGACCTCTGAAGGCTTCATTATCCCTCAATATTCGTCATTATTTTTAATTTGTACTATCCTTACTATTATGTTTGTTACCAGGATATGGCGAACTACAGTTGCGTCGCCGAGAATATCGCCGGGAAGAGGATATCAGAGCCAGCGCTGTTAACTGTTTATGGTAAGCATTTTTAAATATTCTAAAGTAATTCTGATATAGGTTTCTGGTTTAAGAAAAACTGCTTCTGCACGTCAAATAAGCAATTCGAAGTTCGAAGCAATGCTCAGTTTGAAGCTCTGCAACTGTCTTGAGCTTATGGTGCAGGAAAAATATCACATAGCACAGTGTTAGACTTTGTTCTAATGTCCGCCTGGTTAGCTACCGCAAGTTTAAACTCATCCTCCAAATACCTATATGTGTGTTCCTACGATTTCACTTGAGAGCTAGTTTCTCCACTGGGCTTAGTGTACCTACCATCTTGTGTCACATCGTCTCTTAATCCCAGATGAGATTGTGGATATAACTCTGAATTTTATAAACTGTATAACAAAACCGTTGAATTACATGGAATGGAAAGCGCAAAAGGGAGACGTGGTTAGCTTCAACAGCGTATAAGGTTTACAATGTATACGTCTCTTTCATCTTCTCTCCACGTTATATATTTCACTTCTCTCTTTTATGGTAAATAGTATTTGTTATAGATAATACGCCGTGTTCATATGCCATCTTCTCTGTTTTTGTTAGGCACACTCGTCACTAACTACTAGGTAGAGAGGACGCACGCAATCTTGCCTCGCCTGCTATGGCACAGTACAAACCAAATTTAGTTTCCAGACCCCGAACGCGATCTATTAGTAATCTAGCTTATTCTATTTCTATTAATAGCTAGTACCGCGTTCGGTTTGCTCCTACGCGATTCGGCAACAGCCCAAGGCGAGGTTCGGTCACCTCCGCGCTCGCCCCTCTAGTTCGGTGAAGCTGTAATAGCCCCTCAGGCTAACAGTGTAGGTCTTATCAAACAAACACAATTTTAAGGTCAAGAACATGATGTTTCCTTGATGTTTTAATTAGAATTTCCTTTGAATTACTGAACCGATTTGACTTGTGACGTTAATACTAAATTTGTTTTTTTCTAAAAATCTATCCTTATGTCGTAAAGTTACGAATTGTGTCCGGTTATGAAGTTTTGTATATTTGTAATGTAACAGTTGAAGTATAAATATAAATGGAATTATGTTTCGCTTAATTAATTCCAGGACACATTTGTAAATTTTGTGAACATGGTCACAGATTTTATACGTAACATTTTAATATTCATTGCAACATTTTAAATTTTATCTCGTCCCGGGCGATCTGCATAAAAAGTATTCTAAATCACACATCTGCTACAATAGACGTCAAAGCTCTCAGGTGGCTTAACTTAACTGGCTTAACTTTTAAACAACCGCCGTCATATTTCAAGTAATCTATATAAACCATTAACGAAATATACACCTAAACCTTGTCATGAATAAGTCCGTCTATCAATTAAAACCACATGAAAATCAGTTCAGTCGTTTTTGAGTTTACCGCGACTGAAATATGTTTTTTTTTCAACTATGTAGCTATGATAGCTTAGTCGTAGTGTATACGACTTCGCATCAAGGAACGTGAGTTCAAATCCAACCTTCTACAATGAGCTTGAGTTTTCGGTGAAGGAAAACATCGTGAGGAAGCCATAGCATGGTGGTAGGGCTTTTTCAAATGGCTAGCAACCACCCTCAAGTTGAAAATCTGCCACCAAATACCTATAGATGTGTTCTGGCAGCTGCACTTGAGAGCCAGTTTCTCCACAGGTTTAACCTGTCTACCAACTTGGGCTGTATCGTCACTTAAGATCAGGTAAGATTATGACCATAACGCTAACACTTAAGTATATAAAATACTGGTATCGATACATAAAATTACTAATTACCTTATCAAAATTCATCAAAATCTATTAACCATAATGATTTCTTAGGTTTACGCGAATATTATTCATTGAAATAAAACTAATTTAAACGGATTTTATCGCGGTTATTTATTAAATTTTGATCCCGACGTTTCGAAAGCTTTTCAGCCTTCGTGGTCACGGGGCGGACTGAGGTGTAGGTTGTCCAGAAAAGTTTTTGTTACTCTGTCTACCTTCAATTTAATTTTTATTATTTATAGTGTTCCGATCTACGCAGAAAGAGCTCACAGTGTCTTGAGGTCTGGCAATTGGTCTTTTGGGTTCCGATTTAATTAAATGTATAATTGGATCCCAGGCTTGTGCTAGCTTCCAACCATCTTCTCTATTGAAATTTGGATGTTTTTTAATTTCAATAGCCTCACGAATCATCCTAGGTAGGAATCGGTGTTCTTTTGCAAGGATTTGTGGCTTGTCGAATCGAAGATAATGTTTGGAGCCTTCTTCTGAATGTTCAGCAACTGCAGACTTCGTGGAGCGTCGGTGTTTAACATCAGCTATATGTTCTTTTAGGGACCCGCGTAGGCTGAAAAGCTTTCGAAACGTCGGGATCAAAATTTAATAAATAACCGCGATAAAATCCGTTTAAATTAGTTTTATTTCAATCTATTAACCAGTTATAGAGTGATGGTGAGACAAAAAAAAAACAAAAAATATACATAGATGACGTCTGTATTAATAACAAATCATATTCTAAATATTATTAAAAATGGAACACTCGGTTGGGACGAATTACCTTACATCATATATTATTATCGATAAACATATCATATTAGTGATTAACAAATACAAATAAATGAATTACCAGCGTCCGAAAACAATTAAATGAAACGCAGAGATAACTAATGAACTACTTTTGAAAATAAATATTTTTTTGTACCTCATTTTATTCACGATACAGCTGTCGCGTTGACGTGTGCAAACTGTATCTGCACAGCCGCTGAGAACTTACTGGCTGTTTTGGACCAATAAGCGCGCGTCTACAACTGGGCACAGCCAATAGCGTACGCGCTATGGATAACCGTCTACACTATACAAAATAGTATAACACTGAACAGACTGAAGGAAGGGTCGTGACAGAAAAATCTTACATTTTGATTTATCTAGCTTCTATCCACGCCTTGACGAACATAACATATAGAAAGCAAGAAGAAATATATATATGTATAGAAGTGAAACGGCATGTACACGTATTTAGAACTATATCCCACAATTATCCGCCTCTCAGCGTATCCGCCTACGTTCAAACGAATAACAGGCGTAAATGGACAGTTAATATTATTGTATGTCCACGTTTAACCTCAGTAATGTGCTAACCACAAGATCCCCGTCAAATTACAGTCTAAAACCGATCGGGCAATATTACAGTGAAATGAGGCTTTTCATTATTTCACATACAATTTGTAAGACAAGCGTACGTTTAAACATCATTCCACCATCGCTTATAACTAATAACTGTCTTCGTGGAGAGACCAAAGGCCGGGCGCCGGTAATTCGCTATAACATTTGCGCGGGCGCATCAGAACGTAATTAGAAAGGTGATTCTAAAACAATTTTATGCAACATGAGTATTAAATTATCAATTTCAATGACGTCATGATCACGCTTTATTATAAATATGCAATTTAAATGGCTTTGTTTATAAACTAGTGAATTTATCGGAATGGCGCTAAGACTATTTCGATTTTGATGAAGTTTGATATTGTAATAACAACTGGCACTAAGCATTACCACACAGATTGCAAGTTATTACATAAAACTAAATTATTTATTTTATATATTTATTAATTATTTATTATTGTGTCTGAGCTTGTGATAGGTATAGAAAAAGTCTATGACAACTATAGTCAAACGTAGAATAATAATTTATTTACAAGGCACAAGGCAACACGGATAAAGTAAAAAATATATTAAAATTAATTAACACGTAGCATTTATCATAATAAAACATTAAACATAATCTAAATGAATATATGAATGAATTCATATTTATATTAAATAATTAAATATTTGATATTTGATGATAAAGATGATTCTTGTAAAAAAGGGAACAAAGTGATAAATACCATCCAAGAAAATACAAAATTACTACAATAGCTTAAAAAAATATAGAAAATCGATTGAGAAACAGAAGAGAGAAAGGTGCTGTAATATACTTATATTCATATATATATATATATATATATATATATATATATATATATATATATATATATATATATAAACAGGCAGAGAAAATATTTCAGTGAGAATAATCGAGAAATATTAAGTAAATAGTATATTGTACAGAATAACCCAGTCTAGTATATATTCGCCTACGCGAAACCACGGCGCCCTGCCGATAGCAATCACCATCTAGGACTTCGCACGTACAAAAATTATGACTCCAAGTTTGCACTGTAAAGTAATAACAGGTCATGCGTCATATCTTTCGAAGCGATGATAGCTCAGTGGTAGTGTGTATACCACTTTGCGTCAAGGGACGTGAGTTCGAATCCAAGCACCTACAATGAGCTTGAGCTTTCGGTGAAGCAAGGAAAAACATAGCATGGTGGTAGGGCTTTTTCTGATGCCCGCCTGGCTAGCTACCTTCATGTTGAAAATCTGCCGTCAAATACCAATAGGTGTGTTCCGACAGTTACACTTGAGAGCCAGTTCCTTCACAGGTTTAGCTTGTCTACCAACATGCGCCGTAGCGTCACTTAAGCTCAGGTGAAATTAATGGCCATAGCTATAAAAAAAAATCTAATATTGTGACTCATATGAAATTGAAACGGCTACTTCATTTTACTGTAAGTGATTTTTTTTTTCAATATTTCAGTACATCGAAATCACCACATTTTATCTAATGGTAAGCGCTTAACGATGCAAATACGAAGTATAGAATACAACAAGAATCCGAAGAAAATTACGGTTCTGAGCCAATTAGTTTAAGTTTCGTTTAAATTTAAGTTTCCAGAATTCGCTACCTAAACTTCGCCCTTCCAGTACATTCTTAACAATCTAATGTATGCCCGCGAAAACTCGTAGAAATCGTGTCAAACTGGTCACCCCATATTTTAGACTGAGTAAAGCCAGTAACAGTTTTTTGGGTAACAGCGTTAGGTTCAATAATGTGGTCCCAGAGAACATTTCCGATTTACCAGACAGGAAGTTCAAATGTCAAATGGGGTTTTATGTATATATAATACAGATATGTATACATCGTGAAACCTAATCATTGTGGCAGAGAGAGGATAACACGAGAGCGTCTGAGACTTGCGACTCAGATGTAGGTTTAAGGAGGCCTCTTTTCGACAATTGTCAACACTCACCTTCACCGCTCGTGCCTCTCTCCGCACAGTATAAACCATTCCCGATAATGATTTACAGCATAAATACCAAAACAGTGTCTACAATAAAGAAATATTAAATCTTACGTGCCTTCGGTAGTGTTTCAGCTACGTACGATGAATACGGCTCAAGCGCCTCTCTTACATTGAACCCAGTACCACGCTTGCATCGCGCTTTATACTAATCGGCGTTATAAACTACCCTCCTATAACTACATTCTGCCATAGAACACCCATCCTATCACTACGTCCCTACATATACATATTTATAAGAATTTCTACTGATGTCTGTGACGTCGCCTTCAGAGGGTCCAGTCAGAATAACAACGCTGCACTATATTAGTGTAGCTGTTATGCTGAGACTGGTACCAATTTATCCACACATTAAGTTCTTTTTTATTTACTTTTTTTGTGATCTTGCTGTAATATTCTGTTGTTGTTTTTTGTATATTTTTTTAATTTTTGTATTCTTAATGATTTCTTGTTTTTACGCGAATATTATTCATTGAAATAAAACTAATTTAAACGGATTTTATCGCGGTTATTTATTAAATTTTGAACCCGATGTTTCGAAAGCTTTTTCGCCCCATGACCACAAAGGCTGAAAAGCTTTCGAAACATCGTGATCAAAATCAATAAATAACCGCGATAAAATCCGTTTAAATTAGTTTTATTTCAATGAATAATATTCGCGTAAAAATAAGAAATCATTTCTGTCTTTCTTTCAAAGGGCTATTACAGAGTGGATCGATATGTAAACGGTGGTGATGTACGGAATGACCATCCCTCTTGGTGCATCCATTGTTGGAAATGCATTTCAATTTTCCTGTTCGAATATGATAATATGACCACATTTAGTTTCTTCCCCGTTCTTCTCTATGATTGGGTTATTTCTTACACCGGTGGTAGTTTTTCGTTCGTAAGCACCTTCTCAGCGATTGCATTGAATAAAGTATGTTGAGTATGATTTGTTTAGATAACAGATTCCCACAACTCCACATGGTTGCCTGTTACACCCTGTGTATGGTGGTTTCGATAAAATAAGACTAAATTGCCGTGTCCCGTTGAGATCTTGCACTGGGTTTTGCGTATCCACCACCTTGGGCCACATCGTAATCTATCATCAATCAAAAAAAAAAAATCCATCGAACATTGAAACCGCCACCGATACAGAAAATAGCCCACTAATCGAGAACAACCGGAAGGAAACTCCATCGGATCATATTTTTTTTTTGCTGCTGAGGCTTTAACGAAATTAAACTTTGAAGTATAAAAAGCTTACAACTGAATTGAACATCAATAAGCATACAAAGTCTGTAACATTTACCGGTGTGCTGACAATAACATGAACAATGTGTCCTGAGATTAAACAGAACAAAATCGAAGGCAACGCGAACGAAGTCGCCCGCTCAGCTAGCTAGAAAATAATATAATAGCTTTACGAGCTGGCCGATTACTTCTATTATGGACCTCTATGTTCCTATTGTGACTTTGTCTCCTCGGCCGCGGCACTTACGTGCAAATTGGGCCGTATATCGTCATTATCACGGACTCGTGGGCGGGTGTCGTCTGCAGCGCTTTTTATTGCTTCACACAATTTTATAATAGCTCCTATCGTCGATTGAAAGGCGTTGTTCATAGCTGTGACGACAGCCCTTAAAGTAGTTACTTTACTATACATTCCTTTATTTGTTATAACGTAAATACCTTTTTTTTATAGGTAAGTTTTAGTGTTGTGGCCATAATCTCATCTGAGCTTAAGTGGTGATGCGGCCCAAGATGGTAGACACGTGAAACCTGTGTAAGAACTGTCAAGTGCTACTGCCGGAACACACCTATTGGTATTTGGCGGCAGATTTTCAACATGAGGGTGGTAGCTAGCCAGTCGGGCATCAGAAAAAACCCTAGCACCATGCTATGGTTTCCTCACGATAATGACTCACGAGTCATTTCCTCACGAGCTCAGTGGTAGTGTGTACGACTTTGCGTCAAGGGACGTGAGTTCGAATCCAACCACCTACAATGAGCCTGAGCTTTCGGTGAAGGCAAAAGTAGTGATGAAACCATAGAATGGTGGTAGGGCTTTTTCTAATGCCCAACTGGCTAGCTGGTAGTAGCTGGTAGTTAAAAGTATGTATAACTATAGGTGTGTTCCGGCAGTTGCACTTGAGAGCCAGTTCCTCCAAAGGTTTAGCGTGTCAATTTGGGCCATATCGTCTATTAAGGTCAAAATGCTAAACCTTAACTATATAAAACAAAATATATATATATATTTTTTTTTGAACCTACTTACCTATAGTACCTAATATTCTTCCCCCAACAACATGTTGGTACTCATAGCAACAATAAAAATAATATAGAATAGATTCTTCTAGATAGACTATGGTTCGTTCGAAAACACGGTACGGCGAAACGTATTCCACTTTGTGTAGAGTGAACACGATACACGATCGGACATAATTTTTCTGGAAAAACTTTCGTAGAATTCTATGAAAATTAATTATTATTAACATGTTAATAATATACGATGTCCAACGTGCAATTAATTATTATTGAAAGTGAACGTCATGTCGTAATGAACAGTAGGGCAACGTGGTTTTCTAAGATTGTATGAAATTTTACAATATTGTAAATATTACAGTCGATTGATCAGGTTAGTACTTTAATAACCGCGGTCGATTTTTAATTACTTCTGCAAAATAAAGAAAAAATGTTAAATACTTTAGTGAATTTTTTATTGATGTAATGTTGCAGTAGATGAACTTCGCCACAAATTATGACATTTTGATAAAGCTTCAATAGACACGTAAGTCTTCAACCGTAGTATTTATATTAACCATAATAACAATACAAAATATTTATTAAAACCAAAACAAATTATAATTCAAGTGACCGCGAACAAAGTCGAAGATAATGCAAAATAAATTTAGTAAAATATTCACGTGAAATCACACGCTAGATATAGTGTGAACTACAAACATTCCATACTGTTCACTTCCTATATTTGTGCAGCGGTAGAGAAAAAGAAAATTTTAACCCACGTGTGGTCAATAAAATTAAAATCGTAGTTTCCAATCGATGATAATTATATTTGGCTGTTCAAACGATTGTTATTTTCTTTTATATATACATATATATATATATATATATATACATATATATATATATATACATATATACAATAATTTATGTGTGTAAGTTAATTGATTTCGAAATTGACTATCGTACGGATCGACGGTAAACGAGATGCACCGTGGAAGTGTGAGAAATGGACGGGGTATTAAGTTTTATTGGCGTGAAGGTGCTAGAAATTTTATTTGAAAGTCAAATCGTTTGTTTACTCCAGGTATTATATTTCGTTTATATATTTATCTACAATATCGCCCGTTACTCATTTTGATCGCGACGCCATGATTTTTTTAATGAACCGGTGACACGTTTTGTGAGTTATCTATTTAATAAAAAAAAGTATATATTGTAATTTTTTACATTTAAATCAACGATTTATAACTCGGTCCTGTGTAGTGTAGGGCTTATTTAGTTCACTGTGATAAAACATATGTATCATATATGTAAACTCACCATCTAATTGTACAAAACTTTATAATTCTTCTAATATTTTTTTTCTTGTTGATATACAGTAGAACCTGTATGAGTTAAGCGACGATAGCTCATTGGTAGGTTGTACGAATTCGCGTCAAGGGACGTGAGTTCGAATCCAACCGCCTACAACAAACTTGAGCTTTCGGTGAATGAAAACATTGTGAAGAAACCATAGCATGGTGGTAGGGCTTTTTCTACAGCCCGCCTGGCTAGCAACCACCCTTAAGTTGAAACCTGCAGCCAAATACCAAGAGGTGTGTTCCGGCAACTGCACTTGAGATCCAGTTCCTCCACAGGTTTAGCGTGTCCACCAACTTGGGTTGTATCGTCACTTAAGATCAGGTGAGATTATGGTCATAACGCTAAACCTTAATGATGAAAAAAAGTCAAGGGAGACGCCAAAAATTGGAGTTGTAAAGTTTTCTACATATAGAGAATGGAAGTTTTAGCGTTTGAAGGAAAGAAAATAAAACATCTTTTCTAGATTTCGTGTTTTTCAACTTATCGAGGTTCGACTTAGCGAGGTTCGGCGGTATTTTATAGGTTTAGCGTTACGGCCACATTCTTGCCCAAGATGGTGAACATGCCAAACCCTTATTTTGGGATAATGGACAAACTAACAAGCGAATCATCTGGTGGTAAGTGATCACCGCCACCCATGGACACCTACTGCACCAGAGCAATCGCAGGTGCGTTGCCGGCCTTTAAGATATTAGTAGGCTCACTTCTTAAAGGGTCCTAAGTCTTATCGCTCCGGAAACACCGCTTTCGAAAATTGGTTCCAGAAGACAATTGTGCGAGGTGTTGAAAGAGCTCTCAAGTGCACACACAACCATACCAAGCTTTCCACAACCATCTCTGATCCAAATTGATCTTATAAATGCGACTGTAAGTTAACTGATTTGTTACTCTGTCCCTTCTTAATTATCCTACCGAATAACGTCAAAATTTTCATACACGTGGTCAGGGGTACTATAATATATATATATATATATATATATATATATATAATATATATATAATATATATATAATAATAATATAATATAATATATATATAATATATTATAAACTATAAAACTATATGTTTGTACCACGCAAATTTCGAATATGTAGATCTAGAGAATAGAATCGCGCGATGTGACGTAAATTCGAATCCCAGTAATGAATTCCGTGCTGGTAGATTGTTTCTAACGTCTGCCTATTTTCCACTCTCATGTTAAAAATCTCTCGTCAAACACTTCCGCCAATCCGAACGGAAAATAGCTTCGAACATGTTGCCGATATTTTAATTCTATTATTTGCTCGCAAACCGCAATAAATCGTAAACACCCATAATTAAGATTGCAATAAATAAAATAAAAAAACGATTCCGTCAATTGCCCTTGAGAGTCAGTCCCTACGATAGCCTTTTAAACGTACAAAGTATAAAAAATTCTCAGGTACCGCTAAATAATACAGGATACCTAAATCCGAGCTAGGTCAGTATAGTCTAGAAGTTGGCACTGCACGCGATCTCGCGTGTACGTCAGTCGGGCACGCGCAGATCTCGGTACTGATATGAAACCCATACAAGCAAGTTTCCTTTGTTCTTTCATGTTTCATTGTTAGGATCTTGATTGCCTTTTTTTTAACCATTATATGGATATATTTTATATTGTTTGTTAAAGTTTTTTTGAAAGTTTTCGATATGCGAAATAATTATTAAAAAGTTATACACAAACTAACGAAGATTTCCTGAAAATTCCTGGAAATGTTTGTTTATTTCTTTGAACGCGCAAACTTTAGGAACTACCGGTCAAATTTAATATGTTTGTATGGGGTAAAGCAATCATTGGGTAAGACTTCACGATAACAACAATAAGAGTAAAGTTGCATTGAAAAAAGTTACATAAACGACCATCGTCGAGGGAATCCGCTGGATGCGGGTGGCTTTAGGCTGATCGTCGCGGAGATCTTTGGGGGAGACGTATATCCAGCAGTGGGCGTCTTTTGCTTAAATGGATGGAATAAATAAATAATGTATTAATTTTAATTTCTTCGCGGGCACAGTTTGTTCTTAATATGAACAGTACAAAAGGAAAACACTGATAACCCAATATATTTATGAGATGTATAGCTGTTTACGTTTTCATTTTCATTGTTCTATGGCAATAAGTTCTATAAAATATGTTCTACCAAGCTTTTTTAATGCCCGCCTGGCTAGCTACAAGCTTAATAGGTACTGAATAGCTGTATTCAGGCAGTTGTACTTGAGAGCCAATCTCCCGCAAGGCTTAGTGTGTCCACCATCTTAGATCACAACGTCACTTAACACCAGGAAAGTTTGTGACCATAACGCTAAACCCATAAAATTAAAAAAAACAACTTTCACACTTATTTTATCCTACACATACCCTATTGAATGTGAATAAACAAAAAACTGTCAACGCACAAGGATGGAATAAAGAAAAAAAAAAATAAAAAAAAATATATATTTGTAAGTGATCACCGCCGTCCATGAACACCCACAATACTAGGGGAATCGCAGGTGACTTGCTAGCCTTAATTGGAGGAACTGGTTCTTAAGTGCAACTACCGGAACTCACCTATAGGTATTTGGCGGCAGATTTTCAACTTTAGGGTCGTAGCTAGCCAACCGGGCATTACAAAAAGCCCTACCAGCATACTATGGGTTCCCCTCACGACGTTTTCCTTCACCGAAAACTCAAGTTCCTTATAGGTGATTGAATTCGAACTCACCTTCCATGACACGGCGTTCCTACACACTACCACTGAGCTATCATCGCTAATAACTCCAAACCGACATCACAGCGCTATTATCTTACGATAAAAAAAGTTACCAGAAATCAAACGAAACACCGTAACGCGTGCGTGTAGTAAATTACACTGGTTTGTGATTATTTATTTATATATAAAACTTGTTTATTCTTCTAACTCTCCATCTATCACACAAACGTATGTTTAAACATTCGAATCGAAATTAAATATATCCATATATTTCATGCTCACTGTATGTATGTATGTTGAATGTAAATTTGATAGAAAAACATTTACATGCACACCTGAGGTTTATTTTGTTCGTAATTTTAATAGATTAGTTACGCCTGCCCACTTGTGGTTCAGCTTTTTTAAATATATAAAGCCTTTTTTTTATATGCGATACGAAAGTTTCGCTTGCTATTGAACTGCGAGGTGTTATGTTTTCAAAAGTTAAAGTAACGATGTGACCCGAGACCGTGGACACGCTGAGTCTAGGGTACAGACTGGCTGAACTGCCGGAACACACCTATAGATATTTTGAAGCCTTGATAGCTCATGTGTTAGTGTGTACGTACTCCGCGTCAAGGGACGTGAATTCCCGACCGACAATGACCGACAATGAGCTTGAGCTTTCGGTGAGGGTAAACATCGTGATGAAACCATAGCACGGTGGTAGGGCTTCTTCTAATACCCGCCTGCCTAGGTACGACCCTCAAGTTGAAAATCAGCCGCCAAATACCTAAGGGTGTATTCCGGCAGTTGTAAATGAGAACCAGTTACTCCACCACTGGGCTTAACCCGTCCACATTTTTGGCCACATCGTCACTTAACATCAGATGACATTGTGGTCATGACGCTTAACTTTCAATAAATAAAGCCAAGTGTGTGTTAGAGAAAACCCTACCACCATGCTATGTTTTCATCACAATGTTTTCATTCATCGAAAGCTCATGGAGGGTTTGGAACTCACTCCCATTGGTGCAACGTCTATACACACTACCGACTGAACCATCATGCGAGCCATGTGAAGATATTGTATCACACAATATACACCAAGTGTGACCTCAGCCATAGTGAAAGGATTACTCGTGTGTTATCTTCCAAAATCAGCCAAGGTTTATCCAACTTACTAGAAGAAACGGTAAATCTATTATTGGCCTCTCAGAGTACTCTTCTAGGAATTGAGAGTTCCTATGATATCTTTTCAGTAGGTATTTGACCGTAATTATCATCGTGTGAGCCTTAAACGCCCTTCTCCTAGCTACCTGGGAGGTTATACATAAATGCATATTCCTACGTAAATAACCTACAAATCTGTAGCCATTTTTTTGTATAGTGTTTTGGCTATAATCTCACCTGATCTTAAGTGAAGATATGTCCCAAGTTGGTAGACACGCTAAGTCTGTGGAGGGGAACTGGCTCTCAAGTTCAACTTCCGGGATACGCCCACTGGTATTTGGCGGCAGCTTTTTAACTTGAGTGTGGAAGTTAGCCAGGCAGGCATTACCACCACGCTATGGTTTCCTAACGATGTTTTCCTACAGAGAAAGCTCAAGCGCATTGTAGGTGGATTCGAGCTCACTTCCCTTGATGCGAAGTCGTACACACTACCACTGAGCTATCATCACTTTTAAATGGAACCGTTTGTTTTTTATAACATACTAACTGTGCCTGCGACTTTGTTCGTGTGGAATTGAAAATGATTTAACTAATTTAATGCCTACGATACTCGAGGACAATAGTATTTTAATGGGCAAAGACTTTTTGAAATCGGTGCAGTAGTTTTTGAGTTTATTCGTTACAAACAAAAATACAAACCTTTTCCCCTTTAAAATATTAGTATAGATAAATTATAGCGCACGATTCAATAAGTAAAATGTTTGTCTAACACAACCCGATATCGTATACGACAACAAAATTATATCGGATAATCTAAATAGATCATGCAAATATTTAATGCTCGATTGGTTTGACTGTCTTTTATGTGTTTAATTAAAATAATTATAGGGACAACTGTATAGGATTTTCTCAGTGCAATAAAACGACAAAAGGTCATTTCTACGATACAATTAAATTACAGTTTAGAGTTGGCCCGTGACTTTGTTTAGTTCAATACGATCATGGACTAATTAACCAGCGCAACTTGAGCTTTGTTACACTTATCTTTGTGTTGTAATTGGTTGAATCCAATTGATTCTTAACGTCTAGATAGATGTTTCAATAGAAGTTTAACAGTTTATAAGCGCCGGCAAATGTCTTAATCTAATTATAAGAAAAATACAGTTCCTTTAACGATCAATCACGGAGAAACCAGTGAACTTATTGGGATGGAACTATGACCAGTCGATGCGGAGTTTTTCGTAGAGCGATCTAGTATAATTAGTTTTTGAATCATATGTTTTTTTTTCAAATTACTGTTGTTTTCATTGAATGCCATTTTATTTTCTAACGCCGTGTTTTTAAGTGTGTAATTACTTGTAGACTAAACAAAATGTTTCCTTCACCTTAAATCACAAGTCACTATATACAGGAGACGTCTTACATATACTTTAATAATTTTAGATCCACAGAAAACTTTTCTTTTTTATAAGCTCTATCTATATATATATATTTCAACAGTGAACGGTGGATGGAGTGGGTGGGGCCCTTGGACCCAGTGCCGCTGCAACGGTCGAGCTTCAGGGGGTCAGAGAAGGACCAGAACCTGTACAGAACCGCATCCGCTGAACGGCGGTGCCCTCTGTCAGGGTCAGGCGGTGCAACGCACTGCAGACTGTATACCCTGTCAAAACGGTAAGATACGTAACCGTACATTGCTTATTTTCCATAACTGATATAACAAGATCATGGAATAATAAGAAAGCGATGTATTCGTAAGTAATTAAAGTTGACAAAATAAATTTAACAATTTTCATGTCCGTTGAACGAGTTAAGGAAAATTGTTGTAGAGACAGCAAAAAAAAATTCAATTTTTCCAACTTATTTTTAATTGATACCATCAAAGTTCTTCAGTGGACAATAAACAAATAATAACAAGTTTGCTTAAGCCTATTTATGTATAGATAATTCATTATCCATACATATAACATTATACAAATTTATAGAAAAAAAAATCTATGTAGCATTACCTTATTAAGGTTTTATATAGAATAAAATGGTATACATTATATATATTTTAAATGGATATAATTTCTATCACACTGCTTTCGATGAAGACGGATACGGGGAACTACAAGGTTATGACAATACGCAACAATTGCTTATCGGTGAGTAAGAGAAAGTATTGAAGTAATTAAAAATATTACTATAATATAAATGAGAAAGATTGTAAAAAATTGTAGTGTTTTTTCTGTAAGTAAAGGTTTAGCGTTATGGCCATAATCTCACCTGATCTTGAATGACGATACGGCCCAAGTTGGTAGACACGCTAAACCTGTGGAGGAACTGGCTCTCAAGTGCAACTTCCGGAACACACCTATTGGTATTTATCGGCAGATTTTCAAATTAAGGGTGGTTGCTAGTTAGGAGACCATTAGATATGAATAGATAGTTATGTAAAATTATTATTATCGTTAAGTTAATTTTTTAATGTTACACTTAACTTCTTTAATTTTTTCATTCATAAAAACCTTCTCCCGACAATAATAAATACAAAAAAAAGAGTTAGCGAAGTTGTTCCATTCGTTCATACGTGATGCAATGGCCGAGGAAAATAGACATTCATTTATATATCACTTTTCTTCAATCGGAAGCGCTTATATTGGAGCGATGATAGCTCAGTTGGTAGCTGTCCACCAACAATCCATCCGCCTACGATGAGCTTGAGCTTTCAGTGAAGGAAAACATTGTGATGGAACCATAGCATGCTGGTATGGCTTCTTTTAATGCCCTCCTCGCTAGCTACCACTCGCAAATTAATAATCTGCAGCCAACTACCTATTGGTGTGTTCCGGCAGTTTCACTTGACAGCCAGTCTCTCCACTAAGCTCACCATCTTGGGCCGCATAGTCACTTAACGTCAGGTGAGATTGTGGACATCGCGCTAAACTTTAAATATAATAACAGCATAAACATTTTCTTAACCGTTTTTATCGACCTTAGAAGTTGTTTTCCGAATTTGTTGTCTTTAAATAATTCGCAGCAGAAGCTGAATAACATATATGTAATTTTGTTGTAAAAATTATCACACATACATTGTTTCTAGACACCACTAGCTGACCCGATAGATATTATCCTGTCTTAACTATGAATATTGAATTCTCATTGGTATAATTAATAAAAAGCATATATGATACTAAAACAGTGTTCATTTCGACTTCGCGACTTCTTTCGCGTGTGACTATACATTACTTAATATTTTTTGCCTGTTTTTATAACTTTTTTCAATACAGCTGTGCTCATATTTGTGGTAGCGTGATGATAAATAGTCTAATATCGACCTCAATTATTACTCTATAAAATATTTGGAAAATCCAAAAGTGCGCGCCCCGTAATCTAATTTTTTTTTTTTTGCTTATTTAATAACAATTACACAACATCGAATCAGACCGTGAAAAGTAATAGCGTTCTATTCCTAATTATACTGAAGCGTATGAAAAAAAAGACGCGATTAGTAAAGTATTTCGGTCGTTATCGTGATAACATACAGGATCCGCACATACAGACACACGGATCTCCAAGACAGAATTTTTTTAAGCAGTGTTTTAACTAGTTTTAAGTAACAAACATGGCATAAAATATCATGAGTATTAAAAATAGTGTTTTTACTTGCTATGCCGATGTATATATTATTTTACAAGTGCAATATATGAAAAATAGAGACATTTTAAGTTTGAAAAATCGGTTGTTTTGCGTAAAGCGACAGCAGTACCCACCTCAATGCTATGCTTATTAGGCGTGCAAAAAGATTGTTTGAATTAGACTGGCTGATTCAAAGAGTAGCGCGTTGAAACAATCATTTTAGCTTAATAATCTTTATATATCTAAAAATTTCATGTCCCGTAGTTTGTACGCGATGAACTTATAAACTACGGAACCGATTTTAATCAAATTTTGCACACCACAGTGCAGTTCGATCTATCTTTAGAGATAGGATACAATTTATCTCGATAAGTGACCATAACGCGATAGATGACGCTGTAGTCGATGTGATAGACTACTCGAGACGGCAGAACAAGGTCTGCCGGGTCAGCTAGTCTTAATATAGATTGCACAAAACCGTAGTATCTAATACTAAGCTCTAATAAAGCCGTGACTCGGAACACATGAAAGTGTAAGTACATCATAGGGACCAAATTACACGAGCATCGAAACAAACGACACCGCGACACACGGCCGTGTGGGTCGTCGGACACAGCGACTGTTGACAGTCTCGATGGCTCTCGGGAATCTTATTGGTTTATGCGTAATAGAACGCGTGGGACTGAAGGAACAGCCTATGAGTGGAATGTTTGTAGTTGTTTGATTATTCATCAAACATAACTCTAAAACATGGATTATACTTTCATGTGAGATATGTCAAATTACTTTGTGTATTTACACGTATGAGTACAGTGTGATTTATCGCTACGTACTCATTCATAGTATGTATAATTTGTATTATTGGAAATATACTAAACAAAGTAATTCAGTTGTTAAACAGAGGAAAAATTAATTTACTAAACTAACATAGTTTTACAGAATTAAATATAGGTTATCAAAATTCTACAATAGATAGTAATATAGTATAAGCAATTAATTTTTTATGTAGTTAAAATTTAACGGTATGACCATAATCTCATCTGATCTTAAGTGACGATACGGCACAAATTGGTAGACACGCTAAACCTGTGGACGAACTTGCTCTCAAGTGTAGCTGCCGGAACACACCTATTGGTATTTGGTGGCACATTTTCAACTTGACGATCGTAGCTAGCCAGGCAAGCATTAGAAAAAGTCCTACCACCATGCTATGGTTTCCTCACGATGTTTTCCTTCACCGAAAGCTCAAGCTCATTGTAGGTGGGGTGAATTCAAACTGACGTCCCTTAACGCGGCGGCTTTACCCACTACCAACTGAGCTATCATCATTTCAAACATTATCACTATCACTAAATCACGATATGACCAAAGATAGTACCATGATATACTTAGTATCAAAACAAGCGAACACTCATAATAGTGGGTTTCATTACGTCAATCAAGGTAGATCAGAATTCTTCGGTGAAAACAAAAAACATGATGATACCAGTTCATATTGTCATAGCAACTTATTCATATTGTTTGTTCTAGCGATTAACTTTAAGTTTGAAATCTATTGCCAAGTAGCGACAAGTGTTGGCTTATCGCTGGCGATAAGTGTATGCTTATCGTTGTACACTTGTGAAACAATGTTCTTATATGCTTGTCGTGTTTCACTTAACATCAAATGGAATCGACAAGCTAAACTTAAAGACAATAAAATATTTTATTCTCTTGACGAAATACAATGATAAATAAACAGTTTTCATCTTTCGATTGGTATCTATCTAAGTAGACAAGTAGGAATTTACTGTATTCCTGTGTGAATATTTTCCTTATTAGTTTAAGCTTATTTATCCTCGTCCAACTAATTTGGGGTTGGCACAATAAGCCTTCTTCTGCGATAAATCTATCAGTTGTCACCCTTCATTCACTCCATTTTGTTTCATCTGATTCCTTAGACACTCTATGCATCGTCTCTTTGACTTTCATCTTCCTTCCCATACTTCAATATTCATATCTATTACTTTTCTCACCACATGCATTTCCACTCTTCTTAAGCTAATCGAATGAAAAAAGTTATCAATTGTTTCCATGTCACTACTTATTACCACTGAACCCGTATCCCATCAAATCAAACCATCAATAATTAAAAAACAAAATGAGTGTATATCTTGCACTTGCTAAATTGTAAACTTGCCTACTCTATTAAACTGTGTAAATATAAAACTGTGTAAATCGGTAGTAACTTTGTTCGATCTCGGGCTTGTGGAACTTCCTAACCGTACGTAACAACGAAATAAAGTAGACCAACTGGGTAGACAATAAAATCCAATCAAGAGGCAGTTGTTTCAAACCGTGAAACGTTGGGTGATTGTGCGCGCTAATTGGTTACACATGTCGGTCGGCATACGTCGGCTCGCTTGATGAACTACACGGCCGTATGTGTTATATTAAATTTAAACGAGTAAATATGAAACCCTTGAAATTACAGTCGAAGTTTATGCTTTTATGTTCTGGTTTAAATTGCTTGACAGATAATTTTATATGTTGTTGTAAAGTTATGAGAAAGTTTATACTTCTTACTTATAGGGACTGGCTGTCAAGCACAACTGCCGGAATACCTACAGATATTAGGTGGCAGATTTTTAAGTTGCAATTTGTAGTTACCCAGTTGAGCATTAAAAAAAGCCGTTTCACCATGCTATGGTTTCATCACGATGTTTTCCTTCGCCTAAGACTCAGGGTCATGGCGGGTAGATTCCAACTCACATCTGGAAGTTCATTGCAAGAATATACTCAAAACCGGTCGAGTGTAACAGTAAAAAAAAAATACATATGTATAATATACAGTTTAAATGCAGTTTATTATATCCCGTACCATGCGTACTTAAAATGTCCATAGAACAGTGTTAAATTATTTTTATCATCTCCATAACACAACAGGAGGGTCCTTCCCACGGGAACGCATGAGTCTTATCACACCAATATCCCACGAATTTAATAAACCGCTTTTTTAATCTGTGGGCTATGTATTCTTTTTTTCTTACACTTCACAGACTACGGAAAGAATATTTCTAGGTTAGATTTCGTCGCGTTATTTTCCTTTTCGATTGCGATATCATTCCCGATTCAAAAATAACACGCAAGTTTATATCTCATTATTTTTTTTGTTTGTTTGGATACGTTAATCTCAGAAACTATAAGTAGGATTTAAAAAAATACTTGTGTGTCTGATAGCCCAATTTATGTGAAATATAATACGTCCTTTAGCATTACGCTATGACTCTTAGGGGACGAGTAAAAAGAAAAAGAACGTCACGTGAGAACAATGAAGTATCACGGCTGAGCGTTGTGACGCGGTGAATCAATGTAGTGAAAAGGTCAAGGAATACCTTTTATAAAAAACAAATGTTTTTTTTTTAATAATTCATGGTTAGCGTTATGGCCAAGAGTCTGTTAATGAATACCACTCTTTTTTATAACAAAAGTGCTGTAAATAGAGATGAATGAACTACTAATTTTCTTTTAAATTGGTTAATAAATAATGTGGAAAACCAGTAGGTAGCCAATAAACAGGTTAGGTTTACAGTGAAGTGTTGAGTGAGAACCCGATTGTTCACAAGTAAATTTATTATATATAATATTGTCCTATTATAACTCCATACTGTTTGTTTATGTACAGTATTAGGCAATTATTTGTTATACGTTTTAATTATATATTCATTTTGATTTTTACTTTACATTAAATTACATGAAAAGGTGTTTCTTTATGGTTAATGTTTAGCGTTATGGCCATAATCTCACCTGATCTTAAGTGACGATACGGCCCAAGTTGGTAGACACGCTAAACCTTTGGAGTAACTGGCTCTGAAGTGCAACTGCCGGGACACACCTATTGGTATTTGGAGGTAGATTTTCAACTTGAGGGTGGTAGCTAGCCAGGTGGGCTTCAGAAAAAGCCCTAGTACCATGCTGTGGTTTCCTCACCATGTTTTCCTTCAGTTCAAGCTCATTGTAGATAGTTGGATTCGAACTCAAGTCCCTATCATCGCTTCCTGATGGTCTCATAATTTGTTACGAAACTATTTACATCATTTAAACTATGTTTTAATGGTCTCAACTCTAGCCTTTTTATAACTTCTAGCCATGAAATTGATGGAATATCAGAACGTGAACATTTCAATGAAGATCCAATTCTTAATACCTTATGTAAACATATAGAGGATGAGTCTTTCCACACATCTACATTCTACATTACAAATCAAACTTCGGTACAAAATTTCATACTTTTCGACGCTTGAGTCTTGACTTTTCGGCTGATCTTTGATAAAGAATGTCTCTCGAAATAGAGACAGACGTAAAATTTTATATTTTATGTAAAAAAATTACCTACCTCACTAAGAGGCCGGCGCGTCTAGGGAAGCAATTACATACAATTTATTTACATTCTACGCGTTTTAAAGTAACATTATGGATAATGTATTTTATGTTCGGTGTTGCCAGATGTTTATTACTCCGGACACAAGTGGCATTTTTGACTATATTTTATAAAACTGAAGTTAAACTTGTTTTTGTTTTTTTATAATTGTGATTTTATTATGTTCTCCTTTTACGTTAGTGGAACGTTCTCGAAATATTTGACGTTTCTATGTACACGTAAGAATGATGATCTAATATTATTATTTTTCGATTTTGAATAAGATCTCATCTTCTCGAGAGATGTGTGTAATTTATATAATATGAATGTATATACCGAAAATGACATTTAAAGCTAATTAATCTATATTTATATTATAAGATAAAAAAGTTTGTTTGTTTAAACATGTCAACCTTAGGAACTAACCTTTGGATTTCGGAAATTATTAATATTTATCATTGAAACAGTAATTTAGGAAGATATTATGCTGTTTAACAACACTACTTGTTAGAGAAAAACTGTATCGAAAAAAGTTATAAATACGGGAAAATTTACCACATAATTTTTAATTGCAACTGATATTACTTATTATAAACATTTATAATCAAGGCAATCGAGCTGATTACTCAAAATATATTTACATTTTCAAATTAAACTACACCAGTACATAAAATAAAACTTTAATTTCTATTTATTAGTAATAGAATTATGTTAACATAAAGCATGCTAGATTTTTAGTTTTTTTTTTGCTGTAATAACCTATTTCCTCGAACAAGCTCCGCAGGGATTCTGGCAACACTATTTATGTCCGTTGTTCCTCTAACGAACCACGACTGATTTATGCGTACGCGCCTTAATTAATAAGAAATGTAACACACTGTCGTGGTTTAATATGCATTTGTGTTACACCCACACACATGCGAGAGGGGGGAGAAATATATTATAGTGCAAGTTATAAGATATCGTATCGCTTTAAAATAAAATAATTGTATAATTTATTTTTAAATCAAAAACTTAGAGAGATTAGTGCACTTATTATTAATATTTAATACCAATAAAAAACATCGTGTATGGTTTTATATGACCACGATGAATTTACAAAATGAATACACATTTCTGTTTTTTATCACAAGCCCAGTCAAAACTAACCCGTTACCTGTAACCATCTCACCGATATCATATACTTCTGGAATACTTCGACCCGCCTACGGGCTTAGTTTAAAGCTTAACATATTTATAGCATAAAGTTTCCACTGTAAAACATTATTTTTAATAGTTCATTTAATTATATTTAAGTCTAAACATTTTTAAGTGTGAAACATTATAAAATGCGTTCATATATTCCTCTATAAGAAATTGTCACTGATATTTACTATCCCCTCAAATATATAGATTATACATATAATCTATAAACCTATAATATATATACGCAAATATTATATACTTTCTTTTATAGTAATTGCAATTATAAAAAACCCTTTCTTTGAACTATTTTTTAAATTTTGATGTTATTGACCGTAGAAATAAAGAAACAACGTTACCTAACATAACTTTGCAATCACAACATGACGCATTCGGTAGAATAGAACCTACTTTTATAGAAAAAAATCGAGTTCTGTTAGGGTAATGAGTAAGACAGTGCTTTTTATCCATACCCTCATATAAAATACATAATACTAACGCCCACCTTAACTATATAATCTCACTATTAAGCGACACTAAACAATGTCGTTATCATTTAAAGTCAGATAAACTACCAAGGTTCTTTGTTACATTAAAAAAAGCTCTCAACTTCAAACCACACGACAGAAGTGCAAAAACACCGTATCTCTCTCGTTTCTAAATTGCTTCAAACCCATTTAACCCAAACTACAGTCACACTAATTACGTATCAGAATTTCAAAGCCGTTCTATAAGAAGTTTCACATTAAAAAAAAAACAAAGTTTACAGATTTTCAATTCGCCTCCTCTCGTAACTTAGGCCAACACCCAAACCAGTATAAGCGTGGCCACTCTATTATTTCTTTTTGAGAAAAAAAACTATGTGATTTATGCTCCACTCGCATGTAAAGACTGTTACGGGCCTAGCTGCAACGTAGTTAATTTCAATTTATCGGGCTATACCTCGCAGGCTGATGAAACTCTCTGTATTATTAGATACACGATTAATAATCGGAAACGATCTCGTAATTGAATTTGAGCTAAGGTAATACTGATCATAATATATGTATTTTAATTTAAAAGACATTGTCGGAATGGCAGGATATTTTCATTATGTCCGACTGCATTAAAACCACCGTATACCAGATATAATATTTGCCTTTGTAGCACGCCTATTATATGGCTAAACATATGCTGATCATGCTATTATAGTGATCCTCCAATGTTATGATGTGATTTGGGGTCAACTAGTAACTCATCAAGCTTCCGAGAGCCTTGTAGGCCGGTATGACTTTTTTTTTGAACTAACGTACGCTTTTAGCCCCAAGGGCTTTGACAGCTTCACCGAAATTTTTGGTGCGAGTGCTGAGGGCACTCAGCCCCGAGGCAGCAGACGCAAGGGTGCCAGGACGGCGGAATCTCGGCTAGGGCTGCTGCCGGTACGAATGCAGACTACAAGAGCTGTGAAAACTCTCCCTATCATCTGACATTATATATTTGAGTCTTGCCGGATATTTGATGATACTTGATATTTAGCCTGAGTTCGGGTAGGGTATATGTGCATTCTAGGAGATAGTCCGTAAACAGATTTTTACATCACGCCAATTAATAAAACAGAACAAAACCAAACATGAAATGTTATCTTCAACCAAAGAGTTTGCCGGCTCGTACGTTTGTCGCACCGTGAAATTGTGGAACCGTCTTCCTGTCAGCGTGTTCCCGCCTTCCTGTGATATTAGGTGCTTCAATAGAGCCGTGAAGAGGTACCTAAGCAGGCCAGCATGACTGCGGTGTGGCAGTGAATTCTGTTCGGTGTCAATCGCCGCTGATATTGATTGTACTTTACTTAGAATCAGGTCCAATGCAGTCATTTTGCTGCGCAACATTAAAAAAAAACAGCTAGACTCAAAAGAGTTGCGATTTTCATTTCAAAAATTTTCACACATTTTCAACGGCTACTGATAACCAAATTTCTGTCTCTTTGTTACACTTGGATTCACTTCAGCACAATATATGATATAAAATCAATACTAAAGTTCTTTCAATAAATCATCCACGTGTGCACTCTTTCAAACAAAGTAACACAAAACCATTACTGGATAAATTACCACCAAACAGTTCCTTTGCAAAGTAAATATCAACACTTAGTCACAGAATAAAAAATGCTAGGTAACCCCGTAGACGTTATCCTGTCCTATCCAATCAATAACTCTACCACCATACATTCTGCACTAAAAACACAAATGGCTGTCTATTGCTATAATAATCTGTCGGAACGTTGACAAAGTTTAGTGATTCCATATGTATATATGTTTCTTGTGTAGGCATTTTTAAACATACAGAATATAAAAGTGTATTCATTATAAAAGTGAACCAAAAAATAAACAATCTATACCTTAAGCATAAAGAATCATTGCAACACCGTTTCATCGTATAATGAGCTCCGGAATACATTCAAAACTTTGAAACGGGATTGTATGAGACGTTCAAAACGAAATGGATTAAAAAAAAAAAAACCTTCTGCATCAGTTCACCATTTCGCACGAATGCTTGTCACGATTTTGAATTCATGTCGAGTGTTTGCTTTGAAAGATTATATTTATCGTGCCTATTATTTCTGATTTTCATGTAAATGATCTCCATAGGTTCATAGATGATGCCCCGGGATATATATAAATCTATAAATAAACCAGATGATTTATAACATCCACTGCGCAATACTGGTTACTTACATATATCTACAAACGTCGAAGAACTGACGGCTTCTCCATAAAGTATTTCATCCTCTATTTAAGTTTCAACCACAAAAAGTTTCATTTTTGCAACAGTAAGCATACCTTTGTCCTTAGGTTTTCGATTTCTATAAAACACAATAAACATACGAGCAAGCAAGAATTACATGCGCATTAATGATGTAAGTTTAGAATAAAGCCAATTCCTCTTGCAGCTTTACCTGGACGTTGGGGCGCTTGGACCGAATGGTCGGTTTGCGGGGCTGACTGTAGACAAACTCGTCGGCGGGCTTGCAGCGGCGATACGCCTTGTTCCGGAGCTCACACACAACATGCTGACTGCGTCGGCGATTACTGCGGAGTACACGGTGGTAAGTGAATAAACATCAATTTATACTAAATATAACTACACCTAACAAATAACGAAGCGATGTAGGAACGCCGCGTTATGGGATGCGAGTTTGAATAGAATCACCTACAATGAACTTGAGCTTTCGGTGAAGGAAAATATCGTGAGGAAACCATAGCATGGTGGTACCCTCAAGTTGAAAATCTGCTGCCAAATACGCATAGGTGTGTTCGGCAGCTGCACTTGCGAACCAGTTCCTCCAGAGGTTAAGCGCGTCTACCAACTTGGGCCGTATCGTCACTTAAGATCAGGTGAGATTTTGGCCATAACGCTAAACATTGAGTATAAAGAAACACCTTTTCATGTAATTTAATTTAAAGTAAACATCAGAATGAATATATTATCAAATAGCGTATTTAAAAAAAATCTTTAGGATTTGAATTCCTGATATATGACACACTTTAACATGAATACAAGGAATAGTTTAGTACTAAATATGTATATGATATACGACTGCATTGACTATTAAGGTACGTCACAGGTGAACATAATCTGTGTGATCATTTAACATAATATTAGCTGTTCGGTCCAAGCAAACCCAACACGGTTTTGAGGGTAAAGTGCTGAGTTTCCGGTAACAATTGAACATCCTGTCGACAGGCGCATCAATCAGTCGCACCTGAACAAGCGTCTCGGGCAGTGGCGAACAAACAAACAACTAACAATATATAATAAAAACATATAACAAATAAGTGCCTAATACTGTACAAAAACAAACAGTATGGAGTTATAATAGGACAATATTATAAATAATAAATTTACTTGTGAACAATCGGGTTCTCACTCAACACTTCACTGTAAACCTAACCTGTTTATTGGCTACCTACTGGTTTTCCACATTATTTATTAACCAATTTAAAAGAAAATGAGTCGTTCATTCATCTCTATTTACAGCACTTTTGTTATAAAAAAAAGTGGTATTCATTAACAGACTCTTGGAAGGATATATCGCTATATTGTTGATGACATCTAATATTCCTTCGAAGACTTAATAAATCATAAAAATACACAGAAATGCGCTATAATAAATAAAAGCATGTATATTATAAAAATAGTTACATGAAAAAGCAGTTCAGTATCTTTCTTTCTTTTTCGTGTGTCAACCGATTTCTTTTTATATGTTTGGTAGTAAAAAGATTATCTATTGCGGAGTATCGTTTTAAATTAGTCGTTGGACGAACAGCAGCGTACATAAATCAGTATATGAATAAACTTGAAGCGATAATAGCTCAGTTGTAGTGTGTACGACTTCACGTCACGGGACGTAAGTTCGAATCCACCTACAATCGTAAGGAAACCATAGCATGGCGGTAGGACTTTTTTTAATGGCCGCCCGGCTAGCAACCACCCTCAAGTTGAAAATCTGCCACCAAATACCAACCAATAGTTGTGTTCCTGCAGTTGCACTTGAGAGAGTGTCACTCCACAGGTTTAGCGTGTCTACCAACTTGGGCCGTATCGTCACTTTAAGATGAGGTGAGATTATGGACATAACGCTAACTTAAACGTTAAAAAAAAACTTATAAGTTTTTAAAAACTTACGTCTGTCTGAATATTAGATAAATATTTAATTATACCAATAATTTCCGTCAAATTTAACGTGAAAAAAAACACTAAACTGCCATGTCTCCTTTGGAATTTAAATCAGCCTATAATTTAAAACAATTTCCACTTCCGTCTGCAGAGTTTATAATCTCTTAGTGACATAATATTTTATCTGTTTAATACCAACACGACACACATACGGGACAAACGACAAACCTGAAAAACTTTTCGGGAAGAACTTTACGATTCCCTTGTCACGCGGGAATTACAAATTATGAAACTATACAGAAAGGGACATGTTAATTAGCTCGGATTCTATGAAACAAGTTTCTTGCCAGATGCCATACCGACTAAATATATACTTCCTTTTCCGCGCCCGTCCATAACTATGAAATGCTACGCTGGTCGCTTCATAACAGGCTATCGGCTGTAATACCATCGCACCGAACATCGTCGACCTCCCCCGCCTCCCAGAAACTTAAGAAGATAAAGGTGTCGAAAAGGTGAAGCGTGGTTCCCAGTTGGATGGACACGTTAAAAAGATTCGAGAGATACTAAAATCGGGAGCCGTGACCATCTGGGTCGTATCATATCGTCTAAATATAGATGAGGGACTAAAATTTTACGGTGGCCTTACGGACTTTTGAGGTAAAGTTTTATGCGTCATAGGCGAAATTGGGTTATCTCTTATCGATCTATTATCGTGTCTAAGTTCTGAAACGGTATTTCAAATAGTGGGTTATATTAATGGCCCGCATTTTAGATTGTTGAGTGATTTATTGCAAACAATTACTGTATCTATGGACTGCGGTAGCAACTTTGATAAGGAATGTTATGAAATCGAATAATGTCTTACATTTTCCAAGTTAAACAATAATTAATATGTCGAAATTTATAATACGAAAATTCTTGAATTACATTTCATGTATTGATGAAATCATGATCATTTTATTATCATACAATACCATTTGGAAATAAAACACAGAACTACAAAAGTACTCCTGGAAACAGTGCTGAATTTTATTTATTGCTTTGTAGGGTGCGATGCCTTTGAATAAGACATTTTTTTAGAATGCTCTTCGTAGGTTTAGATGCTTAGGATTGCTTAGATTTGGTAGACACGTATATAATCTATTTGAACACAACTTAAAAAATATAATTCTATTTGATAATAACTTCTCACGATCACTTTTATTTCACAAAATTATAACAAGCAAGACGGCAAGATTATCATCACAGAATACTTGTGTAAAAGCTTCTGAATCAGACGCTTCGTATCAAACAGCTGACGTAATAATTAAACACCCTAACAATGTATATTTTTCTTAATATTATAAACAAATGCCCTTTAAACTGTAGGTACTCGTAAACAAATCCACCCACGAAGCGCAAACAAACCATTTGTAACGTGTCAACCCATTAAGTATGATGTTAAACGATTAAACTGTGCTTAATAACATGCCCTGCTCATATCCAGCCGTGTAACTCCCTCGGCGGTCTAAAACCAATCTCGGAATGGAAAATGATCAGTCCATATTTTGTATATAATGGCAATAAATCATTTTCGGTGGTCCCAGTTGACTCGGTTTCAATTTCCTATTTCTGTTTACAGTGAATTTGATAAATAGCTCCGGGCACGGTGAATTGTTTGGTTTGTTCAGCGATTTCTTCTTAGACGTGAACTTGTTCGATTTTACGCTAAATAAATTTGCCATGTCGAAATATTGTTCTTGCTTATTGAATTTATATTGTTTATCTTCTATCTCAGTTTCGCTATGATTTATTTGTTAAAGTCAATTCGTAACTCCGTTGGATTCTATTCGGCATTTATTTTGTTTTTGGTATTCCGTTACATATGTTTTCTTATTTTTAATACTAATAATACCTATAAATTGTTTTAATTTACCTTCAAAATTTTCTGCTAAAATATCATATTTAGAAAATTGATTGTTTTCATTTATTACTTTTTCATATAAATTGCTTAATACAATTTTAAGCCACTAACATAGATTCAATACTCATTTGGTTTATTTAATAAGCTTGAAACGTATAAAATAGAACCCACCTTCGTAAAATATTGTAATTTTCCTTACTTTTAAAAACGATTCAAATTAAGTATTTTATGCCTTATTTTGGCCGTAGAACGTATTGTGGACGAACCTTATACAAGTTGTTTCCACAAAAATTCAAGGTAATTTTTACATGCAAACTCGGGGAGATAAATCTTCTATTTATAAAGTTTGATTTTTCTTATATAACTTCACCTATTGTAACCCATATCTCAATATGAATATTTATTTATATCACTTCAACAACTAAAAGTCCTTCACAAAGTTCAATATTTACACTTCAGATTTATAATTCCATAATATTAGTGTTATATTTTTCCAGGCTAGTGAGCAGGGAATCTATTTTTATTTTGAGGATATGCCAGTTCTATCTTTAATCTTTACTTACACCAACTAACGCTATAGGAAATAAATTAAACTTAACATATGAATAAGATTCAGTCCCGTTCTTCTAATTGACTAATTAAAAGAAAACTTCAAAAGACTGCACATTTTCGAAGCATCAGTTCTCGCTTCTGTAATATACTATGCTTCATACTTACATTAGCGTTACATAGTATAGCGTTCCGATACAGTCTTGTTCAATACCCACAGAGTAAAGTGCTCAGCTCGACTGAAGCTTCACTTCAATAACACAACCATAAGCATGGATTAATTTTTAATTAATTAAAAAAAAATAAGTTTCATTTAAAAATTGGAATTAATTAAAATTTTAAATAAACAGTATTTACTTTTAATATCGGGACATGAATCTCTTTGAAATAAGAAGATTTGAAATGCGGACCATCAGTGTAATAATACATGAAAGGTGAATGCGAGGAACGTCAGTAGTACCCATTCATTCGGGCAGCACCCACTGGAACCACTTCATTAGCCTAATTGCCACGTACAAAGGGGAGAACTGGGGAATTTTATAACGCCTTTTCATCTTTTGTTCACGTCGACGTCGATGTGTAGTGAACGCGTTAAGAATTTTGGCAATCGTGATACGGTTTCGTGCCTTTATCAATTTTTAATTTTTTTATTAGATCATTAGTTTGATATTGGTCTTGAATTTTCTGTGGACGGAATTATGGAAAGTTGGTAGTAATTCTATACTGTAGCAGTTTTTAGAATTTGTTTAATTAAAACTTACTTCTGGTATTTAAAGTTTACTTTGACTATTTTAAAATTAAAGAGCTTAAACATACTTTTACATAATTACATAAATTTAGCTATTCTTCGGGCAATGTCGGTTACTTTGGTTCTTCTGCGGATCTGCTCATTCCTGATTCGATCACGCAGTGAAACTCCAAACATATCCTTCTCCATAATGTAAGTGGCAGTGGGCTGGGCACATTGCTCGCAGAACCGATGCCCGATGGGGCCAACGGGTTCTCGAATGACTACTACGTACCGGAAGATGTAGCGTGAGTAGGCCCCCCCAGGTGGTCAGACAAGGTGGACAGACGACCTGGTGAAGGTCGCGGGAATCCGCTCGATGCGGGTGGCGCAAGATCACTCGTCGTGCAGATCTTTGGGGGAGACCTTTGTCTAGCAGTGGACGTCTTCGATTGAATGGATGGATGGATGAATATTTATATAAATAAACCGCAGTTTGAATAGATTTTTGAATTATATCTGATATTTTGGACTCAGTCATGGCTTTTAAATTTTTAAACAGTGATATCTGAAAATATTCAGTTAGTTATATCCATTCGTTTTCGTATGTTTCATAATTTAGTTATTATACGGATGCATAACATTATGCTAATAAACAACCAAACTGTATGTGATTCGATTGTCAATATATTTTCTCTAAATTAGGGGCGAAGTATATATACATTTTGATTTGTCAACAAAGTTAAAATTTCATCTATCCTATTACCAATTTGATTGATTTCCATAATACCATTAGCGTGATTTAGATTTAGTACTTTATTAAAAGGAAAACCACGCGTTTCAATTTTATCTTTATTTATACTATACTAGCTGTGCTCGTGACATCGTTCTCGTGGAAGTAAAAGTGCTACATTTGCTCTTAAATTTTCCGTATGATTACTTATCAGACACAAAAATAATTTTGAAAATTCGTGACGTAGGTCTTAAAGTTAGCGCGTTGAAACAATCAATTTTTTTCGCTGTACTATAATAATCTAGATTATGCATGTTTTTTTTAACTATAAATATAAAAACGTTTTCATATTATTATATTCTCATGACTGAGATAGACTGGAAAATTTTTAAACCATTGGAAATTCAGAGATACTACCATTAGTCATTTTTATAAAAAAAAAAATGCTAAGCACAAAATTTCTGGTCGATCTTGACTAGTTTATAAAAATTAATGAAAAAAAAGTGATTAAAATTGTTTTTATGGTGTAGACGACGATAGAAATCAGGATAATAAAATTCGGACAACCAACCAAACAAACCAAGTATTATAACGTTAAAAAAATTATTACTTCATAAAATGATTTAGAGGATCACTTGTGAAATAATGCAATCAGAGTCACCTCACTAGTGATTAATTCTTTAAATTTTTTTATTCGGTTATAAAACGAGATTAATGCATGAACAAACAACAGTAAAATCCAATTTATATGCGATGCGGCCATCATTACTGGAGGTGGTTCTCGTAAATGATTTGTTGTGATTTCGCCGAGTGAGCACAGCGGGTGATCGCAAAATGCATTCACATGTCCATTTGCATCACCAACGATGTTGTCATCTCTATTCCTACGTACTAAAGTTAGTTTTACTTTGTTTCAAGCACGAGGATTATTTAATTCAACCAAACCTACGACAGCGTTATATTCCGCGACAAAGGTTTGTAAATTCCTATTGGATTTCCTATCAGCATAGATGTGCTAGTACAAATGCTGCATGAAAACTTAATTGAAATTAATCTTACATTCTTTAATGACGTATGTACATTTAAATTCGGAATAAAAATATTTTTTATTTTATTTTTATAGTTAAGGCCGTAATCTCATCTGATCTTAAATGTCGATACGGCCCAAGTTGGTAGACACGCTAAACCTGTGGAGGAACTGGCTCTCAAGTGCAGCTGCCGGAACACACCTATTGGTATTTAGCGGCAGATTTTCATTATAATTAATAAATGACATAAAATCTGTAACATTGTTCCGGTCACATTTTGCAGATACTCAATTTTTTAACAGTAAAGGAGGTAAAATTTGGCTTTGAATCCATGGGATTGAAAACAACCTCTTTTTATCCTCCGACTTGAACCCGTTTATATTATTTTATACCATAAATAACAGGAAAATATGTACATTGAATTCACATTGTACAATTTATAAATTGTACTGTCATACTAACACAGCTCTTAACAATAGCCTCTTAAATACATAGATCTCAGAAATACAGTTTCTGATGTTAGTCGTTATCCTTTACAAGTTGTAGTGACTATTTAAATTCATCTATATTACATTCTTGTTTATCATCCAAAACGAAACTGAATATCAGTGTTCCCTATTAATAAATCATGAGTAAATTTGCTAGGTTTACATAGACCAAAACTAGCTTCTGGCAGTTTAAGATATCAAAAAACTGGATCATAGCACAACCTCGGCTTACACAGTTCTTTCTAGGCTAGTTAATAACCATTTACTGCTCTTCTTTAAATTAATTTTCCAGAAGATTTTCAGTACACAGACTAAAAAATATACACCGCCTTTTTAGCTTAAACTTAGCTGAAGCTTACACTTAAAGAGCTGAGAATTGAACTGTCAGGATTAGTCATAATCCTTTTATAACTTGACCTCTTAACACTGAAGATATAGTTTACATATAGAGATAGGTATGACTCCCAAGTGCAGCTGCCGGAACACACCTATTGGTATTTGGCGGCAGGTTTACAACTTGAGAGTGGTAGCTAGCCAGGTGGGCATTAGAAAAAGCCCTACCACCATGCACACACAATAGAATATTGATGGATAATAAATTGGAAAAAATTGTTTACGCAAGATCTTGCATAATGGTCCAATACCTTGACCATGCACCCACCCTTCACCCCCTTTCTTTCATCCCCTCTCACCTCATTAAACAAATCAGTCGCGTTTTGAATACGATCGACGAGCTATCGACCGTGACTACGGAGCATCATCTTTATAGATTAAATGATTACTCAGAACATTATTACGAGTACACGCGTGTATTATACGTGTATAGTGTGTGCTCCAGCCGAAATACAAAGAAAAGGAGGCCTCTTAAACTATTAAAATCGGCATTCAGGTGAGGCCTTACTTTCCATCATCCCATCCGGTACTGTTGTGCATAGATCACCATTTGTTTCTATAATCCTCACTATGTTTGCGGCTATATTATTGGTAAGAAATTCAAACACACGAACCGGCGCTAACGAAATTAATATACAAATCGATGATAATTCTTGAAACGTTTTATAAGAGCTAACGGACAGCTAGTAGCGGACGTTAATGATTTATTGAATTCCAAACATCGGTCAGCTATAAACTTTGCCGGGACCTGGAGTTTATATTACAAATTTATTGATACGTACGTCTCAGTGCGATGTTGCGCCATTACGTATGGTTTTACGACTACGATATCGCTTCGTTCGTACGTAGTACTTAAAACAATATGTATGTCACGTTCTGTATATAATGTATTACGAAAGTTTCACACGGTTTTTTATTCCGTCGCATTGCGTAGTTATTATTTGCCCGTTCCTAAGTTACACTTTGGCATTTCTTCAATGACAATTAACTCCGATTGTGGCTTTATGACGAGGTGTATGAACACCGTCAATGGACGAAGAAACGTTGAAAGAAAACATCGCGATGAAACCATAGCATGACGGTAGACTATTTTCTAATAGCCAAAGCAAATAAGCAAAAGTAAAATTTAAGTGAGTTCTATGTGGCTAGCTACTCAAATTAAATTCATTCTCCAAAATTGAAAGCCTATCCCTAATCTACACTTAGCGTTCCCCTAACCTTTTTTTTTATTGAAATGGCCATAATCTCACCTAATCTTAAGTGATGATACGGCCCAAGTTGGTAGACGCGCTAAACCTGTACAGGAACTGGCTCTTAAGTGCAACTGCCGAAATACGCCTATTGGTATTTGACGGCAGATTTGCTAGTTGAGGGTCATTGCTAGCCAGGTGGGCCTTAGAAAGCCCTGTTACCATGCTATAGTTTCCTCACGATGATTTCCTTCACCGTAAGCTCAAGCTCATTATAGGTGCTTGGGTTCGAACTCACGTCTCTTGACGCAAAGTCGTACACGCTACCACTGAGTTATCATCGCTTCAATCCGTTTCGATTGTGGTTAAATTCTAAAGATTGGACGTTAAAAATAAACTAATATCTGTTTTGCTAGTTTTATGTTTGTCCACTTCATGTATATAGGCAGCATAAGCAAACTCTAATTACACTGCTATAACTGTGACGACCTTCAACGTTTTTAAATTTGCAAATCCTCACCCATATTATAAATGCGAAAGTGACTTTGTTTGTTTGTTCGTTACGCGTTCACGCGTAAACTACCGAATCGATAGTGATGAATTTTTATATAGAGATATAGATGGTATTCTGGAGCCGGTGATAGGCTATTTTTTTCTCGCGAAACACTAATCAGAAGGGGGGTCAAGAGAGAGATTATATGAAACTTTTTGCTGTGTCATCCGTTTTGTTTGGCAAAATCAATATTAATACGAGTAAACCTGCTAGCTGTAAGAGCTAGTATTTCAATAGAGTTATTTTTAAAATTATAAAACTCTATATTGCCGTTAGTTTTGAAAATGACAGTACTCGGCATGAAAAAGTGGGTAGTCAGAGAAGACTGTGGCAAGAAGTTAAAAATTTTAAAGGTTTTGGATTTGCTAACTTATTTATTAAAATAAATTACAATGTCATTCTTTATATAATCAAATATACTGGTAACAATAGTTATATGCATTTTATTTATTATTAAATATATTTTTATTTATTTATTAGATTTATTTATCCATCAAAAAATAGGCTTCGTCAGCTTGATACGAAATAGAAATACAACTGAATTAACATAACAATTAATACACATTTATATTATTTATAGTATTTATATGTATATCTATTATAAGGAACCTAATTTTCAACATCGTTTTCTTTGTTTCTTGATGCAACCTTGAAGTTTTCACCGTTACAGAATTCGCTTCACACACCTTTGGAAGTTTTCTATTCCCAGAAATTGTTTGTACAGAACTGGTCTTTAGGTCAGTATGAAAGCGGTGTGTGGCAGTGAATTCTGGGTCATTGTTTTTGACGCTGATTTGCATCATACTGTACATTAGGTGCAATGCAGTCACTTTGATGCGCGACATAAAAAAAATAATCTTGAAATAACCTTTCCTATGTACCACTATAGATCGCACAATACAATTTATCAAGCCATTGAAATACATCAATTGATTTTCACCGGAAAATACACGTAGATAAAAAGCCAAACTTCTCACGAGTTTATGTTAATTCCATTTCACAATAAAACATAATACGTGAATATAATAAACATAATGTATTCTTTAGTAGTGACGTACATTTGTATAAAAAATATAACTTTGACAAATTGCTTATGAAATTACACTTGGACGCGTGAGAATAATGTTGGGGCATACAAGTGTTAGGTATTATTTATATATTATCTCGCTATTAACGTCCCTTTTGATTTAATGCGTATTATAAATATTTAAGGGCGTTGTATAAGTTCTCGTTTTGAATAGATAATGTCATGTTATTTTGGTGAGAGAAGAGGATTTTCTTACTTCACAATTCAAAACATTGGAAGCAGAGCGAAACGGAATATGAGTAGATAAAATCCGTATTAGATTTGGCCAATGTTCGTCCAACACACCAGCGATAGCTTGCAAATGTTTGTAGATCCCACTGTGCTTAATATAAAGCAATGTGCCATCCTTTTGGCTTGCTACTGTAAACAATATATGTATATAAGCTAACCTGGCAAAGTTTTTTCAGTCTTTTCAGTAATCAATAACTAGACCATTGCACCAATTATCGTGTTCAAAGATATGATCATTTACTGAGATAAAAATCATCCTCTCGAGTTGGACCAAGTATTTATTACCAATCTAAAAATTTAATAGAGATTGGTTAAGCGGTTACTTACTTTGTAAGTTGTTTGAACGCATTCTCACTTGATGTTAATTGGCGATGTGACCCATGATGGTTATAGGTATTTGCAGAAAAATTTTCAGCTTGAGGGTGATTAGATGCTTCCGCTAGAGATTTGAAGAAGTTTTGGCTCTGTATCTCGTCTCTGGCACCACGGAAGTTTGAAGTGTCGCAGTGGTGCGTTTTAGAGGTTTTTTTTTTTTTTTTTTCTTTAGGGTTTAACGTTGTGGCCATAATCTCACCTGATATTAAATGACGATACGGCCCAAGTTGGTAGACACACTAAGCCTGTGGAGGAACTGGCTCTCAAGTGCAGCTGCCGGAACACACCTATTGGTATTTGGTGTCAGGTTTACAACTAGCGGGTGGTACCTAGCCAGACAGGCATTAGAAAAAGCCCTACCACCATGCTATGGTTTCCTCACGATATTTTCCTTCACCGGAAGCTCAAGCTCATTGTAGGTGCTTGGATTCGAACTCACGTCCCTTGACGCGAAGTCGTACACACTACCACTGAGCTATCATGGCTGGGTGATTAGCAACCGGTGAGCTACCACATGTCCCTCTCGCTTTGATCTGAGCTCGAGTAATGCGTTCAGTCTGCGAAGTCGGTAAGAATAGTATTTTAAACACCATATTAAGAAAAAAAATTATGAAAAGGGTGGTTGGTAGTCAACTAGACGTGAATTACCACTATGCTAAGATTAATTGCGATATATTTATACATAGATTTGTTACATTAAATATAATCAAGTGTAAAGACAGTGTACGCAAACTTAGATACAACTTAGCAGATATACGTCGCTACGTGTCTCGTTTGACAATATATTATAAATCCCGCTTCGAATGTGAATTAACATTTTAATAATACATTCTCTATACTTTGATAGGATAATTTACGGTCTTTATATCGGACATCCGTGTACGGGTGACGTGCGGCGTAAGAATTGTTTAGAATATAATGACATTTAAGAAGTATTGGATTGTAGGCTTCTGTATTACTGAATGTTTGATGGCGCTAGATAACGTATATACATTACTAGAATTTTTCGGTTTTGTTTTGATAATGTTTGCCTTTTTTGTAACTTTCATCGATACAGCTTTGTTCATATGGGTGGTAGCGTGTCGTTAACGAACTAAAGCTTTCCAAAATGACTCGTCTATCAAATACAAAAATATTTTTTAACGTCCGACTGGTAATTTATTAGATTAGCGCGTTCAAATACACTTCTGTATTTATTTATAATATTAATACTCTGGCTGATCCAACAGGCAGTGTCTTGTCTTAACTAACTGAATTCTAATAGGTATAGTTAATAAAAAAAACTGGTAATTATTGTATTACTCTATGACAACTGACGGTTATGTAAAATTAATATTTTCATTAAGTTGTATAAATTATCTTAAATTTTCTAATGTGCCACTCAGCTTCCTTGACTTTATCTTTTATAAGAAGCTTCTCCTGACAATAATTAATACAACAACAAAAAAAAAAAATTGCGAAATTGTTCTATCCGTTGACGCGTGATGCGATGACGAAGGAAAATAGGGACTCATTTACATATATATAGATTATGGAAGTGAAATTGGACTTTGAAAATCTGATCCGCCACCTTTATGTGTGTGACGCTCGTCGTTCGGGTAAAATCGGCTCGAGGCGACTAAATGATAGAAAGAGAGAGATATATAGTAATGTTTCACTGCTGTCGTGTGATCTTAAGTACAAACCGTCTTTTTTATTTGTCATAGTACTATATTTAGGTAACCTACAGGTTTTTATCATCAGTCACTTAATTATATTTTTAACTTTTTATTTTGAGATTTCTTAGACGTCGATTTCATAATTGAATCAGAACTGAGAGTGTAAGTTAAAATTTCCTTAAATACCTTCGTTAAATATTTCGAATTGTTTTTCATGGAATAGAAGGCAAAAGAGCAAGCGTGTCACCTGATGTTAAGTGATCACCACCGCAAATGGACATTCACAACACCAGAGCTATCACAGGTGCATTGCTGGCCTTTATAAGAGGGACTAGCTCTCAACTGGCACTGCCGGAACACACCTAATGTTATTTGGCAGCAGATTCCCAACTTAAGGGTGGGGTAATACTTATTTTTTCTTTATGACATCCGAAACTTTTCAGTGGCCAGCAGTTAACAAACGTATTAGCACGTACAGTGTCATATAGAGATTTTAAAAGGACCTTAGTTCTGTCATGAAGTCGATTTTCTTACCGGTTTTTCTCGATGACTGAGTTACTTTCCGAACCGGTGGTAGTTTTGACGTTCATTAGCGCCTTCCCAATGCCTAAATTAAATAAGGGTTTTGATTTTAGCGTCATGACCGCAATACCATTTAACGTAAAGTGATGATGTTGCCCAAAGACGCGAACACGCTAAACCTAGTACAGTGCACCTAACAGAACACACCTATAAGTTCATAGCTTTTAATTTGAGGATGTTAATTAACCAGATCCTACCCACGATGCTATAGTTTCACCATTTTTGGTACTGTCACCTCGGGCTCATAGCAGGGATTCAAACTAACGTCCATTGATACGGCGTTCCATATTTGAATTCGGAATCGCAGATCGAATGTAAAGGAATCCATACGTTATATATTTGCGTTATATATTCTAAATTTGACCGATGACCGAATAAGAGTGAATGGACGAATGTAAAGCAGGATGTTATGTGCAAGCGCCGATGGTAATACAACACCGCGACTCTCGCATGTTTTTAATTATGATCGCGTCGGATTGTTATCGAATTATCGATACAATGTTACGAATGCGTTCGTTGTTCGTTTCCGGTGACGATTAGAATGCGTCGTTGCTCATTTATATGCCGATCGGATTCAAAAGAACTCCATGTATTCTAGATTATTTTCGAAGCGATTAATGCTCAGTTGGACGTCGTTGGAATCCACTTGCAATGTGCCTGAGTTTTCGGTGGCCATAGTATGGCAGAGGCTTTTTCTAGTGCCAACCTTGCTAGCTTCCAACCCTCGAGGTGAAAATCTACCGTCAAATACTTATAGTCCGTCAGTTGCACGGGTGAACCAGTCCGTACACTAGGATTAGCGTGTTCACCGTCTTGGGACACATTTTCACTTACACTTAACATCAGGTGATACTGTAGTCGTAACGCTAAACCTGTGAAGTATAATAAAACTTGTATTTTTATTGTAATTATATTAACAAAATTATTTTCCCGTAACAAATATAGCTTATTTCAAAACGCTATGAATACATAACTTATCAAAATTTAAAAAAGTAGATTATGTTTTGTTTATTTTTTTTCTTATTTCAAGGACTAAGCAAAGATATTGCGACTATACAGTCAAGTTGGACGGTATATTATTATATCAATGTTAATGCTACAAGAAGTTGGCGAGGATCTTGTTAAAATGGTCTAGGGAGTTTTTGGGAGTCTCTAATATATCATGTTCCCGCTTCATGAATGCGCATTAACCACACACAAAGTAAAATGAAAGCAATCTCACACCACATACCAAACCCTAGCATGTTGAAACCATAGCATGCTGGTAGACTTGTTCTAATACCCGCCTGGCTAGCTACCACCCTCAATCAAAAAACTGCTGCCAAATACCAATTGGTGTGTTCCGGTAGCTGCACTTGAGAGCCAGTTCCTCCACAGGCTTAACCTGTCTACCGACTTGGGCCATATCATCACGTACGATCAGGTGAGATTATAGAGATTATGGTCATAACGGCAAATCCTTAAAAAAAAAATACGAACATGACAACCCAAGATTCCTATGGAACGTCATTTTGTTGCTCTGTGTATGAACAAAATTACAATGTTAATTCTCCTTCTTATGTTAGGGTGTTTTTTGTAAATAACTTTACCATTTTTAACTTTCGTTATTTACGATCGAAATATGAATGGGGTCATAAATAAGACAAAAACGGGTCTTAATAAACTTCAAAAGCTTTTAACACTTGTTCTATGAGAGTATTTTAATAGCTTCTCGTAAAATGAATTTAATAAAAAAATTAAAACGCCTGAGATGAATTACAATCGGTTTCATGGTTTAGCATTAAAATACACGTGTACTCCATTTTTCATGTATCACTTAGCATTAAAATACCAGTTTTATTTGGTAGTTAGAAGTTTCAGAAAAAAAAAATTACTTCTCAATATGTTGATCAAATAAGATTTTGTAGTAAAAATGCTGAAAATAAACAATATATCCACCCACCCTTTATTTTTTTAATTCCGTATTATGTGTCTTCGAACCTGTTTCCATTGTCCAGAAAAATTACGGTACAGGACAGTGTCCATCCACAAAATTACAATTTAACTTTATTTAACAAGGAAACAAACGTACGGGTTTAGGATTTTCCCGCTAATTACTCACCTTACATGCAACCAAATCAACTTACATATATATTAGGCACTAATTATGCTCGCGGGTACGCCCGCGTTAATTTGAATGGTTAAATCATACTCTATTGTCCTATATCGAAATACGATTATTTCAAAACACGGAACACTTATTCTTTACCAAGAGAATAAATATCATTTTCCAGATACGTAAAAGTAAGAGAGTACTCACAGGATATAAGCCGTCTTGTTGACTCACCTTTTATTCGAAAAATAATAACTACCTCCGAATGATCAGTCTCGCTCGAGAGCCTCTCGGGATATATCCTAGCCAGCGTTACGTAGCACCTTCTTATAGTACAGTGTAACGTAATGCGCAAACATCCGTTGAAGTACTTTTAATCATAATTCGTTGATGTACTTTCAAAGTATTTACTAATTATATAGTATTTGCGCCGATATATATATAACTAATTTATAAAATGATGTATCCTCCATAGAAACGTCCATCCTCAATTTCATCCCTTCGTGTATTAATTTTGTGACAAAGCGTAGTCTATTTCCTTCTTCAATATCCGGTCTATATCTGTACCAAAATTAACTGAAATTGGTTAAGTAGTTTAATGGTGAAAACGTAACATACTAATCGATAGAATTGGATTCGTCGCTTAAATGTTGTGGCTATTTTAGTAGTCAACGTACGATTACAGTGTACGCAAGTTTGTATTCCATTTACAAAGTTAAATATTACGTTTGCACGAGGTTTCTTTTTCAATTCGCCTCGTTTTATATCAAGTTTATGATAGCTCAGTAGTAGTGTGTACGACTCTGCGTCAAGGGACGTGAGTTCGAATCCAAGCACCTACAATGAGCTTGAGCTTTCGGTGCAGGAAAACATCGTGAGGAAACCATAGCACGGTGGTAGGGCTTTTTATATTGCCCGTTTGGGTAGCTACCACACTCAAAGTGTAAACCTGCTGCCAAATACCAATAGGTGTGTTCCGGCAGCTGCACTTGAGAGCCAGTTCCTCCACAGGTTTAGCGTGTCTACTAACTTGGGCCGTGTCGTCACTTAAGATCAGGTGAGATTATGGCCATAACGTCAAACCTTAAGTATAAATAAAGATCACAATTTAAATTGCAACAAGGCTCTACACTCAGTGCGATTCTGTGCTAATGACTCCCAATAGGCAAGCTTAGTGTCGCATTGAAACATAAGCGAAACATGTAGTCATTTAATTTACTTTTTTATTTCGCAGACTAATTTGCTGTAGCAGAATAAGAAAAATGTTGTATGACATTTACCTACTAAATTACAGTACACTAAACCTGCTACCCACAAATCCGTTTGACCTATGCTATTTATCCGAATATCGTGACGGTCCCAGATATTATCCGTAGGTACGCATTATTAACGCGATGCATACAGAATGTATAATTAAATTTATACGTCCATAAACTGGCAACCCTGATCGGGGTGTCGATGAATAAAGCGCCTCATTCACGACGCGACATTACACGAAAAAAATAATCGTTAAAAAGCGCCGAGGGTATCGTAAAGTTTGTGATGCGATGACATAAATAATATGAAGGCGCGATCTCAGAAACTTGTAACGATGTTCATTTACGTAAGGTTTGGGTCACACTGAGTTCGATTTATTGCGTTTTTTTACTATGGCCTTCGCTGACAGTTTCGACTATTACTTTCACACAGACTATTGTTGTGCTCTGAAATCGAACACACTAAACGCGTCAGCCTAGCGGCCGCCAAAACCTCTAGAACAAACGTACAGTCTATTGGATTATATTTTAGTGTTCAACAAGAACAGGATTTTCATCCAAAACATTGTAAGGCAAAAGTATGTATAACTGCCTGTTTATGTTACGAACTTCTTACCTATTCATAGATTTACCGGACGGATGCCGTGTCTATTGTATAAGAGATAGAGGAACTCCCAGCAATATTCTTCCATGTATATTGGTGTGAAAATTAATTGAACCTTATAAAAGAATATTAGCTACTGATTGTCTCAAAAATATTACTTAAATTAAGACGAAAAAGATGATAAAAGGGTTATTATAAAAGCATCATTTCTCAAACAAGATATATGAATATTCTGATAAAAATCATCAGTTTCGTTAAAATACTATCCGCTATTAACGTCAAAGATTTCTGCGTTTTTTTTTTAATCTATACCTTAAAACGAAACAACAGGATCTGATAATCAGAACCAGGATGATTTAGTCATCCAAGTTCCTGCAAACACAGTGCGGTCACAGCCCTTATATTTATGAATGCCTTTGTATTTAGTATTTCATATATCATTTGTATATCTGTTAATAATCGTGTTACTTTAAAACGAGCCGACAGATAGAAGTATTTACTTACCTTATTTATTTACCTTATAGTGTATTACTTTTATCGAGACGATAATTCATAGTTATACCATTATATAATATATAGTGTTGTATGTCACTACGAGTAGAACAACGTCTGCCCAGCCAGCTAGTTTTAATATAAAATGACAGACTAGTAATTTTATGCCAGACTTTTAATATTAGCATTGCTTATGTGTGCCACGGACCTTACGAAACATATTTAACATTCAAAGGAATACAAAATCAAAACCACGATACTTTTATACGTTATGGCGATCAAACAATCTTTTTTTAAAACCATAACGTTATTTTTGTAACCGAAATTCGTTTTTATTAGGAAAAACATTATCACTGCAGGTGTTTATTTTTTGTTGTTATTTTTTTTTTTTTTGTTTTTTAATTTCTTTCCATACTCCCGCAGAGTATTAAGAACTCCTTTTTAATAGTCGTTCGATGTTCCCACGTAATAAAAATTCGTAGGGTTCAGTGTTTTCTGGTAATTCATAATTTATGGTGTTTTGTCAGAATGTGGCTTGGTTTTTATGTATTTACCTCCCGTTTTACATACTCGACCTATGGTAAATTCAACCTTTTACTGCCCTTTTAACTTCAGTGTAATTTAAGCAATTAACATTCCTTCAACGGGGCCTATGAATAAAACATATTTGGAATATACTATCAAACTGCTTCAGCTACGCACGGATATATACTAGTTACATATAAAAAGATACAAAATTTTATAAATCTAAATAAGAGAAATATTTCTTTGTTACTTTATATCCATACAACTGCGTTGGTTTCTTTCACTTTATAATAATTAAGGGTGGTATCTAACTATGCGGGCATCAGAAAAAGCGCTACCACCATGCTATGGTTACATCACGATGTTTTCCTTCACCGAGAGCTCAAGCTCATTGTAGGTGGATTTTAACGCACGTACATTAATTCAGCCTCCGCACACACTACTAACTTAGCTATCACCGCTTCAATACGGCTCCAGGAAATCTCCCAGCCAGCATCATCTTTCTTAGATTCTTTTAACAATCATCGTTAAGTTAGTTAATTGACATAAAATCTTAGTAAATTATATACATAAACCTTTCTGATGTAACACTCCGCCTTTTTGGTAAACACTGTACGTAAAGAGTTCGATGGTTTTTGAGTTTATCACATTCAGACAGACGTAGCGGGAGGAGTATGGTCCATATTATACAGTGATTATTCTTAGGGTTGATAAATCCAGACACTATCGAACTCCACAGAAACATTTGCTGGGCAAAGGTTGTCTTAAAATTTCCCCGAAACCGTTCAAGCCACTTTTGAGTCCATAGAGAGTTCACACATCGATTTTTATACATATAAATGCAAACATACAAGACGCTACTGCTATAAAACGTATGATATGAAATCTTATTATTAGTTAACTTATATAGAACGAAATTTATACATATTTATAAGAAAGGCATTTATGTTTGCAACAGTAGCATCTCACAGCGACGTACCCCTGTACATCGGGATAGCCGTGGCTGTTGTGGTATTCCTGGCTGGTGCAGCAGTTGTCTACAAGCTGCTCCAGAGGAAGACAAGAGATCATTCCCTTTACACCATGACGAGGACAGGTATCGCTTAGAAAATGTTTTGTATTCTTTATTATCCTTGATAGTAAGTACTTTAGGTACAATTAAAAACAAAAATGACCACCGATTTATCGGAAATCTTGTATACCTCTTCATGTTAGACTTGAAATACGCTTTGTATTAAGGAGGTAATGCACAGACCTGAAGTTTGTCCCATAGCTTCAATGTGCAGCAAAGACGAAACATTGGAAACTTACCGAGAAGTAGATTCCCGTTAAACGGTGGTTCCAACCGATTCATGTGTATTTATTTTATGGAAACGGGTCTTCCCCTTTTGTTCTACCTAATTCTCTTCTGGAAATCAGATTATACGGCACTTTAAAGCGCTTGCTCTGATATAGACGATCTATAAATAAATGCATTTTTTTTTAAATTAATAATAACTTCCACACTGAAAGACACAAAATAACACCCCGAGTCGAAACAATCATTTGTGGATCACACATATAATTATCCTATACTGGATTCGACCAAAGTTCAAGGCGACCGTTGAAACCCGTTTTAGGGTCAACGATAATTAAATTTAGATTTAGTTTCACTGGGAAAGGGTTTTGCACATCGCCGTACAAATATAAAGAGTCACTTGGTTATAAAGGTTCACGAATTAATTTCATTGCAACTGGTTTCAAACTGTTTTGAACACGCAACGAATTTGCATACTAAATAAACAAAGGCGTTACAATTTTATTCATGACACATTTATCGTCGTGACATTTGTAATACTGAAGTCCAACTCCAAAGCTAATTTATAGAAACTTTAGGTTCAATTTAAATAAATGGAATTAACGGCATCGTTTGTAAACAGATTTCCAACCGGAGATGTATCCTACAGTGGAAAAGCAGTCGCTTTCACTAGCGCCTGATCTCATGCAGCATCGACCACCGAGATACGAGCACCCTCAACCTGATGCTAGAGCTGAGCATCATTACGACGTGCCACACCTTACTAACAGGTAAGAATGGATTTATGACCATATAATTTATTTCATACAGAGTTAGATCACCTCAAAGCGTATTCAACTTTATAAATGTAACCGTAACACAAATAATTGATGAAATATTTCTATGATATCAAAGTACAGATCAGATATCATTGGCAAATTCGCATTATAATCCGTTATTAAATTAATAAGGTTCAAAGTCTATTTGATAAAATCAAAAGCTTCTGTATACTGAATACAGCAAAACTTTATTCCTAATATCGTACAATACACAAATACAAACTCCTTATACAAAAACAATCAGAAATATCCTAAACTATTAAAAATTATACTGAAATAGGTCAAAACGATTTAACTTTGAAGAGTTCCTTTAAATTAATAAACAAAGTAGACCCGTAAGAGTACATTGATTAATCGGAAATAAATAAGAAAGGAAATAAGAAGAATTTATTTGATAAGAAATTAAGCCAATGTTCCTTAAATCATTCCTGCCTGGAATTAAAAGATCAAATTACAAAAATGGTAAATAAATATAAGAAAATATACATAAATATATTTAGAGCTAATAACAGATATATTATTTTCTTCATACGCTATTAAAACTCGATGGAAACTAAATTGCTACCTTTCTCACAGTTATGCGTCACCGGTAGACCATCAGGTTACGCCCTGCGCCTCGAGCAAAGGCCACAGCGACGACTACGATAGTAAACCATACAGTGAATCCGAACATTCAGCTTCCAGCTGTTTTACTAGTTGTAAGTATTTTATTAAGAGATCTATAGTGGAATCGCTATAACTGGAATGTCCAGGGGAATGCTAAAAATTTCGAGTCAATCAATTTTTGGCTTAATAAGAAGTTGACTTATAAAGACGCTCTTTTAACTAGACATACTTCAAGTTTTAGAGTCAAAGTCAAATAAAAAATTAATAATTCTTATGGTACATATTTATTGAAACAAATTAGATATTAATAAAGTAGACTGTATAAGATCTAAAAACAAACTTGTTTTGATTTAAAGAATTTTTCGGCTATAAGTTAAATTATAAGTTGGCCGAATTCCAGGTAAGACGTCATTATATTTTCCTAACTGTGACTTACAGAGTCTGCTTCTTAAAGTTCAAGTTATAGAGTAGAATATGTACTATGAATACTTCGAAGGAAAATAACATTATATTCGAGTTACAATGTCTAAATAGTTCGATATATCCCGTTTTTAAAACATCAGCGGAATCGAGCGTTTTTTTTCGACTTATTGAGGATTATGAATTAACGAGGTTCGAGGTTATAGAAATTCCACTGCATTTCATATCAAAGCTTGTCATTTATAATTTGCTTAGAAATATCTTCAAAATTGTGTTAATGCTTAATATTGTTATGTGCAGCTTGTATCTTAGGCAAAGTCATCTTTTTTAGTTAATAAATATAAATGAGAATTAAGTGCATACATTGTATACATTCCAACAGTGTTATGGTTTTCTTTGAAAGTTTGCTATTATTGTTTGCCTTTCAAAATAAAAAATTCATCTCTTTTAGCCGGTTCAATGTATGACGCAGCTAACGAATCTGTGACACTCCAACTAGCTGAACTCGTTTCAAACTCGCCCACTTCACAATCGATGTCGGTGTCCGGTGCCGGGACGAGGCTTGCATTACCGGCTGCTGGTGTCGCGTTGTCCGTTCCCGAAGGAGCCCTTAGTCGGGGACGCAGAGAACAGATATACCTCGCAGTAGTCAAAGATGATAGATATCGTCCGAGACTTGGAAAAGGTAATATAATTATGCATATATCGAATCATGTTTATTTTACATTTGCAGGTTAAGACAAGTGGAATTACATTTATAGGGATATAGATAAAGTTAAATATGTATAACTTATTGAGTGATCTTACTGAAATGAATATTATCTGGAATTGAATTACAGATACCTTTGCCATTTTTATAGCCTACGCAAATTACTTTTAAATATGAGAGGCTCAGAAACATACCTACATACAGTTTTGCACTTAAATTAAGCACGTTTAATATGCAACAAAAAATTAATTCCATTATCAGATTTAATAAAATGTAAAACAAATTGTGGCTCAACAAATTAACTTGAATATAATTTGATTAACTTATAATAAATACAACGACCACTAATCAATTATTGATTAAATCCTAAACGATCAAAAAATATCACGAACAATTTTGTACCGGTTTAAAATTGATTTTGCGATGCGATATAGAGTAATTTTAAAAGTTAATTTTACAAGGTATGTAATTACGCTTTGAAATCGTGATATAATTTCTGCTATAGAAAAAAAAATTATAAGCCCGAGGCACACAGAGCCGTTACGACGTACCTTATAGTATATTGAAGCACAAATTTACCCCTGCAGGTATCACGCAACTTAGCCCAGTCGTTAAATGCGGCCCACCGCGTCTTCAATTAAACAAGTCGCTCATCCTACAAATACCACACTGCGCCAGCCTTAAGCACGGCTTCTGGAATCTCTCCCTGTACGCAATCGATCACAACAACTCGAAAGATAACACGCAACCACAGTGGAAGAAAATTGTCGGTCTCGGCCAGGAAACTATCAATACACCTGTATTCACACAACTTGACAGCGATAAAATATTCCTAGTAACCGATATGCTCTCAACTTTCGTATTAGTCGGTGAAAGTTTTAATGGAAAAGCTGTAAAAGCACTCCAATTAGCGATATACGCACCAGCGAGTCTGAACGAAACCAGTTGTGAATACAATATAAGGTTGTACGTTTTCGAAGACACACCTTGCGCTGCCTATTATTGCCAGGAACAGGAAAAGAAGCTTGGAGGAGTTCTGTTAGATCGTCCCAGAACTTTGCTATTCCAAGACGGCGGATCAAACTTGTGTTTAAGCTTAGAGCACGTCAGCCCCGGGTGGAAGGCGAAACCTGGTATAGGGTACCAAGAGATTCCATTTAACCACGTTTGGAGCTCGAACTACAACGCTTTGCACTGCAGTTTCGCGTTGGACAGAAGCCACGACTGCGACAACATCGATTTCACGGTCTCTGCGTGCCAACGAAGCAACCCCTCTTATAAACAGATATTCCGAATATCTCTCGAGGACGTCCGCAGCCGATCGCCACGGGGCCGATCGCCGCGCGCCGAATCGCAACGTGGTTTCAATATCACTGAGAATTTATTAGAAGCTCGCATGTGCCGCAGCGAGGAGGGCGATAGCGCAAAGAGGAACGTGACTGTCTCCGATGCGGGAGTAAACGAATGCGCTGGAGATAGCCCGTTCAAATTAAGTGCACGAATAAAACGGCAGTTATGTTCTATATTGGATCCTCCGAACGCTCGCGGCAACGACTGGCGTGCGCTCGCGTCGAGGCTGGGCGTGGACCGGTATACTACTTGGTTCGCCACAAAGAGCTCGCCCACAGAGGCTATATTAGAATTATGGGAGTGCAGGGAGCGAGGGCCCGGGGCGACCGCCGCGCTGGCGACCGCATTACGCCAGATGGATCGGCACGATGCAGCCGATCTGCTCCAAGGGCGACCGTCTTGGTTATGAATTCACCGGCCCTATAATTGCGTAAATGTATTTTAATCGCGTCGTCGATGTTTTTTGTTTAAAACGTTCTAATAGGACTGTTTGCGGTTGCGATGTATGCGAAAGTATATTATTGTGTGAATGATTTATTTGTTGGTGAATATAATAAATGTTATGTTAGATAGATGATAGTTTCGCAGGCCGATGGCCTTACTTTGTAAAATCTCGGTAGTATATTTTGTATAGAAACATTCTATGCTGTTGATGAGCGTTGGATGAATAAATTATAATAATTATTAATATAGTAGCAATAATAGTGCCTAAAATATCTTTTAAAGAAACACTGATTGTAATTCGGACACGGTTTGTTAATTTTGTTATTTTTTTAGTGTTTTTTGGAGTATATTTATTGTGTATATGAAAATTGCGTGACTTCGTTGTATTCGACTTGATTTCTTTTTCGAATTTTGTGCCAAATGTTTGAAACTGCAGTAAAATGTTTTGGCTATATATTATAATTAAAAAACAACTCGATTCATTTAAAAACTGAGCTTACTTTTATAATAATTAAGGATAAGTAGTTGCTTGAAACGGAAAAATACGAACATCTATCAAAAAAAAAAAAAACACGAACTGACTGTTCAAGCTTAAAAAATACAACAACAGTAACTTTTATTATCACGCAAAATTGAAATTGCATTTGTAATAACATTCTTCGTTGAATTTAAACATGTATTTTTATGGCTACAAATATTATATATATACTGATAACAATGAAATGCTAATTGTTTCAAAAATGAAACAGTAAATTTATTAGAATATTCGTAGTAATCCAAAATTTATATCTTTCGAAGATTATTTTGAGGCTTCAAAGAAACTAAGAATCTATCCTGCACTTATATATCTCTTGAGTATACAGAATACAGTAGAGTACACAATAACATCTGATTCATATCGAAATTGCTATAAACGTTTGAATCAAGTTTACTTACTTATATATCTAAAACCACGATCATCGCTTAAGAATCTCCTAAAAAGCAACCTCACAGGTTTAAACAAAAAAGGTAGTATATTCTTAAATAAATGTATCGTCACTTAAAAAATAAATGATATGTGTGTACTTATTATTAAAAAAAAAACTTGCATTTAGTATCTATTCTTCAATAAGACTTCAAGAGTTTATTTCTATCGTCTTTCAAATAAACTATGCAATTGTCGTAGATCGTATCGTATGAAGTAATTATAAAGGACCTCACACACTGAAGAATGCTGGGATTCTAATTTAACGTTCATAAAATATGTTTTAATGCTAATAATCATAATTAAAATTTAGTAGTCGCATTCACACATACCTATAATGAATTGAGTATAAAGGGTATGTAGCTTATCACTCAGTCAAAGTAATGGCCGATAATTTATAAGTGATTTGAAACACCAAATACATGTATAATATTAGATTCTGTGGCAGAACGGCGATGCGACAAGAATATTTCTCAACCGTCTATATCTTTCCACACGATTAAATTTATATAAATTTATATTAAACAATTCCATTAAGCACATTTTTAAGTGATTCTTTCATGGTGTGAATTAGAAACTGACGTACACTTGAGTCGATGTTAATTATTTACTGTAATTCATATTTATTTATAAATAATAAATAAATAAAAAATCTTTAGGTTACATTGCACAGCAATAGACACGTAATTTTCACCGTGATTACAACTGTTTTTAAGCAAAAATATATTATTCCATAAAATGTATATGTCTATTGAATGTGATCTAATTTTATGTTATTTGAAACTTTGAGTCAGAATATCAGAAGCTAAGCCTAGTGGAGAAATTAACACTGAAGTGCTAGCTGCTGAAACGTACCTTTTATTTTCAAGTTAAAGTTAATTAACATGGTTTCATTATAGTCGTTATTGATCAAAACCTCAGAATCATTGTAGGGATATGAACTTACGCCGATGAACGCAGTATGTATACATGTCACCACTAAGCCACTAATGCTTCTTGACGTAGTATTTTTGTTTTTAATCATTGTGTAACTTCATTTATAAATACTTTAATACTGGCTAGTGTAGTAATATTGAATTTATACTCGGTTGATCCAAACCAATATTACAGAGTCGAAAATAACTCAGTATTATGTTTTCGCTTATATATTTTTGAAGCAATCCTATGAATTTTGGTATATATACAGATTGTACTTTGCAAACAAAACTAATAACTTAAGTGTCGAAATAGTGAATGAAAGTCTATGACAAGAATCCATAATCTCTCGTATTGGATATATGAAAATTATTATGTACACTTTTGGTAGAAAATAAATAAATGAGAATACTATTTTTTATCATCCCTCAAGGCAGTGCGATACGGAATTAATTAATCTAGTTTACATGAATACGGTCCGAGATACAGCCAGTACTTTATAATCGAATCACACAAAATCTTATCACTTGCAATCAAAATTCTACCTTCTAATGAAAATCGTGCGCGTTCAATGAACAGTGTGTACGGTCCTTTATTCGACATTTTAATTACCAATGTATATAATCGATGTAAACACTATGTAAATAGTTAGTAACGCATTTACAATTATTATTATTTTGAAGGACAAGAAAATGTAACCATAAAAATATAAAATAGGAGGGGGGGGCGGAGGGGGGGGGCGGTGCGCTTCGCACAACATAATGTAGATTATAATTATATTTTTGTTAAATTGATGACTATTAAAATAAATGAATCTGTGATAATTAAATAATATGAGAATAAATTATGTTTAACTGTGTATTTTACTGATGTTTTATTTATTTTCCCCGTTACATAAGGAAGTGATTTTTTTTATTTTATTATTATTGAGCACATAGTTATGTAGTTATCAGAAAAATTATTTTCCAAATGTCGACAAAGTTACGCAGCGATAATGTTACGAAGAATATCTCCCAAAAAATGCACAACACAGGAAAAATGAAAACTAAGTAATACTGCTTTATAAATATTTATACAGTCATTTCCTAGTACGTATAAATAGTGTTAAATTTAAAACTTTATTACAGTGTGAATAGAAGCAATGTTGAACGATAATGCAATGCGAATAGACAGGAAACCCATACATAAATAGATGAAGGTACAATCCCCTTCCAAAACTTCCTGCCCTCACCCCCTAGTGACAGTGAATCACTCGCATTACTAAGTATTCGGAAACACAACCCTACTTATAAATAGTAAAGTATTATTTCCTCCTCATATATATCCTCTTATCTATGAATCATGTTAAATATTACAAACACATACAAAGAAAATAAACACTAAAATATAGGCATCTCGGGTCAACTCAGTCGAACTTCATTCGCGAGTGTCAAGCATTTATACGATACTAGATTTTACGTGCGGTTATGTTCCCGTTAGTATTAATTTTGTCAAGCAAATTGGGCGACGCAGTAAAAAGTTTCATACAAAATTCTCTCTTTACTTACACCTCTCTACTCCCTCTCTCTCGAATCCCTCTTACACCTCTCTTTATCCCGTGTCTAGTGAGTTTTAGCAAGAAGTGTAACCTATCTCCGATTCCAGGATCTATTTCTGTACCAAAATTCATCCAATTATAATCACCTGAGTTACCCAAGCCAACCTTGTACGTGATGCACTCTGCCGAGTAATCGACGAGGATTTGGCGACTGTTGGTTCCACATTTGATTTTGGTCATCCAGGTTAGCCATGTGAACCTTGATCTATCACAGTTTGATGGTGGGATTAATTCCCAACTGGTCAGCGACAACACTAGGATTTAGACTACCGTAAAATAAAGGTTTGGTATGAGCCTATGTATTCCCGCATAGTGAACGAAAACCAGCAAAATCCCCCAGATCAGCAACATGACCGTAACGCCCTTGTAGACGAAGGTAACTATTTACCACCAGACGGACCGTCCGCCTGCTTGCTGCTTGCACACAAAAAAATAATACGTTGTCGATATTCTGCACAAGAATGTCATCCCATACATTTTTCAATACTCTTTATGCAACTTTAGACGAACACAAATTGGCTGGGGGCTCAGGTCGAATGTTTTGTGGTAACTCGCTGGAACTGCGACTAAGTCTATTGTTGTATTACAATCAGCTGGCAGGTGCGCGCTTACCTTGTTTGATTCCTGACACACCGCAGGACAGTGACCGATCGATCGTAGGGTCTTAGTATTAGCGAGAACACAATCTATATACAATATATTTAAAGCGATGATAGCTCAGTGGTAGTGTGTACGACTTCGCGACAAGGGACGTGAGTTCGAATCGAAGCACCTACAATGAGCTTGAGCTTTCGGTGAAGGAAAACATCGTGAGGAAACTATAGCATGGTGGTAGGGCTTTTTAAAATGCCCGCCTGGCTATTACCACCCTCAAGTTGAAAAACCGCCGCCAAATACCAACAGGTGTGTTCCGGCAGCTGCACTTGAGAGTCAGTTCCTCTACAGGTTTTAGCGTGTCTACCAACTTTGGCCGTATCGTCACTTAAGATCAGGTGAGATTATGGCCATAACGCTTAACCTTAAGTATAAAAAATAAAAAAAAATTATGTTAATCTTACAATGTTTGAAGTCGTTAATCTTAGAGGGTAGTAATCCGGTATAATTTTATTTGTATTTGGTACGTCAATCATTGAGGCAGGCTGTACGCTATTTAACATCACCCTGCCACCAACAGGAGCTGAGCAGTATTGAAAGAATCTACTTCGAAAAATATAATTATAACAAAACTACTGCCTCTTTCTGGTGGTCAGTAATTACAAAAACGGGTGAAAATCGTAAAATAACCAACTTTTACCTGCGGCTTCGCTTTCGTTAATATTGTTTTTTTTTTCAAACTACGAATGCGATTATAATTAGAAAGTTTATTCCTCTCTTTACCTCACTTCCAATAACTTTTACGCGAGAGAGAGCAGCCTATCATCGTCTCCGAGATCTCATGGATCTCTATACAATAAATCATCATATTCGATTCAGCGGTTTAGGCGTGAGAGCATAAGAAACACACAAACCCACTTTCGCATTTATAATATCTGTAAGTACTTTTAATTCCATGCGAGTAAAGTCGCAGGTTCACATAGCATAATCTATAACGGACTTCAATCAAATGTACTACTGTTCCGTCTTCGATTACGTTATATGATATATGCAATATATGACACAATATATTAAATATTGACAGGAGACAAGTAGTATTAAAATATACGGAATATCCTTATAAATGCGAAAGTGAGTTTGTTTGATTGTTACCGTTTTACACATAACCCGCCGAATCGATTATAATCAATTTTCATATAGAGACAGATGAGACCCTGGAGATAGAGACAGGCTAATTTGTCTCGCGAAAACCTTATTAGAAGAGAGGTAAAGAGAGGGTTAAACTTTGCATAAAACTTTTTATTGCAATCGAAGACGCACTAAAAAAAATATACGGAATATAAAGAAATAAAACGTCATAAATATACGTTATTTTAATCGCCCGCTTATAGTGCACCCATACATCCTGATGGACACATTACAAGCATACATTTGAATGTATTATAACGCTGTTTGGTGGAAGGGTGGCAAGCAGATGCTTGGCTCTGTTAAACACGAATCACCCGTCGTCAACCACGGATGCTTTTTTAATCACACTAGGTTTTAGTAAGGTTTTGGTTAACGCTACCACATTTTGTAGGAATTAACTGAGTGAGGCCGATTAGTGTGTTTACTTATATCATTTTTTTTTGTCATTAAATTTTCATACAATAAACATTCATATATCGACACTGAATAAGCTGTACATTTTTTAATGAGAGAATTCCGTATGCGAATAGAAGATATCATTCTACAGACAGCAAGGTGAACCAAACACGCTCAAGTTATTTCGAAATGTCATGGAGTGTGTCATAGATTTTTATTTTATACTTAAGTTTTAGCGTTATGACCATAATCTCACCTGATCTTAAGTGTCGATACGGCCCAAGTTGGTAGACACGCTAAACCTGTGGAGGAACTGGCTCTCAAGTGCAACTGCCGGGACACACCTATTGGTATTTGGTGGCAGATATTCAACTTGAGGGTAGTAGCTAGCCAGCTGGGCATCAGAAAAAGCCCTACCACCAAGCTATGGGTTCCTCACGATGTTTTCCTTCACCGAAAGCTCAAGCTCATTGTAGGTGGTTGGATTCGAACTCACGTCCCTTGACGCGAAGTCGTACACACTAGCACTGAGCTATCATCGCTTTAAATATGATGATCGCATGATACGACATCGTTTAAAAATTAAGGGATAAGCATGAAAACATAATGATTTAAAAATATAATTATAGAATATATTTAAAAGGAACAAAATATTCAAAGTTTAACAGCCTCCAACACCCATCCACCCGGAGCACACATACTTCTACTCAGCCCACATTTTTTTTTTTATGGTATAGGGGGCAAACGGGCAGGAGTTTCACCTGATGGAAAGTGATCACCGCCGCCCATGAACACCTGCAACACCGGAGGGCTCGCAAGTGCGTTCCGACCTTTAAGGAAGAAATACGCTCTCTTCTTGAAGGTTCCTAAGTCGTAACGGTTCGGAAAGACCGCCAGCGACAGCTGGTTCCACAGAGTGGCTGTGCGAGGTAGGAAGTGCCTTACAAATCGCACTGTTGTGGAACGCTGGCCATCGAGGTGGTGTGGGTGAAAGTTGTTGTTTTGTCGCGATATTGATGGTGAAATTCAGCGGCCGGGATCAATCCAAACAATTCCTCAGAACACTCCCCGTGGTAAATGCGGTAGAAGATGCAGAGTGACCCAACATCTCTACGCAGAGCCAAGGGATCAAGCCGATCGGAAAGAGCTTGATCGTCGATAATCCGAGCCGCCCTACGTTGAATGCGGTCAAATGGAAGTAGCTGGTACTGGGGGGCTCCCGCCCAGAGATGAGAACAGTACTCCACGTGGGGCCGAATTTGTGTGTTATACAGGTTCTACATACGGTCTACTCAGCCGTGAGGGCAAGTGTCTCCACGGTACTACCTAAATCATCAGCCAGAGATGTACACGCAGGTCACAATATTGAAATGATACTTATAGTGTCAAATAAAGACATATTTGCTATTATCTTAATAAGAAGGGTAGCAACATCTATGTTAGCTGCGTGATAAGCTGTAAGATATATTTCACACAGCCTGCGTTATCGTCAGACTGGTTAGTGACCACGTTCGGGTATAGATTGCCGCAAAATAAAGGTACGCTATATGCCTTTGTATTCCAGCATAGTAAACGAGATTCAGCCCTTTTCATCAAGGTGGTAATATCTCGAATGTTGCGGTTGTCCATAGTCGACGGTAACCATTTACGATCAGATGGGCTGTCCGTCTGTTTGCTGTCCATTAGCATAAAGAAAGGTTTTTATAGTTAAGACTTAACATTATGGCCATAATTTCACCTGATCTTAAGTGACGATACGGCCCTAGTTGGTAGACACGCTAAACCTCTGGAGGAACTGCCTGTCAAGTGCAACTGCCGGAACACAGCTATTGGTATTTAGCGGCAGATTTTCAACTTGAGGGTGGTAGCTAGCCAGATGAGCATCAGAAACCTACCATCATGCTATGGTTCCCTCACGATGTTTTCCTTCACCGAAAGCTAAAGCTCATTGTAGGTGGTGGATTCGAACTCACGTGCTTTGACGCAAAGTCGTACACACTACCACTGCGCTGTGCAGGTGTGTAATGGTAAAGAAATATAATATAAAGTTAAGGAAATTATGGTCGTTAAAACGAGATGCAAGTAAATAAATCTATTACAGTATTCACACTAAGGGATCAAATTTATTAAAACCTAAATACTTGTACATTGATACATAAAAAATCATTTCAGAGACATTTCAAATACACACATAGATATTAAATTAATATCTGCAGTACAAAATATAATATGTATGTGGTAATATGCAAACAATATCTTATTCACGATATAATTGCCAATTGTCAAGTTTTGATTACCATATTAACAGTGGCGAAAGTTAAGCTTAGTAAATAACAATAAAGTCAGAAAAATTACAAAAACTTGTCTATTACAATTTCGAAAGGTTCTCAAACTTTTAACAATCGAAATTATATTTATATTAAATGTATATAGGAACATTCTAAATTCGAGTGGTGGTAATGCTTTTTATTAACTCCTCTATATACTTCTGTGTCTATGTGAGACCCTAATTGAAGAGCAAACCGTAGCACCTAAAAGTCGGAACTACCCGCCAACTATTTGTGCGGCTTTTCGAAGACGGCCCTTAGAGTGAAGGGGCTGAAATGTCGAGTTATCAATCGCAAAGGGCGCCGTTATGCGACATAGGGATGTAGGGTGGCCATCTCGGATTTCAAACGTAATATTCTACGTACAAATAAAGGTATATCATTATTTTCACGTATGATAGAGTTTTGAATATTATTGGATTCAGTTGTCAAATTGGTCACTCAACCTTTTTTTTTTTTACTTTACATACGCTGTTAGCCTTAGCGGCTTTGACAGCTTCACCGAACTTTTTGGGGCGAGCGCAAGGTTTGCCAGGATAGCCGATTCTCAGCTTGGGCTGCAGCCGGAAAACGAACGAGGATTTGCGATCCTCAGTAACCAGCATGTCCTAACTTATTAATTTAGTCATCCTAGCACGACCTTATCGGTAGTGTGGGTGCGTGTGTGATGATGTAGTTTCAGTGATGTAGACTGTCACTGTATTGCGCGAGCAAAATCACTTGAGGGCTCCTATCTGGAGGATCGAACCTAGGCGCAAGCGTCTGCGGAGGGCGGCCGCGGCGGGTGTGCGGGAGCGAAATTAACCGCTCGCCCTCGGTGGTGAGAGACATTTTTTAATATGGAATAGGGAGCAATCAAACACGCGCATTACCTGATGTTAAGTGACCAGCGCTGCCCATTGACACCGACAACAATAGGGGAAACACAGATGGGTGACCGGAAAGGGAAGGAGGGTTGCCTAAAGAAAGGTAGTTTAGTTTTAGCAAAGGATTATAGTTGAATAAGCGATGATAGCGCAGTTGGTTTTGGGACGCCATGCCAAGGGATGTTAATTAGAAGGAGAAATGCAATAGCAATGAGTTTCAGCTATTGGTGAAGGAAAACATCGTGATGAAATCAGAGAACTGTGATAAGGTTTTTACTAATACCTGCCTAGCAAGCTACCATCCTCTAGTTGAAAATCTGAAGCATAATAGGCGTTCCGGCAGTTGCACTTGAGAGCCAGTCCTTCCACTAGGCTTAGCGTTTCTACTATCTTTGCCCACATTGTCATTTAACATCAGATGAGATTTTAATTATAACGCTAAATCCGTTAACTAAAAAAGTTATTTTGAAGTCTGTAATTTGGCTAATATTTTTGAAGAAAATATTGAAAAATTATTCCCGATTTACGCTTAGAGTCTTTAACATATTTAGTTTTACAATACAACAAACCAACTGTATTGTCGAGTTAAAGACAGCATATTTTCAGTCACCCTAGCTGCGTTTTGCTTGAAGTACCCAGTGTCATAGATCAAAGAAATTCCACAGTCTTGAAAACTGTTCCATACTAATTTCACATTCATTGTCATTTGCAAATATATTTAATTTCCAATATCGTGGTGGTCCTACACACGAAGGCGTCAATTCATCAACCGTTGTAAGGTCACAGTGAAGGGTTCGAACTATTTCCTTTCACTGGTAAGGGTTCTTTTTGTGTGATAAATTAATATCGCCGCACGTCACGCGTTCAATGTTGGTTGAAAATTAATGTTCTAACACTATTGAAGTTTCGATACTATTGTTACACCTAAGGCTTTTTTGATTTATTCAACTTGTTATCCACTTCTCGCTGAACTAGCTCTCGTGGAACGAGATTAGTGAGTGATATAAAAAAAAATATTTAAGTGTTGGTTTAATTATAGTTTGTTTTTGTATAGTTGAAGTAAGACTATAATATTTCCATGATGTAAATGGAATGGTTTAAATGAGTCAAAAACTGTTACATCGTTAAATTGTATTGTTCAAATGTATTACCGCAGCACGGTACTGGAATCACTAGTATGGAAAGTACAATACAAGAACTATAAAGACTACCGAGTTAGAGGTAAATAATCGTAAAGTTGCAAGGTGCGTATTAGGGCTCAATTTTTGAATAGTTAAGATTTTGTGTTATGGCCTAATCTCATCTAATGTTAAGTGTGCAGGTGGCCCAAGATTGTGGACATGCTAAACCTAAGGAACCGGCTCTCAAGTGCAACTGCCTGAACGCACTTATAAATATTTGGCGCAATATTTTAAACTTAGGGTGGTAGCTAGCCTGGCCTGGATAGTAAGAAAAAGACCTACCAGTATGCTATAGTTTTATCACGATATTTTCCATCACTGAAAGCTCAAGCTCATTGGGTTCGAACCCACGCCCCTTGACGCATCATCAGTACACACTACCAACTGACCTATCATCGCTTCAAAAGGTGCATGCAGATTTTTATAATTTACCTTTAGATATTTATACATGAACGCTAATTTTGTTTCTAAGCGAATTTATAATTATGGTTATAATAGTAACAGATATTTTGATGCTTGTCATTGTTATTTGAGTTTGAAGGCAAGTGTAATGTCAGCGCTGTCTTGACAACTTCTGGTAATGTTATTTTTGGAACTGTTGAATTCATATCCTAAAATATTGATCTATTGTCTTAAAGTATTTTGTGACCTGAGAAACGTATTTGATTTTGGGTATAGAATGCGGTAATTATTCTGTGTCAGCTTTAGTTTTTCGATATCGTTTGTAAAGTCTTGTGAAAGTAAGAAAAGTGCTAATTTGTAATTCTGGTGTGTTACTCTGTTGGATATTCCTTGCAACGTGCGGCCACGCTGTCATATACGATGTTTGCGATCCGCTTGAACATTTTTATTGTTTCCAACCAGCCTACAAAAAATAATAATTTAAAAATGCTACTCATTTCCTTTCTATCTGTGCAGGTCAACGTATAGGTGCGTTTCACTTGGAATGAAGCACACAATTCATTAGGTAAACCAAACCTAATTCGGTAGACCTTGAGGCTTAATCTCTTAAAAATTGAATGACAAATATGGTCCTGCTTGCTGTAAGGTCTACAGGGGTCAGGCGGGTAAAGGGAACGATGTTATCAGACTTTGCTTTTGGCTCGGTGACCAGTCGTGACTTGCCTTACATGACTTTGGTTCCAAGTTATAGGCTTTCACGTGATAATTAGTAGATCCCTGATAGAAGATTTTCTATAAGTTTTGAGCCTTAAATTGATGCAAAAATGTGAATGTAATTTCTACATAACTTTGCAAAGACATTCTAATATGAAACGTTTTCCAAAAACTTTTCAATTCCTTTTTTCTCCTCAAATATTATCCCTAAACATGAAAGAAAAAACTGAGACATAGAGTACGTTCTCTGAATTATATGATAAATTCCGATATCACGGTATAAAAAAGTTTGCGAGTTTGCTATAGTTGAGATGTCAATAATAGACATTGAGACTTTTGTATGGAATAGTGGGCAAACGAGCAAGCGTGTCACCTGATGGTAATTGATCACCGCCACCCTTAGACACCCACAACACCAGAGGGATCGCAGGTGCGTTGCCGACCTTTACAGGAGAGACTGGCTCTCAAGTGCCACCAAAACACATCTATCGGTATTTGGAGACAGATTTTCAGCCTGGTAGCTAGCCGGGAAGGCATTTCAAAAAGCCTTATCATCATCCTATGGTTTCCTCACGATATTTTCCTTCAACAAAAGCTCAAGCTCATTGTAGGGGGTTGGACGGTACTGAGATACGTAAATCGACAACAATGGTATGCATTAATCGGGATGGAAAAGATTTGAGATGAATACGATTTTATTTAATAATTTACGTAGTTTGAACTTATAATTTTGCAAAGATTATGCTCAATACAATAACTCATTAATCAAATCAAGAAGAGACCAAAGTAATATCAGGTTTTGAAAGAAGAAGGTACTGATAAGGTCTGTAAAGAAAATATAATCGATTTTAAAATTGTTTTAAATTTCTATAAATGTAGTAATTTGGACCAAACTAACGGACATCATGGACGAAAGAGTGGGCGAAGCTGGAATGATGCGAATGCATTAACGATTGTTTTAATTCGAGAACGGACCCCGGCCGAGTTTAATGAGGCCCTCGATGCTGTTCGTGATCGGGTTATCATTACATTTCTCGTGTCAACTATGAGGGCTTTTCAAATAATGGACACAAAACGAAAACTCCAACCTCCCATAGCGCTATTTCGTTTAACGATTATCTGTCTAAATTGGACTTTATAGGGTCTTTTAACATATTTAATAGTTTTCGACTATCTCCCTAAGCATACTTAAGGGAATAAATCGTTTTGATATTGAGAGAATTAATAGTTTTGTTTGTTTATTTTCATTGAGTTATGTTAATCATTAAAATCGCTTTTTTTGTATTTTTATCGCAATTATTAGTTCTATTAGTTTAAATATTTATGAATTTATTGTTTCATAATAATAAATGTTAGAATAAGTAAGTGAGTGTAATGTTGTACTTCATTCATCCAAATCTGCTTTAACATTGCCGTTCAACTTTGTAGGTACTGAATGAATCGCAGTGTGAATAAAGTTATTGTAAGTAGAGATAACGACAATTAATGGCTTGGCTTAAATGCAAAATTTAGAAACACATAATTGATGGCTCAAAATGACTAAGTTCCCTTGGATTTGCGAGTCCCTTAGCATACTCCTCGTTATTGCATCACACCACTATGCCCATTAGTAAGATATACTTGGAACAGGCTTTGCCTTTCAGGCCAGTTCAGGTTTTAAATATACATTAATAATTGTTATAGTATTAAAATTGATATAAATTTTCCTAGTATTGGTGTATTTATATAAACTGTAAACGAGCTTGCTGATACTTTATAATTCTTGTCCTTTTTACCGTCTCTTTTTGTTTTATGTATTGTTTTAATACATGGTTCGTTGGATGTGAAAGAAATAACAATAATGTAGGTGGTGCAAGCTATTCGCTCATGCGGTGTTTGGTCCGTAAGACGTATCTGCACTTATCACGAATTACGTGTTTTTGAATAAATTTATTGGTGTGTTTGACTGTGAGTGAACCATTATTAATAAAAACATTAATGTGTTTAAGATAAATTATTATTATAAAACAAAACACAACATAAAAAGAAAACAAATAGTCGTAGAAGATAAAAATATCTATGATTAGATTAGGGGATCCATAAAGGCAATTAGTATAACAAATGTCGAATAGATATCAGTATGAAACTTAATTAAACGTTGTTTTATATATAACAAAACATATGCACCTATCAATATGTAAAGTAGTAAAAAGATTAGTATTAAATAAACAAATTTTATTTACGTTATATATCATTTTATAAATTATTAACAAAAATGTTTTATATATTGATGCCAAAAAGCACTGCGTTCATGAAAAAAAAAACTTTTTTTTTTAGGTATGGTTTTGCGTTATGGACATAATACCATGTAATCTTAAGTGACGATACGACCCAAGTTGGTAAACACGCTAAACCTGTAAAGGAGCTGGCTCTCAAATGCAACTGCCAAAACACACCTATTGGTATTTGGCGGCAGATTTTCAACTTGAGGGTGGTAGCTAGCCAGGCTAGCACCAGAAAAAGCCCTACCACCATGCTATGGTTTCCTCACGATGTTTCCCTCACCGAAAGCTCAAACTCATTGCACGTGGTTGGATTCGAACTCACATCCCTTAATGCGTAGTCGTACACACTACCACTGAGCTATCCTCGCTTCAAAGGTGACGCTATCTTAAATATTCACTCTCACTTCCCGTCCTGAAAATCAGTTTCAATTCAATGTCCAAGCTCCCTAAAATGATTAATAAGTGTAATTTAAATATTTCACTTTTGGAGCTATACAATGGATTTTAATTAAGACCCCTTTGACAACAGTCCCAAATTAACCAACCTAATACTTACAGATCAATAGAGCACGGTAAATAAACCATAGTCAACTCTTTCCCATCTCATGGTTATATCTCGAGGCTGCAGCTACAACACGTAGCTTGTTATCTGATTGTCGGTAATATATCACTGATAACGTTGTTCTGATCTTAAACATTAGTGTTCTATATATGGACTGTTTATTTTGAAAGTGGCGTAAGTCAATTTTTGACAAAAATGAGCTATCACGTAATTCATGCTTGATTTATTGTACTTTTTTTATGTATAACTAGCCCGTGTTTAATTTCTCAAAAAAATCCCATGTTTTGTACAACTTAAAATCGGTCGGTAAATGAAATTGCATTATCAACAAATATAGTAGTAACCTTTAATTTCCTCGAAACAAAAGAAAATGGACTTACACCACTTTCAAAATAAACGGTCCATATGATAATCATTACAGCGCTACTAGATGATCCTTGATCATATCTTGTTTTATATACTAGGTTTGTTATTTCGAACAATATTGGTTGACAATTGGATCCAAGTGTATCCAATATTGAGTCCAAACAAGAACCTGTATATGGTATATTGTTTTCCAATTATTTTATTGTATACTAACTTTTACCGCAGCTTCGCCCGCGTTTATATCGAAAGACGTAATAGAAAGTTTCTTACATAGTTTGTCCCTCTCATTATCCTATAAGATTTTCGCGAGAAAAGTCATGGAGAAAAATTTACTTCTATACCAAAATTCATCGTTATCGATTCAGCGGTGTAGGTGTGAAAGCGTAATAAAAAAACAAACAAACAAAAAATATTAGTATGTTAGTTAGTATATTAGCATGTATGTATATTGTATAAATTTCATGGTTGCAATATTTAAAAAAAAAATGTTTACGTTTATGGAAGCCTGTCATCTTGTACGTGCCAATATGAAACTGTGAAACAGATTTTAATGAGTTTTGATACGGAAATAATTGTTAATGTAAATTAACTTGTAGGATACATTTGTTTAATAAAATAGTAGAATTCCTCTTGGATAAAGGTCAAAATCTTATTATAAAATAGTTAGTAAATTATGTTAGAGTGGTTTTTGCGTTTCAATAAGCATATATAAAGCCAAGCTTTGAATAACGTGCGAAGGTATAGATAATATTCATCACTATATATAATAATAATAATTATTTCTTATATTTACGCGAACTTAACTCATCGAAATGAAACTAATTTAAACGGATTTTATCGCGATTACTTACTAATTTTGATCCCGACGTTTTGAAAGCTTTTCAGCTTCCGCGGTCACGGGGCGGACTGAGGTGTAGGTTGTCCAGAAAAGTTTATGTTACTGTATCTACCTTCAATTTAATTTTTACTTTTGTTTGAACATGACAGCGGTGACTGATTGTGAATTTTGGATCAATGTCAGTCACAGCTGATCTGGATTTCCCTGTACTTAACACCAGGTGCAGTGCAGTCACTATGCTCCGCAACATTAAAAAAAAAGAAACAAGATTAACATGCCTTAGTAATATGTATGTTTTATAGGCCTTTAGTATATCCTTCGTATGTGGTTGCTAAATTGTTACATGAAATACCGGATGTTGAATTTGTGAAAGAGGATGTACGATAGAGTTTAATTTTGGTAATATTGGTTTATGAAGGGGCTGATTGGTCTGGGGAACATTCCTAATACACATAAGCAAAATAAATAAAAATCAAAACATAGAAAATAACTATTACATGTAGTATTATGCATATAGTTTATAAACAGATACAAATGTTACACGAAACATAATTTACGTTCACGCAAATTAAGCCGCGGCCATAAATATAATTAGTCAGTAAGTTATTCAGTGAAGTAATTAAACCGAATGCGGGAAAGGCAAACTGAATTTAGAATTAATGATAATATCGGGGAACGCAAGTTTCAGTAAGTTCACTTGATACAGAATTTTCGGAAATAAAGCCTATAATATCTATTACGCGGTTTAATTTCAAAACTATATAATATATAACACGTATTCACAACACTGGTGTCATAGAACCAAACCAAAAGTAAATTTAAAAAGGTAATAATATTCTTTGAATGTCGGAAGTTCTTTTTCTAATACCGCCCTGGCTAGCTACCACCCTCAAGTTGAAAACCTGCCGCCAAATACCTATAGGTGTGTCCTGAACATTTTACTCGAGTTTCAGTCCCTGCACTAGGCATAGTATAGCGTGTCCACTATTTTTGTTCACATCGGTAATTAGCATCAGGAGAGATTATGACGATAACGCTATAAAACCTATAAAATACTAGCTGACCTGTTCTGCCTTTTCCAGTAATCAATCACATCGACTACAGCATCATGTATCGCGTTATGATCACTTACCAAGATAAAAGTATTTCAATCTTGTTGTCAATCAAGTTGGATCAAACTGCTCACTGAATGCAAAATTTGATTAAAATCGATTCAGCAGCTTAGAAGTTAATCGCGGACAAACAACGTGACAAGAAATTTTCATATATAAATATTAAAAAAAACACACATACACACACACATATTCTCAACATTATTATAATAGAACAAAACCGAAAATAATTGATAACAAAAACTTTTACGACACCGACGTTACAAGGTCACCTAACACGACCGGATCGAACGTAGCTAATTAACCAAGCCCACCCTCACAATGTTTACGATCACACATCGTACGTAACCCTTCCATGAGCCATTCCATCTTGTATCGCTCGCTTCGTTCCGACCACACCCCAATCTATCAAACCTGCCGTAATTAATCAACGAAGCGATCCCGTGTTATACTTGACCACCTACGAAGACTATGCTCGGAGGATGTTCGATGTAAGTCGAGTGTGTACAAAGATAAGCCGTGGTGATGTTAACTTTTAGTAACGAGATAAGGGACGCTCTGAAACAGGTGACATTCTACTACATTAATGTATTTTTATAGTTTATATTAACGATATTGCGCAAGCTGGTGGACATTCTAAACCTGTTGAGGGACTGGCTCTAAAGTGTAACTATCGGAAAACATCTATTGATTTTGGCGGCAGATTTTCAATTTGAGGATGGTAACTAACCAGGCGGGCGTTGGAAAAAGCCCTACCTCCATGCCTGTGGTTTCCACACGTTGTTTTCCTTCACCGAAAGCTCACATTGTAGGTGGATTCTAACTCACGCCCCTAGACGCGGAGTCCGTAGATACTACCAGTGAGCTATCATCGCTTCAGTTCTACTATATCAAGTTAAAGAATAGACAACTAAGTATAGTTGGAAGAAAAATGTACTTAGAATTGCTAATGCTCTATATTTTATATCGCGCAGCAAAATGCACTGTAAGCACAATACAATCCAAATCAATGACGAGTGAAAATGAAGTAAAAATGAACCAGCCAGTCACCGCTATCATGCTTTTTTTTATAGTTTAAGGTTTAGCGTTATGGCTATAATCTCACCTGATCTTAAGTGACGATACGACCCAAGTTGGAGGTCACGCAACACCTTTGGAGGAACTGGGTCTCAAGCGTAACTGCCGAAACATACGTATTGGTATTTTGCGGCAGACTTTCAACTTGAGGGTGGTACCTAGCCAGGCGGGCACTAGAAAAAGCTCTACCACCATGCTATGGTTTCCTCACGATGTTTTCCTTCACCGAAAGCTCACATTGTAGGTGGATTCGAAGACACGTCCCTCGACGCGAGGTCGTACACACTACCACTGAGCTATCATCGCTTCAGAAATTATGTTGGACTACTTTTGATTAACACTATATTTAATTATCAAGTGCATCCGCCGGAACACATCTGTTGATATTAATTGACAAAATATAATATGCAGCTTTGGCAATATATATTTATTTAAACTCTTCCCAGTACAATGAAAAGCATACTTTGAACTCTTAATTCAATCAGTATTACACTGAGCAAAGTCAAGTCCTTCATACGTACGCAGTGCTGATAAGAGGATACACTTTAACCTCTATGTTATTATCGGAACGGATAATTTGGTATTTCATTTTGAAGAGGGTAACAAATACAATTCCTTCGATGTTTTCACGTCAAAACCACTGAACTAATGGGGATTTGATTGTGACTTTCGATGCGGAATTCTTTCTAGATGGATCTAGGGTACTTAGTTTTTGAATTTGAAGCGATGACAGCTCAGTGGTAGTGTGTACGACTTCGCGAAAAGGGACGTGAGTTCGAATCCAAGCACCTAGAGTGAGCTTGAGCTTTCGGTGAAGGAAAACATCGTGAGGAAACCATAGCATGGTGGTAGGGTTTCTTCTAGCGCCCGTCTGGCTAGCTATCGACCACAAAATCTGCCGCCAAATACCAATAGGTGTGTTCCGGCAGTTGCACTTGAGAGCCAGTTCCTCCACAGGTTTACCGTGTCTACCAACTTGGGCCGTATTGTCACTTAAGATCAGGTGAGATTATGTCCATAACACTAAATCTTAACTAAAAAAATAAATAATAATAATAGAGAAATTTCCCAAGTGAATTAATTATCACAAAATAAATATATTTACATCGACAAAATAGATATAGTATTTAATTGTAACCTTTTTTTCTAAACTACGCATAACCTGATTCTTCCGTGATAAATTGATTGTACATATATTTTTCTGCCATAACACTTTTCCGGTGAAAATTAATAAAAAAGTTTAATTGAAATTTCCATGAGTATACTCCAGCTTCATAACAGAATTATATATTCGAAATGTAAGCACAACAGAATGTTAGATGAATCCATTACAAAAGGTACATACAGATTATAAATATATCTAACGTGTAATTAAAACCCAATTTATGTAAATTTAAGGCATTATTACTATCATAAATAAAACTTGGGATGCGATCGTATTAAAACGATATAAAGAAAGGGTGCGGTCGCACTGTCGGCGATAACGTTCAGTGAGGGAAAACAGAATACAATAAACCCAATAATTAAAAAAGAAAACGATCAAATAATCTCTGTTACGCTGAGAATTACTTTTAATATATTTTTTTTAATATCACTGTAGAATTTTTACCAAAGGCACAGAACAGAGATGGTTCAAGATTATGGACGTTATCTGGGTCATCCAGTAATAGGAATGACTCTATGTAAGTATGTCGTTATTCCATAAACTGAACTTAGGGCTTATGCAGCTCTTGCACCCGTTTAAAGCGTTGATGAAGTTTTTTTTTAATCACAAGTAGTCAGACCTTGTGACCCAGTGCATAGAACCGAGAGGTCGCAGGATAAAATCATGCCAAAACTCGCTTCTTTTATCTGATCAGGATAATTATCCTTTGCGTGTCTGGGTGTTAATTATTTACATATACATGTATAATCCAAAAGCTTTTATTTATATTAGCACAAATTTTGTTTATTTTTAATTAATATCAACCTCTTACAGAAGACAAGTTTGAACTCGCTTCAGATTCTAAGAATCATTTCTATAACTCTGAAATGATTTAAATCAAAACATGGACTTAAACTCAGGGCTGTTCGGTGTTTGTTTCGATATTCGACGATTTTTTTTAATACTCTTGGTGTTACTTCGTAAACCACGTACTAAAATAAAAACGTTTTATTTTCTAATTCAAAAGTATTTACCGAATTTAAATGGTTTTAGGTTTTGGTTTGGTTTTGGCCATATATAATAAAAGCCTTAAATTTATTTTTTACTTTTTTGTTTAAATCATTTGCCTTTATTATCAAAGCAACACATGAAGCAATATCTGATGTGGCATTATTGATGTTACTAACCAGGCGTTTAAATAAACTACCCGCTAACACGACGACCAAATCTCAATGTCGGTACTTAGAAATGATATATTAAATTTTATTGTTTTTAACTCTCACGTTATAATTGAGTCATGAAAATCGAACGGCCATAATAACAGACGTAAATGTTTTAAAAATCGTCGTAAATAATATTTTATTGTTTATGTCTTATACCGTGTTTTGAAAGCTTCGAATTCGGTAATATGAACTTCCCTTTGAACGTTCGAAGGCGGCAGCCACACCATATTTTAATACATATAAAACACTTGACACTTTATTCATTTGTTAAATACGTTTTGAAAATCTCTCACCGATAGAGAACGAGATCAACGACATGCTATTTTAAATCACGAAACGATGGAGTTAACCCAATCTATGTCTCATATAGCGATGGTAGCTCAGTGGTAGTATGTACGACTTTGCATCAAGGGACGTGAGTTCAAATCCACCTACAATGAGCTTGAGCTTTCGGTGAAGGAAAACATTCTGAGGAAATCATAGCATGGTGATAGGGCTTTTTCTAATGCCCGCCTGGCTAGCTACCAGCCTTAAGTTGACAATCTGCCGCCAAATACCAATTGGTATACCAATAGCCAGTTTACTGGTACCAATATCAGTAGGTTTACCGTGTCTACCAACTTGGGCCGTATCGTCACTTATTATCAAGTGAGATTAACGCTAAACCTTAAGTATAATAAAAAAATATTTGTGTGTGCAAGTCATACACGGTAAAAGTGAAACTTCTGAAAAGTCGCTGATTAAAAATACTTATTGAAAAGTATTGCAAATAATATGGATAATGCTTGGTAGGCGATAGTGAGGACGCTATGAAGCATCGCACAAAGAGGAGACCGCGAATGTGTAATGCTTTCTATCTCATTCTCTCGCCGGTTGAATCCTATACATTTATGTGTTTGTGTCTCTATCTACTCGCTTTTTCGTTTCATCGAGTTTGAAATCACAACGATTCTAAAGAAGTTTCACTTCAAAAAAACTACTTTCAGAACACGACTACTGGGACCGCTGTCTTGTAAAAAGAGCCCAATGTTATTATTTTGAAAGTGGTGTAAGTCCATTTTTGAGAAAAATGAGCTATCACGTAATTCATGCTTAATTTAATGTATTTTTTTTTATATATAACTAGTCCGTGTTTAATTTCTCAAAAAAATCCCATGTTTTGTGTAACTTAAAATTGGTCGGTAAATGAAATTGCATTATCAACAATATAGTCACCTTTAATTTTCTCGAAACAAAAGAAAATGGACTTACACCACTTTCAAAATAAACGGTCCATTTATCTACTCATTCATATGTACTATTACACGCAACATACTTCATAAAGACAAAAACAATAACGGTTTTCTTTTTAATATCTTTTAAATATTTATCACCTACATCTAAATATATATAGTTTATCTGTAATAATCTACATATTTACGTATCAGACTCCGTCACAACGTTCATAAGCCCGACTGAAAAACAGCGCTTTTACAATTTTCGATGTGGCAGCATTTAGCTGAATCTGGGGTCTTTTTCCTTGCGTAGCAAAGCGAATACAGTAAACAAAAAATGGTTAGAATGTATATATGGGTATATACTCTCAGGAAATAAGCCATCTTGTTGACTCATGCTTTTATTCTTAAAATGATAACTACCTCCGAACGATCGCTTGACAGTCTTTCAAGATATACCCTAGGCAGCTTTTTTTTTGATGGGTCCTAAACTGTTAGCCTGAGGGGCTATTACAGCTTCACCGGACTAGGGGGGCGAGCGCGGAGGGTGTCACTAGTGACCGAACCTCGGCTTGGGCTGTTGCCAAAACGCGACAGAGAGAATCGAACGCGGTACTAGCTGTTAATAAAAAAAAGCTGAAGTATTAACTGATCTGGAAACAAAATTTGGTTTGTTACCCTAGGCGGCGTTACGTAACGCCTTTTTATAGTATAGCGCTGTCGTCATGAAATTCGTGAACATCCGTCGAAGTACTTTTAATCATAATTAGTTGATATACTCGTATTCCATAAACATACGTTGAATTACTTTCAACGTATTCTCTGCTTATATAATATTTGCACCGATATATACACTAATATATATGTACTGTGTATATGGTTGAACTAAACATTTTTAATTTCTTTCGATACGAGCAGCTATGTAATGCCAAATGGCTTCAGTTACAATTTATTATTTTGTTAGTTAGCACATATTTGTAGAATTAAAAAAAAATATCACATTAATTATTACCCAAACAGAGGAAAACGATACACTATTATATATAACCCTTATCTTAATTATGCAATAAATACAAATTACTACGAAAAAGATCGGGAGCCGTGAATTACTTTAATCGATCCATTTATTTCGTCGTGCGGTAAAATTTTTCAACTCGCAAATCTGTTAGCTGATAAGGATTTTGTGCTGCGAAATGTTAATATGTTTTTTTTTTTATTATCAACATTCTTTTTTTATAATAAGCTACGTAAGCAAAAAAGGTGCGCTAATAATATAGAATTATGAAGTGAACGATTCGATTATCGATAATTTATATATCGAATCAGTATACCAGTAACTACAAACAAAATCGAGTTTTACTTGAGCTTCTAATCGAATTGTCTTTGAGCAATTCCTAACATAGAGAAACACAAGAATGTTATGACAGTCGATACTAAAATGAGAAAGTACATACATTTTTTGTCATTGCTTGACGTTAGTTATTGTGGAAGACAGCTTTACTACCGACAATACCTGAATTTTTAATTATTTAGTTTGGTCTAAAAATCCAGATGCGTAGACGCAGCTACGGGCTAGGACATAGTCGAGAGGGGATGTGTTTTTTCAATTTATCGAGTGACAAGCATTGTCAAACTCACTACTGCAACATTTCAATCGACAACGTTGAATTAAACCCTGGAAAGTTTTACATTTTTTCTAGTCTCTGGGACATTAAGTGACCTACGACGAGCAGAGGTCAAAGATATAACCATGAACCTATATAATTTTTTTTTATTTGTCACTTTCCAGGATCAGCCAGTTTAGTAAGAATTAGAGTTTGAAGCGATGATAGCTCAGTTGTAGTGTGTACGATTTTGCGTTAACGGACATGAGTTTGAATCCAACTGCCTACAATGAGCTTGAGCTTCCGGTGAAGGAAAACGTCGTGAGGACACCATAGCATAATGGTAGGGCTTTTTCTGATAGTGATATAATAAAAGAGGTAAATAAAACCCAATAACAACAGTCGCGCAAGGAACGAAGCCTTAAATGAGAAAACCTTTCATAAATTTACACGGAAGGAATATTTTGACGAAAGATCTAAAGAAAAGGGTATATGGTATAGGACTATACAAAGTCAGCCTCCTCGAGTGCCTTGGTTTAATGATATTACATTAAATAGGTCATATATAAAATTTAAACAGGTTACGTTCTGGACACATTCCATCAGAAAAAATTGGATATTTAATGCAGAAACGTTCTTCCTCACTTTGTACAACATGCGCAGAAATTGATGATGTGGTGATGATGATGATTTAATGTGTTGAGAACAGTACTATTAGAAATAAATTAATTAACAAGTGTAATTTAAATAAATTAAATATGGGCATTTTTCATAGCATTTTAGTAAAGCCTTCGAAAGAGGCAGCTAAAATGCTGTATGAAATGAGTTAAAGATGATGGTATTAACGAAGATGTATGAAAGAGCTAAATTATAATATTATTTTAGGTTACGATGGGGCTCATATAACTACGGTTAAAAGCCACGAATCAAAATAAAGAAAAAAAAAAATTACATGTGACAGCTTAAAATATATATTTTGAAACTCCTACTCTAATACACTTATACTTTGGAGATTTCAAGATTTGATGTAATTCATACTGCAATTAAACTTAACAAACTACACGTACAAGCTTTCGGCGGTACGTAACTTAAACAGTAACTTAATGTCTGCAATTTAAATACTTAATTGCACGTAGGCGGCTAACATAATGCGACTTCGCCTTAACCATGTGTATTTATTGCGGCATTTAATCGTGTTGCCAGATTAAAAGGATTAACCGAATAATACTTTCTCATATATACTTCTGAAATTAACGTACGTATGTTATTATTTTTATATTCTATTCTAATGTAATGTATTTTACGAAGCTGAAAATTATATGTTAAAATTCCTATGCTACAAAATAACATACGGAAAAACGCGAAAAATTCTGTTACAGATTAGTAACTTCTTCCAAGAGGTGTAATTTTTTTGAAATTGTGAATTAGTTTATTGCAAAATAATTGCAACGTAATAAATTTTAACATGTACTACTAAACTAGCCACTTTATTTTCTAAAATTATAATCGTTTCGGTTACTATGTTTTACGTGTGAATTTTTTTCTACTATTATCTATACAAAAAAAAAAACATTTTGCAAACAATTTGCCGCCTAAATGTTAACGTTAACCTTACTCCTATTTACTACATACACCTACTTATATCAACATAAACAAATAAAAATAACACCAAAAGAAAAATCAGTAAGAAAAGTCAACAAATTACCATATTTTTTAATGTAATAGCGGGCATAAAGCTAGTGTGTCACGTGATTGTAAGTGATAACCGCCGCCCATGGACACCTACAATATCAATGGAATCGCAGGTGCGTTGCCTGCCGTTATACGAGGGTCTGGCTCTCAAGTGCCACTACCGAAACACACCTAATGATATTTGGCAACAGATTTTCAACTTAAGGGTGATAGCTAATCAGGAGGTCATTAGAAAAACCCTACCACCATGCTATGGTTTCCTCACGATGTTTTCCTTCACCGAAAGCTCAAGCTCATTGTAGGTAGTCGGATTCGAACTCACGACCCTTGACGCAAAGTCGTACATACTACCACTGAGCTATCATCGCTTCATATTTCTTTTTTTTTAACTGGCATACACTGTTAGCAGTAAGGGCTTTGACAACTTCACCGAACTTTTTGGGGTGAGTGCTGAGAGCACTCGGCTCCGAGGCAGCGAGCGCAAGGGTGCCAGAATGGCCGAACCTCGGCTTGGGCTGCTGCTGGAAAAACAAACAAGGATTCGCAAGGTTAACTAATCAACAGGTCTTAACTTACTAATTTCGTGATCCAAACGCGACCTTATCGGGCAAACCGCGTAAGGGCCGCGGGGGCATCCCTTACAGAACCGTGTACTTAACGTGTAGGTGTGCATGGATGGTATGCGGTGTGATGATGTACTTTCAGTGATGTAGAATGTCACTGTATCGCGCGAGCAGAGTCACTCGAGGGCTCCTATCCGGAGGATCGAACCTTCATATTATACAAAGAACACATATATAGGAATCAGAAGTATGAAAGTAGATGGATATAAGAGTTAATGTATTCATGTATGCTATAATAGACATATTTTGAAGCATAAACTAGTGATGATGTTTGAAATATTTTTGGGAAAAGTTGTGACATATAAGTAGAAACCTGATGCAGATATGAAGGTTGTATGAGGAGTGATATTGGTAGAAATAGTAGAAACCTAAATAGAAAAAAAGGCAAGTAGAAAACGAAGCAATAGCGATTTGTTTAAAATGATTTCGAAAATAAATTAACAAATTACCCGAATAAATTTTATTTTTTTACGCGGCAACACCGTTCTTTAGCAATCAGACAAACGTGTCGCCGAACTTTATGGCGAACAAAACGCTTTTTAACATTAACGACTGCTTTTACTGCAAATTGTGTAAATAAAATATTATTTCGCCTTCATTTATTATATATTCGTGCTTGGTGCGGGTTAATTATGGAGTTATTATATAACATTTTTCGCACTTTACAGCAAGTGTAACATTATTTAATATTGGCACAGACGTTTCGTCTTCTGGAATGTCATCGCTATTTTGTGTCCAATAATTAAACTTCAATTGACATCTTGACCCAATTGAATCTTAACGAAGTCGTTATATTGACGATTATTTAGCGACAACAACTTGTTGGAAACAAATGGATTGCTGTGGTAATTCAGTGATTGCTAGATGGAATCCGCGTCGTTCAGGATGGCGACAGATGGCTGTGGGGCTTAGTGGGTATTTCTACCGGCTGGCGCCGAGTCCTACATATCCCTCTCTGTCACACTGGCCGAGAGGGAATGCGTTAAAAAAAAGACGAGGAAATGAACTCCCGAAATTGCGATAATCTTTCATAGAAAGGACGGTAAATGACGCCTCGATACTTGCTGGATAAGCATAGTACATCGCACCAACAATGTCGGCCACCGATATGTCTCAAGTTTCATCCCTCCTATCTGAGATTCCGGTCTGTATAGCTCACAGGTGTAGGATATACAGTGACGTATCTCAAAACGCGACCAACTAAACCAGTTACTGGGTTTTTTTTAATAAACCCCTATTTTTTTTTTTTTTGATTGCGTAACGTGAAAATCAAATTACGTAATTTCTCTAGTAATAAGCTGGGCGTAGTACGAAAGATGCACGAGGGATTCACATATCGTCAAAAAATACCCACAGAAACAATAATACATCAATCACGCATTCTCCTCTTATCTCCAAATACCAAGGATCGCTTTCGCAACGCGTCTGATGCCAAATCAGGAACTGGAATGAATAAGGAACTGCACAGTACAGCGCGCCATGCGGCGCCTCTGTACTTTAGCTCATCTATTTTCTACACGAATCGGGATACCATTCACATTGTTATTTACATTACTTCTTTATGAGTCTCATAAAATATAAAAGAACCCGATGTTGCAAAAAAAAATAAAACAGATTTTTAAGATAAATTATATATATATAGATTTTTTGTATAACCTCTAAGTGTAACAACTAATATCCACAACTAAACAGTAAACTGTTTGATTCACTTCATTATAAATATCGATAAACCGGTTTCTTGAATTTTGACAATTCTATGAAGGCGCATTAGTCCGTAACTAGAGTAGGTTTTTTTTTATACTTAAGATTTAGCGTTGTGGCCATAATCTCATCTGATCTTAAGTGATGATACGGCCCAAGTTGGTAGACACGCTAAACCTGTGGAGGAACTGGCTCTCAAGTGCAGTTGCCGGAACACACCTATTGGTATTTGGCGGCAGTTTTTCAACTTGAGGGTGGTAGCTAGCCAGGCGGGCATTTGAAAAAGTCCTACCATCATGCTATGGTTTTCTCATGATGTTTTCCTTCACCGAAAGCTCAAACTCATTGTAGGTGCTTGGATTCGAACTCACGTTCCTTGACGCGAAGTCGTACACACTACCACTTAGCTATCATCGCTTTGAACAACATTGCTTCAAGATAATAATGATATTCATTTATTCAGGTCTCGTAAAAGTTCAATGAATCCAATTATGAATAAATTAAAGAATCCAACACTTTTTCCTTATCCACTTCGCATGAAATACCTTGCTCTTTTTTATTGATGCAATACACTTAGGGCGCTTTTTCTAGTGTTAATATGGCCACAGTCTCACCTTTGTGATCTTTAGTGACGATGTGTTCCAAGATGGTGGACATGTGAACCCTAGTGGAGGTTCTAGGTCTCAAGTGCAACTGCTGAAACACACCTATAGCTAGCCAGGTGGGCATAAAAGAATTTTCTACCACTATGCTACGGTTTCCTCTCGTTTTCCATCACAGTGCGCTCAGGTTTATTGCAGCGATACTAAATCACGACCATTAATGTCGGTTCTATACACATTAGGTACTGAGTCATCATCGCTTCAAATCAATGTATGTATAAAACAAATGCGGTGACAGCTCAGTGGTAGTGTGTACGACTTCGCGTCAAGAGACGTGAGTTCGAATCCAACCACCTATAATGAGCTTAAGCTTTCGGTGAAAGAAAACATCGTGAGGAAATTATAGCATGGTGGTAGGGCTTTTTCTGATGCCCGGCTGGCTAGTTACCACCCTCAAGTTGAAAATCTGCCGCCAAACACCAATTGGTGTGTTCCGGCAGTGGCACTTGAGAGCCAGTTCCTCCAAAGGTTTAGCGTGTTCGTGTTAGTTTAGCGTTCACTTATGATCAGGTGAGGTGATGGCCATAACACAAAGCCTAAACTATAAAAAAAAAACGGTAGAACCTCTAGAAGTCGAACATCAAGGGAGACACCAGAAAACTCGAGTTATAGAGTTTTCTACTTATAGAGAATGGAGGATTTGATGTTTGAAGCGAAGGGAACACATTACATTACATAAACATTTTTTCGAGGTTTGGGGGTTTTCGACTTATTGAGGTTCGACTTAACGAGGATCTAGTTTAATTCAATTCATATCGCGCAACGTATATGTAACTTCGAGATATAAAGTAAACATTGAAATAAAATTACAATCTCACAGCTAATTTCGCCACAACTCTTTTAATCTTCTCGCATGTATATTTGCGCAAACAATAACAAAACAATTTTACCTCAAGCGAGAATAACGAAAACGCACGACAATTCAATGTAAAGTGGCGCGCACACCGCCCGAGGCACCGTCGCGTCTCGTCGAGACCGAGGCTCGCCATACACGTTCCCGATTCGATAAATCTCAACGCAACGTGTAATTACATGTCGGTATTCATTAATAATGCATAACTCGATCAAACGTGGGACACTACTTCGGTTTCGATATTGAGCAGTAACTACGCAGCTGGAGTTTCTATCGGAATTATAATCTATCATGTTGTGGTTTAAATTTGAATAAATAATCTTTGGACTTCTTATTCTAATGTATTGGCAGGCTGCTTATTTTATTTTATTCTGAAGCTCGTTCGAGTAAAGTCGTCTCGAGTCGACTAAGCGAGCGAGATAGAGATATAGCAATGTTTCAGTTCTGTAATTTGGTCTCAAGCGTACACCGTTTTTTTATACTTAATAGGTTTAACAATATGACAATAATCGCACTTGATACTGTGTGACGATTTGGGGACAGATTTTCAACTTGATTGTGGTAGTTAGCCAGGCGGGCAACACTGAATACCCTGCCATAATAAGATGAGATGGTGTACAAACGATACGTATTTACATGTTATAAAGTGTTAATATACGGACATATTTTAGTACTTAATTATATATATGAAATATATATATATATCAATATAAACGAGAAAATACAAATATAAACAAGAAAATAGCTTTGCAAATGTTGCTATTACACATTACCATTTTACCTTTTTACTTTCAACATTTTGATTACTTGCTCGCAGCTTACAAGAATGATAAATATACCTATAATTAGTGTTGCACTTGTTTGGAGTCATTTCTTCCTGCTATGTGTAATGAATGTAGTATTAATCTTGAGGGTATCTCTAATAAATAACAACAAGCATACATAAAAACAAATAATTTAAAACTGTTATCCGCTAAAATAATTTTTTGCTCTTCTTAAAAGAAAATTTTAAATTTAATCAAATTTTTAACTGTTCGATATGCTATGCTAACTTATTCAACAAAATAAATGTGATTTATACTTTATTAATTATTTATTTTTTGTGTTATAGTATGTGTATATATTTTATGCATTTATGGTGAATCGAGATTATTTATATTGTTAATATATATATTAGATTTAAAAATATATAATATTTATTATACAACAGCTCAGTGTACAAGTCCTTAACAAATCGAACCGTGTTACTATGAAAATTAAAATCCACCTTCGCTCGTATAACCGACTAAATAAATGTTATAACACTACTACAGGTATTCGAATAACAGTCATATTACTGTACCAAAGTACTAATCAACCATACCACAAATATTTTAATTGTATGGTATTTTACCAGAAAGCCGACCCTAATATATTTTGCGATATTAGTAAAACTGAATACCAGATAAATAAATATGTTTAAATTATAAAATATATTTATTTACACAATTCGTACAACACGACTTTTTACACGTAACGTTTTATTGAACATAATCTCGACCGCAAATCGACAAACGAGATTGAATCGATAACATTTAGTAACAAATTATATAGCATTTAAAATTTTAATAAGACTCTCACTCGGCACTCAACAATGCGCCCTATCGACCTTTTACAACAAACAATAGCGCAATGGGACATAATGTTGTTGATTTTATATACGTATAAAAAGTAAGATCGATTGTTCTCTCGCATCGAGTTTTTTTGGGTTCGTGCCGAGGCTCGTAAAGTTTTTTTATTTGTACTTTTTTTATCGGTTCGATAGGCGTGACGTTGAGATAATAACGCGTAGGTTGTAACTCGAATAACGATTCGCAAAACATTTTTACGAAGGAATAAACGTAGTGCCATGTTCACGGAATATGTATCTATGATGTTTTCGAAACGAATTCTTCATCTTTTTTATTTACGTTTCGATTTTCAACGGCTATGGATTAATTGTGTTTGAGATTTAAGTTTGTATGTTTACTATTAGTTGGTATGTACAACAATGACATGTTAAAAGGAACGTGCTCAGCTCTATGCAATATTTGACGTTTATTTAATTATTCTTTAAAACACTCTATAAGTTAAGGGTTCTTCTACAATCTTATTAGACATGATATAGTTTTTATGACTTAAGATTATAATAAACGAAGCCTAGTAGAGAACCTAGTGCACGGTATACGGTGTTAGATTTTAATGTTCAAGGTAGTAGCTGTCCAAACAAAAGGTTTAAAGCGAAACATCTATGTCCTCTTTACATGGTTCAACCACAGACGTTATATATATATAGCTTATTCTAGGGATTCGAACGTATTTCACTTGATACGATGTTTCAACAATAAAATAGAAGCATAGCCTATATAGCTTCTGATATCTTTATTTATATTAAATTTACAGACGCAATTAACTAAAGCCTGACCCTAGGTAAAGTAAGCAGCGGTTACTTGAAACGTATATTATACACAGGAGGAGCTTAATAAACTTGAAGGAAGCTAGAGAGACCTGCATCGAGAAAGCGAAGTATGTCATGGTAACATCACAGAAAGTTATCCAAATATTGTTTTGGTTAACTAAACTAATTATTCTCTAAGTATCCCCACAATTTCCACAACATACTGCGAATGTGCGCAAAGACTGACAGTTATTACTCACCTGAAATACCATAACTACCACTATGCCATTCTCATTTTACAACAGACGAAATAGATAACAATTAATTAAATAGTAATTCTATTCAAAGTGAAAATGGGTCTAAATTTAATTCGAGGGTAGATAAGGGTTTTGGTGTTAGGTAGCTTTTAATGTTGCTATTCAGACAAACGAGATATAAATTCGATTTTTGTATGATTCTTTACCACTATTAAATGGTACATCTTTATTATTTAAAACTACTTATTATTATGTGCATTTTATCTCGGTTTGTAGTTTTCCCCTGGTGTTGCAGCTGTCTATAGGCGAATTATTTACCATCAGATCGACCGTTTGCCTGTTAGCATATAAAAACATGTTCGATCTTTACGTAAAACTTAATAGTTAAGCATAATCCTGTGTCATACATATTCATACATATAGTTTTGAAATCAAATGACTCCCAGTAGATGAATTTTTCTAATTATTATAACTAATTACTACAACAAAATTGTCATAATGTTTACATAAGTAAAACAGTTCGTCTAACGAAAATTTGATTTAAAACCATATCGTTTTAATCTCGATATTCTAAATAGGGTAAGTTACCTACAAAATTTTCATTTAAAATGTAGGACAGAGGTCGGGCGGCCACCAGGTGATTCACTCGACATTTCCGGATTAGGGACAGCCGATAATAGCATTTGTTATAAGCGGTCTTTCTGTTTCCTAATTTAACTAGGTATATGTATATCGTTTGACAGATTTTCTGAAGCTGAAATACGGTTTTTTGTAATACTTTTACACGTTTAGTATTATGGCCACAATATCATCTGTTATTAACTAATGATGTGGCTTAAAATGTCGTGTTCCCAAGACTAATGGAGGGACCGCAGCTCTAAAATACAACTGCCAGTATACACCTATGGGTATAGATTCTCGGTTTTTAATAGAACTAAGACTAAGGAAGATGTAATATTCTCCGTGATGCTGATCAACCACCTAACATGTTCAGTTTTCCATCGTGACACTATTAAAAGCTACGCTGACAGTTAACAATAACAATCTTCTTTATAGTTTAGGTTATGGCCGCAATCTTAGCTGATGTTATGGAACGATGTGGCCCAAAATGGTGGACACGCTAAACATAGGGACTGGCTCTTAAGTGTTATTGCCGGACAACGCCTATAGATATACCAATGGCAGATTTTCAACTTGGGTATGGTAGCTAGCCAGGCGGGCTTTAGAAAAAGCTCTACCATCTTGCTATGCGTACAACGCTAGTTGTTCGTCTTGTCCTGTTGTCAAGTTGTTTGAGGTCGGTGCAAAATGTTTTTGCATAAATCTCTATCAACCGCTATTTCTTCACTCACTCCCTTTTCTTTCATCTCCGCAATTACAGGTTTAGCGTGTATAATAAGTTGGGTCGTATCGTTACTCAAGAGGTAAAACTATGCCCATAACACTAAACCTTAACCATAAAACAAAAACACTACAGAACCATGCGGACGCAACTTCGGTGTCACAGGTTCAAGGTGACTCTTATTAAATCGCGAACTAAAAACTTGGCTGATTCATATTTTTGTCGCACCGTTGAGTTGTGGAACCGTCTGTCCATCAGCGTGCTACCACTTTCCTATAACTTGGGGTCCTTCAAAAGAGGCGTGAAAAGGTATCTAAGCAGGCCAGCATGACAGCAGTGACTGATAATGAATATTTGTTCAAAGTCAGTCACTGCTGATCTGGATTGTACTATTACCTAACTCTAGGTACAGTACAGTCACAATTCTGTGCAACACAAAAAAGTCTCATTCCACACACACTCTATCCATCTTTCAATATCAATACCATTAATAGAGTTTACCAGAAAATAGTAAATGCGGTTCGTTAAAATAATTCGTCCAATATAAATTGTTCAATAGGAAATATTAATCTAAGACGAAGATATAAAATATATACTTTATTTATTAGTATTAGTGTAGGAAGAATTTAATCTACGAACGCTCTAGAAAACAAGATAGCATTAGAAAAAACACTTACGCGCTTATTGCTTAATCCCCGATACGCAGGATACCCGGGGAGGCTTTTGTGATGAAATTAATTGCATTCTCCCCCAATGCACCCTCATGCACGCTCACACACCGGCGACCTGACTAAACTTTTGCAGCGATAAGGAAATTTTCAAACACAATATTTTCATTATTCAGTACTAAGTAGACGCTTTGGTGATACCACAAATTCTAGAAATTGATGCAATAGCGGTTTAATAGTAGCATGTACGGACGCCGCAGCAATGATCGTGAGTTCGAATCCCTGTAATGAGTCTGAGGCTTTGGTGACGGAAAACATAATGATGGAATTAAAATATGTCCTGTCCTTTTCAGGAGTAAACAGTACGGATATAGCTCACCCTATCGTGTTCAGAAATGACTTAGTAAGCCCTTAACATGAAAAAAATATATATAGGTACAAACATTCATTATCAACCGTTGAAACATTATTTCTTGATTGTTTACATGCTTTCGTGCATGATTAAACCATTGTTCCTAATTCTGATAGAAGATAAATATATCCGTCTGGCTTACCATCATCATAAACATCATTTTTGAAGCGATGATAGCTTGATGATAGCAGTGGTAGTGTGCACGACTTCGCGTCAAGGGACGTGGGTTCGAATCCAAACACCTACAATTAGCTTGAGTTTTCGGTGAAGGAAAACATCGTGAGGAAACCATAGCATGGAGGTAGGGCTTTTTCTAATTTCCGCCTGGGTAGCTACCACTCTCAAGTTGTAAACCTGCCGCCAAATACCAATAGGTGTGTTCCGGTAGCAGCACTTGAGAGCCAGTTCCTCCACAGGTTTAGCGTGTCTACCAACTTGGGCCATATCGTCACTTAAGATCAGGTGAGGTTATGGCCATAACGCTAAACCTAAAAACATGATTATAAACTTGTCAAAAGTGTATCACTTTTGATTTATCTGGTTTCTGAGTTACCCAATGTACATCAGACTGTCGAGCGGCTTACATGAGTGACAGAGCTGACCGATGGTAGATTAATAATTCCACGACAGTTGCTGTTATTTTTGGATTTCTCTGCAATTACCATCAAACCTTGTGTATGGTACATAGCTGTATTACTGTAAAAAGAAGTTTTTTATGCTTTATATGTTTGAGATTGATCTTAATCATGCCTAGCAGGTATTTATGAGGCCAACGATGGAACACGCAAACTTAAAAAATGCCTATTAACTCTTCTCTTGAAACTGTCCAGATTATAAGTAGATGGGAAGACAGACACCGGGAGAGAGTTCCACTCCTTTGATGTCTGCATGATGAACAAAGATGAAAATCGTTTCGTACGAATCATGGGTACTTCTACCACATAAGGGTAGAAACCCGTGTGACATCTGGTCGTCCTGTGGTGAAATGGGTTGGGTTTTTTTTTATTTATTGTTGGATACATATACAACATTAAATTAAGTCTCGAGTTAGTTCAACAATGAATCATTATTCAGCTACTTTCAGCATAACATTCCAGTAGATACTGCAGGGCTGATTTTCTATAAGAATTTCAAAGGAAAAAATAGATTCGCCTAATATGTACGATCACTAGCAAAAGTCAAAACTAGCTATTTTCCTGAATAGAGCGAATTCTTTCGACTATACGTATTGCTGTGTAGTTTGTTGCAATGTATTTCTTTTGAACAGAACTTATATTTATTTCAGTCTTTCTTTGCCGGCTCCGCTTAGCGTTGTAATAAAAAGACTTCATTTGCGATATAGTTATATAATATATTTTTTTTTAATTAGATAGAAAATTTATTACCAAAAACCTCTGTAGGTATTCTGTGATACTTACACTTAAGAACCAATCCTTTTAGTAAATTTAGAATTTCAACCATGTTTGATCATTATTTAAAACACGTGAGTATGGGCCAAAGATTAAACACATAACGTACAAAAAAATGTATGCTAACCAACTGGTTATGAGAAGAAACAAGCATGTCGGTGCACTTAAACTGATTGCCATTGCTACCTTAAATTTTAATAAAGCTGTATAGGTACCAGACTGCCTGTAGCACTAATGTATTCCCTAAGAAATAGTGTTTACATTAATTTTACCTTTTTCAATTACACTCTAAAAGTGTAATTCCAATCACATTGCTATATATGTATGCAGCTCGTGTAATTTTTTTTTAAGCATAAAAACAGTATGTTTGTTTTCAAGCCAACTGACGTTAATAAATACTGTTGTCTGCAGCCTACTTGTTCTTACATTATGGCAACACGTTTTAGAATACAAATCTACCAATGTCAAATCTTATTTTATTTACACGTTGAAATTATCTGATCTGTCAACTATTGTTCCGCCTAAACGCCTAGAGTGCTTGAATTTAAATAAATATTTATACTATTTTATTTTTATTTGTATCACATAACGCAAGTATCGAAATGAATAACGCCCGTACTTTACACGTCTCAAAAAATCATCTAACGTGCCTGAAAAATCGCTGCAGTAATTCAGAAACATCTCTTCGTCAGTTTCGCAGATTACATCCTAATGATTCAACATAAACTGTAAGCATGTGTTTAAGTGTAATAACTTTAATAAAACATACATATATCAAACATTTTAATTGAGCTTTATTTTTCAAGCAAAAGAGATCAGTTTCCTGCGAATTATTAGCACAATATAAATTTTACCGCAACATCTGTCGTCGCATTTAGAACCCAAACACTCATAGGTACTAGAAAATTGATTACTATGTGGAGGTCCTTAAGCGGATTCCTTTTTGATAGTTTTCCTTTGGATGGCACCCTCAAAGGATCGAGAGCTTTTGTAGCGATATGATTGCACGATAAAATTGAATTCAGCTGACAAAGTCGCTTATTATAGAAATTTTACCGTATTATGTTTTAGTTATTAGGGGCTATCAGATTTGTTGGAATTATTAGTTATTTCGATTGGTGATTCTCTAAATTTATCGTTGAAGAAACATTCGTTGTCTTTCATGAAATAATTAGTAATTGAAACGTATTCAAATTCAGCGTCGATCGAAAGCCCGAGCTTTCGGCGAAGGAAAACATCGTGCTTATTTGTTTATAAGTACCTACAGTCAGTGTCAATTATAACTATATATCAAATATTTTAAATTAAAGTATACAGCTCTAGATTTACCGACCTTTTAAGCTTGCCCCAGCATGCATTATCTGGTAAATAGTTAAAACCATTACGAAACTTAAAGAAGGCTTTTCAAGTTATCAATAAAGGGCACTGTGTGAAATTAAACATAACAAAAAATAATAATAATCAAAGACACATTACTAAGGCATGCGCAACAAGTTTAGCGTGTTCACTATCTTAGGCTACATCGTAACTTAATATAAGGTGAGTTTGTGGCCATAACGCTAAGATTATAAACTATAAAATAACTACCCGGCCGGCAGGTTACAAAAGGTGTCATCAAGTACATAAGTAAGTTGTCATGTTGGACCACATCGATAGTTAACATCAGGTGATTTTTTATTACAACTTGGCACACCGTCTATCAGTTTTATCACCAGTCCTGCTGCATTCGCAGGAGATGACTTTCTCGTGGCTAAATAAGCCGATACGGGAGCCAAACACGCGGCCATATTTGCTGCAGGTAGATGTTGAATGCGACGAGGGTGTCAACTGACTAGTCTCGCACTTACGGACTAACACTTCTGGCCAGGAACCATCGTGAAGTTCCACTCCGTCTGCTGTAACTTTTTTACATTTAATGTTCCATTTCTATGTTGAAGCTAGACATATCGTGCTTAACGCCATCTTTAAATCTTAACACAGGACGACAGACTGGTCGCTTAGCGTGTGCAATTTGCAAATTCAAATACCACAAAACAAATAACATAATTTCTTTCGTTAAACTTCATATTAGAAACCGAACCACGTCGTTCATCGCTTCTAAAACACCTCTAAACTTCGGCTGCGAGAATCAAATCACGTAGCGAAATGTAGTACAAAATTATATCGATAAAAGCGAATTTACTTAAGATAACAGAATTACCGTTTGATTCTATCTCCGTGGCCTCGATCCACGTATTAATATTTATAAGTCAATATTCGATGATTCAATATGATGGAGTACCATCCAGCCGCAGCGCAATCAATTGATTTAATACACATCCTATTTGCTTAATAACGGAAACGATCCGACCGGCTATATTGGAACGGTAAACATTTTTAATAGGTCCTAATATCCTACACATAAAATAAATATGAATATTAATAAATAAATAAATGAATATTAAATATTTTCTGTACAAGACTATTCAGCTGTATTTGTTTCTGAAACTACTGAAAAGACTTTGTATTCGCTTTCTTTGTTATACTTTGTAGGGGTAACATTATGGAGACAATCCCACTTGATGTTAAGAGACGATGCGACACAAGATGGTAGACACGCTAAGCCTAGTAGAGGGTAAATATTTAGAGACAAATTTGCAACTTAAGCCTGCCAGAAACTAGTACAAGTGTGAAAATTGTCCCAGGTTTCTGGCAACACAGTAGTTTGAAGTATCGCCGTGGTGCATTATAGTGGATAGTGTTGGGTAATTAGCGCACAATGAGTTACCATATGACCCTCTTGCGTAGCACGATCCCAGCTTACGCGTTTGCTCGTTGCAATAAGGAAGTCTGTAAAGAATCGGATCACGTTAACACGAAAGGTGATAACTTGCAAAGCGGGCATTAGAGAAAGCCTTATCACCACGTTATGGTTTCATCACAATCTTCTCCTTTACTGTAAGCTGAGGCTCATTGCACAGATTAGAATGGAGGTGACATTGGCGCAGAATCCATACACATTACTAACTGAGCTATCATCGCTTCAAAACTTGACAACGCGATGAACAATATTACGGATAAACAATACGATTCACTCTGCTAGCTATTTTCATGTGAATACTAACCAAGAATTTCTTCGAAGCCTTCCCACAATATTTAATAACATCTGACATAATAAAAACAGTAACACACAAAAAACCCGAACAAAGAGATAAGATATGTTCGAAGTAAAAACAAAAACCATTCGTTATCAGCACAACTTTATTGGTACCTTGAGTGTACTCTACATTTGTTAGGTTTATATCGAATATAAAAATTTATTACAACCGATGGTTATGCCTTACGTATTTCTACGGCGGGAGGCAACCACGCGCCCTACGAATACAGATAATCTCATAAAAATATTCAGGTCAAAAAGTAAAGATCCGTTGATGTGAAAACATACTGTGCATAATAACGCAGAAATCGTAGCGTTCTCATTAGCGAAAGATATTATTTTTATAAATTATGTATTCTTCATACAAACATTCATTTTCTACTTATAAATAACTTCTTAAACACTTCTACACATTATGTGTCCTATGTGAACGTTCAATGAAAAATACCGTTTTATAACAAAATTAATTACAATTGCTTCAGATGTTTTAAGCGTGAAAACGAAACATGGTTTAGAACATTAATATTTATAATATAAATCCGGATAAGTATTAATACTTGTACTAAATATGTAGGTTGTTTTCTATACAAGAAACTAGCTGGGCCCGTGACTTCGTTCATATGACATTAAAAATTATTTAGCTATGTTTGCCCGTATTTTTATACCTTTTTCAATACATCTTCTCCAATTAGAGATATTTATATGTTAAATAGTCTAAAGCCTTCCTCAATTTTTCCGGTTTACAATATTGATTTAGATACAATAAAAACTGGGTTTCATTACGTACAATGTACAATGCATTTGATGACATTGCGAATAGAAATAGTGTATTCACATGTATCTATTTATTTAATTTTGTAGAAATGAAATAAGTTCCTCGAAATAACCTTTACGCAGCGTTACTAATTCACGATCGGAGTTAATTTGAGAATCGCTAAATTAATTTACTTTGACGTCCGGTCCAATTTTAAAGTCCATTTATTTCACTTAACCCACAATTCATATTTAATATAAACCGAGACGCGACGTTCGCGGACGTGATATCAGTCCGTGTGTACCATCGATAGGCGCCCTTTATAATTATCAAATATCAATTAATTCGTTGAGGAAGCGCGCTAATCCGGACCGATGTTCTAAACGTGGGCTTAATTGAGTTTTATTAATGAACTTACTCCGAGCGCCGGGTAACCCAGATCGGAATGTAAGGGAACTGACATTTCGTTAATGCTCCGGCTTGGAGGCTTAGGCCATCGTATTATCAGATCGATGGTGAGCGATAGCAATCACTAATTGAAATCTATAATGTCGATTGACGAAACAAAAGCCGAGCTCTCTCACGCTATTTATAATGCTTTTCAGCGATAACGTTTATCGAACTAATGGATTTGATAAATTTAGATACCTACCGTTAATATTAGTCAATGCTTGTGACTTTATCGAAGTGAATTATTTTTTCGCACGGCTCATAACGTGAAGCGTTAATCATAACTTTGCGAAGTCGAACAATTTTCCAGACTCCAATGATTATTATTATAAATCTTTTGCGTGTTCATTCTCTCGCTTAATATCACACTGTCACACTGGATGATTTTTAAATTCATTTATTTCATTATATACTAAACAAATCTTATTGATTTTTTTCCTGCACATCTAGCTTTCCAAGTTTCCGCGGATATACATTAAATTATCAAAAATGTATTGGTAGGGTAGAGTACAAATACCAAGATACCAAATTTTGAAACCTTATTTTTTAATTGAAATAAAACTAATTTAAACGGATTTTATCGTGGTTATTTATTGATTTTGATCCCGACGTTTCGAAAGCTTTTCAGCCTTCATCCATGTAACTACCATAAAACCATGTCCAGTAACATGAACTTTTCTGGACAACCTACACCTCAGTCCGCCCCGTGGCCACGAAGGCTGAAAAGCTTTCGAAACGTCGGGATCAAAATCAATAAATAACCGCGATAAAATCCGTTTAAATTAGTTTTATTTCAATTAATAATATTCGCGTAAACATAAGAAACCTTATTTTTTAATGATTCGCGAGGTCCCATATTATGAAAAGCTCGAAGCTCGTTTTGTGGAAAGAAATACGATGTCAACCTCAGCTGCTGTCTGCCACAGCAATATACCATAAGATATAAAGTTATGGAAGTGAACGAAGTAGAGAAAACTAGCACTTGCAATATCTACATGGTGGTAGGGCTTTTTCTGATGCCCACCTGGCTTCTGGGAAGTTGAAAATCTGCCGCCAAATATCAATAGGTGTGTTCCGGCAGTTGCACTTGTTAGCCAGTTCCTCCAAAGATTTAACGTGTCTACCAACTTGGGCCGTATCGTCACTTAAGATCAGGTTAGATTATGGCCATAACGCTAAACCTAACTATAAAAAAAAATATACTAGTTGAACCCACAGACGTCCTTTCTTAACTATGAATATTGAATTCAAATTGGAATAATTAATTTTTAAAAATATTATCCAAATACATAGTGTTTATTATTGTAATGCTCTATGTGACAACTGACAGCTAGTTATGTAAAATTGATATTGCCGTTAAGTTTTCTTATATTTTCTTAAATTCCCTGATATTCCGGTCAACTTCCTTAATTTTTTCTTCTATCAGAACCTTGTCCTGACGATAATTAGCCCAACAAAAAAATAATTAGCGAAATTGTTCCATGCGTTCACGCGTGATGCGATGACCTAGGAATATAGGGTTCCTGTTTATATATATAGATTATTTCTCTGATACTTCTATTCTACAGTTCAACACCACAACTCGAATGACAGTATTATTCTATACAAAATCAACATTTTTAAACGCTTTTTCCTGTGTAATGTACCAAAGAATCGTTTTGATTTGCTACAGCCCGATATCTTGGTATGATAACTAAGCAAGCGCGGGTTGTAATGTAGTGATTTTATTTACAACGCCGACCCCGTTCACGCTGGCTTGGCGTGACGATATATCGCGACACTTGCCCGATACCCGGTAGCTTACCAGCGTGATTCGCGATACGAATGAGAGACGACCCTTAGTGTTCAAAGTGACTATAAGTTCTAGCGCTATAGGTGTCAAAACGGACCCTGAATGATTGCCGTGTATTCTGTTTTTCTGTCTTCGTAATACGTATAACAAAGAGCTATTTGATGGGTAGTCACGTTAAAACTATTAAAATTAATGTAATGGGACTACGACCATACGATGCGAAGTTTCTCTTTTTTATCGTTTATAGCTTTGACGTTATGGCTACAATCTCACCTTCCTTCGATGTGGGCCAAGATAGTACACGCTAAGCTTAGTGGAGAGACTTGATCTCAAGTGCCATACATACCTTTATATCAATTTTAGGGCAGATTTTTAACTTGAGGGTAGTTAGCCGGGCGGGCATTCGAAAAAGTCCTACCACAATGCGAAATGGTGATCTCATAAACTATCTCGTAAATAGTTTAAGGGTTTTGAGTTAAACTACGTACTGCTTAGTTTGAAGTTTTTTTTTTCCTTTGGAATACATTGAATATAACGTGATTTTTATGCGCAGTTTCATTTACAGTTACTAAAAACAAAAGAAGCTTTGTTTAGTCAGCGGATGTAATAAAATTTCATCTGCATCGTACAATACAGATTTCTGAACAATTTAGTTTGGACGTACTTTACTTCCTATATAGACTCCATTTGGACGTGTTTTTATTTTTATCTCTGTATCATGCTAAGACTTGATTCACTCAGAAAGTACTCCGCAGATTTGAATTAAATTTAACACGGTTATAATTAATATTATCAGTCAGTGATTTTATCCCATACGTCATAATGGTTCCCTGTGACATGCAATGAAATTTTCAATATTGTAGCAAGTATATAAAAGTCTAGACAGATTTCGATGCCATTTTCTCTGTCTGACACTCGACGATAAAAGAATGGACCCCGGCGGTAAAATAAAAAATATATATTTTAATTTAATAATCTAGCTGTGCCCTTCGTGTGGAACTTAAAATTGGTTAATTATTTTGGACCGTTTTTGTAACTTGCTTTCCCAACATCTATGCGTCAATTGGTGATAGCTTGATGCTGCGTGTATAGCCTGAACTTATCCTCAATGATTACTATATCAAATAAAATAAAGAACCTTTGAAATCCGATTGGTAGTACTTAAATTAGCGCGTTCAAACGAACAAACAAAATGTTCCATTTCATAACGGGTATATAGATTGCGAACACGATAGATAGTGCTGTGTTTGAGGTTATTCAACACTTGAAATGTAGGTCAACATCTGCCAGTAAAACAATATACACAAATCGGAATATACACAAGGTTGTCGTACGGAAAAATGTCACAAAGATAGAAAAGGTCCAATACGCCGGAACCTGGAATATAACAGGCGAACACAATAGCCCGGCGTGGAGTAACGCGGGGCGGGCATTGTCGCGAACACCCGACCGGAACACTTTGACTGTGACATGCATTGTCAACCGCGTTCACGGGATACACAGAACTTCTTATACTATAGGAATATTTACTTACATATAAGCTATTCATTCATACCCACTACGAGAAATATTTTCTATTGCACGCATTGCTAATATTATAAAGAGGAAAAAGTATGTTTGTTCGAACGCGCTAATCTTAGGAACTGCGAATCGGAAATTAAAAAATATTTATGTATCTGATAGAGCAATAATTCAGAAAGGTGGCAGCTCACCAGGCTGCCCGGATGGAGCCCGGCTTTCCACCAGCACGGGTCGGTCGCTGGGGTGACGCGGTGATTGCATGCACGGACCCGCGTCGCCCAAGGTATGCGACAGACGGCCGTGGGGCTTTAGTGAGTATTCTCGGCCGTAAGCGCCGGGTGAGTCCCACATACCCCTCTCAGTCCCCCCGGGCTGGGAGCGGAAGCCTAAATACATTTACCCACGTTAAAAAAAATGAGGAAGGCATTAGGATGTTTAACAATACGCTACCCCCGATATGGGTTAAGCTGTATTGTAAAAAGTTATAAAAATGGGGGAAAATTGTAAAAGTATTTTTTTTCCATGCGCACAAAGTCGGGGACACATCTAATCCTTATATATAAAGAAGACTGTACACGCAATATTGCACATAGTAAAACGCATTTTTTTAAATTAAAGTTAGATAAAAGTACTCTGTCCTTTTCTGTACTGCTGACAATGCGTATCCTAAATTTATTTTTCTTTTTGAAGGGAGGAGGCTTGATCCCGAGTGATACCTTGCACAAAGGTGTCACTAGTGACCGAACCTTGGCTTGGGCTGTTTCCGGGTTTCTCAAACAAACTTGCATTCACATTTATAATATATGTTAAGATAAGATATAATTTTAATGAAAAAAATAATCATTGTTTATTTATATTTTCGATATGCTGTTAGCCTTAGGGCTTTCACAGCTTCTCCAAGCTTTGGGGGCAAGTACTAGGGCACTCAGCCCGATGCAGCGAGCACAAGGGAGCTATGTAGTGATCGATCTTCGACGTGGGCTGTTGTCGCGATCCTGACTAATCCTAAACTAAGCAGAAATCCTTCTCAACTATAACGCGAGCTAATCACCTAATCTACTGGATTGTATTGACTTGGCCTCAGGCCAGAAAGACTGGACTGTGCCTGTACTACACTGACTGAAGAAAGCTTACAACCACAAGTAAAACGCAGATTCATATTCAGAGACAGGATGGTCCCCCACAGCACCCATGATTTCTTCAAAGTATTCCATCATAATTTACACACGGAAACACATACACACACACACACACACACACACACACACACACACACACACACACACACACACACACACACACACATACTACATGTTTTTAAATGCACATAAATAGCATATGTAACCGCTGCAAAACAAAATATTAATAATGATTCCTTCTTAACTAATAATACTTTTGAAGCGATGATAGCTCAGTGCTAGTATGTAGGAACGCCGCGTCATGGGACGTGAGTTCGAATCCAACCATCTATGAGCTTTCGGTGAAAGATAACATCGTAAGGAATCTATAGAAAGCTGGTAGGGCTTTTTCTAATACCAGCCTGGCTAGCTACCACCCTCAAGTTGAAAATCTGCCGCTAGTTACACAATCGGTGTATTCCGGCAGTTGCACTTGAGAGCCAGTCTCTCCAATAAAGACCGCCAATGCACCTGCAATTCCCCTGGTGTTGTGGGTGTCCATGGGCGGCAGTGATCACTTACCATCAAGTGATATGGTTGCTCGTTTTCCCCCTCTTACATAAAAAACTATCTATAATAATAAATCTCTAGAAAAGTCATTTTTGTACATTGAAAAAAAATATATATTCACGGTGTTAAAGGACAACCTACAGAACCCTTTTTTAGCATTTTTTGAATTTGTGTCTGTTTATCACGTAGCACGTATTACGTAAAATGTACAAAATTGGAATGTAGGTAACTTTTATACGTACAAATTATTCGCAACTTAGTATTACGTAGTATTACTTAGATCTTCATTCATCGCAATCGGTTCACTCTTTTGAGAAATGACTTATATAAAAAATATAAACCAGACAAAGAAGTCGTTTCCGCTGTCCGTTTGCTTAGATCTTTTAAACTATTCAACGAGTTTTTTGCTGTTTTCACGTAGAAGAGTTTTATGTATAATAAATACATATTATGGTACAGAAAAACGTAAAAATTCAATCATTTCTAATGTGATACGAAGTTCACCGAGTCAACTAGTTGTGAATAATTATTTAAAAAATAAAGCTACTAGCTACCGTTAATCTCACTATTCCCATAATCATCACAATTCTGATACTAAAATGTATAAACAAAGCAGAGATGAAAAAGATTTCCGCAAGTGAAACAACGAGGAAAAATATCCCGATCGACCTATTATACACGAACTATATTCATTAATGGCCTCTCGTATACACGGTTCGGCCATTTATAATGGCATGTCGTTAATGGTACACGAGGTCGGATACGAATGTGGAACAACGGTACCAAAAAAAATTATTTTTACTGCGGACACTGGGCACATATGTATCTATATTGCAAAAAATAATTAAATTTACTGACAAAAGACTAGAGACAAATCCTGGAAAATGTGTAAAAATCGACTAGGAGAAGATCACACTCATTTAATTCCAGTAAATTATAGGACTTTGATATACTTGCACGTGAACGATACATTCAGTTCTATTCTAACAGCAGTTTACCTATTTTCTTTAACGTGGAGAAATCCGTTTATGGATACCCTCTCGCCCCGGGGGACGAGCCGGGAAGACCCACTAAAACTCCACGGTGTACCTTTGCCCCCTAAATTGAAGCAAGCCGGGGTCGAACTAACAATCACCAATTCGCCCCAGCGGCTTGCTCAACTGGGCTACGGCGCTAACAAAGAACAGCTTGGTACATCTCAACTGAACCAGTGCAATGGGAAGACGGACTCCCCGATCCATCTCCCCATGTCTTAGCGCGACCGAAACCATGAGGCGAGAAATTCACCCTGCAACATCACCCTCTTCTAAGAAGCCCTAACAGGTGCTGACGGCACAGATAACAGCATTTTACCTAAAACTGATGACAAAACCTTTTTTTTCTATAGTTAAGGTTTTAGCGTTATGGCTATAATCTCACCTGATCTTGAGTGACGATACGGACCATGTTGGTAGACACACTATAGCTGTGGAGGAACTGGCTCTCAAGTGCAGCTGCGGAAACACACCTGTCGGTATTTGGCGGCAGATTTTCTAATTGAGGTTGGTAGCTACCCTGGCGGGCATTGGAAAAAGCACTACCACCATGCTATGGCTTCCTCTCGATATTTTCCTTCACCGAAAGCTCAAGCTCATTGTAGGTCTTGGATTGGAACTCACGTCCCTGGATGCGAAATCGTACACACTACCACTGAGCTATCATCGCTTTTTTTAGTGTAGAGTAATTCATCAAGTATTCTCTAAAATCTATACTTCATTGCCATAATGGTTATAAAATAAAATCATTCAAACCTTACTTTTACACGTAGAAAATCATTAACCCTTACTAAAGCCTTCCTGACTCCTACCCTTCGTAAAATTAAACAATAGGTTTTGATATAATAAAGCAAGATGGCTCGAAATAAGCGTGATTCGTGAAGTGGTGAAAGACGAACGTCGGTTCAAATCCTTATAGTGAACCGTTTTTTTCGTAGGAATATCTTACATAAGGTACTCGCATTCCGTCGTGCAGCAAATGCATGTGTTATATTAGATTCTTATTGACTAATAACCTACGGGCTCTGTATTTTCTACCAGAATCGATAAAGCGCTTTCACATTCATTATCGAATCCCGGTAAGGTCCAACTTAATTATGGGCCCTGTTTCTGGGGGTTGGACACACCCAGACAAATCTTCGGAGAGATGCACGCAAAGATTCATCACGCTCATTTTCGGGACTATACTGTGATCGTGACAGATGTGCCTGCAACTGCCGCCCCAGGCTACTCTAAGTGGGCTCCTATAGTGAAGCTTGAGTTTTCGAAGCAAGAAAATATTGTAATGAAAATATTGCAGAGTGGTAGGGTGTTTTCTTATGCCGTCCTGGCTAGTTACCATTATAAATAATGAAGTAATGAGAGCTCAGTATGTAGTGTGTACGGTTGCCGCGTCAATGGACGTGAGTTCAAATCCGCCTGCAATGAGTATGACTTTCGGTGAAGGAAAACATTGTAATGAAACCATAGCATAGTGGTAGAGCTTTTTAGCGAGCTGCCAAGCTCAGGTTGAAAATCTACCGCCAATACCTACAAATGTGTTCTGGCAGTTGCACTTGAAAACCAGTCCTTCCCCTAGGTTTAGCGATGCCCCATTACTGGCCACATCGTCACTTAACATTAGATACAATTATAGCTATGAAGCGATGATAGCTCAGTGGTAGTGTGTACGACTTCAGAAGCGATGATAGCTCAGTGGTAGCGTGTACGACTTCAGAAGCGATGATAGCTCAGTGGTAGTGTGTACGACTTCACTTCAAGGGACGTAAGTTCGAATCCAAGCACCTACAATGAGTTTGAGCTTTCGGTGAAGGAAAACATCGTGAGGAAACCATAACATGGTGGTAGGAATTTTTTTAATGCCCGCCTGGCTAGCAACCACCCTCAAGTTAAAAACCTGCCGCCAAATACCAATAGGTGTGTTCCGGCAGCTGCACTTGAAAGCCAGTTCCCTTCCATAGGTTTAGCGTGCCTACCAACTAGGGCCGTATCGTCACTTAAGATCAGGTGAGATTATGGCCATAACGCTAAACGTTAACTATAAAAAAAAATGCCTATAAACTAAAAAAGGCGTTGGTAAAATACCTATAGCGAACTACCAGAAATACCCATCGATTCCTACTACGATTTTGCATTCGTTATTTACTCACCAGAGATCTAGAACCGCTAATGTATAGCGATGATGGCTTAGTTGGTAATGTATCAGTGCCTTTAGTAATTCGCAGTAAGGCACTACATTTTCTCAAACTGGCGATAATCATTTGCTGCCTCCAGGGTACGTTGTGGAGCAATTTGCCAAATGAAGTAAAAAGACACGGTCGGTGGCAGAACGGGTGCATGTAGACACTATAAATCCCGGTGCACAGCTGTTTTCTCTCGGAGCGATATAATTTTCCGTGTTATTGAGCTGCGTTACGCCCAGCAATGTTCCTGTTGACGTCACTGAACATACGGAAACTTCTTTCGTCGCATTTGTACGCGATCGTTTATACTTAGTAAAAGGCATTTAAATAATGCGTGGTGTAATTAAAGACTGCCATATCTATTACATTAAAATCGAAATTTTATGCCTATTGCTTGAATTCTAACTAATCTTACAAATGCAAATGTGAGTTTGCTTATTCATCAGTTCGTTTGTTTGTCTGTTTGTTGTTACCCGACTACGGCGAAGCCAAAAATGAAGGGTAAAAAGCAATCTATTTATGTATGTTTATATATTCACGTATGTGCCTCCATATCGCCTAAATTATTCATCCTAGTTTGATCAATAAGATGTCAATCGATTCATTAATATAGGTCGGGTAACATAGGCTACACTTTTACCGACTTCAACAATAGAAGATACCATATACCACATACCACATACCATATACCACATACCATATACCACATACCATATACCACATACCACATACCACATACCATATACCACATACCATATACCATATACCATATACCATATACCATATACCATATACCATATACCATATACCATGTACCATGTACCATACACCATATAAATACCATATACATACCATATACCATATAAATACCATATACCATATACATACCATATACCATATACCATGTACCATATAACATATAACATATAACATATAACATATAACATATAACATATAACATATAACATATAACATATAACATATAACATATAACATATAACATATAACATATAACATATAACATATAACATATAACATATAACATATAACATATAACATATAACATATAACATATAACATATAACATATAACATATAACATATAACATATAACATATAACATATAACATATAACATATAACATATAACATATAACATATAACATATAACATATAACATATAACATATAACATATAACATATAACATATAACATATAACATATAACATATAACATATAACATATAACATATAACATATAACATATAACATATAACATATAACATATAACATATAACATATAACATATAACATATAACATATAACATATAACATATAACATATAACATATAACATATAACATATAACATATAACATATAACATATAACATATAACATATAACATATAACATATAACATATAACATATAACATATAACATATAACATATAACATATAACATATAACATATAACATATAACATATAACATATAACATATAACATATAACATATAACATATAACATATAACATATAACATATAACATATAACATATAACATATAACATATAACATATAACATATAACATATAACATATAACATATAACATATACCATGTACCATATACCATATATCCATAATAAACTGTGGGACAGGTTGATAAATTTCATATCTGTGTGTATACAAAAGTAAAGTGACGACCGGATTTGTTCCGCTTATTTCCGGCACCACGTTCGGAAATGCCGTCCGAACGACGGACACAGTCGCGACGGGATGTTCGGATATTTCCGAAAACATAGACGTTTTAATATGTACCAAGTTTCGAAATATCATACTCGTGAATTGATTATGTAGTTCTCTGCTTGACAATTGCGATTGGACGAATTCTATTGTTCAATATTCATACCCGCCTGGTTACCCACTACGCTTACATTGAAATTCTGCCGCCAAATACCAATAAATGTGTTCCGGTAGTTGCATTTGAGAACCAGTCCATCTCCGCAAGTGTTAACATGTCTACCATCTTGGGCCACATCTGACTGTGAAGATACTCAAAAATATTTTATATCGATCAATATACAAACATCGTTGGCCTGTTATAGGTTATTTATAACGAAATAGTTATTACAAATTAACAGGAACTTACGGACATTTCTTAACAAGAAAACAAAAAAAAAACAGTCATTAAGATGCGATTGGGACTACCCTTACTACGTTTGACCGAAAATGAACGACGTAGGTAGCTAAAAATTGTTGTATCAGCACGCCATCTTTTACTACTCCAATACTGCAAAGAGATAATACATCAAGATCGATTATCAACTATCGAGTGAAGCAAATAAATGTTAAAATCCATCAATAACTTTAATACAGAGAAGACATTACACGTCACCGTGGTTATTATAAAAGTTTCAAATTAAATTATATAAAATAGTAATGTCTCGTGACTACCTTTATAACTAAATCATCGTATTGAAGAGGTTGCCTAATTCGCGAAGATTCGAGAATCCCGTTCGTGGGTATATAAGACCGTGTCAGCACGGCGCTTTTTCTTGTACAATCTACTCCACCGACTTCCTAACCCCTTTTAGTACTCCAGTAGGCCAATCCTTATAGTCTTAAGTTGTTCCTTTCCCGGCAGCAGCCCAAGCCGAGGGTCGGCCGCTGAGGCACCCTCGTACCTGTTACCTCGTGGCTGAGTGCCCTCAGCATTCGACCCAAACAGCCCTGCTAAGCTGTGAAAGCCCCTTCGGCTAACAACGTACGTCCTGTCGAAAAAGAAAAAAATGACGATTTTTCTCAGTTTACATTTGCCTCTCCACTAATGAACGTCATCCAACGAAGTTAAACTTTCATAAACTAATAGTGAGTGGGAAAATCATCATTAATAAGGTATAAAGAAATCACCTAGTGTTTTAGACGAGGAAATCATCGTACTCAAGGTAAGGTTATGTATCCACTTGCGAGGCTAATCTACAAGCTCCCTTGGGGTATATCTATGAGCAAATCACCGTACCCAAGATGCTAAATTGCACCTGCAGCTCCCTTGAGTACATTCTGGAACGCTTCATTGGTTAAAAGGACTTTTCTATACAGAATCTCAATTCGACAGCCACACTATCATTATTATTAACTCAACTCGATAGTTACAATGTCACTATTATTCGTTATCATAACATCAAATAAGAAACTTGAGTTACAAGTTATTATACAACAAATAATTAAAAGACACTAAATACTTATTTACCTGATTAGCGATCTAACATTTATTTTCGATCAAAGTTCATACCTTTTATTTCTTACCGTCGTGGAAACTTTTGGTATATATGATAACAAGAAAGTTACATTTTAAGCCATATATGATCATATAACTCCATATAACAACAAAACCTACTCACCATTTAGACAGTGAAGCACGTACGAGGGGACACACGGATAGACAATATTTACAAATGAAATACATTTTGGTTTCTAAATCGATTACAAATGTCCTTAATATACTATTTAAAAAAGTATCTGTGTGTGTCAGCTCCGATGCACGACTAAAGTTCAACGATCCTTAAGTACGATTATCAAAGTGACAGCTTCACAAGGTAGGAAGTTCAAGAAAACGTAGGGCTTTGAGTTAGCGCTTGTTATAATTTCACTTATAATATTTCAATACTGAAGTCACACATAACAAAAAGATTTTTAAGATGGAAACTCAATAAAAACAATTTGCTTCTATTTCAGGTTTTGGCTAAATGTATGTTAAGTATTATTTTGTTTATAATCGATGTTCGAAAATATTAAATCTAAACAGAAGTATCAAGTAACTGCCGGAACACACCTATAGGTATTTTGCGGCAGATTTTCACTTTGAAAATAGTAGCTAGTTATGCGAATATTAGAAAAACCCTATCATGCTATCATTTCATTACGATGTTTTCCTTCACCGGAAACTCAGGCATATTGCAGAGATCGAAATCACGCGGGATCCGTACACACTGACCACAACCAACTGAGCTATCATCGCTTCGATTTAAAAACTCTAAGAAATATTTTAAGCGTAATTTATCAATGTTATCATGAACATTAAGTCCCGATTCTACGTAGTTGTAAGTTGTAACATAAGCGATTTGTAACGCACAACGTGAAATAGTAACGATTCGTCACACATATTGTAATGGACTATTCGGTTACGATACTGTGAATTCGAACTTAAGTCAATGTTTATGTTACAGAATTAAATTAATATGCAGAGTTCTTTTTTTATAGTTAAGGTTCAGCGTTATGGCCATAATATCACCTGATCTTAAGTGACGATACGGTCCAAAATGGTAGGCACGCTGAACCTGTAGAGGAACTGGCTCTCAAGCGCAACTGCCGGAACACACCTATTGGTATTTGGCGGCAGATTTTCAACTTGAGGGTGGTAGCTAGCCAGTGGGGCATCAGAAAAAGCCCTAACACCATGCTATGGATTCGTCACGATGTTTTCCCTCACCGAAAGCTCAATCTCATTGTAGGTGGTTCGATTCGAACTCACCTTGACGCAAAGTCGTACACACTACCACTGATCTATCATCGCTTCAAATTTCGGAAGTTAAAGTTAATTTTTAACTGTGTTTTTGAGTGTTAACATGAATTTAGATACATTGGCATTGACTAGGTATATTCATTTTTAAGTGGTATTGGAAAGTTTGGAAACTCAGGTCTGAAAACCTTATTTGAAACGCTCGTTTTGGTAAAGTGGGCTCGAGGCGACTAAGGTAGCGAGAGAGATATAGTGATGGTTTACTTCTCTAAAACATACAGTTTTTTTTATTATTATTAAGTTATATTTAATCCCATATTTGTTTACTTTTATAACAAATCTGCAATTTTTTATTAGTCATTGTTCCATAATCAGTACTCTCGAACCCGAAATAAGTCAGCTTCCATAGCTGCCTTAACGTGAGGCTATGTGTAAGCATTATTACATACATATATTATATATGAGATTATAACACCTTTGTTTACGGACTACGATAAGCGCATACGGAAAATAAATATTTTCTATATTTGTTAATTTATTTATGCGCATATATATTTTTTAATTATAGCATGACATAGTGTTTACACTGTAACTGATAATAAGCACAGTATAAGCCAAAATAACGTTAACTACGAAGATACAAGCAATCCATTAGATTTAACTGTTTCTCTTCAGCAACTCTTCAGTTACTAGACATTAACTAACCTGATAAACTCGAAAGAGTTCCTACGATAAGTATGATAGTCTTAACCCTGTACGATACGGATACTTACTAACCCAGTTTGATTGCCGAGTATAAATCGGCTGATCTCTAACGTCTAGGAACTCTTCATATCAGCCATATCCTACAACCTCTCGTTATTTAAATCTACTTTCATAATAATTAAATTGTTTATTAGTATTATTTTTAATAATTAATTTATGTCTCAAGTTTATAATTTTCATAGTTAGCTCTCCCTGCCCATCCATATTAACCATATCCCACAACCTCTCGTTATTTACATCTGCTTTCATTATAATAAAATTGTTTATTAGTATTATTTTTAATAATTAATTTACGTCTCAAGTTCACAGTTTTCACAGTCAGCTATCCAATACCTTAGAAGCATAATGATGTAATTCAGAACAAATTAGTTACAACATAGGCTCTTACGTTTCTCGGAGAATAATTGTATACAATTTTGAGTACTTCCTCGATTGTTCTACGAACAGTCGAACAACAGTGACCACACGAACCGCCATTTCTACCATTAATGAATACCAATATTGTTATGTTATTTATTCTAATGCCTGCACGACACGTGAATTGTTAAATTGCCTGTGATCGAGCGGATTCATGGAATTATTTATTTTACGTGAATTTGTTATTATTAACTGTGTATATTTATATTTTTTTATAATTAAGATTTAGCGTTATGGCCATAATCTCACCTGATCTAAAGTGACAATACGGACCAAGTTCGTTGGCATGATAAACCTGTGGAGGAACTGGCTCTCAAGTGTAGCTGCCGGAACACACCTATTGGTATTTGGCGGTAGGTTTACAACTTGAGGGTGGTTACTAGCCAGGCGGGCGTTTGAAAAAGCCCTACCACCATGCTATTGTTTCCTCACGATATTTTCCTTGACCGAAAGCTCAAGCTAATTGCTGGTGCTTGGATTCGACCTCACGTCCCTTGACGCGGAGTCGTACACACTACCACTGAGCTATCATCGCTTCAAATTCGTATTCAAATTCAATTCAATTCTATTCAGTCAAATTCAAAGTCGTAAATTAGTATTCGTATATTATTATAGTATCTAAATACTTAGTAATAGTGCATTTGAAAGTTGAATCTCAGCTTTTTTTATCGTTTTTAACTGCTGCTTCGTTCGCGTCAATATTTATTTTGTCAAACAAAGCGGATGACACAATAAAAAGTTTCATACAAAGTCTATCTCTCTCTTTAACCCACTTCAAATAAAGTTTTCGCGTGAAAAAGTATCCTATCACCGTCTCCGGGTTTCCATTTATCTTTAAACCAAAATTCATCATAATCGATTCAGTGATTAAAGCGTGAAAACGAAAATATTAAACAATCTCACTTTTGCATTTATAAAAGTATATATGAGTAATGATTTCTTTGTTTTTTTGCCATTGCAATATTGAATCCACACCAAATGCATAAGTCTAACAAGGATTTTTATCGAACGCGAAGCAACATGACCTCAATCCTGTTATGACAAGGCTAACCCGCATTGTTATTTTAAGCACACGTGAACACGGAACTAACACTTGTATCGCACGTGCGGGTTACCGGGAATCGAACTTGGGACCCTCCACGGCGTTCGAATTAAAGTACTATATCTTTTACGACCGTGTCCCGGTCGATACAGTCCATTGCATATGTGATGCGGTAATCTCATATGATAGCTTGAAAATAAATAATTAAAAAATAAATGTTGCTTGTTTAAAAAAACGGTTATTTTGTAATTATTTGTAAAACGAAGGTCTGTGATTTTCGAATAACTTTGAAACACTTATATATACTTACATATTGAAACAATTTACCTGTTCGTTTAAAATTCAAATATAGAATTTTAAAACTAATACTGTAAATGCGAAAGTAAGCAACTTTGCTTGGAACATTTTTATGGGTAAGCATCTGAATCAATTTCGATGAATTTTGTCCTAAAAATAGATAAGACTTTTAATCACGACATAGATAACCTATTATTCCGAAAATAAACTTCAAATGATTACGTAAGGAATTAAAGTTTGTATGGATAACGTTCCTCACATTAAAGATATGGAAATACACGTTTACCGGTTTAATAGTGTACAGTATTATCGATAAATCATTTCCTGAGACCATAAAATACAGTATGATTTGTGTTAACAAAGTTCACGCAATATTAGCTTCGAGTATAGTTAACTATAAAAGTCCTATATACGATCAATTGGTTTTATGTGGTAGTTGAAAATATAAATAAATACATAAAAGCTAAGGCTTAGTTAGAGGCTGGAACAGTTTTGCCACCACGGATGCAGTAATCACTAAGCTTTATGTTATTAATCTAAGAAAAGATAGGAAATGTTAAGAAAAACGTTTGAAAAAATTCATCCTGCAGTAAAATTAGCAAATGCTTAACGTTGTGTAATTTAGGGAAATGCACGATTGAAAATATCGAACATAAAGTGTTTTTATGTACAAAGAAATGTCATTATGAAAAACTATTTTATGTTAATTATTTAAATGTTATAATATTAAACTCGGAATTCCACTACAAAAATGCAATAATCCGATTATAATTTTATTTTATGGCAACACCGTAAGCCCGTTAACCGCGAACTGCACCAGCTGTCACACGGAACGTATAAAGTGTTTTTAATATCTTTTTTAAGAACTTTCTAAGGTTTCCGTTATCGATACTCGACTCGATTATTAGTATCGAGTTGCAACGAGTTAACGAGGAAAATAATATCGGAGACTGGCCGCCGCGTCGCGCCGCGCCGGTGTCGCGTGACGGGAATTAGGAAAAAAATAATCTGTAATGTATACCGCAGGCACGGGTGTATACTACATGTTGGTGCGAGAAGTAAGCTATAGGCGTAATGAACAAAAAAAAACATTTACACAAAGTTTAAAAAAATTTGGCCGTCACTCGACGCCTGATAGATGCGAAACATTGAAGTCAATATAGGAATGTATAATTACTGTGTCGTAGTCGTGTTGGAGTTTATAGTTAGTTATATTAACAAAATCGTACATATTATAGTAAAAAAGGTGGGGTGTTTTTTTATACTAATTTTTATAATACCTTTATTTCTGTACCTTTGAACTATTTTTATATTTTGTGCAACTGCTGTCTCTGATCTCTGGCAATATGAAGAATCGGTAAATTGCCATGGTTTCTTTTTAATGGGAATCTGAGAGTATTTCCATTCTGATGAGTTCAATACGCTTTTTTAGGTCATTCCAGTACCGATAATTCATCATCATAAAAACAAAAAAGGCACCCTACGTTTTTTACTATGAATCATATAACCAGATGAATCCATGTGAACTGAGAAGGGCGAATCGGGGGACTCACCTCTCATCGCACCAGTTTGGCTGTCTGAGAGGACAGCTCGTCAGGCAGTCCGGATGTGACTACAAGAATTGCGAAAGCTGTCCCTAATATCTGGCAACACGGGAGTTAGTATTGGGTGATTAGGACCCCATGGGTCACAAAATACCCCCCATGCCTTTGCCCTCAGCCAGAGTAATGAGTTTTCGCGTTGCGATGCGGAAGTCCATTAAAATTGGGGTTTTAAACACCACATTAATAAAAATTGGCTGCCATCGGACCGGGCCGGTCGCAGGGGCAAGACAGTGATTACATGTTTAAACCCGCCGCGACACAGTAAGGCGGCAAATGACTACGAGGCCTTAGCGGGTATTCCCGGCAAAGAACAGATTACCCCACGATAAAAAAGATGAGTCCATGCACATTAAAATTAAAATTCATCGCAATTAATAATAAATAAATCGCCGTCAGCCGTTCACTCAGACCGCGCCTTATTATTTTTTCCTATGAAGACAATTTTGACACGGTATCAGGTGTTTGATGAGTTCTTACAACGAATTCGACGCGAAACGTGATTATTTTTTAATATGAACGTTTTGTTTTTATATACACAACCGAACGTCAACCTCGTGAATCGAATTTGTCATTGAATTCATATCGAATTGTATTAAGTTTGTTTACACTAATACTGATAATCAAAGTTAATTGCTTCTTACTGTTAGGCAGATGAAAGTGTGTTTTCTATATCTTAGTAAAACTGAATAATATTGCTTGAATATCGAAACAGGGAGATAAATTATCAATAACTACAAACTATATTAACATTGATAATAGAATCCTAATCAATAGCCGATACGACTTGCGGACCTTCAAACAGAGACCTTGTCACTTACCACTAGGTGACCCGCTAGCTCGTTTGCCCCCTATTCCATACGAGATGCGTACGTTGATTTGTTATTCTTCTGTATCGTTACTACTCAAACGATCGTGAAATTTTGTATACATGTTGTCATATGTACAGAAATTACGTAGAACAGAAAGAGACGAGCATCTTAATAAACCATGGATTCACCTTGCGGGTCTATCGTGTGGTAAGGACGGAAGCTCCGAGCAATGTCTGAGACTTGTGACTCCTATGTAGGTTTACTATGTAGGTTTAAGGGGCCGCCTGTCGACGCGCGTGAACACTCACTTTGACCACTCGGTTTTCTCTCCCTACCCAGCCAAATTTAATAAACGCTTGCTAACACAGCTTTAGAAGCTCGTTTTAGTATAGAACTAACTTAACGGCGTATTTAGCCTACACAAATAAAATAGGTTGTATGATAAAGGTTAGCTAATTTCGTCGTAAAGTTCTACTTATGAAAAAGTATATTCTTTTATAGTTATGACATAGCGTTATGGTCATAATCTCACCTGATCTTAACCGATACGGCCCTATTTGGTAGACACGCTAAACCTGTGGAGGAACTGGCTCTCAAGTGCAACTGCCGGAACATACTTATTAGTATGTGGCGGCAGATTTTCCACTTGAGGGTGGTAGCTAGCCAGGCCGGCATCAGAAATAACCACCAAAGTACCACCATGGAAATCTTAAGGTCATTGTAGGTGGTTGGATTCGAACTCACGTCCCTTGACGCAAAGTCGTACAGTACTTAACAGTTTCTGTTTGAAACTAATCATTTTTATATCGGTATATACTATAATAATTTAATGTTCCAACTTTTTATGATTCCTTGTTGATGATACGTAATAGATTGGGTTTAGTATTTACTAAGTAAACCTAATATTACTTATTTAAGCTAAATGGTTTTTGAAAAGCTTGTTCCCAGTTTTTATTTCTTATTCATAGGCTCACATAACGATATTTAATCTCAATCTATAAGCTTTAAAATTCTAAAGTAAGTTAAGTATCATTGCTTAATTAAGTTATAAATCTTTATCACACATAATAATATACAATCTCTTGTTTAATTAGGTGCTTCGCACATTCTTGTAATACGTTTTTATGGATTTATAATTTGTTTCTATTGACTGACACCAAAAGCCTGAAAGGCCTTGATAGCTTAACTAAGTTAAGTAGGAGGCATTTACCACACTCATATAAAATTATAACTAATACAAGGTCGGAAATGGACTTAACCTCCGTAAGTTTAATGTTAAAATATATGCATATAACTTATTCGATCACGATTAACTCCCTTATGTTATTTTTATAATACTTTATAGGATAAGCATTATGGCGACAACCTCTTCTGATGTTAAGTGATAATGTAGCCCAAAATAGTGGACACGCTAAGCCTAGTAAGAAAACTGACTCTCTAGTGCAACTGCTGGAACACATGTATAAGTATTCGGCTGCAGATTTTCAACTTGAAGGTGGTAGCCAGCCAGTTGAGCATTATAAGGAACCATGCTGTGGATATATCGATATTTCGTTTACCGGAAGTTCACGCTCGTTGCAGGTGGATTCGAACACACTACCAATTGAATCGTGATTGCTTCAAAAATATCATTTTATATTTTTCCTCTCTATCCAAATACATATTTTCTGTATCCTAAAACCTTGCAAATAAAACGCACGAATATTAAATCTTACATTCATACACTCTTATAATTTAAACAAGTCGTCCATCAGCTTTGACTTCGATATTTTGAACTGTGCTATTTCAAATGAAAGAGTATGGTTAAACTTGTACCGTAGCAGGGATACAGAAACGAAAGCTTTTGAGAGTTAAATGATAAAAAGCGTCCCAAAGCGAACTTTAAACCACGATTAAACAAAGGAAGGAGAAATGACTACGTACGCAGCGACCGCCGCATCATTCGTACGCTTCCGTACCGTTTATTGGAAAAGTTCCGTTTCAAAATCACGGTATAATTAATAGGCGGCCGCGATTACGTCTATACTGATCCTTATATTATAAATGAGTAAGTGAGTTCGCTTGTTACGGTTTCACGGGTAAACCGCTGAGTCGATTGTGATGAATTTAGATACAGTGATAGATGGAACTCTGGTGATGAAATATACTACTTTTTCTTGCTAAAACCTTATCGGAAGTGGGGTAAAGAGAGGGTGAAACATTGAATGAAACTAACCGACGAATACTAACACGTGCGAGGCCGCGCGTAAAATCTAGTAATATTATAAGGTGGAAAGATTTGTATGTTAGTATATTTGTAATGAATAAACTCAAACAATACTGGAGCGATTTCAAAAACTCTTTCACCATTACAATGTTGACATGTTTACATTATTCCTGGATAACATGAATATATTTGTAAATAGAAGAAAATAGGAAGCCCTATCCGGAAAATATTTCTTTGAACCCGCCAATCGTAGGAACTACATGTTGGATTTCAAAATCCTTTTTGTATTTGGTAGAGCAATTATTGAGAAAAACATTAGGTAATTTAACATTACGAGACCATCAATAGGAACAAAGCTGTATTGAAAAAAGTTACAACAACGGGTAAAAGTAAATAAGTTTTAGTTGCACGCGATCGGAATCACACGCACAACTAGTCACGTTTTAACATATTAACAATGTTTTTCAATAATATATCGCTATTATTTTTATTATTTCTATAATACACTTCGCTTAAATAGTGGCAACACTCCTATAGATATATAACCTCCTTTAGATGTCTATCTCCTATATATCTTCTATAGATATAGATAAGTCCATTTGCCCGATAAGGTCGTGTTGGGATCACGAAATTAGTAAGTTAGGACCTATTGATTAGTTAGACTTGCGAATCTGTGTTTGTTTTTCCGGCAGCAGCCCAAGCCGAGGTTCCGCCATTCTGGCCCTCCTCCCTACCTCCAGTGCCCTCAGCACTCGCCCCAAAAAGTTCGGTTACGCTGTCAAAGCCATAGGACTAACAGCGTATGTCAGTTAAAAAAAAAGTGTCCTATAAGAGTTTAAGTATATTAAAAATTACATCATGTAGCGACAAGCGAAGTTGAAATTTGCTGTAAACCGTTTCGTTATAAATTAAACTAAGATCCTTAAAAGAGAGACCTAAGAGTAGCCCACATTTTAAAATAATTTTCATTGATAATGTTGTTAAGTTGTGAGACCATTAGACCGATATATGCAATAAGACACAGTTACTGTATATTATCACTGAGGGATAGTAATTTCTATAAATTAGATAAAATAAACGAAGTGTACTTAAGATAACACGACAGTACTGAACGATAAATATATTCCTCTCGCACCCTTAGTCACCTCGAGTCAAATTTACCCGAACGAGCGTCACATAATAAGATTGCGGATGAGAATTTCAAAAACCTTCGCATAAGAAGCTTCACTTCAAACAATACTGCCAGCGAAGTTAGCACACACTAACACCTATTATAAAAAAATAACCGGCATAGCAGACTTTCTGCCACTTTCGATAAATGATAAATTAACCGCAATTTAATCTAAAATCCTCTCTTCACCATCGTCTCTATAAAACAAATATACTATATGAATTTTACTTGTATTAGTCATTTGAAGCGATGATAGCTCAGTGGTAGTGTGTACGAGTTCGCGTCAAGGGACGTGAGTTCGAATCCTACCTACAATGAGCTTGAGCTTTCGGTGAAAGAAAACAGCGTGACGAAGCCACAGCATGGTGTAAGGCTTTTTATAATACCCGCCTGGCTAGCAACCACCCTCAAGTTGAAAATCTGTCTCCACATACCAATAAGTGTGTTCTGATAGCTGCACTTGAGAGCCAGTTCCTCCACAATTTTAGTGTGTCTACCAACTTGGGCCGTATCGTCACTTAAGATCAGGTAAGGTTATGGCCATAACACTAAAATCTTAACTATTAAAGGAAAAACTCGTAAAGTTTCACGATTGCAAACAGAGGTACATAAGAATTTTATAAATATATATAGTTAATTATTTTTAAGTAGTTGTTGAATTATACTACTAGCCATATTAATATTAATCAATATAAATCCTTAACTATTTATTACAATTAATCTCAAAATATTATTTTATCGCCTCAGTGCATTGCTTAGACCGCATGTTGAATATGCAAGGAATGCACCTTATCCGACTTACAGTTTGAACCATTATTATTTGACCACCGCTAGCGTCCAACGGACATTATGAGGTTTTCTTCTTTTATGTATATTTACGTATATCTCATAATACGTTAATAGTATACATTGTATTTATAACACTAAACAAAAAGAAACAATAACATTAGCGGTATTCCAAATTAGGAGCAACTAAGTTGTGTTACTCAGGTTCTAATCTAAGTTTGTTGTTGATGATAAGAGTCGATGTAGAACAAAATGGTGAACACACTTAACCTAGTCCAAATGCCACTTCCGGAAAATACTTTTTTTTTATACTTAAGGTTTTTAGCGTTATGGCTATAATCTCACCTGATCTTAAGTGACTATACGGCCCAAGTTGGTAGACACGCTAAATCTATGAAGGAACTGGCTCTCAAGTGCAGCTGCCGGAACACACCTATTGGTATTTGTCGGCAGGTTTACAACTTGAGGATGGAAGCTACCCAGGCGGGCATTACAAAAAGCCCTACCACCATACTATGATTTCTTCGCGATGTTTTCCTTCAACGAAAGCTAAGGTCATTGTAGGTGGTCGGATTCGAACTCATGTCCCATGACGCGGCGTTTCTACACGCTACCACTGAGCTATCGCCGCTTCAAATTTCACGTTATTTGAAATGTTCTATTTGAAAAGTTTATGTGAAACGCCGTTTCAAAATGATCTATTCAAAAGTAACTTAGAAAAAACTTCCCAAATTAAAACAATAGACAAGGTTTGACAAAAAGAAAAGCAAAACGAACAAAATTAAACGGAAACTTTAAAAAAGAAACTTCGCTAAAATTCTTCAAAGGAATAAAGTTAAATAATAAGATATAATTAATTCCCAGACTTAATTAGCACAGTTTCGCAAAAGCGAAAGTTTACCGAAATCCCGGGAATTCGCAGCCGATCTGCGATAACTTTTTAATTACAACACCCACGCGTGGGGGTGGCTTAATTAATAAATTTTGTTGTCAATTCGATACAATTCTTCTCGAATCTTCGATCGTAAATATTATTATCAAGTGACAAGTGTAATAATATCGATAAAAGTATAGGTTATAATTTAAACGGATTTTATCGCGGTTATTTATTAAATTTTGATCCCGACGTTTCGAAAGCTTTTCAGCCTTCGTGGTCACGGGGCGGACTGAGGTGTAGGTTGTCCAGAAAAGTTTATGTTACTGTGTCTACCTTCAATTTAATTTTTATTATTGATGGTATTCCGATCTACGCAGAAAGAGCTCACAGTGTCTTGAGGTCTGGCAATTGGTCTTTTGGGTTCCGATTTAATTAAATGTATAATTGGATCCCAGGCTTGTGCTAGCTTCCAACCATCTTCTCTATTGAAATTTGGATGTTTTTTAATTTCAATAGCCTCACGAATCATCCTAGGTAGGAATCGGTGTTCTTTGGCAAGGATTTGTGGCTTGTCGAATCGAAGATAATGTTTGGAGCCTTCTTCTGAATGTTCAGCAACTGCAGACTTCGTAGAGCGTCGGTGTTTAAAGAAGATATTTATAGATAGATTTATAGAAGAAGAATAAGATAGAAAAAGAACATATAGCTGATGTTAAACACCGACGCTCTACGAAGTCTGCAGTTGCTGAACATTCAGAAGAAGGCTCCAAACATTATCTTCGATTCGACAAGCCACAAATCCTTGCAAAAGAACACCGATTCCTACCTAGGATGATTCGTGAGGCTATTGAAATTAAAAAACATCCAAATTTCAATAGAGAAGATGGTTGGAAGCTAGCACAAGCCTGGGATCCAATTATACATTTAATTAAATCGGAACCGAAAAGACCAATTGCCAGACCTCAAGACACTGTGAGCTCTTTCTGCGTAGATCGGAACACCATCAATAATAAAAATTAAATTGAAAGTAGACACAGTAACATAAACTTTTCTGGACAACCTACACCTCAGTCCGCCCCGTGACCACGAAGGCTGAAAAGCTTTCGAAACGTCGGGATCAAAATTTAATAAATAACCGCGATAAAATCCGTTTAAATTAGTTTTATTTCAATGTATAATATTCGCGTAAACCTAAGAAATCATTATATAGGTTATAATGTTAGTATAGTTTAGGTTTATAGGTTATGCCGTTAAGTATAGTTTTTCGGGCGTTATCGTGACCACATACATCATCCGCACATACAGACAACCAAACGGTCAAAGAAATCTTTTTCTAGATAGATATTTTCAAAACCATTATTTTGTACTATCTAGAAAATATAGTGTTTTTTTTCAATTATCTCTACTGTCACAAAAAAGTGTTCTTGTTGATATTTGTCAATTAAGTTGATACTCAAAATGCAAAAAAGATCGGATAAAAGCAATTTAAGCCGAGATAAATTGCTTGACCTTGCGAGAGTGAGAGTAAAGCACTACTCAAACGCTTCACGTTATGAGACGGTCAATATATTTATCCGCAAAATTTTCAGTTACAAAAAGTAACGTTTATGCTTTAGACGATGTATGTACCTAATTATGTATTTAGTTTTAAATAGTGTCATACTTTTTTTTGTTATAAATTAGGGTGCAAACAAGCGAGTGCGTCACCTGATGGTAAGTAATCACCGTCGCCCACGGACACTTACAACACCAGAGGAATCGTAGGTGCGTTACCGGCCTTTATTGGAGTGACTGGCTCTCAAGTGCAACTGCCTGAACACACCTAATGGTATTTGGCGGCAGATTTTCATCCTCGTAACTTCCTCGTTCATTTCATTGTAATATTACTAGTTGCGTATTAGTATGCTACTTTTCTTATCCAAATATAATAAAATTAAAGTATGTATATTTTCATAATATCTTTGATAGATGCTGTACTTTTTGAAAATTATAATTTGTGTAATTTATAATAATATATTATCAAACAATTTATATACCGGTCAACAAGCTTCAGAATTTTCATTTGCACGTCCTCGTGTAAGCGCATGGCTCTCAAACATATGGATATATTTTCATGATACTTGATTAACACTGTGATAATTGATATATTAATATATAGAATACCTACTTTTATCCCATAAAACGAAAAGATTCTTTTGTGATAGGTGATACTTAAAGATTTGTAATTACAGATATCTAGGTATATCTTGATGGAGTTTTCGCAGCTCAACAGAACTAAAAATAATAACTTACTATATAATTTAACTTTTATCCCGTATCATACAGTTTGATAATGGAAAATTTAACCAAAAAGATAGTAATTTAACTATCATGCCATATCCATGTGACCTTTAGCTTTGGGTGTAAAATTTTCATCCCCAATATCAATAAACAATCCGTTAAGTTTCATAAAAATCTATGCAAAACTTTGTCAGAGTCACACGTCTATAATGAAGCCAAATGGGAAAATAATGAAAAACTTATTTATATCATGTATATTTATAGCAACGCACTTTGATTTTAACTTTTAAGAAGTATTTTCATTTTCAGATTTACTTACAGCGTTTTGACCACAACCTGATCTAAAATTAACTAAATATGTGATCCAAAATGGTGTACACGCTCAGACCTCTGAAGACAAAGTTGTTATTAGATACAACTTTCCAAAGACACCCATAAGTGTTGGACGACAGATTATCAACTTCAAGGTAGTAGAAGGTGGGGTTATAAAATACCCTTCCTTCGTACCACAGTTTTTATCACGATGTTTTCGTTTAACGAATGCTACAGCTCGTTACAGGGATTCGAACTCACGCCCATAGTCGCTTAGTTACAGTACTGTTATATGTATGCATTTCATAGCGTCTTTAAGTGGTATTAAAGCAACATGGTATATAAAATCTAAACACATTCGCATCGTACACTCGGGACCCATAACGTGAAATAGTTGGGTCGTTATATTCTCACATTGCCGGCCACGAGCTTGTCGAGCGCCGGAGTGCGCTCGCTAGTAGCCCATTCGAATGACAAATACGAAGGTGTTACAGTTTCTCGGCCGTTTCCTTATGTTTCTAAATAGGTAATATTCGTTGTTCCCTTTGGGACGAAGTATTACGTTGGGTCACAACTACATTCCTCGGGTGAAGTCAAGGGCACTTTGTTTCTTTTTTTTAAGGCATGAGCAGTAATCTTTACTGAAAATATAATCTGTACATTCAGTACTTCTGAAAATCATAATTGTGTTGTCCTTTTAAGAGTCGTTACATATTTTAATTTCATATTTTACCTTTGGTTTTCAAATCAAAATAACTGAACTCAATTTAGGTCCTGACAAGGCTCTTATGAACGTCAAAACTACCACCGGTTCAGAAAATAATCCAGTCAACGAGAAGAATCAGCAAGAAACTCGAAGTGGTTCTAAAGTTATAAAAAAAAACTTAGCTTTTACCTGCGGCTTTGTTCGCGTTAACATTGATTTTGTCAAACAAATCAGATGACGCCATAAAAAGTTTCATACAAAGTTTATCCCACTCTTTACCCCACTTCCAATATGTTTTTCAATGGAAAAGTTGCCTATCACAGTCTTCAAGTTCCCCGTAATCTCTCTCTATACCAAAATTAATCGTAATCGATACAGCTGTTTAGTTGTGAAAGTGTAACAGATAAACAAACTCACTTTCACATTTATAATATTAGAATGTAGAATAGATGTGAAGTAGTATGTTGAAAAGATGATAATTCGATCAGTAATAATTACATGGTGAGATAAGAACTTATTAACAAACCACGGATTCATCTTGTGGGTGCGGAATCCACTGTGTAGCAGACGGAGGATAATACGAGCAGTGTCCGGAACTTGCAACACTGACGTAGGTTTAAGGAGGCCTCTTTTCTCCAATTATAACTGGCCCCAAGTGCTTCGGGCAAACGCAGTCGAACGAATGAACCCATAACCGAACTAGCACCGCACTTTATACTAATCGGTATTATAAACTACCCTCCTATAACTATATCCCTATAAGTATAAATACACAAATCGAGTTACCCGTACGAACTCGTAGGCACAATCAAATACAAACATTTATGAATGTATAAGCCGTATTTAAGGAATCTCAAGCTCCTTAACAGAGTAACGTTTTATATATTAACAGCCTTAACACTCAAGTAAGATGTGAAGTTTCGAAAAAGCCTATTAACTCGCTTCAACGAACTGATCTCCGAACACGGCACGTATTTAGTTAAGTAAAGATTATTTTACTGAGTGCAAAATAACCTACATAAACTAAAACCTTGTAGCGATGATACCTCAGTTGGTAGCGTGTATGGAAACCGCGGCAAGGGACGTGGGTTGGAATCCACCTACAATGAACTTGAGCTTCGCTGAAGGAAAACATCGTGGTGAAACTATAGTATGGTGGAAGGGCGTTTTTAACGCCCGCCTGGCTTACCGTCCTCAACTTGAAAATCAGCTGCCGGCAGTTGCACTTTAGAGCCAGTCCCTCCACTGGCTTAGCGTATCCACCAGCTTGGACTACATTGTCACTTAACATCAGACGAGATTGTGGCCATAACGCTATCATAAAAAATATCTATACTTTTTAATTTGATAAAAACTTTATAACACAATTAACGAACACAAAGTAAAAATCAAACTCAAAACAATTATTTGTGAATCACACAAATTGGCGGCTGGAACGAGGTAACTGAACCAACCGTGTAGTATAACTAACCCTTATTAGCCTATTTTCAAAAGCATAGCTATACTAATATGATATATTTCATTGAATCTTAGATTCATATTCTTAAATTCCATCCTCACCATCTGGAAGCATTGCAATAGATGACGATGCATTTCGCACGAAATTTTCCGCCTCGCACAACTATATTGTGAACCCAATTTTCGTCGATGATGTTTCCGGATTCACCTGAGATACTGATGGAGTGATCAACAGCCTCAATTTATATTAAGACACTTTTTGTTGGTCATATACAAACTCTGTGTATCCGCGACTTCGTTCATGTAGAATTAAAATTCAAGTTTTATATACAAAATTCCATAATGATCGGTTCATACGACTTACGACGGACCTGCGGTTGTTCTGGTGTCGTGGGTGTCCGTGGGCGGCGGTGATCCATCACCTGGCCCGCCTGCCCACTTGCCCCCTATTCTATAATAAAACATATATTCAAGTTAGCCCTTTCAAGCCTCCCCGAGCAAAGGGTTTCCGAGTGACAGAAAACAAAGTGATCCCGCAAGGGTTACGTTTGTCATTCCGAGAAACGGAACTCCGGAACTGACTTTTTTCACTCACATGGTAAACAAATACGTTTAGAGAAAAGTTCCATTGTGTGTTGTAAATGCAAAATGGCAGCGGAAAACTTTGAACTTTGAACTGAGCCCGGTTCAAAGCAAGCACGAAATTTCTTAGTATCTATTTTATGCATGCAGCGGGTCCGCCACTACACTGTTTCGCTTTTAGTTAATAATTTGCTACGGTGTAGAATATCTCACCGGTATTACGAGCGTATGTGTTTTCCGCATTTCCGAGCTCAGGTATAACGTTACACGTTGTATAGAAGAAATATGTTTTTCTTGGGAAATGAATAATTCCTTGGTGGATGTTAAACATATACACTGCTAAAAATATTTAATTTTGTTGAACAGTAATTTATTTATTCATTATCAGACAACGTTAGAGAAAACAAACTAAGTTAATAAAAATAATATGTCAATATAAATCTACGGTGACGTAATTTTATATACATAATTATATATATTATATATAATATATACATTAAGGACGTCATCTTTGTCCTTTTAATCAGGACAATAATCTTGGTTGTTTTCATGCAGAACTGATGAAGGAATATAAGGAGAATAGGTGAAACCTAAGCTTGGTATCAAGTAGAATCCCGCCAGAGACTAGAAGAACTGTGGGCGCTGTCTGACAATACGGAAGTTTGAAGTGTCGCCGTGGTGTGTTTTAGTGGGTAGTATTGGGTGAGTCACCATATGCCCCTCTCGCCTTGCCCTGAGCCCGGGTAATGCGTTTCCGCTCTGCAATGAGGTAGTCCGCATAGAATGGGATTTTCAACGCCACGTTAATTAAAAAAAAATATCAAGTACATGATAAACAATAAAGCATTGAACGTGAATATGTTAGGAAATATTCCTCTATCATAATACAGTTGCCTCGGGCATTTTACACATAAAAACCTTAATCACAGTATCCAAGCATGTTACTATTACTATGTCGCCTTTGTTCTTGCAAATGATATGTTATATATTTATTAAAATGGGGGTTGCAATAAGAGCTAATAAATAATAATAAAGAACAAAATACATTTTGCTTTAATAAATAAAGTATGTCACAAAAAAATAATATTTAAAGTTACTGTTTAGCGTTATGGCCATAATCTCACCTGATCTTAAGTGACGATACGGCCCAAGATGATAGGCACGCTAAACCTGTGAAGGAACTGGCTCTCAAGTGCAACTTCCGGAACACACCTATTGGTATTTGGCGGCGGATTTTCAACTTGAGGGTGGTAGTTAGCCAGTCGGGCATCAGAATAAGCCCTATCACCACGATATGGTTTCCTCACGATGTTTTCCTTCACCGAAAGCTCAAGCTCATTGTAGGTGGTTGGATTCGAACTCACGTCTCTTGACCCAAAGTCGTACACACTACCACTGAGCTATCATCGCTTCAAACCGCCTCTCTACTTGTTATAGAATGCCGAAAACTACACACGCTGGCAACACCAAATATTATCATTAGTAAGTTAGCAACCGTAAATCGTTATTTCCGGTCATTTTCTACAGTTAATTTTCTATAGAATAGAGATATGTCACCAGTCAGACTCTCCCGATAAGAGAGAGTTCTCCAAAGAGATTTCTCATTGTTATAACTGTAACAACTGACGTACAGTCAACTGTAATAACTGTTAAACAAAGTGCATACACAAATTACTCTAAAATAAAAATTTTCTACGTATATTAATTTAAAATTCTACAGACCTACAGTGTCCGAGTTAGCATGAATTTACTTACCACAAGTTTTATGCAAAACACGATTACTCCGCTACAGCGTTTTGCTTTTAGTAAATAATTATCGAACGTTTGTTTTGCACTGTTATAGCATCGATTCCAATTTGTTTATTAAATGTTTGCTTGCTTGTAATAGGTACGAGTTTTTAAAGTTGCCACTTAGGTAATGGTGGTAGGGTTTTTTCTAATGCCCGCCTGGCTAGCTATCACCGTCAAGTAGAAAATCTGCCGCCAAATGCCAATAGATGTGTTCCGGCAGTTACACTTGAGACCCAGTTCCTTCACAGGTTTAGCGTGTCTACCAACTTAGCCCGTATCGTCGTTTAAGGTCAGGAGAAATTATGGCCACAAAGCTAAGCCTTCACTATAAAAAAAAATCTTTATTTATCCTCGACATAGTATGATAAGAGTATACAGATATTGTTTTTATGATATATAGTACTTACTAGCTGACGTTTTTCTGCCTTTTCGAGTAGTCAATCACATCGACTTCAGCGACATCTATCGCGTTATGATCACAAGAGTATCTTATCTCATAAGTCGGATCAAATCCGTTCAGTAGTGTAGGAGTTCATCGTGAACAAACAATATTACATGTATGAAAATTTATACTTAATTTATGTCGTGGACCCTTCTCGGGGATAGGTCTCCCGCAAATGTCTCCATTTATCCCTAATTTAGCCACTTTCATCCAATCTCTGCCTGTTACTCTTCAGATATCGTCTTTACAGCGATCTCAGGGTGCCTTCTGCTCTTATACCCTGGGCACCTGCCTACCGTATGGTTTGCTTTGCCCATATTTCTGCTGGCATACGTATCATGCCCAATTGCACTTTAAATGCTGTGCATATGCCAAATGCAAGATGTCTATGTATACATATAATAAATCTGTCGAAAAGTCGTTTTTTGTACAACGGAAATAGTTCCAGGGTGTCAGAAAATATGCAACAGAATATATTTTCAGTATTTTCGAAAACTGTGTGGTTATCTGTTTATCTGTTCGTATGTGCACGACACCTGTAAAATGTACATAAATTTTATACGTGTAACTTGGAGTATTACTTAGTTCTTTTTCATCGCAATCGGTTCACTCTATTAAGAGATATCTTTACATAGTATGAAGTCGCTTGCACTGTCTGTTTGCTTAGATCTTTTAAACTATTAAACCGATTTTAATGCAGTTTTTAGCAATAGAGAGACTGATTTATGAACAAAGTTTATACATACATATTACAGTATAGGATAGCTGAAAAATCCAAAGATTTATAATGTGATACGAAGTTCACCGGATCAGTTAGTGATAAAAAAAATATTAAACACAATAAAATATGAAAAGGCGATTCAAAAATGTTTAAATAGACTTAAGCTCGTTGAACAATATAATCGATTTTGCTCGTCAAAGGTAGATTTCACCTTTACAACCCGGTTTGAAGAGCCTTGCCATCAATCATCCCAACGTCTAAAGGTCCATTGTCGCCCTGTGCGAAGTTTCGGACCCTTTGAGCCTCACGAAACAGGCACTCGATAAGTATGATCGAGGAGGTAGTTAAATAAATTTACGAATTATTAAATTACTAGATTTTACTTGCGGCTTCACTCGCGGTAATATTGATTGATAATCGATTCAACTGTTTAAGCGTGTAAGCGTAACAAACGCACATACTCACTGCCGTTTCTATAATATTAGTATGCTCTCCAAATTTTCTCAATTATTTTCATATTTATAATTATATAACTGGTTGATGCTTCATCTCCAATTTTTACTAGTGTTTTAGTTATTTTCGTTTTTATTTTTGTGTACATATACATTGAAAATGCTTAAAAATAGTATCATTTCTGTAAAAAATATTACAATTTATGTAATCTGTATTCTCTTCATCTTCACTCATAATAAAAGTTCTTAACTGTGTAAGTTAGGCACTAATGTAATAGGGTATGGGATATAAAATGTTATCTAGAATTAAGTTGCTTTTGTATTTAATCTCATATCTGTATCAGTATGTTTTAAAATAGAATATAAAAATATTATCATATAATAATACTATACTCTAAAGCGATGATAGCTCAGTTGTAGTGTGAACGACTTAGCGTCAAAGGGACGCGAGTTCGAATCCACCTACAATGAGCTTGAGCTTTCGTTGAAGGAAAACATCGTGAGAAAACAATAGCATAACGGTAGGACTTTTTCTAATGCCCACCTAACTAGCAAAATACCATTAGGTGAGTTCCGGTAATTACAGCTTTTTTTAAAGTTAAGGTTTAGCGTTATGACGATTATCTCACCTGATCTTAACTAACGATACGGCCTAAGGTGGCCAAGTTTGTAGACACGCTAAACCTATTGAGGAACTGGCTGTCATGTGCAGCTGCTGGAACACACCTATTGTTGTTTGGCGGCAGATTCTCAGCTCGAGAGCCATTCATTCCACTACGTTTAACGTGTCCACCGTCCTGGGTCACATAATTCCTTAACGTCAGGTAAGATTGTTGCCGACATGCTGACATTTAAATAAGTAATAAAATCAACATAACATTAATACAAAATTTTCCATCCCATATTGTGTCATAAGTCGCCTAGTAGCCGAGGCAACAGAAACACTAAGATAATGCAAATGATAATTCGTCATGCACACTACATTTACCATAGCTTCGTTGTGCCGACGTCATAATTCACACGCTTATGCAGATATATCTTTGAAAATAGTTATACGAAAGCAGACAAACATAAATTACCACAATTGCAAACAATGTAATAGTGTTTTACATTGGGATTATTGCTTGGTTTTCTATTATTGAAATGTATATGAAATTAATATCGTTTTCCAGGAGTATTTTGATATTGAAAACAGTATTTTACCAATGCAGTGCTGTAGACTTCATCGAAGTTTTTCTTTTTGAAGAAGTAATTTTTTTTTTTTATACTTACGTTTAGCATTATGACCATAATCTCACCTGATCTTAAGTGACTATACGGCCCAAATTGGTAGACACGCTAAACCTGTCGAGGAACTGGCTCTCAAGTGCAGCTGCCGGAACACACCTATTGGTATTTGGCGGCAGGTTTACAACTTGAGGGTGGTAGCTACCCAGGCGGGCATTAGAAAAAGCCCTACCACCATGCTATGGTTTCCTCACGATGTTTTCCTTCACCGAAAGCTCAAGCTTATTGTAGGTGCTTGGATTCGAACTCACGTCCCTTGACGCGAAGTCGTACCACTACCACTGAGCTATCATCGCTTCAAAATTTCATTTACATGTTACGTGACCATGTCGATGACGTCTTACATGAATTTGCTCACTATGCAAACCTTCCTATAGAAGTTTTCACTTTAAAAATAAACATCGAATACGAACACTACATAATACACGAATACAAAACACAATAATTACAATTCTATTCGATTGTTTCATCGACATTTGATAGCTTTACGTATAAACTGTCACATCACTAGAGACTACTACATGACATCTGTCACGCGTATCAAACTATATTTTGCAAAGCATAAGGGCATCCCTTTATCGTAGCAACTTTGCGGGGGATTCTTATAGCGATGACAGCGCAGTGGTAGTGTGTAGGGACGCCGCGTCATAGGACGTGAGTTCGAATCCAACCATCCACAGTGAGCTTGAGATTTCGGCGAAGGAAACCATAGCATGGCTTTTCCGGATGCTCGCTCGGCTAGCAACCATCCTCAAATTGAAAATCTGCCGCAAAATACCAATAGGTGTGTTCCGGCAGTTGCACGAGAGAGTCAGTGCCTCCGAAATAAAGGCCTGCGATTCTTCCGGTGTTGTGGGTGTCCATGGGCGGCAGTGATCACTTACCATCAGATGATACACTTGCTCGATTACCAAAAAAGAAATACCTACGCAATCTGCTTAGATCACGGTGTCCTTCGTAGTTTTATAGCGCTCTGTCGTATCAGACCAATTTGGTAGGTGAAACTGGAAGACCTGGAAACCCGAATGGCAACTCGCGTCAGAGACTAGAAGAAATATAGGTGCAGCTCGTGGTCTCTGCCAACACCAGATCTTAAAGTATGGTCGTGATGTTTTTAGTGAGTTTGTTTTGCTTTACATTCGGTATCACCACATATCCCTCCCGGTTAGATTTAGGCCCAGATTATGCGTTGTCGCATTACGCGACTGACTCAGCAAATTGTTTTATAAAACTAAAATGGCTTGCTACCAACCGCTATACCTTAAAAAAAACTATTATAAGTGCTATATGAATAACAGACACTTCGCAAAGTATTTCTGTAGGTTCGCACAAAGTTATAGAAAGTTAGACAATTGCGTGTAAGGACACAGAGGCGGTAAACCGAATCATAGCATTTACAAGCTATATAGTAGTAGTTCCGACTGAATACTTGGTTCAAATTCAATGAAACTAGCTGGAACTTCTACAGCATCTATTATATACAGCGCACGGTTCGCAGTTGAACAACAAATCACAAACGCCAAACACCGAGAAACTCGCTAAACGTTCCTCTGCGCTGCACGTTACATGATTCGGTCGCATAACTTCGCCATATTTAGGCAAGGAGCTGTCAACGTTTATGGTCATATTATCTATGATAATGACCAGATTTTACGTGCGGTTTCGCTTGCGTTAACGTTAATTCAACAAAATTGAGTGGTGTAATAAAAGTTGCATATAAAGTTTATGCCTCTCTTAACCTCCAAGTCTCCAAGTTCTCATCTATATCTATACTAAAATCCATTATAATCGATTCAGCGGTTCCGGCGCGAAAGCATAACAAACAAAGAAACAAACAAATTTGACCATAATTAAATTAAAAGGTTTCAACACTATTAAAGTTAACCGTCAATAGTTATATATCAGTAAAAATAATGTTTTTTTTTTGGTACTATTTAACAACGTTGAAAAAATTTCTGACGACAATTTCTACTCTTTGTGGCATTTTTATAAATTTATTTGCTGTCCCAGACCTATCCTTTTCTATATTTTTTATGTAATAGCAGGAAAATGAGCAAGCATGTCACCTTATGGTAAGTGATCACAGCCGCCTATTAACACCCACAACACAAAGCTAATCGCAGGTGAGTAGCCGGCCTTTATTATGGAGAAACTGACACTCGAATGCAACTGCCGGAACACACCTATTACTATTTGGCGGCAGATTTTCAACTTGTGGATGGTAGCTAGCCAGCGGGCACCAGAAAAAGCTCTACCACCGTGCTATGGTTTCTTTCACTATGTTTTCCTTCACAGAAAGCTCAAGCTTACTGTAGGTGGTTGGATTCGAACTTACGACCTTTGACGCGTAGTTCCTACACACTACCACTGAACTTTCATCGCTTCAAGATTGTATTGATAAAATAAAATTAATAAAATAAATAATAAAATTATGAAAACAGGTTCATCCTATCATACCCAATTATCCTTTTGTTTTAAACGTAACAAAAAAGTACCCGATTTGGAGAGACGACGTAGAGCAAAGCTCGACGCAAATGCCCGACCATCATAATTATGTTGGAAGTGTGCTGACCTGCAGTGAACGTCGCACTTTCACTGCAAAAATAAGGTATATTAGCCATCAGAGGACACAGCAACGAAGGTCTCACAGTAGTCAGAGCACAGTTACTGTGCCCGAATACGATCGGTCTATTATTATTGTATCAAACGGCTTTACAGAGAAATATCATTAATTATCTTCGACAAGGAGAATTAATAATCAAGATAAGAAAAAAAAAAATCTATATTTAATTTTCATATATTCTTGTATTTAATTTGATAAAAATAGATTGTCGATAGATGCAGAAGTTACTAAGAATACTATTCATATAGTTTTCATTTTATTATAAAGTATATAAGACATAACAGCACTGATGAAGGATTCCAGTTCCCTCGCTGGCCATTTATACCAAGCTATAGCATATCGCTAGGATTTTATACCAAGTGCAGTATATATACTTGCCAAGCACCCATAAGAAACGACTAAATGATTAAGACACTATAAATTAAATTTTAAAACAAGGATAATGTAAATCTAAACGTTTCTGGCTCTTAGTCATGCTCTTAAACTTCACTGTATTTCGGTCGGTCCTGTAAAGTTCGCTCGTAATTCGTCTCACACCGTCCCTCTTTAGGTCACGTACGGTGCCCTAAATTTAAAGGAAAACAGTCCAATAAGTTGTGCGCCAACTGTGCCTCGAAATACACGGACCCACATTTGGACCGTTTATTTTTAAAGTGGTGTAAGTCCATTTGTTGATAATGCAATTTCATTTACCGACCGGTTTTAAGTTGTACAAAACATTGGATTTTATTCAGAAATTAAATACGGACTAGTTATATACAAAAAAAATTACATTAAATTAAGCATGAATTACGTGATAGCTCATTTTTCTCAAAAATTGACTTACACCAGTTTCAAAATAAACGGTCCATTTCATAGTCGCATTGAATAGATACTCCTTTTACTATACCTATCTGTAAACAATACTTACACAGACACACGCAAGCATAATAAATATACATTATCGCGACATACATAAAAACGTATATTAAAACAACTTAAAGTTTGGAAAATCCAAATGTGGACGTCTCATAACGCTCATTCATCACAAAAAAAAACACAATGGTTTTTCTTAGTAATATTATTAATTATTTTTTCGTATATTTTTTTCTATGGCGCTGCAGCATATTAACGTCTACAGCTTTTAACCAAGTACTATTCGTTTTTTTTTTAATTAAATTATATCGAATAAGACGGTAATTTCCATAGGCGAATTACTCAGAATGAAACAGAAGCGAATGTAATAAAATGGGCTCAAAAATTGAAGGTTTTTGGGCATTATCGTGGCCACATACATCATCCGCATATACAGACAACCCGACGTTCACCGAAATATTTTTTCAAAACGGATTTTTTATAATATCTACAAAAAATAGTATTTTTAAAGCATCTACTGTCATAAAAAAGTGTTCTTGATGATATTTGTCAACTCATTTAATACTCAACCTTGAGAGAGTGATGCGAAGCGATGATAGCTCAGTGGTAGTGTGTACGATTTCACGTCAAGGGACGTAAGTTCGAATCCAAGCACCTACAATGAGGTCGAGCTTTCGGTAAAGGAAAACATCGTGAGGAAACCATAGCATGGTGGTAGGGCTTTTTCTAATGCCCGTCTGGCTAGCTACCACCCTCAAGTTAAAAAGTTAATAGCCATTTTCTCCACAGGTTTATCGTGTCTGCCAGCTTGGGCCGTATCGTCACTTTAGATAAGTTGAGATTATGGCCATAACGATAAAACTTAACTATAAACAAAAAAAAAACAAAAAAATGAAGGTAAAGCACTACTCAATCACTTCGAAAAACTGGGCACAAGATAGGTGTACGTTTTTTTAAAACTATTTCATGATGGTTGTCTATGCCAATCTTCTAATCTATTTAATTTGAATTTTGTAAATGTGTGTTACTTTGTCTAACTTCCGAAATAGGTTAATTTAAACCCGTTAAAAGTAAAATGACGTATGACGTGGGGTCGTTTTATTAAATACTGAAAAGGGCAATATTACTCTATCTATATGAAATTACTAGATAGAGAATTTAATTAATTTATTTGAATTTATATATCAAAGTTACTAAAACATAGAACAAGTAAAGGAAAATAAAATTGTTAATGTTTATGTTTAACAAAGTAAAAAGAAAATCCTTCGCATGTTACGCTTTTTTTTTAACTTCCAATATACAAGAGTTATTATCACTTTCCCACCCGTGTGTTTACACATTTTATTACATCTTTCCTAGAGAACCTACTTCATGTCCAGATCCGTGACTTGGATAACGCCACAGGAAAATATTGTGTACCCGTGTTACGTAGAAACACGACTTGTCGCTAGTGAAATATTCACTGAGAACATTCTACAATAAAATGGACTACTTTCCATGTAATAAAGTTCACGGGTGAAGCTTAATATATATTTAAAAAAGGAACCAACCATTGGGGACCACCGATATAAGTGAGGACTTATAAAAACCAACCACCGCAAATGAGCCTGAGCTTTCAGTGAAGGGAAACGTCGTGAGGAAAACAAAACATAGGGCTTTTTCTGATGCCCACCTGGCTAGCTAACACCCTCTAGTTGAAAATTTGCCGCCAAATATCAAAAGGTGTGTTCCGGCAGTTGCACTTGAGAGCCAGTCCCTCCAAAATAAAGGCCGGCACTCACCTGCGATTTCCCTGGTGTTGTGTGTGTCCATGGGCGGATTTGATTACTTACCTTCAACGTTATTACATAAGAAAAGATCCGGGTTTTGTTCCTTTGGATATTGACAATATTTGCATTATCCGGATCTCTCGTTTTTACATTTACCGGAACTTCTTACAACAATCATATACATTTCTGTATGGTTTATATATTAAATAAAACATAAGGTGGAATGTAAAAGTCTATGTAACAATTGTAAATGCGTACATTAAACCATTATATATGTAAAATAATGTATCAAAAAAGATATGAACAAACAGATTGAGTTTTTCCCGGTTCTTCTTGATGACTGCGTGACTCTCCGAACCGATGGTAGCTTTGATGTCACAAGCGCCTTCCTATAGCCTAAATTGAATAAAGATATTTGATTTGAATATATAAATTAAATTTTATTGACACAATAATATATACTCATTTTATCCGTAAACTGATTGTGTTCCACTTAGCTTGATCAATACTTTAGAGCGCATTGTCACTGAAAATCAGGTGAAATTATGACTAATCGTTCTTTGAAGATTATTGGGACTTCAGCGTTTTTATAGTGCATAATTTTTGCGGTATTTACTTAACACTTCCTTACCCGCTTTACTTCTCGATGTAAGAAATTTCGTCTACTTCCGCTTTACGACAGAAGGCAAATAGCGGATCTAGCGTATCTGTTAAACATCGCAAATGGTACAGTCGACTGTCTAGAACTGCTTGGTAATATGGGATTGCGAACCCCTTATTTAGCACTAAGACAATCTGACATTTTGCATATTCCACTATGGCGGTGTAATTATGGGCAAAACAGCGTCATTTATCGAGCGTGCAAGTGTTTTAACATATTTTCCAATACTTTTCTTCACTGTAATATTAATTTGAAACTGTGTATTGCCTATGCACTATTTAATATGTATTTATCTTTGTTAATATTAGTAAAAATTGTAACTAGCCTTTTGTACTTTTCATTTTAATTTCAGTTCTTAATGTTAGCTGTTAGTTTTACCTGCTACAAATAAATAAAAAATAAAATAAATAAATATATTAAACCTAAAAAATAAAAATAGTTTATGTTGGCGTTTACCCTTGTATGCTATTATCTGTAAGAAAATTGCCTCTGTACAAAATAGAGTTCGCGATACTCCTAATGCAATTATGAAAACACTCATAAGCTTGCTTGTATGTCCTTTTATGAAATATTAGCTATCAGTCGTCATATGATAATCTCGAGTCGTTTTATTTTTGATTTAACCTCTATTATAGAAAATGTTATATACTGTATGTAATGAATTATATTCCATTTTTGTACCGTTTTTAAATCTTATTTTATTAATTGAATATAAAAATTTATTCTTTGTAATATGATAAATAAAATAAGTAATAATTATTTATGTACAGCTGCTAAGAGGTTTCCACTCCGCCAAGTTAACGACGAACATTGAAGAACTATCAGCCTGTATTTAAACTCTGGTTGCCTGAATTGAGTTCTGTAGGTCCAAATAAAAATTAAATACAACAATTTTAATATTTACCGCAATTTCCAAAGACTGGACTGTAACGAAAAGTAATATATTTAGCTATTTTACCCACTGGAATGTTTTTTTTTCAGCGAGCATCGTTTAAAATGTACTCGAGGACGGGTAAAACTTTCCGTCATCAAAAATATGTAATGAAACCTTTTTTGTGTAGCCGTTAATGAATCTCCTAGCTCTAACGGCCTTTGGTGCATCCTTGGAAGCCTTTTTATAATCCACTACCATATAATTCTCTATTTAGTTTTATACACATTTTTGAATTAATTTAAACTATATGTAGTATTTAAAATGTGCCAGTCGTTTACAATATATATCCTAGTATATAAATAATCCTATCATAAATAACAAAAATACACACACAATAAAATGAACTTTTCTGGGCAACCTACACCTCAGTCCGCCCCGTGACCACGAAGGCTGAAGAGCTTTCGAAACGTCGGGATCGAAATTAATAAATAACCAAGATAAAATCCGTTTAAAGTTAGTTTTATTTCGATGAATAATATTCGCGTTAACATAAGAAGTCACTATCATATATTCTCAAATATCTATTAAATTATTAAAATTGTTAAATAAGGTTATTCGTGTTGCTAAGAATAAGTTGACAGGTGAAGAGTTTAAGCAGTAAACTTGCTATAACCGCGACTTCATTCACGTAAAACTAAATGTTATAATTCCAACTTATTAAGGATAAGACAAAGCTCATGTATCTTTCGTGTACCTTTGATATACATTTAATAACAGTAAATATTTGTTATAATAATAATAACTCAAATAATAGTAGAAAATATTAGTTAGAGTGGCAGTAAACAGTTTTCTTACAAACTTGATGGTTAGTATAAATATGTGGTACATTTAATTGCATGGTGGCAGAGCTTTTTCTAACGCCCACCTGGCTAGCTACCACCGTGAAGTTGAAAATCTCCCGCTTATATCTATAGGTGTTTTCCGGAACTTGCACTTGTGAGCCAGTCCATCCACTGGGCTAAGCGTGTTCACCATTTTATACCACATTGTCAGTTAACACCAGATGAGGTTATGGCCATAACGTTAAACCTATTAACTATTAAAAATATAGTGTATACTATGAATTATTTACGTAACATCAATCATATTTAAAGTCAATATTTCAATATCACATAGTTTCTATTTAAGTAATTCATCAAAACCAAGTAAAAAACTTACATCAATTTTTTTTTTTATGTTACTTGATATGTTTTTAAGAAAGCAACGACATTTGCATTATTTCTAATTGAAATTAATAAATCCTTAATATTATTATAACTGCGAAAGTGAGTTTGTTTGTTACGGTTTCACGCGTCAACCGCTCAATCGATTAGTATGAATTTTGGTGTAATTATAGATGGGAACCTGGTGACGGTGATAGTAAATTTTTCCTCGCTGAATCCTTATCGGAAGTAAGGAGAGTGATACACTTTATATGAAACTTTTTATTACACCATCCGATTTGTTTGACAAAACCAACGTTACCCCGAGCGAACCGCACGTAAAAACTAGTTAAATATTAAAAAAAATGTCAACAAATTATCGACCTACACCCGAATATTACTTAGGTGTCTATTACATACCCTACTATCATCATATTGCGAAAAAAACGAAGCGAGAATTATCATCGAGGTGTGAATCGAAAACATATGGTAGGGACACGTAAAAACAGCAACGTCGCTTGATAGCTTCAATCTTTTTGCTCCATTCGCGAAGGCGATTCGACGCAAATATTAATAACACCGCCTTTGTGATTAATTAGGAATGAAAATTACAAGTATATAATTAACGAAGGTTTTGTACGCAACTCGTTACGTATTTTATTGGATACTAAACATTAATTAAGTGGGAAATATGGGCGTTAATGAACGTTAGTCCACAGCTTGTGTTTAATTAGTCGGTATAATGTTTGAAGCGATGATAGCTCAGTGGTAGTGTGTACGACTATGCGTCAAGGGACGTGAGTTCGAATCGGACCACCTACAATGAACTTGAGCTTTCGGTGAAGGAAAACATCGTGAAGAAACCATAGCATGGAGGTAGGGCTTTTTCTAATGCCCGCCTGGGTAGCTACCACCCTGAAGTTGTAAACCTGCCGCCAAATAATAATAGGTGTGTTCCGGCAGCTGCACTTGAGAGCCAGTTCCTCCACAGGTTTAGCGTGTCTACCAACTTGGGCCGTATCATCACTTAAGATCAGTTGAGATTATGGCCATTACGCTATCCCTTAAGTATAAAAAAGCGGTAGTATAAGATTTTATATATTTTAAAGGCTTAGCTGCTATGACCACAATCTCACTTGATGTTAAGTCACCTTATGCTTAACGTATTGGAAGGACTGGCTCTCAACTGCAACTGCCGGAACACACCCATAGGTATTTGACGGCAGATTTCCTACTTGAGGCTGTTAGCTACCCAGATGGACATTAGAAAAAGCCCTACCGTCCAAAGCTCAAGCTATCATAGCATTTAACTTACGTCCAGTGACGCGGCGTTCGCACACACAACCCACTGAGCCATTTGCGGTAAAATATATCAAGAAAGAAAAGTATTATTCTCAATCAGCTACTACTCAAAGAGCGCCTTTGAAATTTATATAAAGTTGATTGTAAAAACACAAACGCTTGACCTGAATACTTCTAAAGCGTCGCGGTTCCGAAGCCACAAAAAGGTGGTTTGTTCGAAATTTATTACTTACTTTGTTCCCGTTTGTATCAGTGTGCCCTTTGAGGATTTGAATGTTCACTTTTGTAAGAAGAATTTGCGGTGTTCGACTATTATTTTGTCAAAACTTCTGATGTTATTACTTGTGTAATGGTCGGTTTGTTATTTCACGTTTCGAATAATATTACTATTCATATCAAATAAACTGTAGGGGATATAAATCTTATACGTCAAATGTTTGATTTTAAATTATAATATGATTTTTTTTTTTTTATCCCGGCTCGGCAAAGTAACAGTACTTCACCTGATGGTAAGTTTCAGTACAGTCCAGAAACAGTAGTGATTGCCGTAAGGGCAATGTTCTTCGTCAGTCGGAACTGTCTCGCCGGTCCGGTAAATTATTATATATCTCACCAATATCATATTGCTATATTGCTCAGTTGGTAGTGTCTACGGAGGCCCCGCAAGAATGGAGGTCAGTTCGAAACCACCTTCATTTGAGCTTGAGCTTTCAGTGACCGAAAACATTGATACCATATCATATCCGTAGCGACTTTTGTAATTCGCATTTTTTATAGGTTTAACATCATTTGATTTGTTTGACAAAATCAATATTCAAGAGGTAACATTTGTATCTATATATATAACTAATAAACTCAAGAACTACTGGACCGATGTTAAATTTTCTATTATCATTAAAATACTATATTAGCCCTGAGTAAATATAGGCTATGTAACATTTTTCTATGAAAATAAGTTTTATTTCCACGCGAGCAGAATCGCAGACATAGCTAGTATGTCATACTACAGATTTTATACTTGTGAATCAGATGAATTTATAGCGAAACATCTCCACGTTGATACACGGAAGAGCCCATTTATATACACTCTTAAAGCATGGGCAGAATTATTCTCAGAATCTTAATAAGCCGACAGCAATTTTAGGTAAATGGGTTCCGTCCGAGTACCGTAGAATCGGAAAGGGTCCTGCGCCTTTAATTTGAATTCGGCTGTGTTCACCGTACCTTACACCTTACATTTTTCTTGGTATTTTCATTATAGACACATAACCTTTCCAACAAGAATTTTTCTTATCACGCTGGACTGTAATCTTGGCGGCTTTCATTTGTTAATGTGAAATGATCTAAACCAATTCAGATACAGATTCCTGTCACCTCAGAAGATTTGGTTTACCATTAGACTACCTTCACTAGCATTTGTCTGCGGCTTCGTTCGTCTGAAACTGAAATATATTTTCCCCAACTCGGGTACAGACAGCCGAGAGGCACTACAATCCACAAGATCACTCTAATTTAGTTTTATTGAAATTTTCATCAAAATCGAGACTACCGTTTTGGAGTCGTTATGCAACATACGTACACACGTCGATTTTTGTATAGATGGATTTCACTATTTATACACTGAAATAGAATTTGTTTCATACAGCCTGCTATTATCATAATGACAGCATGATATTATATAAAAATTAATAAATATTTCAACTATGAACACGCCTTTAGAAATTAATTTGGTCCTAACGAACGTCCAATGAGTACTATAGATATTCGCGTTTCCTTTCCCCAATAACACAGAATTTTATCCGAAACAAATACGAGAAATAACAACAGAGGACCTGAGAGAGATCATTAACGTTTCAAATAATCTTATTTCTGCCTACAAAATAATTTTCACCTACAGGGAAAACACCCAAAGACGGAAAAGTAAATAAAAACTGATTAGAAGAAGAAATATTGTGAACAGATTTTTCGCTTTTTTTGTTTTGTTTTTGTTTACATTGTTAAATAATGTTTGAAATGAATACACTAGCTCTACCCGCGCCTTCGTTTGCGTGTTACTAAAATTTTATTTCACAATTTTTTCTCCTTTCTGTCACTTTTTTTTTCGATAAAACTGCTTCTTTAGGTGATATTAAAAAGATTAAAACCTTTCTCAGTAATAGCTCTCTCTCTCTCTCTCTCTCTTTCTCTCTGGCTATATATCTCTCAAGGCGGCCCAATTTTCATAATTTTCCTTCTCTACTTGACTCTGTCCTTGAAATCTGCATCGGAAACCCTGAACTCACTGATGAGAAATGATTGCTCTTTCAAATACAAAAGAGGCACCTGTTACTCAGTCCCTCTACCAAACTAAGCGTATTCACCAGCTTATGCCACATCGTCACTTAACATTAGTGAAAACTTTTGCAAAACTTTAATGCAATAAACTAAAATCTACAATTTTTTCATTACTTTTAGACTGCCACAAAGAATCTACGAGAATTAAAAAGAATCAAATTTTTTATAGTTATAGTGATATGGCCACAATCTCGCCTGATGTTAAGTGTTCACGTGGCACTAAATGCTAGACACGTTAAGCCTAGTTGAGGAACTGATTTTTAAGCGCAACTGCCGGAAATTACCTATAAATTGGCGATAGATCTTCAACTTCCGAGTGGGCTGAGCTTTAGGAAAAGCCCTACCACCATACTATGGTTTCATCACGATGTTTTCCTTCACCGAAAGTTCAAGCGTCCGTACACACTAACAGCTGAACTATCATCTGATCTGACAGACCAAAAAACATATCACATACAATAAGAAAACAATATCATAGTATAAATATATTTAAAAATTCCTTTAAATAATGCAATACCTTTTTTAAATATACACCTACATAATAAATATATCTTCCTACTAATAAACCAATTTGTAATGGAAGCCTTCGGACGGCGTTCACGTAACAAAGAAATAAGCCCCCGACAACATTTAAACTTAACTATACACGAATACAGGTGGTATCTGGGACGTCGTTGTTTTCAAACTTCGACGGTATGAAATGGTTCTTAACGTCTTCACATTAAGGTCGAAGTTTTGACAGAAACGGTTAAAGTAAAACGCAAGACTATACTGAAAGAGTTTCAGGTAAATCTTGCCTGTGAGACACACGGTTGTAAAATACGACGAGCAATTTAAATTTAATAAAGCAATTTAATAAAGAAATTAGTAATGTACATTTTAAGAATGATAAAAATATTGCATTATTAACTTCATACAGGATAAACTATACAGTTGTTTACAAAAATATAATAAGAAATTATTTAAGTTATAAAAAATAATGTTTAATGGTTCATTAATCTAGGAACCTCGTCAATTGTTAATAGAATATTTGTCTTTCATTTTTTTGGACTAAATGAACATACAATGTTTCTTTATAAAGAACTAACTTACCCAGTAAGTATTAATCTGGCCTTCTCGGGTAGTGAGTAAATCAACCTTAGTACCGCTTATTGTGTCCAAGAATAAGAGTTTAAAATTCGTCCATAAGTCCATCGTCTAAGGTCCATTTCTGTTAATTGCAAGATACCAGGATACTTACCCACATACATTTTATGTAGTTAAGGTATTTTTACGTTGTGGCCGTAATCTCATCTGATATCAATTGACGATACGTCTCATGCTGGTAGACACGCTAGACCTGTGGAGGAACTGGCTCTCAAGTGCAACAGTCGGAATACACCTATTGGTATTTGGCGGCAGATTTTACAACTTGAGGGTGGTTGCTAGCCAGGCGGGCATTAGAAAACGTCCTACCACCATACTATCCTTTCTTCACGATGTTGTCCTTCACCAAAAACTCAAGCTCATTTTAGGTGGTTGGATTCGAAGTCACGTCCCTTGACGCGAAGTCGTACACACTATCACTGAGCTATCATTCGCATTTTAGCCTTAACAGAGTTTTATCAGAAAACTTGGTCAAATTTAAGCGAACTTGTTGTCGAGTTCAGTTAATCGTATGTGAAGCCGTAAGACACGCCTAATTTGGCTTAATGAGTCTGGCTTAAGGCGGGTCCCTGTATAATGTATGAGTAAACTAACGTACCGGCGACATACTTCGCATGTATACTTATGAGATTATGACGCACGGAGCAAGATGTCTTTGGAATTATGTTTTTCGCACTAATAATATATGGGATGAAATAGACCAATGCATGATTGATGTCAGAATCAAAGATGGCGCATAAATGACGTATACAAACCTCGTCATTAGTATGCAAACTAGAAGCCGTGATGTATCCCTACTTTGGTATTAGAGTATTTTTAAGGACTTTTGAAGACCGTCTGACTAGCTACAAACCTCGAATTAGAAATCTGTTACCAACCACCTGTAGCAAAATTTGGGCAATTGCAATTGAAGCCTATATTTTTCAATAAGTTTAACGTTCCACTTAAATCAATCAAGCGATGATAGCTCAGTGGTAGTGTGTACGACTTCGCGTCAAGGGACATGAGTTCGAAGTCAATGAGCTTGAGCTTTCGGTGAAGGAAAACACCGTGTGGAAACCATAGCATTCTTTTTCTAATGCCCGTCTAGGTAGCTACCACCCTCAAGTTGAAAAACTGCCGCCAAATATCAATAGGTGATTTCCGGCAGCTGCACTAGAGAGCCAGTTCCTCCACAGGTTTAGCGTGTCTACCAACATAAGCCCAATCGTCACTTAAGATCAGGTGAGATTGTGGCCATAACGCTAAACCTTGTCTAAAAAAAAGAGGAATTGTACTCTAAATTTGGAGTTTATAATTAACAGTTATTTTTGCAATTAATTTTTATTCTATACTAGTTTTTACGAGCGACTTCGGTCGCGTTAATATTGATTTTGTCGAAGAAACCGGAGACGCAGTAAAACTTTTCATACAAAATTTATCCCTCTGCTTACCCTAATTCCTAAAAGTTTTTCACGAAAAAAAGTAGCCTATCTCCGTCTCCATGACCCTTACACCTCAGTCCGCCCCGTGACTACGAAGGCTGAAAAGCTTTCGAAACGTCGGCATCAAAATTAATATATAACCGCGATAAAATCCATTTAAATTAGTTTTATTTCGATGAGTAACATTCGGATAAACATAAGAAATCATAATGAGATCCGTTTAAATTAGTTTTATTTCGATAAGAAATCATTATAATTCATGTTACTGCAAAATATATCTACATTCCTCTTATAGAGTAACAATATACTGTATTCGTAGATATATCGCTTTGCGTGCCAGTGTCACGTGCATAAACCGAGTCAACCAGACAATTCATACAACTCGCAATACAAGACAAATGGGCCTGTCAGTAGCAACTGCAATGGACTTAAAGTAAAAATACATGCATGAATTTAACTGCAAAATTTAGAATCTTATATTTAACTATCCGACCCGACAGATGTTGTTCTATCTTAACTATGAATAGTGTTGGCGTTTTATTGTGACAGTTATGTAAAATTAATATTGTCGTTAAGTTTTCTTACATTTTCTAACGTTCCGCATCAACTTCCTAAATTTTTTCTTTTATATAAACCTTCTCCTGACAATAATTAACACACAAAAAAAGAATTAGCAAAATTATTCCAGCCGTTCACGCGCGATGCGATGACCGAGGGAAATAAATATTCATATTTATATATATACATAGATAAAATCTTTAACAAACTCAAAGACGTTTTGAAGCGGTTATGGTGCAGTTGGTAGTATGTACGGACATCGCTTAATTAAAAGTGAATTCAAATCCCTAGAATGTGCTTTCGGTGATAGAAAACATATTTTATTAAAGCCCCCTTTAAAACCCATAGGTTTGTTCCGGCAGTCGCACTTGAGAGCTAGACCTTATACTGGGCTTAGCACGTCCACTATCTTGCGTCACATCGTCACCTATAAGGTATTAGAAAAAAAAATTGAAAACCAAATGAAGACATATTATAAAACGAAGTCTTTATCCGTATATTCGAACGGGAAAAACTCAAAAACTACCGAAATTGTTTTCACACATCTTTCACCGGCAGATGAAGCAATTCATAGAGTAGGTTTTGTGTAAATTTGTTTAAATATAACGTTGACTTAGGAAGACGGAACAAAATATGCTGAGTGTGAAGTTTACTGTCGTGCGCAACGCAAAACTGTAGAGCTCTATATAAAACAAAGTACCACGGTATTATTATCTTATATATAGCAGTATTTAGTATCTATTATCTATGATTAACACAATTATCGATACAAAACCAAGTAACCACTTGTGTAAAATACAAAATTCAAGACATACAAAGTCCCGCAATAATAATTAGCATTCTAATCAGAGTTATAACACACGGTAGGCAACTAAGTCTTTGGACAGTTTCAGACTAGAAACCACCGCTTCATGACATGCAAAACCCAACGCGACGTGTAATGAATGCCATCATGGTATTCGCCTATAATTTCACCAACAAAACAGTCCTTATTAAAGGGATAAAAGGGAAATGCAATTGCTTAACCGACCGGATTAAGTACGTGTTACTTATCTGATTCACAAACGGTTGATGTATACTTTGTCTTCATAACCCTTATTCTACCTTGGTATTGTCGACACAACGTGTTTTCATCTTCCACTCTACTCTATCAGCTGTCATCTCAGTATTCAAACATCTTGTACAAATGTCTTTCCTCTATAATCCATCCATATCTTCTTCGATCAATCTCTTTTTCTACGTCTAATCACGTTCATACTTAACATACTTCTAGTTTGGCTTTCATCTGTTCTCGTATACGGTTACATACATACATACATACATACGTCACGCCTCTCACCCATAAGGGTAGGCAGAGAGCACATCCTTCCACTTACTACGATCCTGACATACATATTTCGCTTCTTCTACTTTCATAAACACCTTCATACATGCTCTTCGGTTACGGGTACTTTTGACCTAGTCTTTCTCCAGAACGTTCTCGATCTGATCGAGATATGTTCGCCTACGTCGACCCTTACCAGCTTGCCCATTCGCACTCGCCTTGTAAATTTGTTTTGTTAATCTTCTTTCATCCATCCTCTCTACATGCTTATACCAATTAAGCATTCCTTTCTCTATTTTTGTCACTACATCCTCTACCACACCACAACGTTCCCTTATCACACTATTCCTTAGTTTATCTATCATTCTTATTCGTATACATTTTACTTCGTACTTTATTTATCATTCGTATACGGTTAATACGTTCGTAATAGGTATAAATGTAATGTATTACTCAATGAACTGTCCTCGCGATGTCGTTCATGAAGACTTAAGATAGTACATATATTTTTAACTTATTTTAAACTCTGTGTACATGGTATTATTATGTTAAGCAATTAATTTGCATGGTGGTAGGGCTTTTTTTAATGCCCGCCTGGCTAGCTACCAAACTGCCGTCAAATATGATTGAGAACTTGAGAACCAGTCCCTATAAAGGCAGGCAACGCGCCTGTGATTCCTCAGGTGTTGTAGGTGGCCATGGGTGGCAGTGATCTCTTACCATCAGGTCACACGCTTGCTCGCTCGGTTGCCTGCTAGTCCATAAAACTTATTATAGATTTGTTGAAGCTTAACCACTTTGTCGCCATGAACAAGGAATCTCAATTTTATCCTTTGTTCTGAATGAACTATTGAATTTTACGTAGTAAGGAATGCTTTATACATTAATCTATAGTATATAATCAAAAAAAAAATTTAGATAAATCTATCCAGTCCTCACAAAATGTTATGAACACATGAAACAGAAATGACAAACAATAATTCCAAATACAATATTCTTTAACATTTATATTTTATTGGATACTAGCTGTACCCGCGACTTTGTTCGCGTGGATCTAAAAATTAATTAATCAGTTTTGCCCGTTTTTGTACCTTCCTTCAATAAACAAACATTATTTATCTTATCTTTTTTTTTTTCAATAATAAGTATTCTGTGTTACTTCTAATACCTCCAACAATATGTGTACTAAGTTTCACGATGATCGGTGAAGTAGTTTTCACTTGAAAGCGTAGCAAACAAACTTACATTCACATTTATAATATTAGTAGCGGCAATATGTTATTACATATTACGAAAAGACAACTGTGAACACAAAAAGATACATAAACAAAGTCTCTTCAATCACAACACAACCGACAGGACAGTATTGTCAGTCGGTATCGAAACTATTTTCATTGGAAAATAAAAAAATAAATATAACAAAGCCATACTTCTGTCCGATGCAGAATTAGCGCTCACTTCGACAAAGCCTTGTGAAATCGAAATAATCACGTACAAACCGACACGGGCGGAAAATGCTCTGAAATATTCACGACGCGCTCTGAACCTCAATACGACGTTTGTGAAGTTCTGTTATAATTTTTTATTTATATATATATATATATATATATCTATTTTTATTGTATTTTCGGTCTACCGGAACCGATCGTGATTTCACATATTGTGCTAACATTTTGCTATTCAATATGGACTCAAACCATCGTATTTCTGTGATTATTTATAGAAACATGTCAGTTTTAAGACGCAATGACGGGTTAGTTTTTGGTGGGTACGGATTGCGCACCGATGGATGAGATTTAAAACCCCTGTAATTAGCCTCAGATTTTGATGAAGAAAAACATGGTCATGTAACTAAAGTATGATAGTAGGGCTTTCTCTAATGCCTACTATTATTAACGTTGTGTTTAAAATGTTAGTATTTAGGGGTTTGCTCATTGCAACGAAGATTAATATTACTCTGAGGCCAACACAAGAGGGACATATAGTGACTCCTCAGGTGCCCACTAAAACATTCAACGGCGACACTGCCAACACCTATGTTGCCAGAGAGCAAGGAAGACTTTTGCTCAGTGGTAGTGTGTGGGAAGCCACGTCATGGGACGTGAGTTCGAATCTAATCACCTACAATGAGATTGAGCTTGCGGTGACATCGTGAAGAAACCACAGCATTTTTGTAGGGCATATTTGTACCACCCTTAAGTTGAAAATCTACCGGCAAATACCAATAGGTGTGTTCCGGCGGGTGCTCTTGAGGGCCAGTCCCTCCTCAGGCTTAGCGTGTCTATCAACTTGGGTTGTATCGTCACTTAAGATCAGGTGAGATTATGGCCATAACGCTAAACCTACTTTTACTACTACATTACTTGGAGATGTTTTAGAAGTGGAACTTCTTATAGATGGGCTTTGAAATTCGGGTTCGCAACATATTTGTGAGACGCTCCTTCTGGTAAATCCGGCTCAAGGCAACTAAAGAAACGAGACATATATAGCGATGTTTCACTTCTGTACTGTAGTCTTGACGGCACACCGTTTTTTTCTTTTGTCCCATCAAAATCCTGGACTATGAAATTTATAATAAAGTTACCTTCGCATAATGAATAAACGACGTTTATATCTTCGGGTCACGGCCGGGTAAATAATTCACAAAGCGTTTCATTTATTATTTGATAAAAGCGGCCGTTATAAAACAACAAAGCGGATCTTCGCAGAGGGTCGGCCAGGTAAAAATGATAAGTGCCTTCGCAGTGCCCTCTTGTGTCGCTTCCAGTAAATTATCACGTCTAATTATATGGGCTTTGTCGAATTTCGATGCTGCATTTCGTTTTGTTTGTAGTGTAAATGTGACATGACTCGTGGTCCAAGTTACTAACTGTCGTCTATTTATACGGAAGCTTTAAATTGAGTCATCGTGATGCCTCCGTAACGCGTTTCATGACGTATAAGGAGCATTTACGGTCACTTGCGGTCGACAGAAAAGCATCGAAGTCAGAGGAACCACCTAGTATTAGTGTATTAATAAATAATTTCCCTTCATTCATTTGCATAACAGAAAATATTTTGTGTAATCTTTTTTTTTATAGTTTAGCGTTACAACCACAATCTCAATATTAATGGACGGTGTGGCCCAAGGTGGTGGATATTCTAAGCCTAGTGGAGCGACTGTCTCTCAAGTACAACTGCCGGTACACACCTATAGGTATTTGCCGGCAAATTTTCAACTTGAGGGTGGTGAAGGCCCTACCACAATGCTACGATTTCATCACGACGTTTTCCTTCAAAGAAACGAGCTATCATTACTTCAAATAAATATTTATTATAATATATATGAGGTTTCTATCCATTGAGAATGGTGTCTACGAAAGACCTTAAACTATTAGTTTGAAATTCAGCATATTTCTTTGCAAACAGACGCAACGGATTTTACAATCACGCTCGGTTAATATAAAAAACTTGAACCAAGTTGCAGGCACCAAATAGGGCCTAATAATTTAAAACAATTAATAATTACCTATCTCTCTATAATAAAAAAACAAGGTAAAAGAGGAAAATTGACTTCACGATTGACTTAAGCGGTCATCTTGCCGATGCCGCCACGTTGAGTAATGTGGCTTCGAATCCTGCACAGAACATTTTATCCGTGTAATCTACAAATCGTTTTTCTGAGTGTGGATATTACTTTGTGTCCGTGAATATTTGTCTTAAAAAAAAAGTCTACAATACGAGTCAAACTAACGTTATACGCAATATTATACAAGGCAGTTAAAATAGATCTACAATCAAAAAGTACTTATAAAATATAATAAATGCTATTGCCATATAAAGAAAATTTCTTTTTCATGATCCGCCTTTATCCCATTTTTATTTACCGGTTCCCTTAATCTGTTTTCTCCAGAAACATCTGCTTTGGTTCGCCAACGGGTCCAAATTATTATTTATGGAATGTTGCTTAATTATAGACGTCCATCTTAGACGAGGTCGTCAATGCGTTTTCGATCCTGGCTTTGAGACCAGCACTTTTTTGATCATGAATTCATATGGACTCCTCGGTACATGACTGTACCAAAGAAGTCGTATCTCCATTAGTATATTGCATAACTCCGGCAGCATGACAATTCCATACGGCATCTACTTTAAGTCATACAATTTTGACTCCAACGTACTGTATACAAAATTGTATGTGTAGGCAGCACCGTATATTTAATTATTATTATTTTTTTACCTTAGCTCGGTAAAGTGACTGTACTTCCCCTGATGGTAAGTTTCAGTACAGTCCAGTAACAGTAATGACTGCCGTAGGGTCAAATGTCCTTCGTCAGTCGCAACTGTTTTGCCGGTCCATTAAATATATCTTCACACCTGATTTAAAAGACCACATATTATAAGGAGGGAACATCCAGATCGGACGACGGTTCCACAGCTCCACTGTGCGACAAAGAAAAGACTTTTCGAAGTTTTTAAAACATCGCACAACAACGTTACGCGGAAAATCTAAACTGAGTATTAAATTTTTACTATTTACCTCTCTTACTCGCTTTACGTTGGATCTCTTTCTCCTCTCTTTCAAAATTCCATAGAACATGTATATACCTGTCACTGTACACTGAACCTAATGATAAAAACGCTATCTCTTAACACAAAGACCACAAGCGAATTGTCATTTAATTTTACACGAGAGCATTCGAGTGTGCGCTGATAAATACGTCCCTCTCACCTTTCTAGCGATAATATTCGGGTTTTGTGCTTCGGAATTTAATTTAATTTACGCTCTGTAATTGTCAGTTAATTTAATTAAAAACATCGGTTATATGAGGACATTATGCTTCAGACGCACGAATATTGTTCAATCGACATGTATTTTTAATTAGTGTATCCCAAAATTATCATAACTTTTTATTACAGTTATATAGTAAAATCAGGTATATAGCATGTCTGTATTTCAATTTATCGAATAGTAAAAGAATTATAATTAAAAAGTAGACAGTAATCTTCGGCTGCCGACAGAAGTGTTAATTTCATACTCTGTAATACATATACTAGCATTTTAAATAAGAATTATATTTTGTTTATATATTCCAAATACTTATTCTTTTAAACACACGATGGGCTCGTCAAGCGCAGTACAAAACATAAATAAAACTTGACGTAATAATAAATATACATTTCTATTTTCTTACGTATACATGAAACATGGTACATGAAATTCGATGAACTTATTTGGCGACATAATTTTCTTTATTACTTATAGGTGGAACATGAAAGCCAGTGATGCGACTTTAATAAATACTTTAACAATACAACAAAAAGTTTGGAAAATCCAAAAGTGTACGCCTCAAAATCTCAATTTTTTGGTTGTTTAGTAAAAATTAAACCACATCGAATCAGACCGTGAAAAGTAATAGGGTTCTATTCCTAATTATACTGAAGCGTATGAAAAAAAAAAGACTCGATTAGTAAAGTATTTCGGTCGTTATCGTGATAACATACAGGATCCGCACATACAAACACATGGACGTACAAGACAGAACGTTTTTAAACAGTTTTTTAACTAGTTTAAATAACAAAAATGACATTAAAAATATCATGAGTATTAAAAATAGTGTTTTTTTTTTTTCTATATGTATGTGTATATATTACTTTACAAGTGCAATATATGATAAATAGAGAAATTTAAAATTTGAAAATTCAGTAGTTTTGCGTGAAGTGACAGTAGTACCCACCTCAACGCTTCGCTTGAGAGGCGTGCAATATACATTTCTATTTTCTTATGTATACATGAAACACGGTACATGAAATTCGTTGAATTTATTTTGCGATATAATTTTCTCTATTTCTGAAAGGTGCCACAAGTAAGCCAACGATACGATCTCAGTAAAGCCTTTAGCAGTACAATAAAACGAACTAGAACGACTAAATAAATAATTTTAATTAATATTCAATTGAGTTAGTTTAGTTTTCAGTATGTATATTTGTATCGCATGCTCAGTGGTAGTGCGTAGGAACGCCGTGTCATGGGACGCGAGTTCGAATCCAACCACCTACAATGAGCTTCAGCTCTCGGTGAAAGGAAACCATAGCATGGTGGTAGGGCTTTTTGTCTTGTTCGCCTGGCTAGCTACCACCCTCAAGTTGAAAATCTGCCGCCAAATACCAATAAGTATGTTCCGGCAGTTACACTTGAGAGCCAATCCCTCCACAGGCTTAGCGTGTTTACTAACTTGGGCCGTATCGTCATTTAATATCAGGTGAGATTATGGCTATAACGCTTAGCCTTAAATATAAACATATATATATATACATAAGTTCAGGGCAGTTTTATTTCATTCTATACGTATAATGTCACATGATGCTGGGTATCAATGTGGTCCAAAATGGTACCACATACAGCATAAACGTAAATCTGATGTATTTTTGTATAATGTATCGGTTATAAGCATTATGGCCCTAATCTCACCTGATGTTAATGACAATTTGACCCAAGATGGCGAATACGTTAATCTTAGCTTGCGAGTACAGCTGCCGGAACATATTTTTTCAACTTCCGGATTTTAACATTAAGGTGGTAGCCAACTAAACAGACATTAGAAAAAGCTCTACCACCATGCTATAGTCTTATCACGATCAATCCCAATCTCAAGCTGAATACAGGGTTTCGAACTGACGTCCATAAGACCTACTTCCGTAGACACCACCAACTGTGCCATCGTCGCTTCTAAAACGTAGAGTCGATGGAATGTATTTACATGCACTTGGCGTAATAATTGTAATGTGATGTTTTTCACTGGAAAATACAATTCTGTGGTATGATTACAATATTCTTCAATACAGAAAACTCTTATTTTAATATCACATAGTACGGCGTACTCTGAATTGAAAATCTACTTTATTTTCCCAACTTTATCAGAACGGAAGATTTTCCTTGAAAGGCTAACCGGTCCTTCTTAATTCAACAAAGGACGAAATGCAATTCTCCAATGGAACAAACGAACTAAACAGTCCCAAAGGGCAGAGATAAAACTACTTAAGCACTGAGGATTTACTTTAAAGTCAGTTGAAGACGGACACGGGGGGGTTGGGGTCGAACGGCCCGGGGAGAGAGTCGCGTCGCAAACAACCTCCCGACGCACCTGGGACACTGTGATAATGAAACTAATTTACTAGATTCACTGACTTCTGCGATCCGGATGTTGGAAAATTTCGAGGTGACATTGGACTTTCGAAATCGAATTGACTGTATTTTTTTTTCTTTTCACCATTGTTTTTATAGTTAAGGCTTAGCGTCATGGCCACAATCCCACCTGATGTTATGTGACCTAAGCCTAGTGGCGGTTCTGGCTCTCCAGTGCAACTTCCGGAACATACCTATAGCTATTTGGCGGTAGATTTTTAATTTGAGCATGATAGATAACTGCATGGCTACACTAAAGCCCTACCAACATCGTGATGGCTTTTTCTAAAGCCCGCCTAACTAGCTACCACCCTCAAGTTGAAAATCTACCACCAAAACCTAGGTGTGTTCCGGCAGTTGCACTTAACAATCAGTCCCTCTACTAGGCTTTGCGTGTCCACCACCTTAGGCCACCTCACTTAGCATCAGATTAAATTGAGCCAATAACGATGCACCTATAAACGATAGAAAAAAGTCGGTTAATTCAGCTTATACAATGTAAAATCACCTTGTTTAAATAACGAATTCGTAGCTGAATGGATTCTATAGCGAGTGCGAACAGGACTGGGATTAAATTTTAACTCAATGAATGCAGGTGTGATATCTCAGGAACTGCATTCTCATCATCTGTCTGCATATTACAGTTATGCAAGTGAAGCAATTCTGGGCTTATCGTGCTACTCTAAAAATCTTACTGTGCAATCATTTTACGGGGTATCTATATTGTTTATAGTTTTTTTACCGTTATGTAGATGTACCGTTGATGAATACTGTAGTGAAGTTGGTAAGCACACAGTGATGGGACTGGCTCTCAAGTCCAACTGCCGGAACACACCTATTGGTAGTCAGCCGAGCGAGCATTAGTAGAAGCCCTACAACCATGCCTGATATTATAATTAATAATGTTTAATTAATATTATGAAGAGGAAAATATTGTTTGAAATTCTATTTGAATCTGATAGAGAAGTCGTATATATAGAATATAGAACAGAATATAGAATATAGAATACAGAATAGGGTTCTATTCCTAATTATACTGAAGCGTATGAAAAAAAAAAGACGCGATTAGTAAAGTATTTCGGTCGTTATCGTGATAACATACAGGATCCGCACATACAGACACACGGACGTCCAAGACAGAACTTTTTTAAACAGTTTTTTAAGTAGTTTATATAACAAAAATATCATGAGTGTTAAAAATACTATTTTTTCTGATACGTGTGTGTATATATTATTTTACAAGTGCAATATATGATTAACAGAGACATTTTAAGTTTGAAAAATCAGTTGTTGTGCGTGAAGTGACAGTAGTACTGACCTCAACGCTTCGCCTATGAGGCGTGAAATAAATTTTTATTTCCACGTAAACGAAGCCAAGGACACAGTCACTTATATAGGTAAAAAAGTAAGTAACAACAAAATTTAACCATTATGAAGACAAAAGTTTAATCTTCACAGAAATGCTAAGAATGAACCGACCATACTTTTCTATAGGGTCACTCCTCATACTTGCGGCATAACGTGTGTCGAAATGGTTGCGTGATATAATTTTGTAAATATCTTTAAAAGTAACCATTCTGCTATTTATTAGCTTCACTTGTATATTTGTTTATATGTTTGTAATCGACTCCTTTGGACTTGATTTTGACCCACTTCAAACGGTCAGATTTCATTTAAATTTCATAGACTTATCGAGGACCGCTGACAATACATTAATTCATCTATAGTCGATAAGGCGGCAATTAATGTTCATTATAATAATTACCCAATCATCATTATCTTTTACCGATATATCTAATATTAACGAATTGTCTAATACCAAAGAGAATTTTAATTCAACAAAATAAGCAAGAAATTTAATTTACAATTTTAGTGGAAAGAGCCTTGTTCGCTATTGTAATGAATGATGATTCAGCTACCGATTATTTTTATTGTATTAAAAATAATAGTTTAAAAGTTTAAAACCAAACTGAAAAATAGAGAAAAAAATTGAATATAAGAATCTTGTAATTGTTGTTTAATAAATATTTTATTACACGCACTTGATTTATAATCATATATTACCACTGGCAACTAACCTTCGTTGTTGATGATTAATACAAACTTTATTATCAAGTAGATAGAGTGCTAACAAAGCTGTCCAGAGATGGTGGAGGGTGGAAAATTTGTATTCTTGTCCATAATAATCACGTTTTATCGTGTAAAATATTATAATCGTATTCAATTATTGATTACCAAATACAAATAAATGAATGAATAGCGTATGAGATCAATTAAATGAAACGCAGAGAAAAGCGTTATGAAGCGATGATAGCTCAGTGGTAGTCTGTACGACTTCGCGTCAAGGGACATGAGTTCGAATCCAAGCACCTACAATGAGCTTGAGCTTTCGGTGAAGGAAACATCGTGAGGAAACCATAGCAAGGTGGTAGGGCTTTTTCTAATGCCCGCCTGGGTAGCTACCACCCTCAAGTTGTAAACCTGCCGCAAAATACCAATAGGTGTGTTCCGGCAGCTGCACTTGAGAGCCAGTTCCTCCACAGGTTTAGCGTGTCCACCAATTTGGGCCGTATCGTCACTTAAGATCAGGTGAGCTTATGGCCATAATGTTTAACCTTAAGTATAAAAAAAAACTAAGAAGTAAAGAAAAGACAGGAAATTTCGTGAATAGTATATTTTTATCAATCAGAAGCAGAAATTCTTAATAAAAAGAAACCACTTTGCTACGGCCTAACGCTAACGCAACACAACTGATGTGCACGCGACGAACGCTCGGAACTAAGTGAATGCATCGGCGGTCTAGCTGCCCTTTTATAGGCAGTGACTATAAGCAGTGATGAGGGTAGTTGTGTCGTCGTGGAGGACAATTGCTAACACGGCCTCTCCTGACCAAGTGTCGCCCTCGACACAATCAAACTGCTTGGACCGACAACAACGGCAGCTCCAAGATTTTGGTCTACATTTAGGGAAGGCACAGAGTAACCGGCCTCAAAGCGTGATGCGCTATTCTGTGGCTCGTGTGCAACCGTATTTTCATCAAGCCCAGGCATTTTCCTCCGTAGATTCAGAGCTTTTATTGAGCTTCCAGTTGTTGTCACTATCCAGGCTGTGTATGAAAGTAAAACGCCAAGGCAGATATGCCTGAAGTCTAATGAACGCCAAGACCATGTAAGGTCTGTAGTTCAACGAACGCCAGGGCAATATGCCCGAATTCGGATAATTGAACGCCAAGGTCTTACGCCTGTAGTTCAGATAATGGAACGCCAAGGCCTTACGCCTGTAGTTCGGATAATGAACGCCAAGGCCTAATGCCTGTAGTTCAGATAATGAACGCCAAGACCATGTTATGTCTGTAGTTCAACGAACGCCAGGGCAATATGCCCGAAGTTCGGATAATTGAACGCCAAGGCCTTAAGCCTGTAGTTCAGATAATGGAACGCCAAGGCTAGATAAGCCTGTAGTTCCGATAACAAAAGCTTTTACATACCCTCAAAGAAGGCTACACATAACTTAGGGCACCACTCGCCACGCCAAGGCACCATATACTGCGCCGCTGCTTGTGTAGTTTTTTTTTAAGCTCATATTGTTCATTTGGTAGAACCTTGACAACTCTGCCGAACGTTCTCAGGAACCGGTGAATTTACAAAGGCCTCGACCTTATGTGGGCTCGGCCTCACCTGACCCTGACTCAAAACCCGCCCGGAACACGTCTGGGGTTCCGGTGCGTAGTGTCTGGACACGTTCAGTTGAGTCGTCACCCCGACCTCAGTGGTATCACGCATGTTACTAAAATCACAACGCACTATTTTCTACTACAACAGGAACGACGCCGTAACCGACAATTCCGCGTTGAAACAGGAACGACGCCGTAACCGACAATTCCGCGTTGAAACACTCGATCGTTTAGGCTACGTGACCGATACCGCGACCTATTATTACTAGAACGACGTCGCGATCTACGACTGGATCCGCCAGTCATATTTACTAAAACTACTCTGTTCTGTGGGCTAGAAGTTACTTATCCCACTTCTGATTTTATCAATCAGAAGCAGAAATTCTTAATAAAAAGAAACCACTTTGCTACGGCCTAACGCTAACGCAACACAACTGATGTGCACGCGACGAACGCTCGGAACTAAGTGAATGCATCGGCGGTCTAGCTGCCCTTTTATAGGCAGTGACTATAAGCAGTGATGAGGGTAGTTGTGTCGTCGTGGAGGACAATTGCTAACAATATTATTTCTAGTTGTAAAATTAAATGTTTATTCTTACATCACACATTTCATTATAATACGCTATGAAACAGCTGACACGTATGATATGTACATACTATATCTTCACAGCCGTTGAGAACTAACTGGCTGTCTTGAACCAACAAGCGCGCACCTGTGATCAAACACAGCCAATAGGGTCCGCGCTATGGATAACCGTCTACACTATATAGTACAATATAGAACACACTTGTGATCGTTAATATCTTAAATTTTGATTTTTCTAACCTCGATTCATACCAAGCGACAAGTAACTTCGATCCAAAAAATTTAACCCTGACGGGACTCCTGGCATATATGAAACGTTTAGGTTAATATCTGAATTTCAAATTAATAAAGATTCAAATACAAAGATTATGGAGTGAAATAACAATAGTAAATCTACAATATACACACAAAGTAGTCGAGAGAGGGAACACGATGGCTTAAGGTAGTGCCACACCGTTTTCTGTCACGGCAAGCGGGTCGATTTATCCGCCGAAACTCGCCGATAGATATATTTCACTTCACAAAGAACGTCACATTTTAAGATCACGCCAAAACTCATTTGCAACTATATCGCTAACAATGCGATCTTGAAAAATTATGTCAAACAAAATGAAATTGTGACGTGACTTGACATGTTTGTAAAACGGAATATCATTTCGAACGATGAGAACGAATTCAGTTCATTTTTTGATATTCAGAAGCATTCTAAATTCAGATAACAGCTCGTCCGTAGAGTAGGTCTCATTAAATTTTAACTAGCCCCCGCCTGTGGCGCCGTTTTATTTACAACCCGCGGCCGCAAACCGATACAATTCGTTTTCAGTTGTAACATCGACAGACAAGTTAACGGTTTTATTTCTGTGAATAATACATTGCAGTAATATAATCGGTTACTTTGTTTATCTATCGAGAATATGAAGCGTTTTATTATGTGTGATGATAGCTTAGTAATAATAAAATTGTAGTAATATAATTGGTTAGCTTATTTATTTATTTATAAAATAAATATATCTATAATGTTTTTATGTTAAAAAAAAATCCCGCGTTCTTTAATAAATTTTTTTTATATGTATTGGTTTCTGTAGCCTCATAATCCGAGATTATATTTCCCTTTTCATTTATTTTTAATTAGATTTTATTTTTATTATATATTGTAAAGCTATATTGAAAATAGGTCACAGAAACGGGCAAAATTATCAAATAATTTTCAGTGCCTCGCGAACCCAGTCGCAGATACAGCTAGCACTTCGTAAAATTAAAGACGGTAGTATCGCGATTTCAAAATACACAATGATTAACATAGCCTCCCGACAACGGTATTGTTTACGCGCGCCCATTTTGTTTGATATTTTCTCATTTCCCGCGTCTGCGGCCTGTCAAAATTCGACGGCAACATAATAAACTCCGTTAAAATTAGAAAATATTGGAATTAGCAACTCACTTTTGTTTATGATAAAATGAGTTTGAAAGGAGGGGTATTTAAGGAGTTCACGCGACTTTATATATATACACTGGCACCTGAGATACAGGTTAAAAAAAAACCTCGTTCAGGTAACAGGGCTTAACTTTATGTTGTAGTAATAATATTTTTTTGGAAAATAAATTATTATTATTATTATTATATATTTTTTATATTAAGGTTTAGCGTTATGGTCATAATCTCGCCTGATCTTAAATGACGATACGGCCCAAGTTCGTAGATACGCTAAGCCTGTGGAGGGACTGGCTCTCAAGTGCAACTGCCGGAACACACCTATAAGTATACGGCGTCAGATTTTTCAACTTAAGGGTGGTTGCAAGCCAGGCGGGTATTAGAAAAAGCCCTACCACCATGCTATGGTTTCCTTATTGTTTTCCTTCACCGAAGGTGAAATTCATTGTAGGTGGTTGGATTCGAACTCACATCCTATGACGCGGCGTTCCTACACACTACCACTGAAAAGTACATTTACTAATGACCCTCGAAGTATTTCGGTTTATAGACAAACCCATATCTTCGCCCCGAGGATTATAAGTTAGTGGTAGCACCCGGCGAGTAAGCCTCGTACCGAAACAAGGTGCAACAATGGCGTTATTGCCATAACACGTTATTTATGTCACAACACCAAACAACTTTCATCTACGCCATAGAACGTTTGCAGAAAGGTTAGTGGTTTGAAATGTAACATAATGCAGAGAACCCTTCTTATAGTTTTTGTTTAACAGTTTTAGATTCAGCGTTATGACCACAATCTCACCTGATGTTTGGCAAAGATTCGGCCCAAGATGATGGACACGCTAAACCTACTGGAGAGAGTGGCTCGCAAGTGCAAGTACCAAAACACGCTTGAAGATATATGGCGTCTGATTTTTAACTTGAGGATAGTATATTTGAAGGTTGGTGTTGGTGCATGCTTTAGTTTCATCACAATGTTTTCCTTCACCGAATGCTCAGAATTACGGGTCGAAATTACTTGATGATCGGAATTATTTGGTGAACAAGCACTGAAGAAGGCCAATATGCTCTCTCTTGAGCATCGCCGTAAGGTGGCTTGCCTCTCAGTGTTTTACAGAATACACTTTGAAGAGTGTGCCCAGGAACTGCACGATTTGATTCCACCAACTCCATTTTATCTGAGGACGACCAGACGCCGGGAGGGTTTTCACCCGCATATAGTTGATATTCCCCCGATCCGCACGAAGCGTTTTACAGCTTCTTTTATAATGCGTACTGCAAATGAGTGGAATTCACTGCCGACGTATGTCTTTCCTATATCCTACAATCTGGCAGTCTTCAAACAGAGAGTGAACAGGTACTTGCTGAGTAAGCGCATTCCATCATAGACCACATCGTCACTTAGGTGAGATTGTGGTCAAGCGCTTACTTGTTGAAAGTAAAAAAAGGTCATTAATGCGACATTCGTACACACTACCAACTGAGCTATCATCGCTGAAGAAAAGTATAAAAAAAATAATGAAGCAACATTTCACTGATATTTTACATTAGTAGATTAATTGTAACCGACCATATGAATAGTATCAATCAATAGTTACTACCGCAAAGAAATATTATACAATATGGATGGAGAAAAATAATAATAATAGGCTTTATTTAACAGTCCTTTATACATTTTTTACATCAAATAAATATATTGTTAATTATTTGTTTGACAGCGGTACGCGAAGATTGTGTTACTTTCCAGCAAGGCCTCCCCTATACTTTGCCACATTATGCAGTTGTTTGGCTATCTTCTCCGAGTCATTCCTGCTATACTTTTTTTTACGCTGAATCAAAATCAGTGCTGAGTGTTTCGGACACTTTAGCATATGCTGAGCTGGACGCCCTATGCTAGTAATATGCTAGTAATATTACATTGTTATTATTTATGTGGTATTGTCTTTTCTTATTTATTTTCTTTCAATTTTTTTATTTATAGTGTCCTTTAATGCGTGTATGTATTTTATTAGTATTAAACGATTTCTTTCTTTCTTTCCTTCTTTACTTTTAATATCAATAGGTGTGTTCCGGCAGCTGCACTTGAGAGCCAGTTCCTCGACAAGTTTAACGCGTCTACCAACTTGGGCCGTATCGTCTCGTAAGATCAGGTGAGATTATGGATGATATATGGATATAACATTAAACCTTAACAATAATAATAATAAAAAGAACGATTACCTCGATCATTTACTGCCGAATCAAGCTCATCGCGTATTATATAAATAGCTATTATGAATATTTACTTCCGGACTATGTAACTGTGAATACTCGGCTTGAGCTTGCGCGATACAGTGAAACTCTACATCACTGAGAGTACACCATCACACCGTATACCATTCGTACACACTCACACGTTAAGTACACGGTCCTGTAAGGGACTGCCATCGCGGCCCTTGAGCTGCTTACCCGATAAGGTCGTAGGATCACTAAATTAGTAATACAGAACTGAAATAAGCAAGCCGAGATTTGGCCTGCTGCTGGTGAAAGTTCGCTGAAGCTGTCAAAGCCCTTGAGACTAACAGCGTACGCCAGTTCGAAAAAAAAATATACTTGGCTTGGTGGTAAGTCCGCTCTGAGCTTTTAATCTTTGACCGTCCTATAAGGGGGCGCGCGTGAACCGGGCGCAGAGGGTTCGAAAGATGGATGCATTAATTTTCTTAATGGTACCTTATTGGGAGTTTAGAAGATGTTCTGAGGTACTCCGAGAGACCCCTTATTGACAATCGCGGTTACCCAGAGTAGGTTAACGAAATGATTGTAATAAACAGAGAACTTTGATACATATGTATGTATTTAATTAACATATTTTAATGTAGTTTCTGGTAGACGCAATTCAATTATGGCATCTAAATATAGAATGGGTTATTCAAAAACACAATACACCAGCAGAAAGTAACTGGCATAGGTTTATCATACCATTGATCGAATATACCAACCTCCATCAACTCTCGAAGCTTAACACTATTTTGCCAATTGTATCTCTATAGGAATTTTATCATAACCTTAAAATTATCGATCAAATCAGTTAGTTAGTTATTATTACTATTTAGTAAAACACACTAGAAGCTTATCAGCTGATGCGTTTGTATCATACAGCTTGATGACAATGAAGTCTTGCTTGTCTCATCTCTTCTTAAAGCAGTTTAAGGTTGAAGCCGTGACAACTTTTTTTGGGAGTTTGTTCCTTACTGCGATCACCAAAAATGCAAAAAGGCCAAAAATGCCTCCTCGGGTCTCTATATGCTGAGTGTTTGTTCTTCAATATATTGTAAATTATTCGTTTATATTTTGAGTAATTTTACTTTTAAACCAATAGATGGCGTTGCCACGATTTCGTACAAGCTATCGAATGGTATTTTTTGTTTATAGTAATAGTTTTTCTTTACAGTTTAGTTCTCTACACGGTTCTGTGAGGGACCGCCTGTGGTCTTTTATTCTTTTATTTCTTATTACTATAACGTTCTCTCATAATAGATAGTACCGCGTTCGTTTTCTCTCATACGCGATTCGGCAACAGCCCAAGCCGAGGTTCGGTCACTAGTGACACCCTTGTGCGAGTTGCCCCGCGGGTTTGAGCGCCTTCCGCGCTCGCCCCACTAGTTCAGGTGAAGCTGTAAAAGCCCCTAAGGCTAACAGTGTAGGTCCTTTCGAGAAAAAAAAAAAAGTTTAGTTCTCTGCAAGAAAGCCTGAGCCTGCGGACCATCACAGGAGCACCTCGATATGTCAGGAACCGGACAATCAACCGCGACCTACGCTGGGAACGTCTGGACGCTTTCGTTGGGGGACTAACAACCACGTTGTTCAGGCGAGCGGACGCGTCGAGCCAGCCCTTAGTAAAGGGAATCGCTCCGCTGCATGTCAGACCGCCTGACCGTAACCTGAAACCATCACTACGCAACCTAGCTATCCAAGGTGATAGCTAACCAAATAGAACACCTACATTAAATAGGGACATCCAGCCAACTTCATATCTAAGTTGGAAAAACTCCAATTATCAGTTAGCGAACGCTAACTGCAACGATTTTACTGAAAAGGGCAAAGCCCTGAACAGTTTCCTCACCACTTCGTGAAGAAGAGGTAGAGAAAGCCATCTCGGTTTAGTTCTGTCGGTCTAACCAGGTGTTTTCTTTAGCAATCGCCATAAATACCTATGTTAACTTTAGGATCGTTTTTATAATAATTATTCAGTTTTGTATACTGAAGTTTCACAAAGATTCAAGAGATAATCTCGTAGGTTATTATTTTCATTTGGCTCATACATATTTTCAAGGCTGGGCACATCGTAATAGTCAGGGAGGAGATTATAAGTTTCGATTAACCTGCCCCTATGTCTACGCTGTTCATAAGGTAGATTACGCATTGTATACACCATCTCGGTAGTTCCATTCTCGGTACTTTCTCAATGAGCTTAATGATGAACTTATCTAAGAATAATTTTACAAAGACTCCATTCTCCATCCATCTATATATATGCTGAAGTCACCAGTCATCTTCTTAACGTAGCCTTTATAATTATATGAATGACCCAAAAATTAGATGAACTAATTCGAGTAACGTTACTAAACTTGTTACCGTTAATACTTTTTAAGAAAACTCATCTTACCACCACAAAACAACCCTACGTGACAATACTGAAGCGATGATAGCTCAGTGTGTACGGGCTCCACGTCAAGGGACGTGAGTTCGAATTCACCTACAATGAGCTTGAGCGCCCGGTGAAGGACAACATCGTGAGGAAACCATAGCATGGTGGTAGGGTTTTTTCTAATATCTGCCTGGCTAGCTACCACCCTCAAGTTGAAAATCTGCCGACAAATGCCAATAGGTGTGTTACGGCAGTTGCACTTGAGAGCCAATCTCACCACAGGTTTAGCGTGTCTAGCAATTTGGGCCGTACCGTCACTGAAGATCTGATGTTAAAATTTAGTTACGTGAATCGGTTTAATGGTTCTCGAATTATAAGCAAAGTAGCGAATAAAATAACAAAATAACATTATTTTTCATAACTGTAAAAATAACTAAATCCTCTTACAATATAAAAAGGTATTCTTCACACAGGGGCGGGCGGGCGGACGGCTGTAATCCAAAACGCAGTTCTAAAATAGGTAAGAACCTTTAAAACTATCGATATTTTTTATAAAATGAATGAAATACAGACAATTAAAAATATGTATATATTACAGTTTTTATAGTAATGACACCGTGTACAGACGCTACGTCAATGGACGTAAGTTCGAATCCCTGCAATGAGCTAAAGCTTTGGTGCAGGAAAATACCATTAATAAATCAAAGCATGGTGGTAGGGTTTTTCCGAATGTTCATTTCCATGAAGGATGGCGTTAATAATCAATTTACATCGCGCTCAGGATACCGTATATTCTTGGTTTAAACCTCTCACCGAAAATTATTTTTTTCGGCCCGAGTACCCTGAGTACTTGGCCCCAAAGTTCGGTGAAGCTGTGAAAGCCCCTCAGGCTAACAGCATTTGTACTTTCGAGAAAGGAAAATTTATTTTTTGAGTTGATAATTATAATTGTGAACCCTTAAGAAAAGTGAATTCGTACACGGACGCTCGCCAGGCTATCTACCACCCTCAAAATGAAAATATGCATCCTAATAAACACCAATTAGGTGTGTGGCATTGAGGGACAAATCCTACACTAGATTTCGCGTGTCCAACATCGTCAGCCAAATCGTCACTTAAAATCATGTGAGAGTATATCAATAACGTTAAAAATATGGTGCGCATGCTAAAGCTAGTGGAAGGGATGGCTCTCAAGTGCAACTTCCGGAAAACATCCGTACAAGTACAGGTACTACTCTGTACATAAAAGTATTACACATTCATAAATCATTTACACAGTTATCGATGTAAACACATCACTCATAAATCGATAGCGCCTGGAATTTCCCGACGGAGTCTAGACTCAACTTAAAATCGCCATAGACAAATTTAATCTTTGATTTTTCACCAACAGATACTTGTCCTCGTCGAGAGAGATTAAAAAGTTATATAGCAGTAAACTGTATGCTATATGTCTCTCTCTACTACTAATAAGCTGTAAGACGTGTGGCTGGAGCGAGTTACTAAATTATGATCACTATCTGATATCACACAACAAACAAATTGGTTTTTAATGTAACCCACGGAACCGAGTACCGTGAAACGAGATTACACCGATCCGGGAATCGAATCTGGACCGTCCCCCTGTTGCACTGTATTAAATTTTCGATAAACCGGCGTCTTCAAAGCGAAACTAGATTGCATTCGACTGCGTGCATCTGGTATTCCCTTATTTATTTCGTTACTTCTCAATAATGTTCGCGCCTGACGTGATAATTTGGACGCACTGGGAGTTTCTGATGAGATCTTTAGAGATCGGTAGAGATATCTTGGTGTAATTGTGTAGTTACATGTGTATAATATTTTTAGTAAACTTTATAGATTTAGCAATATAGCCACAAGCTCATCTGATATTTAGTGACAATGTCTACCAATGACGCGTTAAGCCTGACGAAAGGACTAGCTCTCGGCAACTGCCGGGACACACCTATTTAGTAATTGGCGGTAGATGTTTTTTTCAACTTAAAAGTGGTAGCTAGTCAGGTGGATATTATTAATACCCCTAACACCATGCTATGGTTTCATAACGATGTTTTCCTTCACCGAAAGCTCAAGCTCATTGTAGGTGGATTCGAACCCACGTCAACTGACGCGGAATCCATGCACACTGACGTTACTGATTTAGTTGACATCGATATTGACAAACCACATCGAATCTGACCGTGAAAAGTAATAGGGTTCTATTCCTTATCATACTAAGAAAAAAAAGACTCGATTAGTAAAGTATTTCGATCGTTATCGTGATAACATACAGGATCCGCACATACAGACACACGGACGTGCAAGACAGAACTTTTTTAAACAGTTCTTTAACTAATTTAAATAACAAAAATGGCATTAAAATGTCATGAGTATTAAAAATAGTGTTTGTTTTTTATATTTGTGTGTATTTATTATTTTACAAGTGCAATATATGATAAACAGAGACATGTTATGTTTGGAAAATCGGTTGTTTTGCGTGAAGTGACAGTAGTACCCACCTCAACGCTTCGCTTATAAGTCGTGCAATAAAACAACACTTTCCAAATGTTAGGCGCCACTGATTCTTCTATCAATTCATTGATAAATTAACTAAAAAATCCGGCCATAATAAGGTAAAAACTGATTTAAAATTGAACGCGAAACAGAATTAATACTAAATGTATCTATACATTTCTATACATGGCTATATCTGCCATCCAAGAGTTTACGTAAGCATTGCTATGTTATGCACCCCAGAGTTTTCACTTCGCGAATAAGAAAGACGTCATAAAAGAACTTTGCAATCGTTTCCGTTTTAATAATACATGAAATTCTTGTTTTCAATTTCATCTTGAATCTTCAATATTATGGAAATTGATCGTATATTTATACTGGGAAAATGTAATTGAATGATAATTAAAAGCAACTATTCTATATTCTCGATCTTCGAATTTTAATGGTCGCGACATAGGTATAGGATAAAGGTTTAGCGTTATAACCACAATCTTACCTGATTTTAAATGACGATACGGCCGAAGTTGGTAGACACGCTAAACCTGTGGAGGAACTGGCTTTCCAGTGCAACTGCCGGAAGACACCTATTGGTATTTGGCGGCAGTTTTTCAACTTGATGGTGGTTGATAGCTAGGCGGGCAGAGGAAAAAGCCCTACCAGCGTTTTCTTATCCCGGCACGGAATAATGATCGTACTTCACTTGATGATTTTTGAAGCGATGATAGCTCAGTTGTAGTATGTACGACTTTGCGTCAAGGTACTTGAGTTCGAATCCAACCTACAATGAGCATGAGCTTTCGGTGACGGAAAACATCGTGAGGAAACAATAGCATGTGGTAGGACTTTTTTCGATGCCCGCCTAGCTACCACCCTCAAGTTGAAACTCTGCCACCAAATACCGATAGATATGTTCCGGCAGTTGCACTTGAGAGCCAGTTCCTCCACAGGCTTAGCGCGTCTACCAACTTGGGCCGTATCGTCACTTACGATCAGGTGACATTATGGCCATTACGCTAAGCCTTAACTATTAAAAAAAAGGTAAGCATATTACGTTCCAGGGTCAGTAGCGAAAGCCGAATGGGAAAATGTCTTCCATCAGTTATAACTGTCATGCCGGCCAGCTAAATACATATTCTCGGCTCGTTTAAAGAATCCAATGTTATATGAAGGATTGACCACCCAAGACGAAAGACGGATCTAAAGCTCGGCAGTGCGACAAAGATATCAAACTTTTTGGCTCGTGTCGGGATAGAGGCTTAGAGAGAAGAGGGTGATAGAGTTTTCTTAAATCCTTATCAACCTAAAACTAGACATATTTAGATGAAATAATTACAGTGTTACAACTTATAGTATTCCCTATTCAGGAGAGTTTTTATGGCGGAAAATGAAATTCTCCGGGATACGAGATAAAATAAAAATAAAAATGTCCACACAGAAGAATACTATCTGACCAGGTAAATTTCGTAGAATATTACAAATCTTTGAATGTTTCCGATTTTCTGTACTGTAATATGTATGTATTATTCATATAAACCTATCTCATGAATCACTCTATCTTTTGCTAAAAACTGCATTAAAATCCGTTGAATAGATCTAAGCGGAACAGACAGCGGAAGTGACTTCATTGTATACTATATAAAGATATTAAAACACGAAAATATAGGAAATACACCAAATTTAATCAATAAACAAGAGCGCTTTTTACACAATAGATTATAGTAATGGGTCAGTAAAAAAGTCATTTATTTTTTATTAACAACACATAGAGAGTTAACCTAATAAATATATCATTAATCTTTATCCCGATACCGTGTTATTTGTTTCCATTGAATGGATAAAAATTGAACGTCATTAATTTTCGTGTATTAAATATTTTGCCATAATGGTCAAGCTGTAGAATACCTAATATATTACAACATTTTTTTACTAAGAAGTATCTCGTGTTAGTGATTTAAATATCTAATGATACATTGGAATTAAATGTTAATACATAATAAACTTCTTTTGACGCCTTGCCTTCACCACCAAATAACTGCAGTGAGCTTTAAAATAAGATTAGGACATTTTTTTATATACTTAAGGTTTAGCGTTATGGCCATAATCTCACCTGATCTTAAGTGACGATACGGCCCAAGTTGGTAGACACGCTAAACCTGTGGAGGAACTGGCTCTCAATTGCAGCTGCCGGAACACATCTATTGGTATTTGGTGGCAGGTTTACAACTTGAGGGTGGTAGCTAGGCTGGCGGGCATCAGAAAAAGCCCTACCACCATGCTATGGTTTCTTCTCGATGTTGTGCTTCACCGAAAGCTCAAACTCATTGTAGGTGCTTGGATTCGAACTCACGTCTCTTGACGCGAAGTCGTACACACTACCACTGAGCTATCATCACTTCAATTCATAAACAAAGGTGAACATCCAATAGTCTGAAACTTCTCGACGATCACAGTCGTGAAGTACGTTAACTAAATAACCTAACAAACATAACTACGTAGATAACTATGTACATATTTTTCCCGAAACTTCACTAATTAAAATGAGTATTTGATTATTTGGTTTCATTGTATCTCATTGTTACGCAAATATTTCCACGAATAAAATTAGGATAGTTACAAGGAAAAATTATAAAATTTCAACAATTTCCATAAAACATCTCTCGGGCGCAGCTAACAATAATCATGATGAATATGAAGTTAATAGAGATCTAAAGGAAAATCAGGAAAAACGAAAACTCCATACCAGTTTATATATCACAGTGTGATCGCTCAGGCAAAAAGTCTTTGGTGTGTAACACAAAAAATCGTATATAGACATACCTAACATTACGTATTAATTCTGCCTCGTTTTAAGGGTCCTGTTTCTTATTATACTGGATTTATAAGTGACCATATCAATCGATCAATGAACTGATGGAAGCGACAATGATATCAGAAAGGCGCAGTTTCACGCATGTTTTTCCCCAACATTTAAAAACGTATTTTTTATCTTCACAACCACTTCTTGTAATGGATTAATTTGCGTATGAGCGGTGTTGATCGATGTCGATTGTGGTGAGCGGATTTTTATTTTATTTATTATCTTTAATTGTCCCCATAAACGCCGAGCACACTCTGTATTACAGTTTATTGTATTTTGATTTCACCACTCTGATGCCAAAGATGTTGAATATGTTAAGCATAAAGAAAGCAGGCGATCGTATTTTAGAAGGATATGGGCGAGAAAAATAGTAAAAATAATCCATTTTCTATTTCGTCTAAGATCTCATACGTGATATGAGATTTACATAAAAAATATATACCTAAGTCGCAGACATAGACGATGCAAGGCGACCACCCTAAACGTCCCCATACATTAAACCGTTATTGTCTCCCCTCGCATCCGTGGGGCGGCCCACAATGGCTCAGATATTGGCATTCCACGGCTTCAAAGCCACTATTGTAGGGCTAATGACGATTCGCTGAAATCTCGACGTGGAAACGCATCGATGGACGGAATATTGATTTTATATCGATGGTTGAATACTATTGTGTGCAGTGTTTGGAAGGGGGACGTAGAACCATTCAGAAAATACGTCGCAATGGGAAGAAAGGCAATATATATACGTATAACACGTGAAATGGATAGATGCTTACCAACGAAAATGCTGTGTTTCAAGATACAATCGACTAGTTAAAACAACAAATAATATACACTAATACAATTCTACTGAAGTCATATCATGATTGTAAGGTTTTTCATCAATTATGAGTGCTATTTGTAACAGTAATAAGAGAAGAGAATGTAATAACAGAAGAAAATCTAAAAGAAAACCAAGGACATGTCGTGGTAATAATGAGTGTTACTCCCAAGGAATAGATTGTACCGCATGGTGTCTCAATCCATGTTTCCAACTACATTTTATATTTCAAAGCACAATACGATAGCACTCATGCATCGTTTGGTATAAATTGATTTTCCATTTACCAATTTTTTTTCCTGTATTGGTAAATAATCCACGCCACTCGTCACTTTATTTATGAAGAGACCTACACTGTTAGTCTGAAAGTTAGCCCGGAGCGCGCTCAAGCCCAAGGAGCAACTCGTACAAGGACGTACAAGGAACCTGATGCCGGGACGCGAAAGAAACGCGGTTGAAGCGATGATAGCTCAGTGGTAGTGTGCACGACTTCGCGTCAAGGGACGAGGGTTCGAACCCAAGCACTTACAATGAGCTTCAGCTTTCGGTGAAGGAAAACATCGTGAGGAAACCATAGCATGGTGGTAGGGCATTTTCTGATGCCCGCCTGGCTAGCTACCTCCCTCTAGTTGTGAACCTGCCGCCAAATACCAATAGGTGTGTTCCGGCAGCAGCACTTAAGAGCCAGTACCTCCACAGGTTTAGCGTGTCTACCAACTTCGGCCGTATCGTCACTTAAGATCAGGTGAAATTACGGCCATAACGGTAAACCTTAAGAATAAAAATAAAAAAAAACTACAATTGAGACAGTGATTGTACTGTACCGCAATGACGCGAACGATCGTAGCTGGGCAACATTAGCTGGCGGTGTTGATCACTCATCACTCATTACTACCACTATCATGAAGGCATGTCATCTTGTGATATTATCAGTATAGTTACACAGAGGTGACTTTCTTGTAAGAACTTTCTACGGAGTTTTTATGACGCCTCAGTAACTATAATCTTCATCACAAACATTAAACAAGCTATGTCACATAACATGATGTCAATAATCTATGTACATATATACATACCTTCGTTGATTGAATCATGTACTGAATATAGAAATATGATATATGAGTAGTAGCCCAAAACCTCACTAAGTTTTTTTATAGTTCATAGGTCTAACGTTATGGCCATAGTCTCACCTAATATACAGCGATAATGTGGCTGAAGGTGGTGGACACGCTAAGCCTAGTGGATAGACGGGCTCTCAATTGCAACTACCGGAACACACCTATATGTATTCGGTGGTATATTATTAACTTGAGGGTGGTAGCTAGCCAGGTGGATACTACAAAAAGTTCTATAATCATGCAATAATATGTACCACATGTTCATACAAACCACCAAGTCTGCAATACAAATATTATAAAATCAGCCATCCTACTAATATTTCATGCTTTTAAATTTATATCAAAAGTAGAGAAAAGATACATGAGGTACTTCTCATCCATAATAAGTTAGAACATCTAGTTTTACGAGAATGAAGCCGCGGTTACAACAAGTTTTTTGCTTCAATTCTACATCTGTCAATATATTCTTATCAACACAAACAACCTCGTTCAATAATCTTAATAATTTAATGAATATTTGCGAATCTTCGATAGGATAGATTTTGTAAACGACTGACCCATTTTTAATACTACATATACTATATATTAATTCAAAAACACGTATTTGCATGGTAGTAGGGCTTTTTCTAATGCCCGCCTGGCTAATACCCTCGAGATGAAAATCCGCGGCCAAATACCAATAGGTGTGATCCGGCAGTTGCACTTGAGAACCAGTACATCCAATAAAGGCCGGCAACGCACCTGCGATTCCCCTGGTGTTGTGGGTGTCCATGGGCGACGGTGATCACTTACCATCAGGTAACACGCTTGCCCGTTTACCTGCTATTCCATAAAAAAGGTATGAAACTATATAGAAAGTAAATAGTAGTGGCTTATGAAAATGACTCTAAAAGACGTTAGAGCTAGGGAACTCATTAACGGCAGAATAAAAAGGTTTTATTACATATTTTCATTTGACGTTGGAAAGTTTTAACCCGTCCTCGAGTACATTTTAAACGATACTCGCTGGTAACTGGGCATTTCAGTGGTTAAAAAGGTTAAATATATTATTTCCTGTTACGGTTAGTATTTGGAAATTGCGGAAAATATAAAAATTGTTACAGTTATTTTTAGAGAGAGAGAGATATAATTAAGGCAGACAGATACAACGATTAAGTTAAACAGGTAAAGACGAGAAACAACTTGACTTGGACTTGAAGTTCATCACGAAGGCGCAGTTGAAAACAAGTGAAAACCTGATTCATCATTTACTAAATTTCATACTGGAAGTATGTAAAATAAGGTAATGGAACATTCCATTATATATATTCTTACTCTCTCGAAAATTGCCAGTGGGAAGGGCAGACAAAAACCTGCTAAGTTACATAGTTTATGCATTAAAAAAAAACATTACATGTACGAAAAAATCCCCTCGAAAAACTCTATCTGAGTATATAAATTCTGATAGACATTAATATTGTCTCCGAGCAGAAATATCGAAAATAACATTTACATATTATGCACAAGCTCTTTATCCACAGTACAGAGTAAAGGGTCATCTCTTTACGTATTCATGACTATTTTACAGCAATATTCCTCAGGTTCTCTCGAGCGAATTCCTTACACACAATCCCATTTTGTAAATAGTCTTTCTTAACTTGGTCTTCCCTCAGTAGACGAGAATTATTTCAGAAGATTTTTTATTTTATTTATTGAATGCTTGTCACCTCGCAGGTATGCAGTTATTAAGATATTTAACAATGTTTTAAATATTTTATATAATTCTATAGCACTTGTGCAAACAGGGTCAGACAAGGAATTTTCTAAATCAACGTGGAACAAACCAGAATCACTGATCCCATATCTTATACTTGCGCTTCGAAGACATTCAGCCAGGATGTGGTCGATGAATTCGCAATTCTGGCAAAGTGGAGATAGCACTTTACGCATTATATATGCGTAATCAAAAACTTGTACTATTCAAAAGATACCTCTATCTATTTAATACAGAAATCAAGTAAGAGGATGTTTTTCGAAAAGGTTTGGTTTTAATTTGAACTCAATTAAATTATATTTGTTAGCTTTTATAACATAGATTAGAGAGCAAATGAATTGCGACAGTTAAATCTTAACATACTCTAAAGATGGCTTAAACTTAAGACAACATACATTTAACAACTATACCGATCAAATAGTTTATCCGTTAAATACAAACTTAACGATCTATCACCGACCCGAAGGAAAACAAGTAACTCACATAATGGGTGATCAAATGGTCGTAAAAATATGAGTACAAAACATTTTTATGGGCAGATTCTCCAGTTTTATGGAGTTTTTAGAACAACTTATCATTTTTCCCATAAACTTCGTTTAATGGATTCATGAAACATTGAAGATCGTGGCTTCAGAAATTTTTATTATCTCCTCTTCTGAAGGTTGTAAAATTGTATATTATAGGCATTTTTGCGATTTCAAATTTCAGCAGAGCTGAATTAGTCGTGTCACTTTCACTAAATCACTTGATTAGAATTTAAAATGTAAACATACATTTCCTTTTTTGTTTAATGATCACAGCATCAATAAGATAATTTAGGGATTACACCTTTATTGGTGGGACTGGCTCTCAAGTACCACTGCCAGAACACACCTATTATTATTTGGCTGCAGATTTTCAACTTGAGGGTGGTTGCTAGTCAGGAGGGCATTAAAAAAGCCTTACCACCATACTATGGCTTCCACACAATGTAACCCTTCACCGAAAGCTCAAGCTAATTCTAGGTGGATTCGAACTCACGTCCATAGACGCGAAATCGTGCACACTACCACAGAGCTATCATCGCTTCAAAACACATTCATTCAGAATTCATTAGCCTATACACAATAATGTAACATTAGTGCTGACATCACACATGTTAAACGGATTTAACAAACGCAGAACAAGTTCAAAAATAATAAAAGAGGATTTATGTATCCTTCTTAGATTCTCCTTGTATATTTTTATATCTATTCAAAAACATAAAAATCTATAGGTTGCATAAACAAGGCCCAAGTGAAATTAGTAAGTTTTTTGCTGTAAATATATAAACTCAAATAAATGCAGCCATTACTATGAATAAACTTAATACCAATACTGGAATATACTTACAAAAAATTTCCTTTCTCTTTTAAATCATCAGTAACTACTTCGAAAAAAAACGCCATTGGAATCCATAAATTTCATAGTATTATCAAAGTATAATCTGGTATAAGGATTCTACTTATTCCTAAAACACTCACCAGGAAAGTTTTGAATGTCTCTTTACGAATTCTCAGCATACCCTAACAACGTACTTGGCAACGAAAATTATAATTGAATCGTCATAATCAAAGCTTGGTGTAGTTTGCGAGTTCGGCAAACTCAATAAAGGGAGCTATGCTGCGACAAACTATGAAAGCCCAGTTATACATGGCGACGTGGGGAACTTAGTTGATTCGAATGCATATCCTGAGTGCATTTACCACATTCCCTCACTTGCGAAACTAGCCTCTACCCGCGGCTCCACTCGCGGTTATATTGTCTCCGTCAACCAATTCTGGTTGTCGATCGATACAGTAATAATTCTTGTATCAAACGCTATTTTTTTTTGAATCGTAGTTCCTTATGTGCGTCGCGAAGGGGTATCGTAGCCGGTAAAAAAACGTCCGTAACGTTAGAGTCACATTTTTATGTATAGTCTATGTATGATAGCTATACACTGTCTAATGTATAGTCTACGTGATGACTGTTATTATTATATATTTTTATAAATCACCGTTAAGAAAATAAAGGTGTTAAGATAATTGTGTAAAGTAGCGTTTTTTATTTATATCTATAAAAAAAAACATAATAAAAATGTATACCCGAATAATTATTTTCTTTATACCTCGAACAGAACTTGAAATTAATATTTTTTATGATAAGGAACTTCGTTCCTATTCTGGTGTCCCACGACACCAATTTTTTTAATGAACTTGGTTAATACTGGTGAATACAACCTTACCCAAAATTCAAAATTATAATCAATTATTCTCCGAAGTTTGATGCAAATCGGATGATGCAATAAAACATTTCATACTAAATTAATCTCTCTCTCCCTCTCTATCTCTCTTCCTATCTCACTCCCTCTTTACCCCGTCATCTAAATGTTATTCGCAGAAAAAGTAGCCTTCCGCCGTCTCCCGGTTCCCATCTATTTCTATCATGCATCGCATTAAGTGTGAAAGTGTTATAAACAAACAAACTCACTGTCACATTTGTAATATTAATAATACGCTTATTTCATATCCTTCGAATGAAGAATACATATTTCTAGTGAATTTGTTTTATTTTTTTATTCGTTTATTAGTTGTCAACATTTTATGAGCTCCAGAGACAACCTCTGTGCGATAGTTTGACCATAGACAATCAGTAATTTGACTTTTGTAATATAAAAACGTTATAGTAAACAAAAGCCATACTATTAGGTTTAATATTTGCATAAAAAATGTAAAATATGGTTTTTCAAAATCCAGCTCCACAAATAAACTTAGCGTCTTAGGTCTACCAACTTAGGCCCATCGTTACTTAACATCAGGTGAGATTGTGGTCATAACACTAAACCTTAAAGGTATAAAAAAATCACATAGGAACTCGTTAAAACTGTAACTAGTTAAGGCTTAACGTTATGACCATAATCTCACCTAATCTTAAGTGACGATATGGCCCAATTTGATAGGGTAAACCTGTGGAGGATCTGGCTCTCAAGTGCAACTGTCGGAACTCACCTATTGGTATTTGGCGGTAGGTTTTTCAACTTGACTCTGGTAGCTAGCCAGGTATGCATTAGAAGCAGCCCTACCACCATGCTATAGTTTCCACACGATGTTTTCCTTCACCGAAAGCTCAAGCTCACTGTAGGTGGTTGGATTCGAACTTACGTCCCATATCGCGGCGTTCATACACACTAACACTGAGCTATCATCGCTTCAAAGATAAATGAGTTAAAGAAGATACTAAAGAAATGAGGGCGTATTAAATATAACTTTTGTTGAAACCCGTTCAACAGAAACTTTCTCTGTCTCGACTACTTCTATAGCACTGGAACTAGATGAAAGGCTTTGTGAATGTGAAACTCGATTATTTCATAATTCGCGCATTCGATTCACTGTTACAAAATTTGCAAGAAACCTTAATAATACCAATATTCGTTCAGTGGTAAAAATTCAACGATAATATTACTAAAAGATAGAGTAGGTTCTATTAGGGGGCTCTAATTTTTTTTTTTTATCATGTGACTTAAGAAGTTACACTTATTTAAGTGAAAACTTTATTCATAGGCGATTTCAAGAAGTTTATCTTCTGTCTGTTTCTTCTTTTCAGAAACAGACAACGTAATTATCAATTTTTATTATATTTTATCTCTCTATCATCTATCATAATATAGTATAAGAGTGGAATTTTTTTATGACTTTAACTTATTAATGTTGGATTATAGATCGCTACGTTCTAAAACCATTACACCATTTAAAATAGGGAGTGATAAATTATTGAAGTTCGCACGAACGTAACCGCTGACGGATCTCATATTTATATTAAAAAAAAGTGACAGATAATAAATAACTTCGAAAAATATGTTCGTAATAACACCGCGCGCCCGACACGAGACCTACGAAGAAATACGATGTAAATTGAAGTCTCTCTATATTTGAAGATCAAACGGTCCCTTGGCCCTTTGTGGATTCTCCATAAGACTCGTAAATTCCCTCGCATAACAATATACTGTGAATAATATTCGTCATATTACCGCTTTGTGTCAGAGGCTTACGCCTCGGGTATCGATCTGCAGAGCTTGTTAAGCACGACCTTGTTACATTGATGTATGCGTTTCTAAGTTACGTGGATTATTCGTTGCGTTAACCGTACGCAAGTTACAAAGAAAACAATAAGTATCTTCCGACATAGCTATCCATCCATTCAACCGAAAGACGTCCACTGCTGGACGTAGGTCTCCCCCAAAGATCTCCACGATGATCGGTCTAGCGCCACCCGCATCCAGCAGATTCCCGCGACCTTCTCCAGGTCGTCGGTCCACCCTGTGGGGGCCTGCCCACGCGACGTCTTCCGGTACGTGATAACCATTCGAGAACCCGTCGGCCCCATATATAGCTATATTATCTATTAAAATACTTTTTATCTTCGTGTCGATATATGTATTTTAAATAACGATAACTTGTACCAAAGTCAGCTAATTGGTCAGTCTGTAAGATGAGTCGAGACTGACTACCCAGAGTATACTGGAGAGGAAGCACTTTTCGTTCACAATCAAATAAAGCGCTGCTGAAATTAACAAGAGAATATAAATTAGAAAATATTAAGTTATAAAATAAACGCATAACTAACTGTCTATTTGTTAGATTTTCACACCCAAAAGCACTTAACCATTTTTTATTAATTTGCTATGGAGATCGATATGAATATCAAATAAGGATATAGACTACCCACTATTGCATAAATAAAATATAAATGTGTGAAAAAAGGTGAAATTCTGTGTACATAACGATTCTTTTCTCAAATCAAGATAAAAAAAATGATATTAAAAATAATATTATAATGATATTGATAAGGCTGATAATTTACAAATTAAACAGTATAGTAAAAAAAATTAAAGACCCAGTGATAGCCCAGGAGTACCAGGTTCAAATACTGGGTCGATAGTCGATTGCACTTATTTAACAATGAGCCCGAGCTTTTGGTCAAGTAAAACTTCGTGATAAAAGCTTAATATGGTGGTAGAGCTTTTGTTTAGCATAGCATTTGGATTACCTCTTTATGAGGTACTATATTAAATTAAAAACTATATATTTTAAATAAGATACTTTACATAGATAGACTTGCTGTGACCGCGACTTCGTTTACGTGGAACTAAAAATTCTTTTATCACTAGCCTTCACCTGCGGCTTCGCTCGCGTTAATATTAATTTTAAAATACGATAAAAGTTTCATATCCTATAAGTTTTTCGCGGGAAAAATTAGCCTACCTCCGTCTCCAGGGTCCCATCTATCTCTCTCTCTCTCTCTCACTATCTCTGAGTAACAAACAAATAAACAAACTCACGTTCACATTTATGATATTAATATGAATTTTTGACTCAATCCGAACTTTTTTCAATACAGATTTGGTCCTATTGGTGCACCACTAATTGAACGCGCTAATCTTAAGAACTACTTGTTGGATTTCAAGAATAACTTTCATATTTTCACATAGCAATAATTCAGGAAGGCTTTAAGAGAAGCCTGATATTATCGTTACGACCATTAGGAGCAAGGCAGTATTCGAAAAAGTTACAAAACGGTCCAATATTCCATTTTTAGTTCCGCGCTAACGAAATCGCAGACACAACCTGTTTGTATATAACGATGTACATTTTTTTTAATGTAAATGCTGGCAGACGAGGATGCATGTCACCTGATTACCTCCGCCCAAGGACACCCACAACACCAGAGCAATGACAAGTGCATTGCCGGACTTTATTGAGGAACTGGCTTTCAAGTTGTAACTGTCGGAAAACACTTATCGGTATTTAAAGGCAGATTTTCAACTTGGGGATGGTAGCTAGGCAGTCGAGCATCAGAGAAAACCCTACCTCCAAATGTACCCTTTAAATGAACGCAAGAACAGTTACTAATTTACTTTACATACTGCAACTATTATATTTACAACTATAGACACGGATATTGTCAAAATTCAATCGATATATTGTAAAACAAACAGGTTGCAACCCTTATTTACCAATGTCCGTGCAACGGGCGTTGATCGAATGAATCGGGCAAAGCAAACACACGCTACCTACATCAATACACGGGAATGAATATCAGATTCTCCTATACATATATAACACGGAGTAACTCTTTTTTCATTTGAAGCGATGATAGCTCGGTCGTAGTGTGCACGGACGCCGCGTAAAAGAATGTGAGTTCGAATCCATCCACAATGAGCTTGATCTTTCGGTGAAGGAAAACATCGTAAGGAAACAGCATGACGGTAGGGCTTCTAATGCCGGCCTGGCTAGCAACCAACCGTAAGTTAAAAATATGCCGGTCTCCTCGCGATGTTTTCCTTGACCGAAAGCTCTCAAGCTCATTTTAGGTGGTTGGATTCGAACTCACGTCCCATGACGCGGCGCCCTCTTCATAAGAAACCGTTCATACACTTTGTTAATAGGTCGTACAGAGAACTATACAATTGGTGGTAATCAGGATCAGCCGTTCTACATCCGGTTACCAAACAGATTGTGAGATAGAGAAACAGCAATTTTATTCAATGAACTCCATCGGTTGCTGGTCATTGTTTTTGTATTGAAATGTCTTTACCACTATGCTATATAACGTTGGATATAATTTACCCTTTGAAATCGATGACAAAGGGAAACGCATTTCAATATTATTAAGGAGAAAATGTATGTATATATGTCGGTACAATGACATCCGGAACGATACAATTGCGTAGCTCGTGTACAGAAAAGATAAAACGTATGAACGAGGCTACGCGTATAGAATAGAAACTCCATAAAAGTTAGCAGTTATTATTACATGCATTGCGTTGTTGCCGTTTGCAATTTAAACTTTGTACAATGAATGAATGTTGTTTACCTCGCGTTATCCGATTGCATACATTTCCGTTTTATTCTTAAATTAACATATAAATCAGTCGCAAGCAACAAAACCGTTTCAGTTTTATTTAAACTAAATCCTGGATTCATAGTAATCATTTAAACTATTATACAAATTTGATATGATCTTTGTAAACGATGAAGATACCACCAGCACCATAGAACCGCTTTTTTATAGTTAAGGTTTAGCGTTATGGCCATTATCCCACCTGATCTTATGTGACAATACGGCCTAAGTTGGTGGATACGCTAAACCTGTGAAGAAACAAGCTCTCAAGTGCAGCTTTCGGAACACACTTATTGGTATTTGATGGCAGATTTTCAACTTGAGGATGGTAGCTACCCAGGCGGGCATTAGAAAAAGCCCTACCACTATACTATAGTTTTCCCACGATGTTTTCCTTCACCGAAAGCTCAAGCTCTCTGAAGGAGTTTGGATTCGAACTCACGTCGCAAGACGCATCGTTCCTACACACAACCACTTGGCTAACATCGCTTAAATTGCGAAGGGATATTACGTCGCTAAGTGTGTTCTATTGTATGTAGTAGGCGAGTGTTCTAAAGAGCTATTTGATATCATCCTCTCACACAACAAAACCACTCGTGTGCAGCTTCGGTGTCACAGTTAGTGACGCCTATTCAACTAAAAGGTCCGTAGATTCTTATTTCTGTCGTACCGTGGAACAATGGAAACGTCTTCGCGTTACCGTGTTCCCTCCTCCCTATGACATTGGGTCCTTGAAAAGAGGCGTGAAAGGTACCTAACCAGGCCAGCATGACAGCGGTGACTGGTAAAGACTTTGAGTTCATTGGCAGACGCGCTGATTAGGACTGTACTGTACTTAATATCAGATGCAGTGCGGTAACCATGCTTCGCAACATTAAAAAAAATGTCATAAAGAGTTTTCACACATGGCATATGCATTCTTACAAAAATCTTTTCAGGTGATACTAAGTGGCGATGTGGCCCAACATGTTGGATAGACTAAACGGAACACCTATAGGTATTTGTTGCCAGATGTTCAACATGAGGGTGGTAGCTAGCCAGGGATTAGAAGTGCGTACGCTCTTCTGTGCTCCGGCAACACAGGAGTTTGAAGTGACGCCGTGGTTCTTTTTAGTGGTTAGTGTTGGGTAATTAGCATTCGATGAGGTCACCACTAGCCCCTCTCGCTTTAATTTGAGCCCAAGTAATGCGCCAGAGGAAGACCAGGAAGGATATTAAGCACCACGTTAATAAAAAACACGAGTGTGCTTCAGACCACACGACTCAAGTAAATCTTCTGTGGCTATGAGAGAAAGAGAGAAAAAAGATATGTGCACCTCTCTCTCTTTCCCTTACAGTGATATACCAAACGTAACTCTCTCTCTTTCTTTCTTCACTTACTTATATCACCCTCTCAACTTCCGTTCACCACGCCCGATCACGACGCTCTCGTCACGCCTTCACCAGCTTACTCGCCAAGTCAATTGTGCGTAAAATAGTTTTACCGCAAAATGGGTGATAGTTTTCCAGGTAGGAATTACAAAACGCCCTAACACCGTGCTATGGTTTCATCACAATGTTTTGCTTCACCGAAAACTCAAGCTCATCGCAAGTTTTCAAACTTACGTCAATTGAAACGACGTCCGTACACGCTACCACTGAGCTATCATCACTTCATAATGTACATGAAGCGTTACATATACAGTAAAAACAGCACATTCGAATTCACAAACATGGGAGTCAAAATAAAGCACGCGACAGTGAAATTTCAAACAAACATCAGAGCGAGTTAAAAATGCCATTAACTTTGCAACGCGTTTCAGTTACAAATGGCTTATTCAAACTAGGGAGGGGGGGGGGTGAAAAATCATTTCAGCTCTCGATTCGTTACTCCGTCGCCAACGGTGTCGGTTGTTCAACTTTCAAACTCGCCGACATGTTTACCTCGTATACAGTAATTTTGATGACATTTTTATTTCCTGTACTTCAACATACACGGACAAAATGAATTCTAGTTTATATAAAACCGTGTAAAAGTTTAATAAGGCACCATCGACTTCTTAATTATTTCTGTAATGGGAAATAAAGATGCACTTTATTGCAGCGTATATATTCATTTTCATCTGCAAAGTCAATTTATAAATATATAGGTATCCATAAATAAGAAAATACAATCTACAAAGCAATTATTTTTTTTCATAACAAAGAACAGTAAACATGCATACGGCCCATTTGTTAGTAAATGGTACCTTCGCCTATAGATAGATCCAACAACAGAGGTATTAGAGCCATGTTGCTCATCTTGGCAAAAAGGCTTTTTTGTATAGTTTAGGTTTAGCGTTATGGCCATAATCTCACCTGATCTTAAGTGACGATACGGCCCAAGTTGGTTGGCTGACCCAAGCTAAACCTTAGGAGGAACTGACTCTCACACGCAACTGCCGGAACACACCTATTGGTATTTGGCGGCAGATTTTCAACTTGAGGGTAGTAGCTAGGCAGGCGGACATCAGAAAAAGCCCTACCACCATGCTATGGTTTCCTCACGATGTTTTCCTTCACCGAAAGCTCAAGCTCATTGTAGGTGCTTGGATTCGAACTCACGTCCCTTGACGCAAAATCGTACACACTACCACTGAGCTATCATCGCTACAAACTGGCTGGTTCTCGTTCACTAGGCCGGTAAACAAAGGCTAATACTAAACCTTTATATTACGGCAGTCTATGCTTAAGGGCGTTAGGTAACCAGTCGGAAAATAACTCTACCACCAAACTGTAACGGATAAAGGATTACATGGTTAACCGTCATGAACAAAACTATATGTGGGTCCAACAATCACTAGAGCCTTATCGATTACTCGACAAAATGCACCGCGTGCAGCTAAGGTTTACTTGGGTAACTCAGATGGTGTTCTATACCTCTTACATCCCATACACATGGTGGTAGAGCTTTCTCTAATTCCCACCTGGCTATCTACCATCCTCAAGTTGAAAAAACTGCCGCCTCCTACCATTAGGTGTGTTCCGGCAGTTGCACCTGAAAGCCTGTCTCTCCTATAAAGGCCGGCAACATACCTGCGATTGCTCCGGTGTTGTGGTCATCCATGAGCGGCGGTGATCACTTATCATCTGGTGACATGCTTCTCTATAAATTGACAAAACTCTACCCATTTAGTGAGAAGATAATCAGTGCCAAGGTGTCTGAATAATTTTCAAGCCTTTACAAGCTTCCAGGTAAAAAGCATTAGATAGGATTTAGTCAGATAACAAAGAAATCTTATTTTAATTCCGTTTTGTATTATGCGGTACGGAAACCAAAAAACAATACAATTTGAATTAATCCTTTTTTCTATTAAAATCATTGCCAGAAGGCAGTGTCATAATAACATATGGAAACCATTCACACTGCCTGACGCAATCGAGTTACAGCTTCATCAACCAACTTGGTGTACCGGATCGTAAATAACTCCCACATCTCGCATAAGACGCTGGCTTGATCGTTCACAATAGAGGGCGGTGCGAACGCATTATGCTAATGCCTCCCAAAGGGGATTAACTTTAAAAATTGCCTACAACGTTATAACTTAACCTGCTCACTAGTGTTGCCAACTATTACATAATTCCGGGATCCTGATCGAAATTCTCATCGGAGCAACAGTCAATACGTGTGTCACAAAGCTTTAAACTTCATTGTCTTCTTTTTATTTCATTAGATTTAAAAGTAGTTATAAAGATTTTAAGTATTTAAACAGTACCTAAACTTTTTACAAAATTCAAAAACAAAAAATGTTTGTATTTACTTACTTATTTTTACTGAATTTTTAACCTTTTTTATTTAGGTTACATTATATAGCAGTTTAAGAGAATTTCTTATCGATATTAGCATTCCAACAAACTAGAACTTATTTCAAGTAATATACAACGGAGTCCTACAACATTAAAGTAGGAGGCAGAGATTTATTTTATTTGTACTGAATAATTTCGCCATTAAGCCATATTTATTATTGTTATTAAATGCAGTCTATGGCGGAAGTCACCGCCGCCATTCTGGCATACAGTACCTGGCATTCGGTATCAGGGCAGATACAGGTCGGTTTCTTAAGAAAATATAGCCCTGAAGACTTAACTCCATATAATCTCAGTTAACCCTTTTTATTTCCTTAAAGTTAAATTAAAAAAATATACCTTAATAAAAAATTCCAGTACATGGCATTCGGTATCAGGGCAGATACAGATCGGTTTCTTAAAAAAATAAATCCCTGAAGACTTAACTCCATATAATCGCAATTAACCCCTTTTATTTCCTTAAGGATAACAAAAAAAACAATAACTTTACTACAGTCCAACTTTTTTATCCACATAATATATTTTAGAGAAAAAAGATTACTCAATATTTTACAATAAATCCAGATTTTTGATTACGCTGGCAACACTACTACCCACGATGCGATTCTCATTTAATTATAAACGTTTACTAGAAACTATTAAGATTTACATATTCAATAATTTATTTCTTTAATACTGTGTGGTCCGATACCCGGAGACCGCATACGTCTCTAGAGATTCTAAGTAATTATCTAAATCCGCGTAACTCTTTCGAGAGAAATGTTATGTCTCTTAAATAACACTTTAATTAAAATATTATCGTTTTAAGCTTTCAGAGCGATAAAAACTTTAAAATAAGTTAAGAACATGTCAAAAACATCTAAAGTAAGACTGTATCACTCTACAAATAGTAGCTATAGAAGAAGACAAAGGAACCGGACTCTGGTCAATTGCTGTTTGGATGTAGACGATCAAAAACGAATTGCTGATGACGATTCTAAAGCGAGAAATGACACTGGCGTAAAAGTATCTGAAGAACTCACCTTGATATAATATGTATAATATATATAATATACAAAAAGCGATGATAGCTCAGTGGTAGTGTGCACGACTTCGCGTCAAGGGACGTGGGTTCGAACCCAAGCACCTACAATGAGCTTGAGCTTTCGGTGAAGGAAAACATCATGAGGAAACCATAGCATGGTGGTAGGGCTTTTTCTAATGCCCGCCTGGGTAGCTACCACCCTCAAGTTGTAAACCTGCCGCCAAATACCAATAGGTGTGTTTCGGCAGCTGCACTTGAGAGCCAGTTCCTCCACAGGTTTAGCGTGTCTACCAACTTGGGCCGTATCGTCACTTAAGATCAGGTGAGATTATGGCCATAACGCTAAAACCTTAAGTATAAAAAAAATGTAGTTTGAAACTTCGGAGATCTTACAAAAATACTTGAGTGCAAATGACAAAAAAAATGCGAGGACGTTACGTGTCTATATATGATTTATCTCAGTTACCATACAAATGGTAATGAAATCATAAGACTCTCTTTAGATTTGTCGTTGTTTTGGAGTATATAGATATATATGAATATATATTCAGTGTATATTCACCCGCTGAGAGGCTTTCAGGGTGGCGTAACAGTAAGGACTCTTAATGGATTATTTAAACCACAGTGATCGTGTTAGTTTTGTTACATTTTCGTTAAATTCTACCAAAGAACTATGAAGATCCTCTATATTCCCACAAGTCGAACAAAACATTAAAAACGTTTTAAATCAAGTTTTTACATCAATCAAGCTTTTGTTATAAGTATATCGCGAAGGTAATCAATTCGATACAATTACGTATGAACTCTTTAACTTATTATCAATTTAAACTGAAGAGGCTGACTTATACTTTAATTCTGCTTATCTTGGGGAAATCATTCACCTATTCCATTTTAAAATTTTTTGGGTAAACTACGAAGCGATGATAGCTCAATGGTAGTGTGTATGACTTCGCGTCAAGGGACGTGACTTCGAATCCACCTACAATGAGCTTGAGCTTTCGGTGAAGGACAAAGTCGTGAGAAAACCATAGCATGATGATAGGGCTTTTTCTAGCAACCACCCTCAAATTGAAAATCTGCCGCCAAATACCAATAGGTTCTGGCAGTTGCACTTGAGAGCCAGCTCCTTCACAGGTTTAGCATGTCTACCAACTTAGGCCGTATCGTCACTTAGGATCAGGTGAGATTATGGCCATAACGCTAAACTTTAACGATAAACAAACAGAAAATAAAACGTGCGTCTCTCCTTTTGCGAATCATCAGAAACAACAAAAACGAATCCATAAAGACCACGCATTCCTTCCTCATTGCCCTTGTAACCAAACTATTTTAGCAATTCTCTCTCTTCTTTTTTTTCAAATGTACTTTACTATAATAAGTTTAATCGTTTTTAGCTTTTTTCATTTCGTACAATAATTACATACCGTATGTTATTCCCTAGAAATTCTCAATTATAAATACTAAAGTTCATCGATGCAGGAACTTAACTATCCAGTTTGAAAGCATCTACAGAGTTGAAAGATTAATTACAGGCTTCCACGGGCGCACCTTTGAGAGAGACTTGTTTGTAAAATGCTTCGCAGGTTTAATATTTTCTTAACATAAGATGCAGAATATTAAATGGAGTTTCAACAAGTTTTAAAAGGGCTTGACTTAGTATAAGTATTTTTAAATGAATCAAGTGTTTGGTCGTTTTAAGTGGATGAAACTTTCATTCCAGGGAAACAACAGATAGCATTGAATTCAATGACCTATACAATACGTAACAGTCATGATAAATGAGTGGAGCTCTAGCTCATTTTTTTTCTAAAGTATACGTTTTCAACGTTATAGTTTCACCTAATATTGCGTGACGATGTGGCCCAATATGGTAGACACGTTATGCGTAATGAAGAGACTGGCTCTCAAGCGCAATTACCAGGAAAATACCTGTAGATTTTCCCGACAGATTTTTTTTATGAAATACAAACCAAGTGTATCACCTGATTGTAAGTGATCCCCACCGCACATGGATACCCACAACACCAGGGGGAATCGCAGTTGCATTGCCGGCCTTTATTAGAGGGACTGGCTCTCAAGCGCCACTGTCGGAACACACCTATTGATATTTGGCGGCAGATTTTCAACTCAGACCCCCAAGTAATTAGCAAGACGGGAATCAAAAGCTTTCAACAAAGCCCTACCACTATAAAGTGGTTTCATCACGATGCTTTCCTTCACCGAATACTCAAGCTCATCGCGGGGATCGAACTCACGTTAATTGACGCAGGGTCCGTACACACTCCCAACTAAGCTATCATCTCTTCAAAAGCGCGTCACTAGTCTCTATTCGGTGACAATAGCTAGTTTACATAGTTTTTTAAGAGAAACTTCTATAGGTATAAAAGAGCAGATTTTCAACTTAAGGGTTGTAGCTAGTCAGGTAGGTATTTGAAACAGTCCCACATTAGATACTGAGCTAACTCTAATAGCTGTTTTAATAGCATAGTCTTTAGAATATGTATTAATTTCAGTAGAATATAGTACCTACCAGTCACCTATTCCACATTCCTCTGGTAACAGTAATTATCTGTAATCGACGTCTGTCAGCAGTGTTATTTTTGATTTCTTTACTACCAACTTTAGTCCAACACTACACTTTACCGAAAGCTGAGTTTCATATAGAATAGTATCATAGTGTCAAAATTGTCTGCCACTGAGCCAGTATTGATTTAAAGGACAAAAAAATAAATAAAGAAAAAAACTTAATTTTTTGGTTTTATGAAACCAAGTTGCAAGTAAACATGTTTTCGGAACGTAGGCGTTTAACTGAAAATATTTGCAAAATTATTCAATTTAGGGTAGTAAAATCGCGTTTATAACTTTAACTTAACTAATTGGTAAAGGATAATGATAATGTGACGTCATATTGGCCTTGGCCGCTCGGCATTTCAGTTTACCCCTACTCCACTTCCGGTTGTAATGCAACATGCGATAGATGAACGAAAAATTTCCAAATATGTCTCACTTAAGAATGCATTTACTATAAAAAGTTTCACTTCAATCGTACCCATTATAAGACTTTTAACACTGAATTAGAACACCGCAGTACAATAATACACATAAAGCCAAAACAGACGAACAGAATGGGACTTTTGTCCGTAAATACCGGTCGAATCCGCTCCGGACCGGTTCCCACAGTCGGTAACGTAATAACAGCCAGTTGGTCCGTTGATTCCCGTCACGTAGTAATTCCGGTCAACCGCGTCGCACACCGACGTCCAGGCATTGAATATGAATCGCTACCTACATACAATTACAACGTCGCACCGAAAACCCTGGAACTAACAGGCCGTTTCAAATTGTCAAGTAGGTAACCTGCGCATTTGCTTCAACATAATTTCACGTGAATGCGTGGATATCAAATAAATGTGTGTATTTGTAGAGTTTACTGCTGCCGAAACAATTTTCATATGAAGCTACCCTGCCCCTCACCCCTCCCCGCTATAAAAATTGAACGAGAAGTGTTTTGTTAGTTAAGGTTTCAACTACAGTCTCCCTTGACGTTAAGTGACGCTGTGGGCAAAGATAGTGGGAAGGCTAAGCCTGTGGTAGAACTGATTTTCAAGTACAACTACCGGAACACACCTATCGGTATTTGGTGGCAGATTTTCAATTGGGGCGGGGGGATGGCTAACCAGGCGGAAAATGGAAAATGCCCTACCATGTACCTCCTACAATCTCACCTAGTCGTAAATGACAACGGCCCAAGTTGGTAGACCCGCGAAACCTTTTGGAGGAATTTGCTCTCGAGTGCAACTGCCAGAACACACCTATTGGGATTTGGCTGCAGATTTCCCACTTGAGGGTAGTAACCAGCCAGGCGGGCATTAGAAAAAGCCCTAGCGCCATGCTATGGTTTCCTCACGATGTTTTTCTTCACCGAAAGCTCAAGTTCTATTATTTTACTATATTTACTATTTTTTTATATCACTTTGCGCATATTGACGGTAGCGTAAAGCGTTCCTCAATGGTTACTCTAAAAAATTCATAAAGAGTATTTGAAATTCGATTGATAGTTCCTGTGATTACCTTGTTCAAACACGCAAACTTTTCCACTTTATAACTTTAATACAGATATCCATTTCGTGATGACAATAACCTGTAACGGACCGACTAAATCAAAAGTACAGCTTGTTTATTTTAAAAGGAAGTTAAGAATAAAATTATTACGTTCAAGACTTCATCGCTGTGTTCGTTGTATAAAAAACCGTTTGAAAATTCAACCGAGAGTTGGAAATCGGTAACCGGCCAAAACAAACATTACTCGAAGGAAATCTGAAATTCCTATAAAAATATAGTTTCACCAAGTAGCGAAGCGATGGGGAAATTTTAAACAGCTCGTACCTCTACAGTTTCGATCCCCCGCGGCGCCTTCTAGCACTACGTGGATTCACTAAACTACATTTTAAATTAATAAACAGATTTCTTAAATAGTTATATGAATTTATTTATCATTATTATTAAACACATAAATTTATGTGTCGATACGTTTATTAAAATCGTGTGTGTGTTTGTGGTTGTGTGTGTGTGTGTGTGTGTGTGTGTTTTTCACTAGCTGGCTGGCCTTGCAGACCATAACTAGAACACAACACCAAGTTTTATGGCAATATCTTCTGAAACTAATCGTACACATTTCAATTCGACAAGTATGCGAATACGTTTTTCTGTTACAATGTAGACATTTTCACATTCAACACTTTGAAGTGACGATGTCTCAGTTGGTAGTGTGCACGGACGCCGCGTTAATGGACTTGAATTCAAATTCGAGGCGATGATAGCTCAGTGGTAGTGTGTACGACCTTGCGTCGAGGGACGGGAGTTCGAACCCAACCAATAACAATGAGCTTGAGCTTTCGGTGAATGACAACATCGTGAGGAAACCATAGCATGGTGGTAGGGCTTCATCACGACGTTTTCGAAGTGAATTCGAATTGACGTCCCTTGACGCGGCATTCATACACACTACCAACTGAACTATCATCGCTTCTACCACCAATAGCAGTAAAGATGTATTGAGAAAAGTCACAAAAATGGGCAAAAAGTATTAGATAATTTTTAATTCAATACGAACGAACTCGCGGGCGCAGCTACAATGTAATATAAGGAAGTTATAAGTCAGATTAAATAATATCATTGTATTTTATAGCTGATATATTCAAGAAGTTTATAGCCTATATAACATCACGCCACGACCCTAAGGAGCGGAGCAATTATCATACAAAGTGCACATCGGAAAGTACGTTAAGCGACAAGTAAGTGGGCGGGCGGGCAGTATGACGCGGCGGGGTGTATCGACAGTTTACACGAAGAACGAACTAAAAATATGGTTACGTCGAATTACTGTAGATTTTCTATTAGAATATTTATTTTTTTATGTCACGTTGCCTGGTTTTAATACGTTATTTTTCTTATGAACTTTAAACGAAAACAATAAATGCTTTCTATTACGATATTACTGACGCGTTATGAGAGAGTTTTTAATTTAATTTATTATTTATAATTTCAAAAAGACATACGCTGTTAGTCCGAAGAGCTTTCTCAGGTTGACAGAGCTTTTTGGGGCGAATGCTGAGGGCACTCAGCCCCGAGGTAGCGAGCGCAAGGGTCCCATGGGCGGTCTTCGGCGTGGGCTGCTGTCGGAAAAGAATAAAACAGAGATGGTAAGAACTGGCCTACTGGAGTAGGCCTTTAGGTAAAATATTGAGGAGGCAAGGAAATCGATGGAGTAGATTGTACTGTGCTCGTTATAAGAGGGGCGTGTGAGTCATCTATATATCCGCTAAAAGGTTCAGTAATGGCTTCCTCCTTGTTGCCAGGCACCAGGATCTAGTGTCGCACTTTACTCTCCAGCGGGACGTAGTACGACCTAAGACTATTTTTAAAATAATAGAAATAGGTAATCCATAATCTATTATGTTTGATCATTTAAAACCTATCTTTGCCTATTATAGAAAAGAATTACCCTCTGCCTATATGTCCCAATGTTCGTAAGCTTATAACTGGAGAACCATTCAAACAATTTAATATATATGATCTTGAGCTTTCGCTAAATAATAACATCGTTAGGAAACTATAGCATGGTGGTAGGGCTTTTTCTTATGCCCGCCTGGTTAGCTACCTCCCTCAAGTTGAAAATCAGCCGCCAAATACCAATAGGTGTGTTCCGGCAGTTGCACTTGTGAACCAGTTTCTCCAAAGGTTTGGCGTGTCTACCAACTTGGGCCGTATCTTCAGTTAAGATCAGGTGAGATTATGGTCATAACGCTAAGCCAAAACTATAAAAAAAAAACTAAGCTGTTTGTACTATTTGGGAATGGAGATGCGTGCATAGTTAATCTTATGTAAAACCAATGTACGTGAACGCCTCCAGCGCCATTTTCCTACCTCCTACACTCCTCAGGTTTCCATTTCGCTTATCCGACTCGACTATCGGCACGCATTTTCGTTTTGCGTCGCCGATTTATTTTTATTCACTCCGTTCCGTTCCTAACCACGCCGCGCCGTAGTTTAACGAATCTCCTTTCACTTTGTTAGTTTAACTGTCATCAGCACGAAACATTCCGCACAGTTCTATTTGCTCTGTACGTATTGTTCTGCCCAGAGGAGTGAATAATAAGGGGTGCCTTTGTGATTTTTACTTTCTTTCTTAAATTCTTTGTCTGCGGTTTTTCCTATTATTTTCCATGAAAATGTTTAAACTGAATTTGAAAATTCTAACTTCGAGAACGTTACTGAGGTCTTTATTTTTAGTTGGCTTTGAATTATTTTAATATGTGTACTAAAAAAATCCGGTATTTAACATGATATAATCTAAATACTGTCTAGTAATATAGTGAAGTATTTTGTTAAAATGTTGCATAGAGATCACTGATATTAATAATAAATTAATAAATATTAAGTTTATTGAAATTGAAAATAAAATTTCTTAGGAGCACAGAAATACGTTATATGTTCGTACGTGTGTATATCTACTTTACTCGGCTAAACAAATAATTACCGAGAGGTACAGAAATCTCTTTAGTAACCCGATCAAAACCGCGGGTAAAAGCTAGTACTAAATAAGTCTCAAATATTAATAAATAGATAAGAAGATATTAGATTATAAAAAAAAAGTTTTCCAAACTTAAATACTCAAATTGTAACCAAACGGAATCCAATATAAAATAAATAACACATCGGTATAAAACTGCCGAGCTAAGGAGACGGTAGCGTGTTGTCGTGGAATCGAACCGGCGTACCATATTAAACGGACACTAATACCGACTAATCCACTTACGATGTCATCGGTAAGCGTAACTGGCATGGGATTAAGGAACACACTTGAAGAATATTGATAAAGCATTTAATTTACATATCAATTTAGAATATGTAAGAAACATTTTATAGATGTAGCGCTGTGGCCACAATCTCATCTGCATTTAAGTGACAACGTGGTCCGCAGGATTAGTGGAAGGGCTGGCTCTCAAGTGCAACTGCCGGATTACATTATAGGTACTTGGCAGTAGATATTTATCTTGCGGGTGGCACGTATCCTATAATTTCCTCACGATTCCTTCACTGGAAGTTCAGCTTGCGTTTGAATTCACGTCCGTTGACGCAACGTCCGTACAAACTACCAACTGAGTCATTATTACTTGAAAAAATCGAACCTTCGTTAGGCGCGCTCGACGATTTTGCTCCGGGTGATAACTTTTCAATTTTTCTGTACAAACGAAAGGAAATTTAAAATAAAATTAATTCTACCTTGTGTAAATAAGAACTGTACAGATGTTTGTAGTAAGTAAATCTGCACACTTTAATTTGTAGTTGTAGTAAGTAGAGTAAAGAAGTAGTTATAAATTGAAAAGGTATATTCCGCAAAAGAGTTATAGAGTAGTACTAGAAAGTTGGCATTTGCTTAGTAAGGTAGTGATTTCAACTGGTCGTGAGTTTTGTTGCATCGTGATTCTATACTAAATTGCTTAGACTGCTTAGGATGCAAGAGCACGCTTTGCACGTAGGAATTGGTTAGGCAGCAATGTACGGGAGATGGACCGTACATGAGCACTATTGTTATATATATAGGGATGTAGTGATAGGGTGGGTATTCTATGGTAGAATATAGTTATAGGAGGGTAGTTTATAACGCCGATTAGTATAAAGCGCGAGCAAGCGTGCCACTGGGTGCAGTGTAAGAGAGGCGCTTGAGCCGTAGTCATCGTACGTAGCTGAAACACTACCGAAGGGTCGTAAGATTTAATGTTTCTTTACTATTGACACCGTTTTGGTATTTATGCTGTAAATCATCATCGGGAATGGTTTATACTGTGCGGAGAGAGGCACGAGCGGTGAAGGTGAGTGTTGACAATTGTCGAAAGGAGGCCTCCTTAAACCTATATCTGAGTCGCAAGTCTCAGAAACTCTCGTGTTATCCTCTCTCTGCCACAATGATTAGGTTTCACGATGTACCCGGCACAGTGAAAGAACGTTACCCTATATATATATATATATATATATATATATATATATGTCTATGTGGTAAATGTCTATATCAAGTTTTATTAATATATTATAATGCGCTTACCCTCGTTCTTTTATGGGTTTGTATAGGAACACTTGTTACTCGAAGTAAAGACACCTATATATGTATACCAGGTTAATTTCAAAAATACTGAAATTGCCTTTTTGATAATGGTCCGAAATAAATTTTCTCCTCTCGACACCTCGTAACTGAATCAAAAATCTAATCTAAAATTATCGGTATCGAAATGTAAAAAAATAGCACGTGGAAGACAAAATTTTGGGCATCAGTGTCCAGAAAGTGCAAAATAGTTTCAAATCCATATTTATTAACAGTATTTCATGTCTCTAAATTATGTTTCGTTATTATTTTTTAACTTCTTATTTTTTAAAAATACCTTTATTAGAAGTTAGCGTATTCGTATCACGTAGGGTACACTAGTTTAGGATGAACTTTATTGTCTTTCGATATTATAAACATAAATTTATAACATTATAAATGCAAAGGTGAGTTGTTTGTTTGTTAGGCTTGCACGCTTACACCGCTGAATTAATAATGATGAATTTTGGTATAGAAAACCCTACTGGAAGTAGAGTAAAGAGAGGTATAAACTTTGTATGAAACTTATTATTGCGTCATCGGATGTGTTTGACAAAACCAATATTAACGCGAACGAAGCCGCATGTAATAATATCTAGTAGGAATATACTAATGTAGAGACTTAAAAACAATTTCCTTGGACGTTTTCCTTCATTTTCATACGTGACCTGTGGCTACAATCAAAAAGGTCGGCGATGATATAACAGAGTCTGTCGACTATAGTTTTTACATTATTAATATTATACTATTCGTGAAAACCTTTCCGTGAATATCTGTGAAAACCTTCGTCAACCTTTATTCAGTCAATAATTACAAGAAAACCTTATATATTTGTTGTTATGGAATGGGGGACCAACAAGCAAGCGTGTCACCTGATGGTAAGTGATCACCGCCGCCCATGGACACCCACAACACCAGAGAAATTGCAGGTGCGTTGTCGACCTTTATAAGAAGGACTGGATCCCAAGTGCAACGTCGGAACATACCTAATGGTATTTGTCGGCAGATTTTCACATTGAGGGTGGTAGCTAGTCAGGCATTAGAAAAATCAACGAAATCACCGAAAGCTCAAACTCATTGTAGGTGGTTGGATTCGAACTCACGTCCCATGACGCGGCGTTCCTACATGCTACCACTGAGCTATCACCACTTCCAATCAGGACAACATGGTTGAGCTTTAGAAAATTTATAAAAGTTTATGTTAAAACGATAGTAATAGTTATTTATACTTTGTGAAATATCCACAAAGTTAAGTCGCTTACAAAACTTAATTCAAATATATATAACCAAAAACTAAAAGTACTGAGATATTCTAATATATTTGTCTCAGTGACTCTTTACTATAATTATTATCAGCGCGAGGAGTCCTCACTGTGAATTTGTCTATTTTATAACTTCCCAGCTTGCGAGACCCGCATTTGTGACGATCGACGAAGTTTGGAAGTCTTTGTTCTGAACTTTGTTTGTAACAAAACATTTGAAGCCACTTCGTTCGGTGAAATCTTACGTTAAAGAACGTTCCTATAATAAATGTTTGATAATTGTAGGTAAAGCCTAGACATACTTTTGAATGAACACAGCTCAGTGATATCGTGTAGGAACGCCGCGTCATGAGATGTGAGTTCGAATCCTATCACCTACAATTAGTTTGAGCTTTCGGTTAAGGAAAACATCTTGAGGAAACCATAGCATATTGTTAGAGCTTTTTCTAAAGCCCGCCATACATCAGTTCAAATCCGGCTCGAAGGACCGATATTAACTTCGGTTTTTGGTAAACTGTATTTTTATATAGTACACACGGAACCTCTTTTCACACGCCGTTAGACGGAACATAAGTGAAATTGTGTAGATACAAAATAGAATTTAAGTCGCAACTGATAGTGATAAATCCGAAACAGTGACTTTTAAATTACTATAATGTAAATGTAAAATGTCTGCGGCTACAGAGAAACTCTCATTCTGGCATCACAATAACGTTGTATGACTCGTTGGTCAATTCTTAAAAGCCGTGAAAAGAACATGTTTAGACACCCTTATGATAATACCGGAGCAAAATGACATTGACGTCTCCAGAACTGCCAGATCTGTTGATTTGAATTCAGTAATGTTCTTACTCGACGTAGGCACACACCAAAAACCAAATTTACGCAGAAAAGGGATCTCGGGAAAAACGCGAACGAAGGCAGCTAGTTTACATCTGTAAGTAAAAGATCACTCACTGACAGAGTCATCACGAAATTTCCTAAATCACCAGACTTATATAGACTTAACCTCATGGACATTATTACTCTTTACATTACATATATAGCGCAGACGCCCTAACGTGCTAAGCGCGAGCAAAGTCAGAAGCACAAGCTAGTAACTAGATAAATAATCCTCTATTGAAATTGAATGTCAGCCTGTCACACGAACTTCAAAACAACCGACGTGCATCGACGTTAAAGCTAATTAGTAAATGGATAAGCACGATCGCAAATGTTTTCGGCAAACACCGAAGTCGATCCAGTATTGATAGACGGCTTATCATGAATGCTGAATGTAATTATTGGGAGTGTTTTGTCAATAATATTTGGTAGAAACGTGTGTAACGTTTGGGGTAACATTTGAAACGATGATGGCTTTGTTGGAAACGTTTAGGTATACCACTGCAAGGAATGGTATATTTTAATATTGAACCAGTCCGCCATTACCGCATCCTATCATCCATTTTATTTATTTTTTGTTAACGTGGTATTTAAAATCCCAGTTTTTACGGACTTCCTCAACGCAACGCGCAAACGCATTACCCGGATTCAGGTCAAAGACGTGAGGGGCGTGTGGCGACACATCAACTGCTAATCACCCAACACTACACACTAAAATGCACCACGGGACACTTCAAATTCACAAACCAAATTTAGTTTCCAGACCCCGAAGTGGATGAGTTAGTACTGTAGCTTTTTCTATTTTTATTAATAGCTAGTACCGCGTTCGATTATGTCCTACGCGATTCGGTAACAGCCCAAGCCGAGGTTCGGTCACTAGTGACGGCCATGTGCGAGTTGCCCCTCGGGCTCGAGCGCCCTCCGCACTCGCCCCCCTAGTTCGGTGAAGCTGTAAAAGCCCCTAAGGATAACAGTGTAGGTCCCTTAAAAAAAAACTTCAAAGTCCCGTGTTGCCAGAAAACAGAGACAGCTTTCACAATACTTCTAGATCCTACCATCCTTCTACAACCTCAATAGCTTTTAATATGTACATTGTTTTAATAAATTAGTATTAAACCACAACAACTTCCAATATTGGGTGACGCTGTGGGTAAAACTGTTAACATGCGAAACATCAAAAACAGACTGATTCTCATTTGAGCTGCGGGAATACGTCAAAAGCTATTCATATGAGTTTAAAAAACTGTACCGGAAGATTGTATTACTTGTAATAGTCCAGCTTAGATCAATACAGATACGCTACCAGATAGGCTTAAGGTCTTCAAAAACTATCAAACTTCATTAATTATCTTGCGTCTTGTTATGCCCGTAGTATGTAGGGGCTAGTGGGACACATCCCTCTAAATCTGCATAGTAGTCATAGTAATATCAAGCTCGGAACGCTAGGCAGTTGTACTGCCAGTCTGCATCGAGATCTTGGAAAGAGCGGTTCCCTAAACAATTAAATTATATTTAAATTCTAATCAATTAAGCAAGTTCTATTCATAATATAACGTCTGTGAATTAAATAAAGTTTATTTTTAATAACCCATTCCTAAATCACGTGGTAACAATCACGTGAATTTATTTGTTTAATAGTTTTCCCTATAGTAATTATGGTATGATACGACTAATTCTTGGTAATATATATACTGTTCATTATTTTTCAACTGCCGGCTAGTCAGTTGCGACTGACGAAGGACATTTGCCCCTTCGACAGTCACTATTGTTACTGGACTGTACTGAAACTTAACATCAAGTGAAGTACAGTCCTTTTACCAAGCTATGATAAAAAAAAACTAACTTAAAGACCAGAAAAGGACGGTTAAGATTGCCTTAATAAAAAGTAACTATAACAGAGAAAGATAAAGCAATACTTGACTGCTTAACTGATATAGGAACATACACAGCGTGTGTCATCCAGAAAAGAAAGCACGTCCCTAACGTCTATTAATTGCTCTATGGCAATAATGTTTAGTTTCATGCAAAGGAAGTCACGAGCATAGCTAGTTTATTATAAAACAAATACATAAAACAGTTTTATACGTTACGGTGTCTAGTTTAAATATTTTATAAGAGTGATATATAATTCATGTAAAGGCGGCAGCGGTGAACATTGTATACGTCATCAATAATTCAAAAGGCTGTTGAATTATTGCGGCAAAGATCATCGCCTGTATTCCCGCGGATATTGATACGTGTCTGCCAACGTTTTCAGCTATAGTCAAACGTGGACCTAAAATATCTATTCTATAGAAATACTTTAATAAAGTTAAAGAACGAACGAAAGAAAGTGACACTCCTAAATGCACCACCATAGCGATGGGATTATGGTAGTCAATATTCATTTGGACACAACCGTCCTATCTTATCACTCCGCTTAATAATTCAAAAATTCCAAGCTGCCACACTATCTATACTTGTAAAGATAGTTACTGCATAAATGGTCATACACTTTATCTAGCAATGTACTCAAAAACAAAACTTTTATATTACCTTTTTTCCACCTATCGATTGGCCCAAATTAGAATTAGTTCTAAAGGGCTACCTCGGTGAAAGTTACTACGTTGTTAGAAATTCATGAAACTGCCCCCGAAACGGGACAACACAAAACGAGTCACTCTTGGGTTTTTAAAATGATTATGCTGCAGTCGTTTTAGACTGCAGTACCAATTTTTTAACTCTCTACCAATTCTCATAATATATTATAATGCAACATTTATCAACGCTTATTATTTATATATCAAGTACAACAGAATCTTGACAATAAAAATGTCTAGCTAAAAATTTATATTTCCTTCCAACTTTTTGGGCTACATTTTGTAATCATAAAAAATAAATTAAAATAAAATAAAATAAAATCATAAATAATTATTCATTGAGATAATAAAAATACAAAAAAATAGTATATGTGTAAGTACACAAAATTACAATTGAATCACCTTTACAATTGAATTAGTGGATTACAATTCAACTGTAACTTATATTTTGTACCTCATTCAACTTCAAAGTGAACACCAACTCATCAAGTGCTACATCAAACTGCCAGAGTGCTGGTTTTCTGTAAAATTCTAGAATTAATACTATCTCGATACACTGATACTCTTGAATTGAATAGCTTGGACCTAGTAAATTAATCTATATGTATATATACAGAAATTAATCTCTATTTCCCTTGGTCATCGCATCACGCGTAAACGAATGGAACAATGTCGCTAATTCCTTTTTTTATTATGTTAATTATCGTCAGGAGAAGGTTCTTATGAAAGGAAAGGAAAAATTAAGGAAAAAGGAAAAATTAAGGAAGTTGACCGCAATATCAGCAAATGCAATAAAATTAAAAAAAAAATAACTTAACGACAATATTACCTTTACACAACTAGCTGTCAGTTGTCATAGAGCATTACAATAATGAACACTATGTATTTGAATAATATTTTTTTAAACGAATTATACCAATTCGAATTCAATATGCATAGTTAAGACAGAACAACGTCTATCGGGTCAGCTAGTAACTAATAAAAACAATTACGCCTGGAGTACCTCTAATTGTATTAGAAGTGAAAGTTGTTCAAAAGGATCAAAGAAAGACTTAGATAGATTAAACAGTGTATAAGATGTATAATGTTTTGCCCTTCTCCACAAAATAAGCATAAATGTGACGCATCTTTGAAATTCAAATCAATTCAATCCTGCTATAGTGTCGCTGCCAAAGAAATTTCAATTGAATAAGTAAATATCGCAGTTCTAATTGTCCCTACTTAACGATACTTTGTGAATTAAATTAAAAAAAATGTCTACCACCATAACTTCCAAAACAGAACCTAAAACCACGCATTGTCCTAATATAGCAAATCTTTCACAATTTCTTTCACTGTCGATCCATTTATTTTTTATATATTTGATTTATTGTTTATTATCATTAATAATTCAGACAGCCTTAGAAGTCACAATATCGAAGAGCCTTCTTTTCCCAGAAACGTCTTTATATCCAACTGAATATTATACGCCGCGGCTTTGCGGATAACCGCGACGAGGGATATTGGAAATTGAGGACAATAATACTCCATTCTATAGGACTGAACAACGAACTGATATTGATTTTCTATTAGAGAAGCTTAAATATAGTAATGTAGAATTAGAGAAATAGGAGTTTTGGCTGTTTAGAATTCGATATAAATCGTCAAGAAAACTGTCTCGTAGTTTTTCTCATTCATTTTCTTATTGTATAATGTACTTATTAGACTCAGCATATAGTTTAGATAGTTACTGGCTTACAGTTCTTTCTCTACGGAGATGTGATTCTCTTTATATGTCGTTTGAGCTGATTCTTCCGCTGGATCCATTATCACTAATTTAGTGGATAAAAGGTCTCACGACTTGTAACTGATTTCAATGGTTCTGCCACTAATTTGAAACAATTCGAAGCGTCACCATAGAAACGTTCAGTTGTTATTTATTCAATTGTTGTTGATTTCTCGAAAGAAATACTGTTGGAGAATTCTTCTGTTCTGTTCTATTCTGTTGAGAAGACTTCTGTTGTGCGAATAATGTGCAAAAATAAAAGTTGTTTACAATAAATTTCAAACAAATATATCTGCCAGCTCGTCAACCTACTTTGTTGGGGATATTACCTAATTATTGACAGCAAACCGAAACCGTTAAATTCATTATAATCGATTCAGCTGTTTAGCCGTGAAAGCGTAACAAAAGAACAAACTCACTTTCGCATTAAAATATTAAGTAGGGATTTAAAATAATGTGCAAAACATGATTTTACAGAATCAACGTATAAAAAATATACCAAGTTAATAATATTTATAATTTGATTATATATAATATAATATAATTTGATATATAATATAATTTGATTTGATACATGGGTAAATACTAATATTATCAATTATAGACGCAATAACCTGGTATAATAAATACCATTAATCTTTCTTATTTGAACATCCGATATTTACTTCCCTCGAGCGTTAGTCTCAGGGTCACTTGGTTCCAAAGACAAATTGTCGCCATCTAACGAAAGCTCGTGTATCAGCTTCATCGCTTCACGGACATCGAGTCAATTTGTATGGTGACCTCGCTCTCGATTTGACAATGTTCTGTTTGCTAAACGATAATGTGTTTAAAATTATGTTAGGTTGCATAAATAATCACCTGGCGATTAGCTATTTGTTAACCTTCGCAACACTTGGAAGGAATTACAATATTGAGAGAACTTCTTGGGTTACAACATTACAAGACGCGTTGGATCTTATTACACTGGACATTCCTAATGCAAAATTTTCAATAATTTTTCATCAAACTTGTTTGCAGAATGTTCGTGAACAATTTCCACGGAAAATCTCTCTTTATTTACGTAGGAAAAATGCACATGTTTCCAATGGCTCTCGCAATATACTGTGTAGATTATGAGAGGGCTACATAAATGGGACTCACCTGGTGTTAATCACCTGAAATACTCACTAAACTAACCCCTAACGTTTAATTTCGAATATGATAATATAATTATAGTATACTAGATTTTACCGGCGGCTTCGCTTGCGTTAATATTGATTTTGCCGAATAAAACGGATGACGCAATAAAAAGTTTCAAAATAGTATATCTCTCTCTCTTTATCCCCCTTCCAATAAGGTTTTCGAGAGAAAAAATAGCCTATCACTGTCTTTAGATTCTCATCGATCTCTATATCAAGATTCATCATAATCGATTCAGCGTTTTAGGCGTGAAAGCGTAACAACAAACAAACTCACGTTCGCATTTTAAATATTAGTAAGATTTTTATAAATATATTTTTCTCCCTTTGAAATAATTCAAGGCAATCTAAATTGATCATCGTATGTGCATTACGAGTTAATACTTAACAACGATAGTACCTGGGCCTTTTAGAAAGCTTTCCCTCTCCATTCTTTATCTCTTAGATAAAATGCTGTACGACTTTTTATCGCAAACCCCGTAGTTATTTTCTCCAAATGTTCAACCGATATTAACGACTTGAGTGTGACTTGGCGATTAGAAGAAAGAAATACTTTATTTTCATTCGATGATTCTGCTATTATATGACAATCAATACCCTGTCAAAAGGTTTATTTTTAATATGAACTGGAACGGAAATTGAAAATCGAATGAGATATCCATAGATTCCATTTAAATTAAATATAACTGAGAGCGATCTATAAGATTATTAATAAATTCCATTTCAACATGAAATTGGTATAAAATTAATCTACCAGGGACTTCCACGAATTAAAGCAATAGGTCAGACCGATCAACGCCAATCACGCTACTGTAGAAAACTTAATAGGGACTAATGTAAAATGACACGTCACACATTTGCCTGACGATGTGATAGGCAGATCTTGTTATTTTTGACGGCAAAAGAAACAATAATACCCGGTGGTAGGGAGCAGATTTTAACATTTTATAGAGAACGCCGTATTACTCGACCAATTCGTTTTAGTCACTCATTTATAAATGGTCACTAAACATTTTTTTAATGAAATATACATAAATCTTATGTCGTGTATTCAATACACAATCTTATGTTGAAGTTGTTTTTAAAATGAAACAATAATATATATTTCTTTATTTTTCATTTTATTGAGCGTGTCATGGTTCTTCAGTCACATCTAGTTAGATATAGCTAGAAATAAAAAGATTATGAAACAATAAAGTTACTTAGATGCGAAATTCGCTCACTTTGCACCACATTTCTGAAACTGTTCACTATCATTTTGGAAGTAGGTTCGATTTACAACGTCGATAACCTCAAAGAAGGTATTTTACGATCACGTTTTCGTGCACGGCTGGTGGGAAAACTCGGATGACATCGAAAGCACCAGCCAGTATTTCGCATCTAAATAAACTTCCGAGTATAACTCGCAAAGTCAAAAACAGTTCTTAAATATATATAGCTAAAACAGTGTGCTTTCGTCTTCCTGCAGAACATTTTCTAATGACCGTTTGGCTTACAAACAGCTTTAAGTTGAATGTATTTTTAAAGATGCATTTGAAAGCGCGTTATTTCCAAATGTCTTAGCGTATCCATTATATTGCGTCACAGCGTCATTTAACATTGGATAAGATTATCAATATGCAGTCATCACGGACTAGATAAAGCGGTAATGGTTCAGCTGTTAGTGTGTATGGACGCTGCGTTAAAGTACGCGAGTTCGAACTCATCTGCTAACAATTTGAAGCTTTCGGTAAAGGAAAATGTCGTGTGAAAACTATAGCATGATGTTAGGACATTTTCTAATGCCCAACTGGCTAACTAGCACACTCAATATATATTATACAGGTGTGTTTCGGCATTTGTACTTGACATCTAGTAGTAGAGAAATATGTGATCGATCGTGATGTCTGGAATTGACGCCCCTCTCTGTACATCCGCTAATAACTACTGTTACACATGAAGCTATCATGTAAAAAGATAAGAATAAGACCTGAAAATATAAATGCAGATTGAATTTTTTGCCGGTTCTTCTCGATGACTGCGACACTTTCCAAACCAGTGGCAGTTTTGACGTTCAAAAGCACTTTCTTAAGACTAAATTGAATAAATATTTTTTTATTTGATTTGATTTGATTAGTCGAAGGTAGATTTTCCAGTTAACCATGCGGGCATTAGAAAAAGTGCTACCAATATGCTATGGTTTTATTACGATGTTTTCCTACACCGAAAGCCCAGGCGCGTTGCAGGGATTCGAACTCACAACCATTAACGCGACGTCCATACACACTACCAACAGTGCTATCATCATGGAAAAGCTTCACCAGGCTTTGGAGTTCCGTTAAATCATGATTTAAATACTTCCCATGTTATCACCTCATATGTTAGTTTCCATTTCAAGTGAATATTATCTTACATCACAGACAGCGCACTGTATTCGAAGTAACCGAGTTACACTCTGATCGATTCGATATTGCCCATATCCGAAATTTCCCCTTCAATTATGTACCAGGGCCGAGGTATCCGGTAGCGATCGACTTAGATACATTATTAACAAGAACGCAGAGTGCCTGTCTAGTGATTTGTAAAGTCTTTCACTCACCAAATAATGTTACTCTCGATATTTGGATTCCTTTATACTTAATATCCTTAGCTAACTTACAAATCATATAATATTATAAACGTGAAAGTGAGTTTGTTTGTTTGTTACGCTTTCTCGCCTAAACCACTAAATCGATTATAATGAATTTTGGTATACAGATAGATGGGAACATGAAGACTGTGATAGGCTACTTTTTCTCGCAAAATAGGGTAAAAAGAGGAATAAACTTTGTATGAAAATGTTTAATACGTCATCGGATTTGTTTGATACAATGAATATTAACGCGAGTGAAGACGCAGGTAAACGCTAGTAATATTATAAATGCGAAAGTCAGTTTGTTTGTTACGCTTTCACGCTAGAACTACTGAATCGATTATGAATAATTTAGGTATACAGATAGACCGGACTATGAAGACGGTGATAGGATACTTTTTCTCGCGAAAAACTTATTGAAAGTGGGGTAAAGATTTTATGTTTATTTTTTTTTTCGATCTGACATACGCTGTTAGCTTTGAAGGCTTTGACAGCTTCACAGAACTTCCTGGGGTGAGTGCTGAAGACACTCGTGTGGGGTAACGAGAGGAATAAAGTTTGTATGAACCTTTTTATTGCCTTGTCCGATTTGACAAAATCAATATTAAAGAGAGTGAAGCCACGGGTAAAAGCTAGTGATATTATAAAAGTTTAAATACAACACCTCAATTTTTTATACTTTTTATAGTAAAGTGACGATGTGGCCCGAGATGGTAGGCTTAAAGCCTAGTGGAGGTACTGGCTTCAAATACAGCTGCCCGGAGATACCTATATGTATTTGGCGGCAGATTTTCGAATTGAGTATGGAAGCTAAAAAAAGGCCAATCATTATGCTATAATTTCATCACGATGTTTCCCTTCACCAAAAGCTCAGGTTCGTTGCAGGGATTGGAACTCACGTTCATTGAAGCCGATTCCGTGCGCATTACAAACTGAGCCGGAAGCGCTTACATCAATTTCAAAGAACGACATTTGAAAAAAAAAAAATTGTTCGTATCTTGTATACAAAAATTGTGTAATGCAGCTAAATAAATCTTCATTACACAAATCGTAATATTCTTAAACAATATCTATGCTTAAAACTATTACAGTTTACTTCCATTTCGAAATTGACAAACGAAAAAAAATTCTGGATAATAAGCGGTATTATACTGATATTAATATACAACAGAATACCGGAATTAAATTTAACTTATTAATAATAAGAAAGTAATAAAGGTGCGACGCAGTTACAGATGGCTTTCGACTGTCATTAGAGCAGTAAAATGTTATGTGCCGGTAACACGGCCACGCCGAGCGATAGTGTCTAATAACGGCGGTGTCCATTATCGCACACGTCACGAGAATTATTAAATTTAAATCTATAGGTAAGTATTTGACAACCACCTACAATGAACTTGAGCTTTCGGTAAAGCCATAGAGTATGGTGATAGGGTCTGGCTAGCGACCACCCTCAAGTTGAATATCTACCGTGAAATACCGTCAGATTGTTCCGGCAGTGGCATTTGGGAACCAGTCCCTCTTATAAAGGCCGTCAACACACCTACGACTTTTCTCGTGTTGTGGGTGTCTATCGGTGGCGGTGATCACTTACTATCAGGTGACACGTTTGCCCGTTTGCCGCCTATTCCATAAAAATAAAAAAATATTTGAACTATAATTTCGTAGTGATGGCTAAGGTACGGACTACGCACTATTGGATGTGCGCAAATTAAAAAGTAAATCCTTGCAATGAGCTTCAGCTTTCGGTTAAGAAAAACGTCGTGATGAAACCATAGAATAGGTCGTAGGGTTGTATCTAATATCCGCCTGGCTGGACACCACAATTGAATTTGAAAATCTGCCGCCAAAAACATAAAGGTGTGTTCCGCCCACCACCTTGGACCAAATCGCCACTTATCATAAGTGAGATTGTGTCCATAACGCTAAACCTTAACTATAAAAAAAGGAAATCGTACATAAAATTTATTTGCTATATAACTAGCTTTTACTTTTTTAACTTTTACTTTTTAATTAATTTTTGTCAAACAATTCGGATGATACAATAAAAAGTTTCATACAAAGTTTATCCCTCATTTTACAACACTTTCCATTAGTTTTTTTCTAGAAAAAGTATCCCGCCACGTTCTCCAGGTTCTCATCTCTCTCTATACCAAAATTCATTATAATCGATTAAGTGGTTTAAGCGCGAAAACGTAACAAACAAAGTCACTTTTGCATTTTATAGTATTAGTATAGATAAGGATTTATGTAATTTTAATGAATTCCAACTTAGCTATTGGAAACAAACAACGTAACATCAATCCTTAGCTCGAGGTACACGCCCAGGTGCTATAAAAGTTAATTGACCTTTCGAATAGCCAGTACTCTTGGAGTCGTGTGATTGTCGTATATTCACCAGACACCAGTTACACGGCTAAACTATATTGAACTTAAATCCAAGCTATGAGATGTTAATATACGACCTTTGAGTAGATTCTCACTAGACTACCTTATAATCGATCGACCTTTGAAGCGATGATAGCTCAGTGCTAGTGTGTACGACTCTACGTCAAGGGACGTGAGTTCGAATTCAACCACCTACAAAAAGCTTGAGCTTTCGGTGAAGGGACACATCGTGAGGAAAACATGGCATGGTGGTATAGCTTATTCTAAAGCCAGCCTGGGTAGCAATCACCCTCAAGTTGAAAATCTGCTGCCAAATACCAATAGGTGTGTTCCGGCAACTGCATTTGAGAGCCAGTTCCTGCACAGGTTTAGCATGTCTACCAACTTGGACCGTGTCTTCGCTTAAGATCAGCTGAGATTATGGCCATAACGCTAAATCTTAACTATAAAAAAAAACACCAGGCCAATGACATGTAGAATGGTATTCGAATCTTCAGAGTGCGAGATGCTGATTCTCTTGTTGAAACTGTTTCGAGTTATTATAATCAATTAATTTCATTTAATGAAATAACGTTAACTAAAATATATTACGCAAATATTTTTTTTTGTTTTTTTTTTTTTATTTCTGAATTATAATAATTGTTAATAGATTAATATTAGGTTAATATTATAAATGCGAATGTGAGTTTGTTTCTTTATTACGCATTCACGTCTAAACTGCTGAATCTATTGTAATGAATTTTTAGTATAGAAATAGTTGAGACCTTGGAGACGGTGATAGGCTACTTTTTCCTGCGAAAAGTTTATTTGAAGTGGGGTAAAGAGAGGAATAAACTTGGTATGAATCTTATCATCATCAAAGCCAAAAAAGCTAATAATTTAATAAAACATCAATCTAGGATTTCACCGAAACAAAACGTTCTGTGCTTGACCACACGAAAGAAGTAAAACTCCATCAAAGAGAATGAAAAAACTGAAATGAATAAAACGATAAATGAAATCTATTGGCGCGGCACAAACCACATTCGAGTCGAAACTGAATGCGACTGACGCGTCGCGTAACGTTCGCCGGTACACCATCGTCTCCTTAGTCGACACGAACCGACTGCACTCGAACATGCGTTACATATCCGAGCGTTTCAGTTCAGTTACACTCAATACCCGCAAAACAAAGGGCTTAGCGTGACTAAAGAAATCTTCCCTTTAATAGTCGACCGCCATAATTATTTCATTTTCGAATGCCTGTGCTGTCAACCCCCGCGTACGCCCGACGCGCTCTGTTCGAAGCCCGCGACGATATGCGGACGCTCGGGCGCACTGCACGGCTCGTCGCTTGCGCCCGATTCCAAATTCAAACGGTTGACGTTCCAATTTGGAATTGTTTTCCATTTGTCATTTTTCGAGTGTTAAGCGGTCGGCGGCGGATTCTAAAGCCAAAAAAAAATTCCTAGATATATACCTAAATATGAAGGACTAACTGTGCTTTCTAATGACAATGCTGATTAAAGACCCTCAGTTTCTAAAGAGTTATAAAAGTGTTTTTGTACAAGCGACTTTGTCTTCGCACGGGTGCAATTTGCTGACAAGGAAAATTGAAGTTTTCCGATGAACATAAACATTGTATTTATTGTATAACGTTTTTCATATATTTATTTGTTATTTACCAGATTCTGGCCAGCGTTAGTGTATGTTTTCTAAGCGCACGAAAAGAGTTTTTTTTCAGTCAAAACACCTTCACAGTTCTGAAATTTTATCCAAAACCTTACTTATTTATCGCCATTTCTAAAGAAAAAATGGATTTGAAATCTGCTGCCTATTAAAGAAAAATACTTCGTTTTATATTATTTTAGATTATGTTAGATTTCGTCTGAATGATGTAAACACAGTCTAATATTATTTATCTGTATTCTGTAATGACGTGAATTGTCAAGTGTCATTTGATATTGACCTTTAAGCTGTCAAACTGTTCTCTCTCTGATAACGTGTGTCAGTGTATCGCAATAAATAAATCTCATTACATCTGCTGAAGTAAGTGTTTTTTCCGCAACAACCCAACAGATTATTCTGCGTTTACAGCAGACTCTGATTTTGCTTTATTTTTAAATATAAGTAATCTTAAATGAATTTTATAAAATTACTCAAAAAAGTACCTAATACGTATACATCTTAATAAAAACACATTAGGATAAAAGAGTTCCCATTTTTTTTATTTCGAGTTTTTTGGAGATTACACGCACTGGTATACGCAACGTTATATAAGGTAGTATATTGTAATAGGCCTTTTCTAATGACCACATGACTAGCTCTCATCCTCAAACAAAAAATCTTCTACTAATTAGCAATAGGTGTTTCCTACTAGTGGCACTTGAGAGTCAGTCCCTACACTGTCTTATGGGATAGACAAAACATGGATTTTTAATTTTTATAACAAATTTAACCATACTTCTGTTATAATAATAAACTGGCTTTACTTTTTTCATAGCCAATGAACTGACAATTTTGAATGAAAGAACTCAAACGAACTCAATTATTACGTTACTTGATCCGAAATTAATTAGTTAATTAACTTAAAAGACGTCCTTCTAAGTTCCTGTAAAGATCCTCTAATACTTATAAGGAAGTTTGACAAATTATTACTTGGGTATGAGGCAGGTACCTGTCACATTACGCAATTCAACTGATTTTTCGAACTTAAAATGTCTCTATTTATCATATATTGCACTTGTTAAATAATATATACACACACATATCAAGAAAAAGACACATTTTTAACGCTCATGATGTTTTGGATGCCATTTTGTTTATTTAAACTAGTTAAAAAAGTACTGTCTTGGATGTCCGTATGTCTATATGTGCGGATCCTGTATGTTATCACGATAACGAACGAAATACTTTACTAATCGAGTCCATTTTTTGTTACGCTTCAGTATGATTAGGAATAGAACCCTATTAATTTTCAGGGTCTGATTCAGTGTGGTTTAACTGTTATTAAATAAACCAAAAATAAAGGAGATTATGAGGCACGTACTTTTGGATTTTCTAAACTGTTTTTCATAATATACTCGCTTTTGCCTGTGTCTTCGTTTCCCCATTGGCCTGAAAATAAAAGCCCTCACGAGGCACCTATTTCATACTGGTTTAATTTATACAGGATGTAAGCTTAATACATTTCAGACTAACCACGAAAAATAAGAAACCTCTACGACGCCATAAGTCATGAGAAATAAGAATTGCAGAAACATATTGTAACATAACATAGTATATATTAAACTGTATACTAGCTGTGCCCGTGACTTCGTTCGCGTGGAACTGAAAATTGTTTAATAATTTTTGCCCGTTTTTGTAACTAATTTGTATACTGTTTGGCTCCTACTAGAGGGTGCATGATTTTAAATAGCCTAAATCCTTCCCCAATGATTGCCTTATTAAATACCGAAATAATTTTGGAAATCCGACTGATCTTGAGATAAGTGCATTCAAACAAATAAACAACCAAATAAACTTTTCGGCTATGTAATGTTATTATCGATAGTAATGGTATAGATAGATTCTTTATAGACATATTTGTATCAGTTTCTATCAAAGAAAACATTCATACAGAAAACTATTATATTACGTACTACTATTAATACAATTCACACCAGAATGTGAGACAATATTTTTTATTATTAATACGGTAAATTGATTGCACTCGCGATCCAATGAAACACACTTTTACAGATCCTAAAGCTTGATTTAGGAAAAATAACAAATAATTAAAACAGTTTGTACTAAAAAAAAATTAGTAAAGACAGAATGTTCAAATTAATATTCAAAAAAAAAATTTAATATAGAAAACGAAATGACTCTCATGGTATATGAAATGCGAAACCATCTTTATAATGCGTACAATAAAAGCGTTTCAGCATTCGAATTACGAAATTAAATTTCGAATTTAATTTTACATCCGGCCTTTGATGGGCGGTTCGCGCATACAACTGCGTAATATGACGCCTATTGTGTTATTAAAAATCATTAGGTATGGAGATTACGAAATCTTCCGCGAAGTTAGACGGATTTCTAGCGTCTCATAGTCTTCCCGTCTGATAATTATTATTGAAGCAATGATAGCTCAGTGGTAGTGTGTATGACTTCGCGTCAAGGGACGTGAGTTTGAATCCAAGCACCTACAATGAACTTGAGCTTTCGGTGAAGGAAAACATCGTGAGGAAACCATAGCATGGTGGTAGGGCTTTTTCTAATGCCCGCCTGGCTAGCTACTACCCTCAAGTTGTAAAACCTGCCGCCAAATATCTATAGGTATGTTCCGGCAGCTGCAATTGAGAACCAGTTCTTCCACAGGTTTAGCGTGTCTACCAACTTGGGCCGTATCGTCATTTAAGATCAGGTGAGATCATGGCCATAACGCTAAAGCTTTAGTATAAAAAAAAAAGAATTAGCTTTACCCGGGGCTTTGCTCACGTTAATATTGATTTTGGCAAAGGATTCTAATTCCCGTACCTGCTATTATATATACAATTTGCCAAAGGAGACTGGTATAAAAACATTTGTGTTCGTAGTCATTTATATGAAGGTCGCTACTATTTTGGCAATAATTGCTTACACATAAATTATAGATATATGCTATCGCCGGGTTTTTTGTAGGACTATCTAAGATAACTATTTCCAATATACATTATATACGTGTAACTCTAACGGCTTTTGCAACGCACCCTACAATACCTCGCAGATGGCAGAAGATTTTCCTACTTACTTGACACTTAGCATTATATTTTAGACGATTCACACAATATCTTTATAAATTATAGCCTATGTGTTATTTTAATGCATAGGCTGTATTAATATAAAGTTTCATCAAAATCCATTCAGTAGTTTTTGCGTAAAACTGTAACAAACATCCATACTCGCAAACTTTCACGTTTATAATATTAATAAGGATCTCTATTTCCTATGATGGGTCACGAGAAATCGTACATTTGGAACGATGATAGCTCAGTTGGTAGTATTTACTGACGCCGTACCGCGTTAATGAATCAACGAATACGGATCCACCTGCAAGGAGCTTTCGGTGAAGGAAGAAAAAGTGATGGAACCATAGCATGTTGGTAGAGTTTTTTCCAGTACCCGCCTAGCTAACTACCACCCTCATGTTGAAAATCTGCCGCCAAATACCTCCAGCTATGTTCCGGCAGTCGCATTTGAGACTCAGTCTCTTCACTAGACATAGCGTCGCCAACATCTCGAGCCACGTTGTTCCAAGAAATACACTATAAAAAAAACCGATCAAGTTTCTTGCCGGTTCTTCACGATGACTATATTGGATTGAATTAAATTGAATAAAGTATTTTGATTTAATTTTATTTAATTTATACAAGCAATTACATGTTTCTTATCACATGTTAAAAGGTTTAGCATATGCGTTTACCTTAGTGATAGTTGTTATACCTTATCATAGTTTTGGTCCGTCCTTAACATACTTAACATTATAACGTGCTTCCATAATGAAGCATATGTAAAAAGTTTTCAAATCCTAAATGGGTTTTCTATTTTATCTCTCTTAAAGAAAATAAAGTTCTAATATGGGCAGCACTTTTCCACCCACTGCATGGCATAAGCCTCCTTTCATTTTTACTCCGTTCTTTCCTATTTTGTGCCAGTCTTAACAAAAAATTAATTACTATTTCTATTTTATTTTAAATCAATGTCCAATAACAATTACGAATCCATCGTGCGACGCTATAAGGAAAATAATCATTTCTCTAAACCATTTTCCTTTCACCGAAGCTAAATACTCTCGAAAATGTCCCCGGGAACTTAATAAGCTCAAGATTAGTCCGCGCAAATTGGGTTAGCACATACTTCTGGACTTTCCGAGTTTCGAATTGAAAATGGACACACTTTTTTTCTTAAATTAATCTCTAGTCTTATATATACACATTTTTAATTAACACCGGGAATTTACTGTTGCAGAATACAGAAGCAATTAAAACTTAACAAAATGACTTCTTATGGGAGGCCTTTGAAATTATAATCCACAACCATTTCCTGTGTCTTTTGTTCGGGTAAAGTCGGTTCGATAAAACTTCTTATGGTTTGGTCTTGTATTAGGTCTTATGGTTTGGCCATTTTTTTATTAGAAGACTGAAGCAATGGTAGCTCAGTTGGTAGTGTGTAGATACGGACGCCGCTTTAAGGCATGTGAGTTCAAATCCACCTACAATGAACTTGAGATTTCGGTGAAGGAAATTATAGCGATGAAAGTATAGCGTGATGGTAGGGCTTTTTATCTTGCTCGCTTGGCTATATACAACCTTCAAGTTCCATCAGGTGGTGTATTATAGCAGTTCCACCAGAGAGCCAGTCGTTCTACTAAGCTTACACCATCTTGAGCCACATCATCACAGATTGTGGTTATAACGCTAAACCTTAACTTACTATACTTATATATATTAATCGCAAATTTTCACTACCATTTTACCTAATCCTATACAACGATATACCTGAAGATTTTAACGCAATTTTAAAAAAAAAATGATGAAAACAAATAATATAGAAGTAACGGAACACCATACAAGATATAGATGGAATATTTTTCCTATGAAGACACGCAAAGGTTTTCTATAAACATAAATAAAGATGTGTGACTGTCGGTTAAAAATAATCTATCCGACGAACTACACATAACAATAGCTTCCTGCTCGGAATTCTAAGAAAAAATCCCCGATTGCAAACAATAGGTAGACAGTTTAACACCGAAGTTAATAAATTCAACCATTAATATCGCGACGGCGTATACTGAGTGCTTTCTTGTGTCTTAAACAGTACAACGAGCATTTTTTCTTCGGCATGAAGTCTCGCGTGTGGTCTAAGCCAAAAGCGAACGTCTCTGTATTTTTATCAAGGCAAACAGTTCCACAACAGCGCGGTTTGTAAGGCACTTCCTACCTCGCACAACCGCTCTGTGGAACCAGCTGTCGCCGGCGGTCTTGCCGAACCGTTACGACTTCGGAACCTTCAAGAAGAGAGCGTATTCCTTCCTTAAAGGCCGGCAACGCACTTGCGAGCCCTCCGGTGTTACAGGTGTTCATGGGCGGCGGTGATCACTTTCCATCAGGTGAGCCTCCTGCCCGTTTGCCACCTATTCCATAAAAAAAAAGTTGTATAAATCTAACATCAGTAACACTAGAGGCAGTTTCTCTCTTATAAGTTCTTCTAAGTACGTTACAGTAAAAATATATACCGCATACGATCTGGGCTCCTTGGTACAAACATTGCACATACACGTTTACAAGCAATAAAAAAGTATGAAAAATAAGCCCACATTAAGGTTGAATACCTTATTCATAGTAATTTGAAAGTTTTTTTTTATTTATTTAATGAAGAGGCTTTCGGTTGTAATACCACAAATCTAATAAAGTGTATATGGTTCAACATGCCAGATTTTTTATATCTATTTGTAAAAAATATCACATTTTAGTATGTATGCAAAGTGTGTTCCATAGTTGTAGAACCTTATTTTTCCTTATCCTTGTCTATAAACCTACTTGTATCTATATTCATCCCATAAAACAGAGTTTGAAGTAACATATTCAATTCTCATTGACAAGTTTTAAATACCACATCTACAGCTTATTGATGTGAAAAACATAATAATACTAGATACTTTTAATTAATGAAATGATTCAACTACAATCAATGACTACACTTTGCATTTATAAAAGCTGTTGTATTGATTTTACACAGTTAGTGTAGACTATGTAAGAAGTTGGTTATTCAATTAAGTGCTGTAGAGCGACAGGGCGGGCTCGAGTGTCCTCCGCACTCCCTCCCTTAGTCCGGTGAAGCTGTAAAAGCCCTTCAAGCTAACAGTGTAGGGCACTTCAAAAAATTTATAAAAATATTTAATAATAACAATCATCACGTAGACTATATATTAGATATATAGCCATCATACACAGACTATACATAAAAATCTTACGCTAACGTTACGGACGTTTTTTGCCAGCCCACACCTCCACGACGCCCTATAATGAACTACGTTCCAAAAAAAACAAAAAAAATTGAAACATAAAATATAACTTAGTTATATATTCGGTGTCACTTATAACTTGAACTGTTGAAAATATAGGGGAAGCGGATGACGTGAATCAATTAGTTTTTGTTAGAACTTTTTGTTAGACGCTTCATTATCATGATACTCGATGTAGATGGAATGAAAACGTCATGAATATTTTATCGTACGGAGGGAAATGCAATTTTAATCTCACGGGAAATTTATAAAGAGTATATACAATGTAATAATGTAATAACTACACTGAGTTTAAATTCATTTTCTTTTAAAATATAACTCTTAATATTTTACGCAAGAGATAACTACTTTGTATGTTGTACGTTGTGAAGGAAAACATTGTGAGGTAACTATACAATGGTGGTAGGGCTTTTTCTAATGCCCGCCTACTTAGCTATCTCCCTCAAGTAGAAAATGTGCCGCCAAATACCAATGGGTGTTTTCCGGCAGTTGCACTTGAAAGCCAGTCTCTCCTATAAAGGCCGGCAACGCAACTGTGATTCCTCTACTTTTGTGAGTGTCTATGAGCGGTAGTGATCACTTATCATTAGGTAATACGCTTGCTTATTGGCCCTATATACCATATAAAAAAATGTATATAAGGCAAATACAGTTATTTTAACGCACAATAACGTCAAAATTACCAAACTTGTCGGAATGTGACTAAGATCATTCGTACCGGAATCGTTTTTAAATTGTTTTTGGCTCTTAGTTTTTGTTTTTATTCCACGACACATTTTTTTCGATTTTCCTTTGTAAGTCCAACGTAGCGGGCGGGTGAGAGCTAGTTTATAAATATAATGCAACTATAACCTAGGCAAATGTGTGTTACTATTTTGTCGTTGATATAGATTTTGCATGGTGGTAGGGCTTTTTATAAACTGGCTAGTTACCACCCTTAAATAGAAAATCTGCCGCCAAATACATATACGTGTGTTCGGGCAGTCGTCATTGAAAGCCAGTCTCCCTATTACGCTTAGTGTATCCACCATATTGCGCTAATCGTCACTTAACATCAGGTGAGACTGGAGCGATAATGGTAAACATATAAAGTATAAAAAATATTGAATAAAAAATTATTTATAAATTATTGCGTCCGTGTGGTCTGTTACCATGAAAACATATCACTCTAAAACCAATCGATGTATATTGTTGCCAATTATCACGAAATTTACTTAGACTATGGATTAACATGTGGAATACCTTTTAGCTAATAAAAAAATATGTAGTAAAAAATAATTTACCACCAACATCATAAATAGAGAACAAAGCGACACTATTCTGAGGAAAGCAGCAAAATACTGAAGAGATAAACCGGATACAATAAGCTTAGAAAACAATAAAGACAATTAGGGAATTAATCCGCCTAGGACTAAATCCGGTTGGAGGCCGGCCATCTCCCCCTCCCCCATCGCCCCCACCCTCTGTGACGTCACAATGCATTATCGACGAACAAAAGAAGATCGCGGGCGACGTCAAACGTCACTCGCATGCACATATCGGGAAAGACTTTTCCTTATTTTCTGATAGCCCCGTGCCGAGCGAAATACAAACTTCTCACATAGGGTTGAAGGTTAAATTCCGGTTGCCGTCTGCCGAAGGTGGTTTTCGGAATTAGTGAAGCATGGAAGAGGGATAATCGATTGTATTGCGGTTGTAGTCGAGTGAAGTGGGGCTGAGTTCGGATGATCGTATAATTCTATTTTTTTTTTCTCTCACTCTTATCTGGTTCATAGACACTTCACGAGGGTTCCCTTTTTATGTCAACTAACAACGTTCAATGTACTTTAACCGGCTATGTAGTCTCTCACTCAAAGGATTTAAGAAAAAAGTTAGATAAACAGTGCAAAAAAAATTCTATACTGGTAGTTAGAAACGATGTACAGCGACAGGGGGACGATTGTACGTAAATACTTTATTGGCACAGTAAAACATAATTTCAAAAGAAGTTATAAGGGTTTGTGTACGTATAAATAAGGAAAAAAAAAACAAATTTCTTAGTAACTCGCGCGAATATAATATATTCACACTGTATATACATATTTAATCTAAACATCGAGCGCGTTAGACGTCGGAGACGCGACAAGCAATTTACCACCTCAGCGCCCTTCGATAATTCATTCGACGATGGAGTCGGCAGCGTCACGCAGGTGTGACACCTGATATACTACTCCAAGGGCGTCAAGGGTAAAAAGTATATCACGATTTTAAAACAGTGACATAAAAAGTAATGGGCCGAAAAGAAAAGCCAGTGACTCTTCAACATGACAGGGTTGTTTTTATCGGACCACGGCAACGCGTAGTCATTTATAGTAAGCACCATGATGGTATAGGTAAAAATGTATAAATACGACATAAACGCTACGAAAGTGGTACACTGATTGTGTACCTATTGGCACACTCATACCTCAGTATCGCGTCGGCGTTCAAGGGAGCATGTCGTGTACCGATTAATATATCAATTACTCTAAAATAATACATAATATGCATTTAATTTAATATATACGCCCAACAATCGTAATAAATAATGGACTAAGGGGGAGGATTCTAAGTAAATAAACACAGTACAATCCAAAGACGACAACCACTGAAACATAAGCAATTCAACTGAAGTCGTCTATGTATGCACATTGGCTGTTTAAGGGATGTAACAAAATAATATGAAGCGATGATAGCTCAGTGGTAGTGTGCACAACATCGCGTCAAGGGACGTGGGTTCGAATCCAAGCACCTACAATGAGCTTGAGCTTTCGGTGAAGGAAAATATCGTGAGGAAACCATAGCATGGTGGTAGGGCTTTTTCTATGCCTGCCTGACTAGCTAGCACCCTCAAGTTGTAAACCTGCCGCCAAATACCAATACGTGTGTTCCGGCAGCAGCACTTGAGAGCCAGTTCCTCCACAGGTTTAGCGTGTCTACCAACTTGGGCTGTATCGTCACTTTAAGATCAGGTGAGATTATGGCCATAATGCTAAACATTAAGTATAAAAAAAAAAAATTATAGAGTCACTGTAATAAAGTAACCGCCATGTACAGTGATCGCGAAACAAGCGGGAATATTTTCATACCACTCTTCCCGAACGCGGCAAGCCTAAGTGTGCCACTTCGCGTTCCAGTTTGAAACAACTGTTGGGTCTTATCACCCCCAACTACAAAGAGTGTCTATACAACACTTTATAATAAAAATACGCCCCTTTATTACTTTAACAGTAAAAAAAATAACGATAATAAAAAAATAATTTTTAAATAATAGAGAGAAAAGAAAAATAAACTATGAAACTTAATATTTTTCCTCCTTGCCTCCTCCAGACATTCGTCCAGTCTCTTCCTGCTATTTTTACGAATTCGTCGTTGCGAACTCGTGGTCTGCCATTTTGTCTTTTGCCTCCAAGACCTGTCCTGATTTGGCTTACCTCAAGGTCATCTGTCTTCAAAGTAGCGGGCAATATAACCGGTGCAATTCCCCTTTAGTGGTTGTGTGTGATACAACACTTTACACATTACTCAATTTTATTATATTATTGTAAAATCGATCCTACAAAATCGAATAGATAAGAGGTAGGTCAAGTAATAAATAGATTCCGGTACCGCAGTAAGTATAACAGATATCGAACAACTTTTCCCATCAAAATCCGGCACCTTTTTGTTCTTTATCAATTTCGACTCCACTTTTTGAAAGCACCGGCATTCCTTATTCACGGGAAACTTCTGGATTTCATAAAACATTTATACTTCAGAAGTGAACCATAAGCATTTTAAGTGTAAAGTTGGCTCCCGTTGCTTCCTACTTAGCGAACTTCCGCGAAAATCCGATGATTCAAAATCGCTTAAGTACTCTCCCAACACTTCTTAAGTACGCTATTCCGTAAACCTATTAACATATTAAAGAGGCAAGTGTTTTGAGACCGGGATTAATATCGGCGTTACATGAACAGTAGTTTATTGGATTATTTCAAAACGTAATGATTTCTTATGTATACGCGAATATTACTCATCGAAATAAAAACTGATTTAAACGGATTTTATCGCGGTTATTTATTAATTTTGATCACGACGTTTCGAAAGTTTTTCAGCCTTCGTGATCACGGGGCGGACTGAGGTGTAGGTTGTCCTGAAAGGTTCATGTTACTGTGTCTACCTTCAATTTAATTTTTATTATTGACAGTGTTCCGATAACCAACCTAACTTAAAAAAAAAAACGAGTGATGTCGTGGGACACCTGATAGGAAGGAAGTTAATTCTTAAAAAAAAAAGTTTATGTTCTATTCGAGGTATAAAGAAAACAATTATTCGGGTATACATTTCTTTATAACGATTTTTTTATCGATAAAAAACTATTATCATGAAACTGTAGTATAGCGTTAGGCCTTTTTCTAAAGCTAACCTGGTTAGCTACCATCCTCAAATTAAAAATCTACCGTAAAAAGCTGATAGCTATACCTGCAATTGCACTTGAGAGCCAGTCCCTTCATTGGGTTAGCGTGTCCACCATTTCGGGCCACATCGTCTCGTTAATCTGATATTATGGCCATAATTACTCTAAACCTATAAAGTATACAAAAGAACGTCGCCAAGTTTGCAAAAACAAGAAGCAAGTGTCTCGAACGTTTATTGCCGTATTTTAACGCATTGTTCCGAATGTTCGTGGGGGTTCGATAATTATTTCCGTCCGCTGATATCTTACTTCCGTTTTAATCAGCGCGTTTTACCTTCTGAAGAGAGATCTCTTTCTAATTGCTCCGTCTACAAAAATAAATGAAAGGAATATTAATTTACATTCAACGATGGAGGTCGGGTCTCTTATATGTAATGAAGCGATAAGCTTCGGTACAAGATTTTGTATTTTCGTACATACTTTTTTTTATACTAATATTATAAAGAGAAAAGATTTTTATTTTTGTTTGTAACGAATAAACTCGAAAACTACTAGATCGATCTCAAAAAATATTTCACCATCGCAATACTACATAAGCCCTAAGTAACAGTTTTTTTTAATGAAAATTATTAAATAAAATTGTAGTTTCACGCGAACGGAGTCGCGGATGCAGCTAATCTTATATATAAAAATCGATGTGATACCGATTTGAATGAATTTTTCTACATATCTTATGAATTTTGATAGTGATCGTATGCCAGTTCCCGAGGGTAAAAAAAATATTTGTACCACGCAATCGGCGGTAAAACCTGTCTTAACTATATAAAGCAATATGTGTATTTACGTTCTCTATAAATGTAAAAATAGTTGTACCGATTTTGATAAAACTTTCGACCAATTTTCAGCATAGTTCATCTGATGATACTTCAGTTTTTTTTTTCAAATCGTAAAAATAATTGGTTATTATCTCACTGTATCGAGAAGGACTAGGAGTTAGACGCCACTATCATTACTTAAGTGCTATAATATGTAATACAATTAATAAAGAAATTAATTCGACTAAGAATTCAGCTATTACTTAAACATACATATTAAAATAATACCACATATTAACTTCTCAATCTTACTTAGGAGGAAAGAGAACAATTAATTTCTTTTATTTAACATCTCGTTAGAAATTCTACAGTTTACAAAATCACAAACTCATTACATTAATACTTACCATACTGTCACACAAACATACATATATATTGCTCAGTTTGCATTGCTAAGTTAAAATAGATTCAAAGACTTGGGAATGTCTATAGTACCATTGTCAGTAAAAAGTCAGAAGTATAATTAATCAAGTAATTTATAAGTATTTATTTTTGTTTATAGTTTAGTGTTATGACCATAATCTCACTTGATCTTAATTGACGATACGGGCTAAGTTGGTGGAGACGCTAAACCTGTGGAGGAGTTGCCTCTCAAGTGCAACTGCTGAAACACACCTATAAATATTTGGCGGCAGAATTTCATCTTGATGGTTGGTGCTATCCAGACGGACATTAGAAAAAGCCCTACTACCATGCTATGGTTACCTCACGATGTTTTCTTCACCGAAAGCTGAAGCTCATTGTAGGTGGATTCGAACCCTTCTCCCTTGAGACAGCGTTCCTACACACCACAGAACTGTCATCGCTTCAAGATGACATGGCGTATAAATTTATAGATTGAACACTAGAACTTGCGCGAGAAAAATGAGATATAGGAAATGCGTATTAAAGACTTCCTCTCACTCATCACTAGACATCCAAATTTAATTGTTTTCTTTTTCACCACAAACGAAATACCTAATCTTTACTATGGGTTAGTTTTTGGAAAAGGAAAATATCGTGTTGAAACCATAGCTTGGTGTTAGAACCCTGGCATTACGTAGAAAATTTATAGTTTTCGGTAACAGGACTTGAAAATAAATAAAAAAAGAAGTAATGAATTCATTGTTCATTTATATATTTACCCTGGGCGAAAAAAAAAAAAACCGTTTTCTTACTCTAGCATCGCAGTCAATGCCTGGAAGAAATAGTATGTTTAAAACAATACATAGTAGATAAAACGCTCGTAGTGATACCACACGATATTTAGGAGATAATGACTCTTCGACTGCACTCACCCCTAACGACCTCTACATTATTTAGAAAGTACCCTTTCCTTGTTTAATTAATTGACGAAAAACGAGTTTTTGATTTTAATTTTTTGGAAGGGCCCATTTCAAACGGTCGTCGAGTGGATATTAAGATCAGGAGCGTCTTAATTGACGAAAATACTGGAAACGGATTGAAAAATTTATTATAACCTTATTTGAAATTAATATCGTACATTTACACGTATATTACAAAGTATAAAATACGTAAAGTTATTATTTATGACACGACATAAAACTAATTTAAACGGATTTTATCGCGGTTATTTACTCATTTTGATCCCGACGTTTCGAAAGCTTCGAGGTCACGAGGTGGACTGAGGTGTAGGTTGTCTAGAAAAGTTCATGTTACTGTGTCTACCTTCAATTTGTCCTCCTACACCTCAGTCCGCCCCGTGACCGCGAAGGCTGAAAAGCTTTCGAAACGTCAGGATCAAAATTAATAAATAACCGCGATAAAATCCGTTCAAATTAGTTTAATTTCGATGAATAATATTCGCGTAAACATAAGTAATCATTATGACACGAAGTTAATTTTAATTATAATTTATAGTATTTTAGTGCTATGGTGATGATTTCACTTAATGTTAAGTGACGTACATACAGGAATGTAATGTGCACAGTTGACTCACAGTTTTCTTATATATAAGCACATATAAACCTTACTAATATCACAAATGCAAAAAGTGAGTTTGTTTTTTAGTCTTTCACGCCTAAACTGCTGAATAGATTACGAAGAAATTTGGTATAGTGATAGATGTGAACCTGGAAACGGTGATAGGCTACTTTTTCTCACGAAAGCCTTGTTAGAAGTAGAATAAAATTTGTATGAAACTTTTTATTACGTAATTCTTGACATAATCAAAAATTAACTCGAGCAAAGCCGAACGAAAAATCTAGTATTATATATGATCATAATAAACAAACAAACACTATAGGAATACATTTTTCACAATATATTCTATCAGACTGTTAACCGGCGTCTATAATAGTCGTTTAATGTAAATACGACCTCGTGTAAATCCTCTGAATATACTCATGGCGTTCAAAGTGGATCCCTCTGAATACGGCGCGGGATATATTTGCAGGTATGGACGGACCCTCGCCGGGAATCTCGAGTATTCCGTTGGGATCTCAAGGTCGCAATATATCCCGACGGGTGTACCTTGGAAATTATTCCGGTAAACCAATAAATGTGACTATGATATCCTAAACAATAATTTGGTAGACTCTAAATAGATTAGAAGGTACAGAGATAATTATATATATAGGGATATAGTGATTGGGTGGGTGTCTTATGGTAGTATTCAGTTATAGGAGGGTTTTTTATAACCACGATAAGTATAAAGCGTGATGCGTATATATATATGCTTATGTAGGCTACAGATAAAAAAATTGAGAGTGATAACCAACCGGGTATCATACCATCGTGTCTCGATTTGTTTCAAGATTATTTTCATTCAGCGCCGATCAGCTCGGTACCAGAATACTATGTCTCTTGACTATTATAAGATAATATACGAATAAAATAACTCAAATAATGATTATCCATACCGCATTATATTTCAGATACACGAGAAATCATAAAATCGGAACCAAATCGAATATAAGGTAAACGTTACAGGTAAAACAGACCCATCAAATCTAAATCATATGTAATCCCATTGGTTCGAGGAAACCAATATTCAAAATTGGCCGAAGCCAGATTCCTTCGCAGAGATATGTCTCGGCTATATTGGCCGGCCAGTCGGAGCTATTTCATATCTCAGTCCAATTTTCGATGCATCGTGCACACTACACCGAACTCCCTACGGATATCCTGTTGTTCAGGTGCGTAGTCAAGTTTATTGTGAAGGGCCCCAATACTCCCTAACATTTTTTTCAATGACAAACATTACGATTGACCTCTCATTTGAAGTTGAGTAATAATATTAATTATGCATTATGTTACCATAGAGAATAAATAATATTCATCTTAAGGTTGGTTACTCATGGTAACGTAAGGTACAGTGCTACGATAAATTTCGCTTAAGGAATAGAGGTAAATTTAGTATTAATATTTATATTCGATATTACATATTAATCAAATTTGAAACTAACTTAGCCATATTAGTGAGGGTTCCGTACAGATATTAATAGTGGTAGTAATACTTGATATTAAAATGATATATGATAAAACTGATAGAAATGATACACGAGTAGGTGCAATGAAACGACCAATTCCGCCCTGTGTTTATTCCTCACTGATATTATTTTAATCATATATTTATGATAAAAATGCTTACTTATATAAATTAATTAGAGATACGATTCGTCGTACATTAACCATGGATCTACCATACGAGTGGGGGGTCCATCTTGTGGCAGAGAGGGAAACTGCGAGCAGTTCCCAAGACCTGTGACGCGAATGTATTGTGTGTATTGTTAATAGTGCCTGGTAAATCAAATAACTCTTAAATAACCAGGATAATTGTCTCACATAGAATATAATTATAATCTTTTTGCCAGTACTAATTAGCGTGGTATTTATTCTTAAGATTTTGTAATAATTGTCTATTGAACTTTATTTTCGACCTGGAATACTTTCTGACTTTGACAGCTTAACTGGAGAAAACTTGGACAGCTTATCCGGACCTAACAGATCCTAACTTATTAAATTCAATGGTCGTAATAACGACCTTATTGGACGAGCCGCGCAATGACAGCAAAAGTAGTCCTTTAGTCCCTTACAGGTCAGCTGAACCGTGAATACTAAATCTATATAAGCTACGTTCCAATTCGCGTTAAAAATATACCTTTAGCCGTTTCATATAACTACCATAGCTATTTTGGGTGGTGACAAAAACGTCGCTAAGCCGTAACAACAATCCATATGTAAGATTGGGCCTATACTTCATTCGCTGGAGTTATTATTGTAAAGATCATTATCAACTGGGACGTGAAAACCGCAATCGTGAGAATGAACGTCATGTACGCTAAATGGAACGTAGCTATAGTTAAGCTATCACAGTGTTCCATTTTACATCTCACCGATACAGCTTGGGAAGTTCGAAGAAGATTGCTTACTCATTCTTTAAAGACCGGCAACCACCTGCGATTTCTCTGGTGTTCTGGATGTTCATGGGTAGTGATTATCACTTACCATCAGGTGACCTGCTTGCTGATTGTTCCCTATTCCATAAGAAAAATAAAAAATCAGCAGTTTCTAACAAAATATCACAGGAATAAATGTCAGCAAGCCACACCAACCTTGCACTGATTAAGTGCAATAATTTTGGTCCCATGATATTGAACAAACTCCGACCCTGTGCATTTCAAATATACTGAGTACGTATCATATCGAGAGGTATAGGTACACGGCGTAATATCTCTTTACGACTGACGACACAATTATGTTCGAAGGCTGGACCATAATCCGGTAATGGAATCGCCAGTCGCGCTATATAAACCGAGCTTTATTGTTTCCACCGAGAAACAATTATTCAATATTATTGACGTTAAAATGAATTATGCCTATAATTCAATATGTAATTCTATTTCATTGCATTAAATTCTACTCGAAAAGGAAAATGAAACTGTGAACAAAACTTTGATCTATCCTTGCCAACCGCTTCAACTTTATTTACAGAATAACTTCGTGTACCGACTTCGAAAGTCGGCGAAAACTTAGAAAAGCTAGACTTCGTGAAAGACCGGTATGATTTAAATACTAGAAATCGTGACAAACTGGTGAGGCTTTAATTTAGATTCAGTGACACCAGTAACAGTATTTACGGTAACGTAAAACGAAGCGATGATAGCTCAGTGGGTAGTGTGTAGGCACGCCGCGTCATGAAACGCACATTCGAATCCAACCACCTACTATAAGCGTGAGTTTTCAGTGAAGGGAAAAATTCGTGAGAAAACCATAGCATAGCGGTAGGGCCTTTTCTAATGTCCACCTGAATAGCTACCACCGTGATGTTGAAAATCTTCCGCAAATACCATTAGGTGTGTTCCGGCAGTTGCACTTGACAGCCACACCCTCCTGTCAAGGCTGGACGGCCTGCGATTCCTCTGGTGTTGTGGGTGTCTATGGGCGGCGGTGATCGCTTACCATTAAGTGGCACGCTTGCTCGTTTACCCCCATTCCATAAAAAAAGTATTAAGTTTCACAACACATTTCCAAAATTCAGTATCGATTATCGAATTACCGGATAGTATGTTCAAACACTATGCCAAACTGGTTTTGATAACAAAAGGCTATTGTAGAGTCGATCAATATATGAGCGATAGTGGTGTTAGTGTGAGCGATATGTAAAAAATAATTGTTATAAAAAGACTAAAAAAATGCTTTTATAGTAAACCAAACTAAAAATAGAAAATAAATTTTAATAATTTTGAATTAAGAATAGTGTATTTTTTTAAATAAATAATAATTAATTATACTGTAAATAATAAAAAGATGTATTTTATTTTTGAAAAAGCATGGGTTGCTTTTTAATGTAATATCGAAATAATAATCCTTCTACTCATATCTGTCAATAAAATATTTATAACTAATGACACGAAGCACCCCACACTTTTTAAATTAAATACATTTTTTCTTTATTTACACTATAATTAATTTATATTTATAAAAAAAACTACACTATACTTAGTACAAAAATTATTAAAATTTATTTTCTATGTTTAGTTTGGCTTTGTATAAAATCGTATTTTTTAGTTGTTTTTTTTACTGTTATTTTTATTAGAGCAAAATTAATTAATCGGTAGCTCAATCATCATTCATTACAATAGCGAACACGGCTGTTTCCTCCAAAATTGTAAATTTAAATTCTTGCTTATTTTGTTGAATTAAAATTCTGTTTGGTATACAAAAATTTGATAATATTAAATATACGGGTTAAAGATAATGATAGGAAAGTATAATTAACATCAATTCCTGACCAAAGATGAAAGTTATATAAACTAGCTGACCAGATGAACATCGTATCACCTAAAATGATGTTCTTCACTCTCGTTTAAACTCAAAAATGGTTTGATCGTTTTTTTTTTTTACATTACCTCATGTTATTATTTACAGGCACGCGCCACTGGCCCCGCGGCCGGTACCAACGCAACCGCTTTGTCCCTGCATTTTAAATCTGTAATATCATCGAAAATATTAATTTAAATTACACGTTGTAAAGGGCAACATTAATCTATTTTGAATGCGAAATGTATTTTAGGTACTGAATTCGATAAGAATTAGTGCTGTATTTATTGCTTCAAACCTTTTCCTAAAGAAGTCGTTATTACTCGTAAAAAGTAAAGGGTAAAAATTGTTACTGTATGTTAACCCTAATAAAGACACGTATAGCATCGCAGACTTTTTTGTAGACCTTTTCAAGGTGTACTGTAATATTGTAGTATACATTATTTTGATCTATCTCGTAGGGTTCAGCCAGCGTTTACAATGTAAGCGCAAAAAAGTGTGTTTACGACATCACATTAGAAACCTCTTAGAGTATAAGTGTTTCTATACTGTAATATACATGTATTATTATACATATAAACCTTCGTCTTGAATCATTATATCTATTTAAAAAAAATCCGTTGACTAGTTTTAAAGATCTAAGCATACATAGGGACAGACAGACAACGGGAAGCGACTATGTTTTATATTATGTAGTGATAAATCTTATTCCGAAAATTATATAATGGAATAATCTTATCAAATTAGCGTATTGTCATCGGTCCTCGAAAAGTCTACGACTGTGAAATGTGACCGTTTGAAGTGGGTCACAATCAAGTCCAAAGGAGTCGATTACAGACATACAAACAAACATACAAGTGAAGCTAATGTAAAGCGTGTTAAAAGAACGTACCTAAAAAAAGCACTGGATTATTTTCCGAATCGGTGGTAGTTTTTACATTCATAAGCACAATCTCAAGGCATAAATTGGATAAAGACTTTTGATTTGATCTAATTACTCTATACTTTGATCGAATGAATGAATGAATGAATAACCACAAGATAATCAATACGATAAACTCCTACAAACGGTACAAATCTCCTCACAAATTCTACTACAACTACGTTACAGGTGTTCATGTCAAAATGAATGACATCATACGTACAAATTTAATTAAATATTTTCCTTCACCGTAACAAGAATTAGTACTCACGTCCACCGACGCGTTGTTCATACTTTCTACCACTGTGCCATAATAGGTAATTTCTTACGGTAATAACCATCTCGTTCGGGTAATGATTTGTTTCGGTGAAATGTTTTACAAAAACCAATTCATAAACATCCATTACGAACATGTAATAAGCAACACAAACTCAAGAGCGTTCGCATAATTTCCCTCATTCCGACAATGTCGCCGCTCCACATAAAACGAGCTCGGTAATATGAAAAACAAAGTGTTTCCGAGTGAAAAAAAATAGAGCCTACTACGAGCAATTTCGCTTTTTTTTTTCTCTCTCTCTCTCTCTCTGAAATAAAAAATCTGGGTCAGGTGGGAAGGGGTTGAATTGGGGGTAGGTAAATACGTGTGCGGTTATTTACTAGATGTGGCAGTGTACTGTACTAGCCTCATTTATATTATCGCTGAATCGATTGTGATGAATTGTGGTTGAGATGGTAACCTGGAAACGGTGAAAGGCTACTTTTTCTTGCGACTACTTATTGGAAGTGGGATAAAATGAGGGATTAACTTTGTATGAAACTTTATATCGCGTCATGCGATTTGACTGACAAATCAATATTAACGATTGCGAAGCCGCGCGCAAAATCTAGTATCATATAAATACAAAGTGTATAATTTTATAATTTTATTTATTTTATTCCTTTTGAAATTCATGAAACTGCTAATAATGAAAATCAAAAGATTGAAGTTTTTCGAAACGTTGATTTTAACCAAAGCACTATTTCTCGATTACAACTAAATACTACAGAGATATCCTGAACCTAAGTATCAAAACTCATTCAATAAATACCATTCTAAGTTTGTTTGTACCGCCTAACCTATTAGACCAATTAACATAATATTTTTCATACACATCGTCGTAATAAAAAAAATATTTAGGATACCTTTATAAAAAATGTATATTAATTAGTGTGAATGAAGCCGTATGAAAAAACTAGTTTGTTATAACTACTATTCACCCTGTGGTCAATTTTGATCGTAATGACTATTGAAAATTCAGGAAATTTCTATAAATATTTATTATAAAACGAAATTGACAGTCAGTCCCTCCAAAATAGAGGCCGGCGACGCAACTGCGATTCCCATGGTCTTGGGGTGGTGTCCACGGGCGGCAGTGATCACTTACCATCAGGTAACACGCTTGCTTCTTTGCCCGCAATTACATTAAAAAAAGTTTATGATAATACTAAATTTTGTTAATAACCAATAATCCAAAAAGAGGCAAATTTCAATACTAAATTTCAAATTTGGTAGTTTTAAAGGTATCTCAATAAAAGCATCAATGAACAATGTCAAGCCTTATTTTCAAGCAGGACTGAGGGGGAGAGGTCGGGGAACCCGCCTCCCATTGCACCAGTCCGGTGACTGCAAGGGCAGCTAGCCAGGCTGCCCGGATGGGGCCCGGCTTACGACCAGACGGGGCCGGTCGCTGGGGTGACGCGGTGATTGCATCCCCCCGGACTGGGAGGAGACGCATAAATACATTTCCCCACGATAAAAAAATTAAAAAAAAAACCCTTATTTTCACACGTGCATCATGTTTTTATAATTTTTTATTAAGAAATATTAATGTTAAATTTCAAGTCAATAGGCTTTGCCTATTGATAAAGTCCACTGCCATCGATAAAAATGGAAAAGTTTTTTTACAAAACAAAATCTCATTTCATTTTTTATTTTTTTACTATTTTTTTTGTTTCAGTCTTTAAACCGTAGTTATATCAGCCCCATCTTAACCTAGAATATTACTACAAACTAGCTCTTTCCTACATCCTTTTTCATACAATCATGTTTTAGTCATAGCATATTGCATGTTAGCTACCTCACTCGAAGGCTTATTTAATTTTCAATTGTATTCGAATTTCGACAACTGTACGAGCAATTGTTTAATTGACTGCTTAACTATTTTTAATTGATGACTTTGATAACTGGATCTGACACGAAGATAATCAAACTGTGTTATTGGCATATCTAGTGATAGTTAGTACATCTTTGTACACAAGCCATGGACGTGGCTGCAAAGTAATGCCGCATCACGACTGCGCTCTAGACTGCGGCATCTAGTTATGATGCTCCAATGTTTACGTACTTCCACCAACCAACTTACAATGCAGTGGTGGTATTTTATCAGCGTTCTAGTAGACACTTGCAAATTTATGGACTTATAGAATCTTAGAATAGGATGATTTAGTTTCATCGGACTAAGACCTTTAAGTACACGATTTAACCTATCGCTATTTTTTTTTTTTTTTTATACTTAAGGTTTAGCGTTATGGCCATAATCTCACCTGATCTTAAGTGACGATACGGCCCAAGCTGGTAGACACGCTAAACCTGTGGAGGAACTGGCTCTCAAGTGCTGCTGCCGGAACACACCTATTGGTATTTGGCGACAGGTTTACAACTTGAGGGTGGCATTAGCAAAAGCCCTACCACCATGCTATGGTTTCCTTACTATGTTTTCCTTCACCGAAAGCTCAAACTCATTGTAGGTGCTTGGATTCGAACCCACGTCCCTTGACGCGAAATCGTGCACAAATATTAACAAAATAACCACATGATTAAATATTGATATATGTTGATTTAGTGCGGTGAATGTCATCCCGTACATTTTTGGCTTGGCTAGGAGGGTTTTTTTGAAAGTTTTGCCTTAGCGCTTTTACAGCTTCATCGAACTTTTGCGGGTGAGTGTGGAAATCTAAGTGCACCCAGCCCAAGGGAAATTGGCTAGAATTATATTGGTATACACATAGTGATCGATAATTATAACTACTATACATGCAATAACAGACATGTCACAATGATTTTATTTATTGTGTCGCCTTATAAATTTAAAGGAATATGACGTGGTATTTGAACTAGATATTTTCATTTAGTTTCAAAGAAGAAAGGTTTTTAGTACCGCACAATTCAATGTTTCACTTTTCCTGTTTCTTTGTTTCAATCTTAATAGGATTTATATTGTTACTGCTTTTAGGTTAAGATCTGAATCTACCAAACTACACGTACATCAAAGCATTGATTATCTTATGAAAATAGTTGATCTACCAATTTGTAACAGTTGCGGAGAGATAGGCGATACCCATAATTTTGAAATAGAATGTTCATAGAAATCGTATTAGTCTATTCAGTAACTCTAAAACTGATGTTTAGAATGCGCATGTGTACTACAGCATTGTTTGCAGAACCAACATCTGATGTGTTCAAAATTTGGTATAGTTAATTCAATTTTCGTTAATTCAGTCGATTCAGAATTGAGTCCATGATATTATTATTTACATTTATTTGTTATCATCAAGTGGGTGGGAGTTACTTCAGAACTTGCATATCATTGGGGTTAAATATTCTTAAACACTTGAAACAGTAAAGAACTGAACATAGAACAAACCATCTTAAAAATGAAGAATCAGGGAGATGTTATGTTAGAGATAGCATAAGACAGCATCTCAAAAGAATACCATATATATTTCTTATATATCGAATCATAGAATGGCCAACAAAAGGTTTAATTGCAAAACACTTTTAATCAAAATGTTATGTTTAGAAAATTAATAATTATTAATGTAACAACAAAATACGTAAAAAATTCTGAGCCCCATTTCTCATGGAATAAAATATGATCTATCTCTATCCAAGCCGAGGGTGTTTTTACTTATAACTTTAACATTCGAGATTTACGGTGAACCTCAAATCGCTTATATTAAATTCTGATATGATTTATAAGGCCAGGGCACCACAGGGTTTTATACCATCGAAAAATAGATAAAATCTCACCTTCAACAATCGTTATTTTCTCACCTGTATAAATATAAATTTTCTGATAGCAGTTTTCTTCAGCTATGAAACCAAGTTGTATATCGACGATCTTGGTAAGAGAAAAACGGTTTGCCTTTCTTCTACAATATTCATTGTATCCCTTGTGTTAATAGGATCATTTTGAAATAGATTAGTCTTATCTTATCACTTTTCTTCAACCATAGAATCACCTAGAATAGAATTCGAAGCCATAGCACAATAACGACCATCATAGCAAGAGAAAAACTGTTTATTTCTTTGCTATTTAGTGAAAATTTGGAAAACTCTTCTTGGCTAATGTGTTTCCTGTCTTTTACGAATCTATATTTACAAAATACTTTTAAATTGAAGTAAAGTTTTTGAAGTGAATCTTCTTTTTGATAGGCTTTGAAATTCTGAACCACAACCTTTTCTGTGCCGAAAATTTGTGAGAGTTAACATTGTATCGGATAGAATGGAAGCATTGTCTGCCGGGATAAACCGATTCCGGTATTTGGCGGTACATTTTCAAGTTGAGACTGGTATCTGCTTGTGGTATTATAAAATGCCTTACCATCGTGCTACGGTTTAATCACGATATTTTCCTATACCAAAATCTCAGGCCTATTGCAGCAGAGTTTCGAGTATCGAACCACCTAACCCTAATTGCTTCAAAAACCGTTTAATTGTTTAAAAACATTATTTATTTGTTAAAAGAAACTCAGAAAACAAACTAAAAATTTCTATATATTTTATAGGAAAATATTTGTACTAAAGATTCTCTAGCCACGAGTGTATTCATGGACCATTAGGCGGCGCGTGGCCACAGTTTCAATATCAACCCCGGAACCGATGACAGGCCACCATCACCCGACAGTGACTGCTCGTCATTAGATGCACTCACTTATACAAAGCGGGGAGTTTGTTGCTGTGAAGTGTGTAGCCTAAGAGTCAGCGTATCTTTTATTTACATATTCATCCAATATGAATTATGTATTGATCACTTGATTAAATAGTCTTGGAAATAGTAATACTATATATTTTTTCTATTAAATACCAAACGTCAAACGGAACAAATTACAATATCTATTGAACGCCATTTGCGCCTTAAAAACCTTATCATTGCTTATCTATTTTAACACAAATAAAGGAAAAGAGATTTTTCTTGGTTTGTTTAAATGTATTAATGTCTGGAAATACTTTTTTTATCCCGGGGAAATGGATTTACGCATATCACTGCGGCCTGGGAGGACGGAGAGGGTTATGTAAGACTCTCCCGGTGTTAGTCATCGGGAAGACTCTCTAAAATCCCATGGTCATCTGTCACCTTGCTGTGTGGCCGCGGGTTCGAACTTACGAAATATTCGAATAATTTATGTGTATGATAACAGGATTCATAAGCAATAGTATAGGATACTTTTCATTAACAAAATATTATTTTGGTGTTATAGAAAGATACAATGCCTATAGTTTACTAACAATAAAAAGGAAATATCCATTAAACTGGATTCAAAGCGTTATAATAATATAAATAAAAATTATTTTTTGTCTTGGGAGATTCTAGCATAAAGAAACAACACTATCTTCTGGACTACACTTTTAGAACCCTACAGTTAAATACCGACCCTCGAATGATTTCAGTTTAATATCCTGGCTGAGTGGCCAGTACTGTTGCTGGGGGAATGGCGTGCTTAGCGGGACAGCCAGCCGTCTGTGATGAGAGTGGATTTTTCTACCCTACCATATATAAATAACAGATTTATAATATCCATGCCAAAATATCAATTTTAAAGCGATGACAGCTCAGTAGCAGCATGTACGGAGGCCACGTCAAAGGACGTGGGTTCGAATCCACCCATAATGAGCTTGAGCTTTCGCTGAAGGAAAACATCGTGATAAAACCATAGCACGGTGGCAGGACTTTGTCTAACGCGCGCCTAGCTAGCTACCACCCTCGTGTTGAACAACTGCTGCCAGATACCTATAAGTGTATTCCGGCAGTTGCAGCCCCTCCACAGGTTTACCGTGTTCACCATCTTGGGCCACATCGTCACTTAACATCAGGTGATATTGTACCCATAACGCTAAACTTTAACTATAAAAATCTACACTTTATATCATTAGTTGAATTTTAAAGATCAACAAATAATCATGAATACACATATTGATAGTTTCAATTTGTATTCCGGCTTTATAATTTCCTGGAAGAAAAACGAAGAGACATGAGTACAGTAGTATGGAAAACACTCTATCTTCTCCTATTTAAAGGCAATCTGTTTATACGCGTTATCTTAATGTCAAGTAAATTGGTGATATATCTTGCAGACCTTCATATTCATATAACGTTTATCATAACTAACACGGGTTTTGTCTCAGTTGGCCTCTGAAACCGCAATATCGCGTCAGCGTTCAAAGAAGTATGTTAGGTTGATTGATTGAAGCGATGATAGCTCAGTGGTAGTGTGTACGACTTTGCGTCAAGGGACATGAGTTCGAATCCAACCACCTACAATGAGCTTGAGCTTTCGGTGAAGGAAAACATCGTGAGGAAACCATAGCATGGCGCTAGGGCTTTTTCTAATGCAGTGTGTTCTGGCAGTTGCACTCGAGAGCAAATTCCTCCAAAAGGTTTCGCGTGTCTACCAATTTGGGCCGTATTGTCACTTACGACTAGGTGAGATTATGGCCATAACGATAAGGCTTAACTATGAATATATATATAAAACAACATCAAATGTCCTCGTCTGTAATGTGATATTGTATAAACTATACAAACAAAACTCGTGAAGATAACGGGATTATATGAAATGCGTTTATTATTATTTAAAAAAGTAAAAAATTCCATCACAAAAAAAATCTTTATTCTTTAATCATTAAATATCACTAATAGTAGAAGACTTTCCTTCAATCTTCTCTTCACACCAGCGTATTTCATACGAATTTTTTTTTTATACTTAAGGTTTAGCGTTATGGCCATAATAATGACGATACGGCTCAAGTTGGTAGACACGCTAAACCAGTGGAGGAACTGGCTCTCAAGTGCAGCTGCCGGAACACACCTATTGGTATTTGGCCGCAGGTTTACAACTTGAGGGTGGTAGCTAGCTAGGCGGGCATCAAAAAAAGCCCTACTACCATGCTATGGTTTCCTCACGATGTTTTCCTCCATCGGAAGCTCAAGCTCATTGTAGGTGCTTGGATTCGAACTCACGTCCCGTGACGCGAAGTCGTACACACTACTACTGAGCTATCATCGCTTCAGATTCGCATTCATACAGATTCACGTATTATCTAATTCTTGTACAAACGTTGGCCCAGCGTATATTCAAAATGAAGTATTTTGCTCAAGACACTGCCATTTAACAGAATAAATTATAGACAAATAACGTGACACGCTCCATCAAATTCGCACATATATATTATAATAACGTAAAATATAAAGAGATATATACGGTGATAATTTTCCCAAGAAAAATAAAACTATGTGTCTTGCGCAGGGGCGAGCGCTCGATTGCGTTAATAGTGCGTGACGTCATAACTTTTGAGGGATGCGTCGGTTACGTCACGGGGGAGACACGAATAAATAACACTAGGAAAGTAACAGGCAGTGATTTACGATGACCCCAGCGAGGGTGTGCTCGTTCAAGTTTTGTTTTACTTTCCATCTCTCTACTAGGCTTTTCTTCGTTTTATTTTTGCAAGCGATGATAGCTCATTGGTAGTGGGTATGGACTCCGCGTCAAGGGACTTGAGTACGAATCCCTCTACAATGACCTTTCGGTGAAGGAAAACATCGTGAGGAAACCATAGCATGGTGGTAGGGCTTTTTCTAATGCCCGCCTAGCTAGTTATCACTCTCAAGTTGAAAATCTGAAGCCAAATCCCAATAGATGGGTTCCGGCAGTTGTCAAGATGTTTTCGTCACGGAAAGTTCGTTGCAGGGATTCGAACTCACGTCCATTGACGTGACGTCCGTATATATTACCGATTAAGCCACCATAGCTGTATGTCAGTAAGAGTAAGAAAAATGATGGTTTTTGAGGTTATATGTGAGGAATGAGTTTGAACAGACAGACTATCAGTATATGTTCCCAACCACACAACCCTTCGGTATATTAGAATTACTTTTATATACCAAATTTTAAATTGTATTTAAAAATTGCTGTCCGTTTTAATGTTAAAGTAATGTTAAAGAGTCTAAAGCCTTCTCAGTGACTTGTCTTTTAAATAGAAAAATATTTTTTTATATACGACTGGTACATTTCAAGATTAGCGCATTCAAATATATTTTTTCGGTTTATAATATAAATGGTATATAATATTAATATATATGTATTTATGTTCAATATTAATTAACAGGCATGCGTGTTATAAATATAAAATGAACACCTTTGAAAGCCTTATCTCATATAATTCAATTATGAATTTGACCGAATTTAAACCACCGGCTTGTCGCTAGTTAGAATAGAAGCCGCAACATGACAGATTAAAATCACGCCTACAACTCCGTCCATCATAATTATTAATAACAAAAGATCAATCTCAGCTTTGTTAAAATTGAAATCGATTTATTAACGCCAAACTATTGGCACGCCAATTAAACAAGTAATGCCAGTACGTCTGAACTTAAATTAACAAGTCCCACTTCCACTCCGCTAATGAGTTTGTTAACATTAATTTAAACTCACCTATGACAATGTATAGGTCGGAACAGTAAGTCAACAAGAACAATTATAATAGAGAAGGCTTAAATATGAGTCATACAACTTAAATGTAGGGATGATAGCTCAGTTGGTAATGATTGATTGGTATGAATGTGTATAGACTCCGCGTCAATAGACGTAACTTCGATGTCAGCAATGAGTCTGAGCTTTCGATGAATAAAAACATCTTGATGAAACAATAGCATGGTGGTAGGGCTTTTTCTAATGCCCACTTGGCTAACTACCACCCACAAGTTGAAAATCTGCCGTTAAATACGTATACGTGTGTTCCGACAGTTACACTCGAAAGTCGGTCCCTCGAGTAGGTTAAGCATGTCCACTACCTTGGGCCACATCGTCATTTAACGTCAGGTGAGATTATGGCCATAACGCAAAACCTATAAAGTATTTAAAAAAATGGGGCGTATCTTTCAGTATTTTCGGGTAAAACGATTAGGTAATTGAATGCATAGGTTTAACTATAGTATATTTATAATTAAACATTTTTGTGTGATACATTTAGTTAATGCAATTAAAAATAAACGTATGCAAGGTCTGCCACTCTCAAGTTAGTGTGCTAAACATTTACCGTCAAGGGTCCTTTGGTTTGTTTTAGTAGCTGCACCAGCAGTCAATTCTGTATGCGACTACCCCCGCTACAATCGCGCTCGCCCGACAAGGTCGTTGTTAGGAACACTCAATTTAGCCATTTGGGACCTGTTAGGCTCGCGAATGTATGTTTGTTTATTCGGCAGCAGCCCAAGCCCAGGTTCGGCCACTCTGGCACTCCTGCGCCCGCTGACTCGGGGTTGAGAGCCCTCAGCACTCGCCCCAAAATGCTTGGTGAAGCTGTCAAAGCCCTTAAGGCTAACAGCGTATGTCAGGTCGAAGAAAAAATGCACCAGCAGTCCTCTCTAAACTCCGTCCCTCCCTATACATGTAACAAACCAACCAACAATTCATGTAACCAACGTAGACCACTAGACAATTACAACTTCAAATGGCATTGTTGTCAAACGTACTGCCAGTATTATTTCATTACATGTCTAGTCTCCTGGTTACTAATTATAGGCTCTTTAGTTAGTTCTTCATAGAGGATACACGATAAAAATTATTTGAATATTATAGCCAGATAAAGCCAGTGAAATATTACACCTGAAAAAGAAAATGCTTTCAGACCAGTTAAAACGATAACATCAAGGTTTCTCGGACAGCAATTACGTAGAGACAACCTTTCCAACTGTCTAAACTAAATAGTGACTTACCGCTCATCCCATACCTGTGGCTCATTGTAGTAATTAGTCATGTGTAAATAGACGTAGGGAGATGAAGTATTATTTGCAGCTAAATTGGGGCAGTCGTTACAATTCATTCAAAATCAGAGCAGTCTGAGACACGATGTGAAATGAAATAGTTACATACTTCTAATTTACACATTTTTTGGACTGTATGAATGGTCTAACAGTTATAGCCACCAACCGCCGAACGGAAGTGCTACTTGTTCGAGTCCTATTATTTGGGTTAACTACGAAAATTATTCTGAGTTTGCTTGCCACTATGCTTCCGTCTATTCTGTATTAAAGTCCTCCACAGTTGACGTTGGCGATATTGCCTTCATAGATGGGTGCCATAATAGAAATAAATAGCATAAAGTGATTACACTGTTTTCGATGACATGCCTTTTTTTACGTGGGGAAATGTACCTATACATCCCCTCCAAGCCCGGGGGGACTGAGAGGGGTATGTGGGACCCACCCAACGCTAAGTGCCGGGAATACCCACGAAAACCCCACGGCCGTCTGTCGCCTTCCTGGGACGACGCGGGTCCGTGCATGCAATCACCGCGTCACCCCAGCGACCGACCCGGCCTGGTGGTAAGCCGGGCCCCATCCAAGCAGTCGATGTCATACCTACTTATACACTATTCATTAGCTGGATTTACAAAGTTTTTTTTTATACATAAGGTTTAGCGTTATGGCCATAATCTCACCTGATCTTAAGTGACGATACGGCCCAAGTTGGTAGACACGCTAAACCTGTGGAGGAACTTGCTTTCAAGTGCAGCTACCGGAACACACTTATTTGGTATTTGGCGGCAGGTTTACAACTTGAGGGTGGTAGCTAGCCAGGCGGGCATTAGAAAAAGCCCACCCACCACGCGATATTATTCTCTACCAACTTGTTACATTAGTGGATATCCAATGTTGGAACGCCGCGTGTAAGGTACCTGCAATCGAACTTTCGATGAATGAAAAATTAATGTAATCATTGATTGGTGGTAGAGCTTTTTCTAATGCCCAACTGTCTAGCTATCACCCAAATACCTATAGGTGTACCGTAGCAGGTACACTTGCGAGCCAGTCCCTGCAGTAGTCTTAGAGTTTTCCGAGATCGTAGACCACATTGTCGCTTATGATAAAATTTTGACCAAAACATTAAGTTAATCACTTAACGGTATGTCTTATTTAAATTCCACGACTAACTATGGATAGGAATCTATTGGACCCGGTTTCACTTATTCGAGCCTTTCCAGGAGGAACTTCCTACACGCCATCGTAATCTTAGAAATGTTTTTTTTTTTATTATAATCTCCTAAAAATAATAATTATTATTTTAATGGTTTAGTAAATAATTATGAACAACAAATCATATTCTGCACTAATATGATGAAGAGGAAAGATTTGTATTTTGTTTGTAACGAATAAATTCAAGAAGTACTAAACCGATTGCAAAAATTCTTTCACTATTAGAATGCTACATTAGCCCTAAGAACATAGGATGTATATTTTTTTATGAAAATAATTAATTAAAATTTTAATTCCACGCGAACGGAGTCGCGAAGACAGCTAGTTCTGTCTATAAAGATATCATAAATACTTTATAAATGATAACCCCTTACCTAATCGCTTACGATGTTTTCCTTGAAAAGGCTCGACATGTATTTTCAGGGTTACTGTAATGTATGTAAACCTTTGTGAAGAAATCAATAGTTTTCACAATACTTTTCCCACCAACACGTCTCGTTGGGTCTATGTTGTATTTAAGACAGATACGTGTCAACGCGAACGAACGAATGAAACGAACCCGATCTCAATAACCGCACGAACGAACCGGTCTCTGCGACGGAAATGATTCGTTCGTTGACTTGACCTAGCGAAACGGCGCGCTCACGGTACCTCATCGTTCGTTCGGTGAGTAACGCGGCACTAATTAGATATTCGGTTCAGAAAGAAAGAAACAATCGTTAAATGCTAATAAAAGACATGCAAACAAGAAAGAAAACGATATATAAAAACATTACAAGGAAAGAAAATACACACATAAATAATAATAGTACATATACCCAAGTCCAGTTGCGGTGCGTTAGAAACTTGTTACATTAAACGTAATAACATTCTGAATAAAACTTTAACAACAAAAACAAATATATAGACAAACAAATTAGGTATTTATTACAAATATACGATAACTATTATGTGCAGGGGTATAAATATATTATAATTAGTGCACTAATCAATTATTTGACTTTTCAATAAAGTTAAATTACTAGCACAATTAAATTAATAATACACATATTTAGACACATTGCATTATTGACAATTTCTTTTTTATATGGCTGAAGTTGAACGAACAACACATTCTTAGTTTTAGTCAAACACTACAAATAAATCTCTGAGAAGTATTTACCTGTTTCCAAGAACTGCTACTTCTAACTTCAATCGAGTCACAACTTGTTTCCAACTCGTTGTATCCTGTTGCAGAACATTTCACTGTGACAGCCGCACATGCTTCTTGTACTTAGACTGTACTTGTACTTAGACTGTTGTTTAACTTTCATTAACTTAATCTCATAGTGCATGTAACCAAATAACGAAATAAAACCATTGTCTAGTACCTTATTTTTATAGTTACAGTTTTAACGTTATGACTACAATTTCACCTGATTGTAAGTGATGATGTAGCCCCCGATGGCCAATCGGCCCTCAAGTGCAACTGTCGGAACATACCTATAGGTATTTGGCGTCCAATTTTTATCTTCAAAATGGTAATTAAATAAAGCCCTACCGTCTTGCTACGGTTACATCACGATGTTTGTTTTCACCGAAAGCTCAAGTTCATTGTAGGTGGATTCGAATTCACGTCCTTTTACGCGGCGTCCGTACACATTGCCAACTGAGCTATCATTGCTTCGAAATCGTGAATTTCTTATTTTTAGTGTAATGATATAAAGCAATTTCATTGGATTCGATTCTGTGCACATTGGATTTCAATATTGTGTTTTTTTTAATGGATTCCTTACGAATCGTTTTTTCATGTAGGCTCCCGACATGGAAATTTTGTCAGGCGATGATAGCTCAGTTGGTAGTGCGTATGAACGCCGCTTCAAGGCAAGTGAATTCGAATCCACCTGCAATGAGATTAAGCATTCGGTGAAGGACAAACCTCGTGATGGAGCCATGTAATGGTGGTAGGACCTTCTGTAACGCCCATCTAACTAGCTACCACCTTCAAGTTGAAAATCTACCGCCAAATACATATAGGTTTATTCCGGCAGTTGCATTAGAGAGCCAGTCCACTAGGCTTAGCGTGTCCACTATCTTGGGCCACACTGTCACTTAACACCGCACCTTTCAATTGACAATTGTTAGGTATTAAAAAAATTATACTTTAGCTACCCTAACCGAGTTATCATTTTCTACAAGCGTTAGAGCAAATAGAAAAAATGTTACAAAAATAAATGAGAATCTTTTACACTGCAACATGAAATTTGTTACCATCACATTTACCTAAGCTACTCTAATTGATTTGTTATACAGTAAAACCTCAATAAGTCGAAAACTCTATAACTCGAATTTTTTAAGTCTCCCATGATGTTCGACTTAAAGAGGTTCTAGTGTAATCGTTAAAACATTTTTCCACGAATTCCTCACATGTTTCCGTTACATCTGATAGAGCACTATTCGAGACGTGAAAACACGAAATGAGGCAAAGTAAATTTTCCCAAACAGAGCTCACAATATTGCGAAGCATTAAGATAAAAAAAGTCCTCACAATAAAACGCTTTGAACAGACTCGTGGAGTGTATTTGCGGAGCCCGCAAGGGTAAACACGAAACAAGATGAAGATAGAGGTACCCGCTCCTTGGAAAGGGTTTGTCCTAAATACGTTTCGTCAAAGGGCCGGTGACAAACGGATTCCAGCCGCGAGCGGGTCCTTAAGAATTCCGCGACATACGGCATGATATTTTAAACGTTTTCCACTAAAATACCACATGGGCTAAGCACGGAAAGGGAATAAACTAAATTATTTTTACCCACGTTTAATATTATACTTATTTTTACTATTACTCTTACTAATATTACAAATGCGAAAGTGAGTTTGTTTGTTACGCTTTCACGCCTAAATCGCTGAATTAATTACAATAAATTTTGTTATAGAGATGAATGGAATCCTGGAGGCAGTTATAGTCTAATCTTTCTCGCGAAAAATTATAGGAAGTGGTGAGTAAAGGTAACGATACACTTATCACGGAACTTTAATTTGGTCATCCGATTTTTTGCTTTTGTTTTAGTTAAAGTTTTAGCGTTAGGGCTATAATCTCACCTGATCTTAAGTGATGATACGGCCCAAGATAGTACATACGCTGAACCTGTGGAGGAACTGGCTCTCAAGAGCATCTGCCGGACTACGCCTATTAGTATTTGACGGCACATTTTCATCTTGATGGTGGTTGCCAGTTAGACGAGCTTTAGAAAAATCCCTACCACTATACTATGGTTTCCTCACGATATTTTCCTTCAGCGAAAGCTCAAGCTGTTGTAGGTGGATTCGAACTCACTTCCCTTGACGCGGAGTCTCTACACACTACCACGAGTTATCATGGGTTCAAATTTTAGGGATTTTTTAAAATAAATAATAATAAAAATATGCATATTTGTTTTTCAAACAGCTCTATCAGGGGTGGAATATAACTTTAAAAGTTATATAATGAAATTGTACTCATGAGGCTAATATTTGGCAGGTAGGTAGTTGGTATTAGGTGTAATAGGGTTTTGACTACATATATACGGATGACTACTTTTATATGGCGTTTACTCAGTCCCACTCTTTCAAAAGAAATGCGCGATGTGAATATCTATCACACCATAAACGGGCCCTTTCGACTAATGAAAACGGTTACCGCATGCGGTCCCTATGGCATACCTGCATAGAAATCTCCCGCACCCCGAATGCGAACTATAACGAAAATGAGCCCGCAAGGAACTTCGTTTCGAAAATATAACTTATTTAAAGCTAATTTACCTGACGCGTTTAAAATAAAGTGAAACTCTAATAACATATCGTTTCCTCGATGTTTGCTGTCACTCCCGACTCTACTAAAACTCTACGTTTCACGCGTGTCGCTGCAGAATAAAGGGCCGTGTGTTTTCCGCAAAAAGATTTTCAGTTATTCCCGGCGCTTTCGGTCAAGAATGGAATTTTAGCACTTTTTCTTTAGACACTATTGCGGACACTGGGAATTTTTATTTGTTAAGAATTAAATTTAACAATTTATTGGTTTAAAAAAATAATTAAAAACAGTATGCGATCCGTGCGAACGTGTTACGGAATAACGAAATACTAAATAGTAACTATTTGACTGTTTTTTTTAACCAAATAGAAAAATAATTAAATTATTAACCAGTTGTCATGGTAGTTAAATAGATTGTTAATACATTGTGCCAATTTTACCCTATAGATACTACGTTGCGGTAATAGCTCAGTGGTGGTGTGTACGACTTCTCGTCAAGGGACGTGCGTTCTCGAATTCAACCACCCAACTACCTAGCGTGGTGGTAGGACCTTTTCTAATGCCCGCCTGGCTAACTACCACCCGTAATTTGAAATTCTGCCGTCAAATATCAATAGGTATATTCCGGCAGTTGCACTTGAGAACCAGTCCCTCCAAAATAAGGGCCAAAACGCACCTAAGATTCGCCTGGTGTTGTGGGTGTCCATGGGTGGCGATGATCACTTACTATCAGGTGACACGCTTGTTGATTTGCGCGATATTACATTTCAAAACCTTCGATCCGTGCGAATATTTTACAGGGTAATTAAACACTGAATAGTACGTATTTAATGGCTTTTTAAGCAAAAAGAAAAATATATTATATATGTATATATGGACCGTTTATTTTGAAAGTGGTGTAAGTCCATTTTTGAGAAAAATCACGTAATTCATGCTTATTTTAATATATTTTTTTATATATAACTAGTCCGTGTTTAATTTCTCAAAAAAATCCCATGTTTTGTACAACGTAAAATCGTTCGGTAAATGAAATTGCATTATCAAGAAATATACCTTTAATTTTCTCGAAACAAAAGAAAATGCACTTACACCACTTTCAAAATAAACGGTTCATAGAATGAAAATAATTTAACAGCTGTCATGGTAGTTAAAATATACACAAAAACTCCTTAGACAGTTTTAACAAAACAGTCGCCATCTTGCTAGAGTTAATGTCAAAATTCACATGACCATGGCAAAAATATCTACATAGCTGTATAGGAAAATAAAAATTCTCGAATAGACTCACGAATGACTCAAACGGAGAGCGGCTCGCAACGTATTAAAATTAAAATGTAATTAAAACGAGTTTTTATTATTAAAGATACAGAGATACGGGCGCGGGAATTACTCGTGCTGTATATTCACCGTGTTTACACGGAAAAGGGTCGGATGCGTGACTAAGTTTTGCGATGTTTTTTAACAATCATTTGAAATGTTTATTCAGTCATAATTCTCGTGCGTCTTTTAGTGATTCATCGAGTGTATTATTCATTATATTTTATTCAAGTTCGAGTAAAGTAAATTTCATATTAGGTGTAGATCAGTATTATTTTTCGGGAAACAATAACGATTTTACAGTGTATATACGTATTTATATACGGATTAATATGATAAAGCGCAAAGGTTTTGTTTGAACGCGTTAATCTTAAAAACTACCAATCGGATTGGTTGAGACTAAGGGCACCTTTTACTTCTTTTAGTATCCGGTGAATCTTTGGCAACCGCACATGATGCAATACATCCAATAATCAAATAGAATCTACGATCAAAACATTTGAATGTAAAAAAAATGACACGAATTTATATACTTTTTGAATAAGAGATTAACCCTAAATACCTGCTTAGCTGCCAGATACTCCGCGCCCATTACGTGAAATAATCGAATCGGCCGCCAAAAGAAATTCACTTCAATAATTACACGAATTTACATACTTTTTGAATTATTACGCGTGAGTCATGTCTGTAAAACGAAACCCTCGTTAGTACAATTAATAGTAACGCGTTGTTTGTCGTAAGGGTTGAGTTTATAGGAATATTTTAATATTTACGACAACTTTGTACATCATATCTGGCGACTTTATGCCGTGCGCGTGTCGACGTGTCGTGATCACATCCAAAAGTTTCTATACTATTTTAATCTGCCATTCAACACTAGCGTCTCGATGTGATGCTCTTTGACTAAAATAATGTCATGGTCTTAGTTATAAGAGAAATGATAGTAATGAAGCGATGGTAGCTCAGTTGTAGGTACGTCAAGGGACGTGTGTTCGAATCCAACCACATACACTGAGCTTGAGCTTTCGGTGAACGAAAACGTCGTAAGGAAATCACAGCATGTTAGCAGGGCTTTTTCTAAAGAGAATAATAGCCAAGAATAAAAACCAAGACCGTGTATATGTGTACATAAGTGCACAGACGCACACACTGGCTTTTTAAATATAAATTTGTGTGCACACAGTTTCATATAAAAACCGCATCGTTCTATGTTTAATTAATAACAGTCAGAGTGTACCTTAGTAGTAAGAATTTTATTGCAAATCATTGTTTCTAAAGAAATGGTGAAGCGATGATAGCTCAGTGGTAGTGTGTACGACTTTGCGTCAAGGGCCGTGAGTTCGAATTCAAGCACCTACAATGAGCTTGAGCTTTCACTGAAGGAAAACATCGTGAGGAAACCATAGCATGGTGGTAGAGCTTTTTCTGATGCCCCACTGGCTAGCTACCACCCTAAAGTTGAAAATCTGCCACCAAATACCAATAGGTGTGTTCCGGCAGTTACAGTACAGTCACTTTGCTGAGCAACAATAAAAAATAAAAAAAAACATCCGGGTTGTTTGACAAAATCAATATTCACAAAATTATAAACGCCTGAATCCTGTAACTTACACCGAAGTGCAATCCGAAAACCCATAAACCGACGTCACATAAAAACCCGGCGTGAATAGCCTTACAGTTCGTAAATTTTATGTCATTTCATAGCATATACTCGTGCGTCTGTCTGTACGGATGTTAAATACATGTCAAGATGTCATTCTTCGGTAGTCAGTGACGTGGTTTATTGCTGACGCCGTTATTAACGTCCCGAGATATTATGACAGATAAATTTTATTTTTATTTCATAATTTCATACACATACCAAATATTAACTGGTGCGCCCCCCCCCCTGGCTTTGTTCACGTTTTTTTGGTCGTACAGTTCGTTCTTAAAGGGTCAGATGTCACGACATGTTAGTCTATGCTTAATTCCCAGTCTTTAGCTCCGGTAATTTCGGAATTATCGTGATAAGTAAGAGAAGATTATTTCACTTACTTACGTATAGATTAAACAACAATAGAATACAAAATAAATAAAATGCTATAGTATCCTATTGACTTGACTTTTACAGGAAAAACTCTATCGAATGTGCACATAGGGTGCATAATTAAAACAGTGGCAGCATCATGAGATAACATTCTAAAATGACACACAAGGCGCTTAACGCCGGTTGAGTCCCACATACCCCTCGGGGGGACTGAGGGGGGATGCATAAATATATTTCCTCACGTAAAAAAAAGGTATAAAGAAAATAATTATTCGGGTATACATTTTTTAATATGTTTTTTTTATCGATTAAAAAAAACTACAAAATTATCTTAACACGTTTATTTTGTTTACGATGGTTTATAAAAATATACAATAATAACAGTCATCACGTAGACTAGTAGACAGTGTATAGCCATCATACATAGACTATACATAAAATCTTACGCTAACGTTACGGACGTTTTTTTCCAGCTAGAGTACCCCTTCGCGATGCTCCATATGGATCGATAATATATATATAAATAAAATATAACATAAATAAAATCTATATAAATAAAATAAAACTATAGCCAAGTACAGCTGTGTACAATAAATATTAAAAAAAATTAAGCGTGTTTTATTTTATAAGCGACACGTCGCACTTCCCTTGAAATGGTGTTACAAAAAAGATTACAACCACTTGTATCCTACAATTGATTTTCAAAATATTAAAATATCGTAGCGATATTTGAAGCGATGATAGCGCCGTGATAGTGTGTAGAAACGCCGCGTCATGGAACGTAAGTTCGAATCCAAGCACCTACAATGAGCTTGAGCTTTCGTTGAAGAAAACAGCGTGAGGTAACCATAGCATGGTGGTAGGGCTTTTTCTGATGGCCACCTGGTTAGCTACCACCCTCAAGTTGAATAAATTTGTCACCAAACAGCAATAGGTGGTATAGGTCCCTTATAGGTCCCCTCTATAAAGGCCGGCAACGCACCTGCCATTACCCTGGTGTGTTGAGTGCCCATGGGCGGCGGTGACAAGCTTGCTCCTTTGCCTGCTATTCCATAAAAAAAAAGTATCACAGCATAGTGAAATCATACAACTGGGTATGATTCCTGAGCTTTAAATATAGTGGACCATGTGAACATAGAAAACCCTTAACCTTAAGCCCCTCAGTTTTTTTTTCCTAACAAGGATTCTAGGAAGTTTATATTTGTTCATGAGTATTATAAAGAGTGAAAATTTATACATACAAAGCTACGATCATTTATAGAATAAGAGGCAATCGAGCAAACGTGTCACCTAAGATTAAGTGATCATCGCTGCCTATGGATACCCACACTCCAAGGCAATCGCAGGTGCATGCCTACCTTTACTGGAGAGACTGGCTATCAAGCGCAACTGCCGGAACCCATTTAGTGGCAGATTTTCAACTTGAGGGTGGTAGCTAGCCTGACGAGCACTAGAAAATGCCCTACCGCCATGTAAATCTACCAGTAATAGTAAGAAACTAGCTACACTGACTTTTGACGGGTAACTTGACATACCTTCCCTGGCCATGCGCCGAACAACGTGACATACCTTTTTTTTTTTTTTTTTTTTATACTTAAGGTTTAGCGTTATGGCCATAATCTCACCTGATCTTAAGTGACGATACGGCCCAAGTTGGTAGACACGCTAAACCCGTGGAGGAACTGGCTCACAAGTGCTGCTGGCGGAACACACCTATTGGTATTTGGCGGTAGGTTTACAACTTGAGGGTGGTAGCTACCCAGGCGGGCATTAGAAAAAGCCCTACCACCATGCTATGGTTTCCTCACGATGTTTTCCTTCACCGAAAGCTCAAGCTCATTGTAGGTGCTTGGATTCGAACCCACGTCCCTTGACGCGAAGTCGTGCATACTACCACTGAGCTATCTACTACCTACCTACCTACTGCACGAGACCAGACACAGCTTTCTCATTTCCAGTTGCCTGTCTTTTTTTTTCGACCTCACGTACGCGTTAGCCTTAAGAGCTTTTACAGCTTCACTGAACTTTTTGGTGCGAGTGCTGAGGGCACTCAGCTCCGAGGCGGCGAGCGCAAGGGCGCCAGAATGGTCAAACTGCGGCTTGGGCTGCTGCCGGATAGATGCCTGTCCTAACACATCGCAGTTATTAAATATACAGTAGATAACAGGACAAGCGCAATACAGGATCCCCTTCAATAAAACACAGAACGTTAAGCGACAAACGAGCGAAATAAAAACGGTCGCTTTTCACCGTATAATCGTTACCATAAAAAAGGTTTTCAGTAAGCGAGCGAATCATAATTTATGAATTCCGGTGTCCGCCGGCCGAGGGCTCCGCGAGATTTACGCGGGGTCATTGTGTCGACAGGCCTACGCGCCCATAGACCTAGGAACAAATCGAATGATAATACAAATCGATATACACAATAAAAAACTGCGATTCCTCTATTGTTGTGAGTGTCTATGGGCGGCGGTGTTCATTTACCATCAGATGACCCAGTAGATAGTTTGCCCGCAATGCCATTAAAAAAAAATTATTACTTGTTTTGCTTTCGCAGTAAACTGTAGACTATTCTTTATTAGTAGATTATTCTTTTTTCTGTAGACTTTTTTATTACCAATTGGTATATTTCCGGTGGAAGAGCCTTGCACAGACACTTGATATCGACGGCCCCTGATTGATTTTCTTTCACTTCTTGATGACCAGTAATACTTTACCTTACGTTAGTTATGTACAGTGGTGGATTTACCAGTTGGTTGAGTAGGCTGGAGCCTAGGGCGGTTATTTTAGAAGCAGTAAATTTAATGTTTTTTTTTTTTTTTTCTAAAAACACAACTCTACGGAACTGTTATGTCTTTTTTGTGTACTATTTTGTTATTAACCTGGTTTAAGATGCGACACGCTAAGTGTCGTGCAGTGGCTGACTCTTAAGTGCTACTGTCGGAACATACCTATATGTATTAAGCGGCAGATTTTTCACTTTAGGGTAGCAATATTTATCAATTTATTATTACGATAATAATTGGCATTCTCGTAAATATAAACACCTGCAATTTATATGGAAAACAAATTATAATATGTCAGCTGATTTTAGTTTTATTATTAAAAAAACTGTTCCATACAAAAGAATTGAAAAACCATGAAAAGAGAATTTTCTTAACTCTCCCTATATCTGCGAGCGTTAGTCGTTAATGAAACATAAGGGGTGTGGCGCACCCCCGACGCGTCCCTCTGTATCACTGCTCATCTCGGCTCAGGGGTAAGCTGCTATATACCGTGCAATCTCCCCGATCGTAAACTTTACAAAACATATTTGGCGAGAAACAAAACCTTTACCATAATCCGAACATAGGATAGATCAATACATCTGTCTATCAACACAAGGGGATAGGCAAAGAATGAGTAGTACTATTATATCGAGCCTTTTCCGACAAAACATCGCAAGCCACAATAATTAAAAATAAAAACATTTTATTTTTGTGTAACCGAAAAATTATCCTTGTAAATTACGAAAATATATTAAAAGTCACTATTTGAATAAATCAGTAGTTAATTATCAACTGTATATTCATCATACTGTATATCAGTCATATTTTTCTTACAAAAATTATATATTTTTATATAAAAATAAACAAATAAAGATACCACAAATACTTTTTAATTAGGATTACAAAAAATCTCTCCTGTAAAAATTGTAAATGTCGCTTACGAAATTTTTCCTGACAGAGCTCAATAATGCAATCCGCTTATCGCTTAGAACTGTTATGTGTAGTTTTTTGCGCGAAAAAAGCTAAGGTTGGTGAAAAAATGGATAATCAATACCGCATATGATGTTGTACAATATAGAAGCAGCTTGTAAAAGAAAGGAATCTTCGCTGAGATGCTTCTCTTCCAGTATCTCGTCCAAATATCACAGCAAAGCGAACAAAACTAAATTTTCTATGATAGCGAAATACGCAACGTAATTTGCAGCCACGAATACGAGTTTAGTTAAAGACAGAGTGCTATCTGACGTCAGATATGTGCTGGAAAGGGGGGAGGATGTGGGATGCATCAATCAATAGAGTAATTAATGTATAGGGCAACCAGTAGGTAAGGTCCTTGGCGTTCGTATATGACCAGCGTACGTCACAGTTCGTCCGTAGAGTTATATGGGTCTGCAGTATCAGACCAGTTAGGTAGGAGACGCCGGAAAGACTGCACGTCCCGATGGCCACTCCCGGCAGAGACTAGAAGAATTGCGGGCTCTATCTCTGGTAACACGGGAGTTTGATGCTTCACTGTGGTACGTTTTAGTGGGTAGTGCTAGATGATTAGCATCCAATGAGTCACCACATTCCCTCATGCTTTTGTCCTGAGCCCGGGTACTTGGTTTGCACGTTGCATTAAGGAAGTTTATAAATCAGAGAAAATTAAACACCATGTTAATAAAAAGTGGGTAAGGTAAGGTATGAAGGTAATCATTTTGTAATTATACTTTGTCGATTTAGTCGCTAGAGACTCGGAACCTTCAATTATTAAAAGAAAATGCACTAAGGTTCAAGTACTATCTCGGGGAAATTAACAAAATGTTTGGAAAATTAAAAAGTGCATGCCTCATACGATTCATTTAAATTTTTAAGAAAAAAAAAACAAGCTTATTATTTTATGTATTCTATACTTTTAGGCAAGCATGAAAACTCCGTAGAAAGTTTATTACCGTGATAAACCGCTAGCCTCTTCATTAAAAAATAACGTTCGACTGAGTTGTATGATTTCAGTATCTCTATGACTTTTCTTAAAAAAAAAAATTGGTCATATCACGATCTTATAAACGTAAAATGTCATAAATTCAAAAATGAGGCGTGCAAAAAACCATTTTTACAAATAAATAAATAACTAAAAGATAATAATCAAAACTTGATCTCGATACCTCAATTTAATCGGGAGTTATTGTGACCACCTCGTATAAAAAATCCAGACGTCCATGTAATTTTTATTCAATAGTTTATTTTTCAAGTTTGCTAAATAAAATTGTTTTGTTTAATATAAGCGGTTAATTGTCTGAAGTGTTTTCTTGAAATACATACACTTATATTATCGTATAAATGCAAATTGGTTGTAGTACAAGCAGTTTTAGAGCAAAATATTGCTTGATCTTGACGTGGCGAGAGCAGAACAATACCTCACATCCGCTTCACCGTATGAGGCGCGCAATAAACGATGATAGCTCAGTGGTAGTCTGTACCATTTAATGTGTAAAGGAACGTGAGTTCGAATCCAACCACCTACAATGAGCTTGAGCTTTCGATTAAGAAAAACATCGTAGTAGGACTTTTTCTGAGGCCCACCTGGCTAGCTACCACCCTCAAGTTTAAATCTGCCACCAAATACAAATAGGTGTGTTCCAACAGTTGCGCTTGAGAGCCAGTTCCTCCATAGGTTTAGCGTATCTACCAACTTGAGCCGTATCGTCACTTAACATCAGGCGAGATTATGGCCATAACGCTGAGCCTTAACTATAAAAAAAAGACACAAAGTAACGTGCAATCGGAAAATGTTTTTTTTTATACTTAAGGTTTAGCGTTATGGCCATAGTCCCACCTGATCTTAAGTGACGATACGGCTCAAGTTGGAAGACACGCTAAGCCTATGGTGGAACTGGCTCTCAAGTACTACTGCCGGAACACACCTATTGGTATTTGGCGGCAGGTTTGCAACTTGAGGGTGGTAGCTACCGAGGCGGGCATTAGAAAAAGCCCTACCACCATGCTATGGTTTCCTCACGATGTTTTCCTTCACCGAAAGCTCAAGCTCATTGTAGGTGCTTGGATTCGAACTCACGTCCCTTGACGCGAAGTCGTACACACTACCACTGAGCTATCATCGCTTCTAAATGTTGCAGTCGAATTATTCTAGGAAGATCCAGAGGTCAGTCGAGACAACTAGTTTACAGTGAAATAAAGGCACAAATAATTGCGGTTAAAAACTATTATAAGTATATACATATGTATCAGCTTATGTCGGCCCGATTCGGAAGCGGCGAGTGGTGGGTTTCTTTTGTGCGACTCAACCCCACACATCGTCCCGCGACAAGTGCTTTTAAATCGCAGCGAGCACGTTCATACATCGTTTCTATCATAATTTTTGAACATCACTCTGTGAGACTTAAATATACTAGTAAATACTTCTATTACTGTTATTTATTAAATTGAAATTTCTTATGCGAGAGCTTTGAAATTCTGATCAGCAAGTTTTTTGTGTGACACTCGTTCGGGTAAAGTCGGATAGAGGCGACTGAGGGAGCGAGAGAGATGTAGTGATGTTTCCCTTTTGTCGTGTGGTCTTAAGCACACGCCGTATTTTATTTATCGGATGATAAAAAATAAGAACTAAACAATAAATTTAATATTAAATACAATAATATATGGCAGTACAACAATGAACCCATTTCACATTATTATAAAAGCGCAGAATGCAAATATTTCATGAAAATACTGTCGGAAAAGCCTATCAGTGTCTTTAAAGTCAAAAGTATGTTGTAATTGTATATGTCAGATATATGTTACTTATTTGAGTAAGTGCTAGGTTTTGTAATAATATTCCTAAGCACACAGAATTTGTCGAATAGTTTGTTCAAAGGCAATAAGTTCATATATTACTGTCCTAAGAGTAAATGACAATTTTGCATTATTAGCCGGTGTTCGTTATTTAATATTAATACGCATTTCCGTGTCAAAATTGCCTAGGCAAAGACTACAAGACAAATCTGTTGCGAATTAGAAATACCTACTAAAGGCGCCTTCAGCGAACTTACATTCCGCCTTTAGCTGTCAAGCGCAACTGCTGGAACACACCTTATTGAGCTGCAGATTTTTAACTTGAGGGCGGTAGCTATGGCTCAGGCTTCATACACAGATAAGAACTCACTTCCATTGACTCGGTGTCTGATCACCCTACCAAGTGACTCATCATTGCTTCAAAAACTTATGAAGAAATTAGAAGAATTTAAACTATTTCACGTTTACATATCTGTACGTTCACATGAAGGAAACGTCTAGTGCATGTCATACAGCGAAATGGCCTGTCATACCAGACGAATACAATGGTGCTCGAGCTTTGTACGTTAAGAATATACTTACGCGATATTTAGATACAAATATAGGTACAATTCACTGTGCGGCATTTTATAAATACCACCTAACATCGATCCTAAAAGTGCTGTCTCTCAAAGCTTTTATAAGACTTTGCGTTTTCGGCTAGACTTTAATATTTCGTATTGTAATTTGTATTTTATGAAGAATCTTGTTAAGTAACGATTCGATAATTCATTGACAATAGTCAAAGAACTTTAATGGACGCGTCACGAGTAGACATATTTTATAATAAAAATAGAATATATTCTTTGAATTCGCTCTCTAGCTGTTTGTTTCCTGTACGGATACCTTTATTATACTTATTTCATCGAAGCATATATCTACAAAACCTCTCTCGACAAACGGGTTAATATGCAGTGTGTATATTGTCTTGTTAGAAGTAAACAAAGTCTTGTAACATAGACGAATTTTCTTTAAAAAAATCTATAGTTATTCATCGTACAAACAGTCCATTGTACTTTCAACGGTCACCACCGTAGGAGCTTCAATTCATTGTTTATCGAAACTGTCATACTAGTCTATATGACTCCACGACAGTTATATTTAAATTTTCTTAAAAAATATATATGAAAGAATATCTTACAAGATCATAATTTGCCCTTTCCATTTTAATCTCTGCACAAACACTGAAAGCGCCTACGCGATATCGGAGTCTGTTGAAAATTATATTTTAAATAAATCTTCCCCGGCTAAATAATTCAAAGGAGATATTAGTTTGAAACGTCAAGACGGACGGCGAGGTTGCCTCACAAGCTATCAAGTGTAGATAGTTCATTTCCTCTCAAATGGTAACCGTAGAGCATACGCACATACATACCTGGAATACTAAAGGTCTATCAGTGCCCGCTGTAGGGGGGCAAGACCTGGCATTTTCCCGGGGCGCCAAAATAAGGGGGGGGGGTCATTGTGGCCGTTTGGTTGTAAAAATTAATTATCATTCGTTTGCTTAAAAATTGTAATATTTATGTGATATAGATGTTGAGAGTATATTGAGATTTTTAAAGAGAGCTCCTAGAACTGATTTGAACATTCGGTGCTATGGATATATAGTACATATATATATCCTAAGTGGCGGAAATATATCTAGGGTGATCTAATCGCTACAGCGTACGCTGTATCTATGTCCAACTAATCCGCTAACAATATGCACACAGTAATAAAGTCGACAAAGTTTCAGAGTCAGCCTGAGAACCAATGAAGTTTTAGTGGTAGTGTTTGCGGACACCTCCTCGATGGGTGTGACTTCAAAGCCCGCAATGAGCCTTAGCTGCCGGTAAAAAAAAATGGTTATGAAAACATAGTATTGTGCTTAGGAATTTTCTACAACACACCTGGCTAGCTACCACTCTTAAGTTGAAAATCGGTAGCCAAATATCAATAGATGTATTCCGGCAGTTGGACTTGAGAGCCAGTCCCTCCAAAATAAAGGCCGACAACGCACCTGCAATTCTGCTGGTGTTATGGGTGTCCAACCAAATATATATAGGCGCGTTCCGTTCGTTTTTTTATAGTTAAAGTTCAACGATATGCCCCCAATCTTACCTGATATTAAGGGACAATATATCCCAAAACGTTAAGTCTAGTGGAGGAACTGGCTCTCAAGTGTAACTACCGGAACACAGCTATTAATATTTGGCGACAGATTCTGAACTTGAGAGTGTTAGTTAAACAGGCGGGCATTATATAAAGCCCCACCACCACGCTATGATTTTATCACGATGTTTTCCTTCAGCGAAATCTCAAGCTCATTGTTGATGGATTCGAACCCACGTCCCTTGAGGTGACTATCGTCGCTTCAAACATTCACGTAACAACATGATACCATAAGTAAAACCACTGGTATGCGCCAACATAAAACATGTAACAACTCGATCATTCAAGCAAGAAAAACAGTAGTATACGATTTTTACTTCAAAAACAGAGTAAACAAGCTGTAGCCAGATTTATCTGTGTACCTGCTGAAATTTTTGAATAGCAATATTTCAAAATAACTCTCCTCCGCTCGCTGTTTTGGTAATTCCGTCAAGAATTTATTAAGGCAACGGGTTGTAAATGCCGTGAGAGATTTGCGGGATTATATTAAAGTCCGAAGTAGGTAGGTAGGTAGGTACAGGCTCCCTTTTTCGTCAATTAAAACGAGATCAGAGTCTGTAGTTTTGTATTCTTTTTTCTCTTCTCTTGGGCGGCAATAAGAATAAATTATCATTTTTAATTTCGTTTTCCCGGGGCCTAATGACACAGCGCTTAATGGCTGAGCCCTGGAGGACAATGGGTTTATTAGTCCTCTATTGGAGTGAAGATTTCTTTTATTTTTTTTAATTTTGAAAAAATATAAACGCCGGGCGATTTTGGCTTACTTATATATGTTACATTTTTTTTTCTATATCTCCGACCATCTGAATTAACTTTGCTTCCAAGTGAAAAATGTAATAAGAGCAATTTGTACTAATCTTGTCACCTTTCCAATAATTTTGGAACGAAGTTCCTTAGGGCACGGTGCGGATAGAGGCTAGACAAACATAATGTAAGATTTTCCCGTCACAACCCTTTCTTTAGTGCGTTATTACACCATAGTACTATAGTATTGACGGTTATCCATAACGTGTATGGACTTGACTGCGTCCGGTTATAAATGCGCGTTTATTTGTGCAAGATAGCCAGTAAGTTCTTAACGGCTATGCAGATATAGTTTATACAAGGCATATAGGTCATCCACTTCCTTGCGTATTATAATGAATTTAATTCATTGCATAATGCACAATTTTTTTTTTATATACTTAAGATTTAGCGTTATGGCCATAATCTCACCTGATTTTAAGTGACGATACGGCCTAAGTTGGTAGACACGCTAAACCTGTGGAGGAACTGGCTCTCAAATGCTGCTACCGGAACACACCTATTGGTACTTGGCGGCAGGTTTACAACTTGAGGGTGGTAGCTAGCCAGGCGGGTATTTGAAAAAGCCTAGCCACTATGCTATTCACCGAAAGCTCAAGCTCATTGTAGGTGCTTGGATTCGAACCCACGACTCTTGACGCGAAGTCGTACACACTACCACTGAGCTATCATCGCTTCAAAACTACCACAACTAGAAAAAATATATTCATTACGAAATTTACTACCACTCCTTCAATTCATCATTAACGTCTGCGTCTCGTTTAATTGCTCCCAGGAATGTATTTCATTTATTTGGCTTTGTTAATCAATGATATTGTATGTCTATCAAATAAAAATATACTACGTAAGCAAATTCGTTGTAACCAAGTGTTCCACGCCACTTATCCGTTTTTTTTTATTCCAATTGATAAGGCTTACACGAATACTATTTGACACACACTTCTGTTTAATTCGCATATTTTTTTACACTAAATCGTATGAAGTGGATAGCGCCTTCTCGTAATTAATATAATAAATACGAATAAGAGTTTTCTTTCTCTCACAAAGTCACAAAACGTTGTCAGAATTACAGAGAAGTCGGTAAAGTACCATTCATCGAATAAAAAGTTTTATTTCCGTAGCATAGAATCAATAGTTCAGCATGAAGACTGACAAAATATTCATAAAAACGAACAAAGTTACGGCTATAACTAAAGCTTAATATCTGATCTATGACATGTACCCGTCATGCTTGAGCTCTCCCGAGACAGCTTCGTGAATGGCATTTTCAACTCTTACCTTACCGGTTATCCAGCTGGTGAATTTCGATGGGAAGACGTTTATGAAATTTATAACAAAACGCGAAATCGAGAGGGACGAATTCACAGTAACCGGGTTTTGATACGCTGTGAATTTAGCTAGGGATCTATTATCGAGGTATGATGCCGAGAGAAGTGAACACATCAAAATTGAAATAACAGTGATTTCTTTGTATTGCTATGAACGGAAACGACAAAATCTATTTTTGAGGACACTTAAGGATTATTCACTCTGTGGTAAAAAATCGGCGATAAATATTATGGAAATTTTTAATAAATTCTTGTCCACAGTAACACTTAATAAAAAACTCCTTTACCTATTTATATAGAGCACCGTTTTAAATTTTTTTCAATTTTTAACACTAAATCTGTTTAATAACTACAACAAAACACAGACAAAGTAAAAGAAATAAAAATCACTTCGTAGTGGAAGAAAATATACATTGAAACGTTTGCCCATATTTTTACCGATACAGGTATTGCAACAAAGAATTAAATAAATGCAAATTAGTTGTGGTAGAACCAGTTTAAGAGCGAAAAATTAATCTTGACGTGTCGAAAGTAGAGTACTACCTCACACACTTCGCTGTATGAGGCACTTTGAACCAATAGTATTCCAGTTAAATCCGGCATAGTATTCCACCGGCTACTTACCAACGCAGGAGGGAACGTTCCCGAAGCGAAATTTTGCAAGATCCTCACTATAAAGGCACATCACAATGACAATGCATTTTATTTCAAAACAGCGTCATGTTCATTAAAAGCCATAGCGGTTACTTGACGTCTCTATCTAGCGGATTCACCCCATTAATCCCGCCATCGCGACACTCGACTATTCATCAGGCCTCCATCAATCTTTCCAAGAAATGCAATCATTAGGATTCCACGCTGTGCTTGTGAAATTTCTGTTAACGATTTCGTTGCTTTCGACAAAGAATATATTACATCGTCCAAAGTTAAAGTGGAACTCAAATCGAAATTGAATTTTTTACTAAACAAATCTTAAATCTCATCATACATATATTTACTGTTTATCTTAATTATTAAAGAAATTTCCAGAACATTCTCGTAAAGACGGAGAAAGACTGTTTCTTGAAAAGGTCCATTTTTTTAAAAGAAAATTTTCATGCCGCGCCGAGCACTTTATTCTTTTTTTTTACACTTAATATTTTTAGCGTTATGGCCATAATCTCACCTGATCTTAAGTGGCGATACGGCCCAAGTTGGTAGACACGCTAAACCTGTGGAGCAACTGGCTCTCAAGTGCAGCTGCCGGAACACACCTATTGGTATTTGGCGGCAGGTTTACAACTTGAGGGTGGTAGCTGCCCAGGCGGGCATTAGAAAAAGCCCTACCATCATGCTATGGTTTCCTCGCGATGTTTTCCTTCACCGAAAGCTCAAGCTCATTGTACGTGCTTGGATTCGAACTCACGTCCCTTGACGAGAAGTCGTACACACTACCACTGAGCTATCATCGCTTCAATTCTGTATGTATTGAGTGAAACTGAGTCACACTGTCACACTTGGCTTCGTAGTGTTCGTTCAGGTAATATCGGCTGGAGTCGGCTTTTTATTTCCATCGTGCGACTTAAGCACACGCCGTTTTCTTACCACCACTGAATGTCAGTAATAACAACTGATCAATAGAAAATCGGCTGGCAAATAGATGAATAAGATTACTGAACAGTTCTGTCTTGTCCAATTAACCTTGCTAGCCTAAGATACGTCGTTCTACCCTTTCTAGTGATTAATAATTTGACAACAACGCCATCTATCACGTCCAGTGACATTTTCTGTATGAAAGTACACAGAATTTTTTCGGGATTCATTAGTAGATTTTATAATTATGCACATGACACTATCTATATCGTATCATACTCTAATTTAATTGATTTATTTCAGTTCCAATTTCATGGAAAGACGATATACATACATAGTTTATATAATGCGGTTAAAAATTCCCCTGCTTGCTTTTGAAATTTGCGAGATTACTAAATTGCGATCCGGTAATAAATTCTAAATTCCATTTATTGGTAAAACTGCTACTCGAAGTAGGGCCTTTAGTAATAAGCAGAAATAAATGGGACCTGATGAGTTCCACAGGTCTCTTTGAATCCTGCCCGAATATGACGTACATACATTTATTTTTAGATAAAGAAAAATATATAACTTTTAACCGTAATATAGAAATATTTACAAACATATATAGAAACGCTGTGTGCTTACTCTTCTACTGAAACACAAATCTAAGTCCCATCGCAGTCGAACATAATTCACAATAAGCTACGTTCATATAAATTAATTTATGTTAATCAGAGATTACTCCTTAACTATTTGCGTAACTATGATCTATTTAAACAGTCTCTCTCTCTCTCTCTTTCTCGCTCACTCTCTCTCTCTGAGTCACTATCTCTTTCTATATGACTGTATTAAATACACTGTACATATATTTCTTTGCGAAAGTATATAAAATTCTTTGTATTTAAATATCGATTTTTATTTAACTACCTTATACCCGCGGTTCCAGTCAGAGTTGCTTTTGTTAACCGATTCTTCAGAAATCTTTTTTCTATCCAATGCTATTAGTTTAGTTAGAATGTTTGTTAGTTGTTCGTATACAAATAGATGTGAATTTTCAAAAACCTTTTGTACCAAGTTTTAGTTTCGTGAATACGATTTATCTATAAAAATTTTACAACCCTTTTAAAAGTATTTTGAGAAAAAAGATGCATACATATATTATTAATTATAAACAATTATTCCTCAGAGTGCGAAGCAAATGGGATGAAGCAACAAAAAGTTTCTTACAAAGTATAATACCTCTATTTGGCCCACTTCCTATAAGGTTTTCGTATAACCGTCTCCAGGGTACTATATATATCTATACCAAAGTTCATCATAATTGACTGAACGGCTTAGGCGTGAAAGCGTAACAAATAACAATAACAAACAAACTCACTTTCGCATTTATAATATTGGTAAAGAAGGCTTTCAATCCACTTCTTGTTTCCTATGCCTCTCCGCATAATTGAACACATAATTAAAGTAACGTTTTTACATAGAGAAATATACCTGATGCCTTCTACAAATAAGCCTGTTTACTTTCATATATCCTGATGGTTCTGTTAGGATATTATCGTATTCTCATCGGTACTTGATATATGTGTAAATTTTCCAGTCGACCAGATGACTCTAAATTGGTGCAAATAATATCGCAATAATCCCTTACATTGACAGATGAATCTATAGATATACGCGTGTTAAAAATAATAAAGCGCAATGTATTCTCATGAAAAAGTATAAAACAATGTATTAATTAAAAAGGCAATCTACGTGGGCCGTAGTTTACGAAGAATGTCGGGCCGCGGAACACAGCCGAATACAACGAAATATGCGTAGAAGGCTCCACGGCGCCTCGCAACGTCGGTGGAATTTTAACGAGATGCTAACTTGTTTGTAAATTGAATTCTCGAACGCCAACAGCTTGTTGCTTTATAGATTGAGTTTGAAAAAGTTCAATGAGTAAACAGAGCAAGGGATGTTTAGCATTCTATATTAAATTTTTCCGGATTAGAAACTTGTTATGAATTTTGTTGTCTCTTATAACTTCTAACCAAAAAAAAAGGAAGAAAATTGGGATCAAATATGTTGAGGGTGGTAGAAAAATAATGTAATTTGCTTTTGTGGTGAGAAGTAGCAAACATAGTCTATGTTGCACAAGTACGATGTTAAGTAAACAAATAAACTTCCTACTCCTGAGAATGCCTAGAGTACAGAGATGTCTTGGTATGTCACTTAACTAACCTACCTTGAGTATTCTTATATTGCGAAAGAAAAAAGCTTGAGGTAATTTTGATACCAATCCTTGTACACGTTTGATCACCCTTCTTACTTACGTAGATAAGAATTTGACTCGATGGTTTCTTACATTATTTCTAGCTGGAACGTTTAAACATAATCTCACCAGACATTAAGACTGTTAAGGCAATGTAGCCCAGAGTGGTAACAGGATGAATTCACAAGTGACTGGCTCTTAAGTGTAACTGCTCAAACCAATAGGTGTGTTCCAGCAGTTTCACTTGAGAGCCAGTCCCTCAAATAAAAGCCGGCAACGCACCTACGATTCCCCCTCCCGCACACCCGCCGCGGCCTCCCTCTGCAGACGCTCGAGCCTAGGTCCGATCCTCCGGAAAGGAGCCCTCGAGCGACACTGCTCGCGCGATACAGTGACACTCTACAACACTGAGAATACAACATCACACTGCATACCATCCGTGCACACCCACACGCTAAGTACACGGTTCTGTAAGGGACCAAAAACCTGTGGCCCTGCCAGTTGTTTGCCTTTGTAATTTTTAATAATGGTTCCTCTGTTCACAGTCAGTTTCATACAGTTCATGGGCGTTTTAATGCGAAGACTACGTCCATCCAACACCGATAACTCAATCTCAAAACAGTACAGTACAATCCACTCCACCGACTTCCTTGCCTCTCTTAACAATTAGTATTTTTAACACCTAACAAATTAGTATTTTATCTGAAGGCCTACTCCAGTAGGCCAGCTCCTATTATTTTATAATATTTTTTCTCTTCCGGCAGCAGTCCATGCCAAGGGCCAGCCACAACGGCACCCTTGTGCTCGCTGCCTCTGGGCTGAGTGCCCTCAGCACTCGCCCCAAGAAGTCCTGCCAAGCTGTAAAAGCCCCTCCGGCTAACAGCGTATGTCTAGTCGAAAAAAAAAAAAAAAAAAAAAAAAATACGATTCCCCTGGTGTTGTGGGTGTCCATGGGCGGTGGTGATCACTTACCATTAGGTGACAAGCTTGCTCGTTAACCTCCTATACCATAAAAAGCAATACCCACTAAAAATCTTACCTCATTTAGCCTTTCTTGCCAAAGACTAAGAATCAGCTTCACATTACTTCCGGTCTGTGAGAAAAACTTTAACTAGTTTAGTGGATAATTAAAAATACCCTTTTTGCATCGTTGTCTGCACTATAAATACAGCAATTTTAACATTATCACAGATATTTGATACTCAAACCTTCGTCATAGTGGTAGGACTTTTTCTAATGCCCACCGAGCTAACTATCACCCTCAAGCTGAAAATCTACTGTCGAAAACCTGCAGGTGTGTTCCGGCAGTTGTACTAGTGAGCCAGTCCTTCCACTAAGCATAGCGTGCCTGTCATCTGAAACCCTATCGTCCCTTAACACCAAGTGAGATTGTGGCCGTAACGTTAAATATAAAAGTTTTAAAATCCAATTTTACACACACCTTCATCTAACTACGAATTAATAAATTTGTTGTTGTTTTTTTTTCTTTATAGTTGAGGTTTAGCGTTATGGTCATAATCTCACCTGATCTTAAGTGACGATACGGCCCAAGTTAGTAGACACGCTAAACCTGTGGAGGAACTGGCTCTCAAGTGCAGCTGCCAGAACACACCTATTGGTATTTGGCGGCAGGTTTACAACTTGAGGGTGGTAGCTACCCAGCCGGGCATTAGAAAAAGCCCTACCACCATGCTATGGTTTCCTCACGATGTTTTCATTCACCGAAAGCTTAAGCTCATTATAGGTGCTTGGATTCGAACTCACGTACCTTGACGCGAAGTCATACACACTACCACTGAGCTATCATCGCTTCAAATGTGTACATATATTTGCCGTACTATGAACCTGTAAACAGTTTCTTAACTCATGTATAAGATATTTTAAATTTAAAGTGAAAAAAGATTTGAGTGAGAAAAAAAGTGATACATTGCAAACAACTGTAGTGTCCCGACATCCTGCAAAGTAAACTAATATTAATATTTATAATCAGCATGTTTTTGCAGCGAACAACACGTTAAAACATTCATTACATTCCCGCATTATGAGATACCAAGATTATAATGCACAGTAAGTAATCAACAGGCATTGATAATTCCTCTTACCGGACCTATTATGGTCCAAATTACGCCGTGAAAGCGGGACCGCCATAAAAGGAACGGACTTTCTCCTGTGTGTTGCAGTGCATCGTGGAAACAAGCTTTTGTTGTTCTTGTCCAAAACGGATACAGTCCAATGAAATCATCACGTATATAATAGAGTGTTGCTATGAAAACTTTTTTAGTTAAAATTTGGGGACTTCTAAAACATGTGTTTATTTCATAAACGTTCATTTACGTTATAAAAAGTGTAGAAAAGAAAATTGAAGGTGGTTTAGAAATAAAAAGAAGGTCATACTTAAAACGAGAATTCTTATAAATAGCAAATTAAACCTAAGTTATGTTAGAACAACGTAATAATATATATATAACGCAAATCAAATCAAAAATATGATGATACCTCTTGGTACAAAATTATTGTATGAATTATAATAGCCTCCATCTATATTTCAAAGGCAACAATAACAAACCTATAAAAATGGGAATTCTTATATTTATATTTAAGGCAACACTTTGTGAGTATAGTGTTGTAGAAGTTCTAGCAGACGTGACAAAAGTTGTTCCTGTCATATCAATTATTTCTAGTGTATAATTTGGTTGTCTTAATTCGCGATTAAAAATTAGAGTGTGAAGGTAGGAGGGTAAATAGTTGAGATTATAGAATATTTTTGAAATCATATAAACATAAAAAACAAAAAAATCTCCGAAAAATATTACACACTAATCACCTAGTAGCGTGAAATACCTATAGCTTACGACCTATTCTCATACCTACCAAATATACATATAAAAATCATTAAAACCGTTTGTAACCACAAACACCGTGATACGATATTTATATATATATATATATATATATATATATATATATATAGCTGTTGATATAGGTATGTTTTAGCTCGTATACTTTTATAGTAACTCACAGAACATTATAAAGCGATGATAGCTCAGTGGTAGTGTCTAGGAACGCCGCGTCATAGGACGTGAGTTCGAATGCAACCACTTACAATTAACTTGAGCTTTCGGTGAAAGAAAACAGCGTGTGGAAACCATAGCATGGTGGTAGGGCGTTTCTAATGCCCACCTGGCTAGCTACCACCCTCAAGGTGAAAATCTGCTGCTAAACACCATTAGGTGTGTTCCGGCAGCTGCACTTGAGAGCCAGTCTCTCCAATAAAGGCCGGCAACGCACCTGCGATTTCCCTCGAGTCCCTGGAGTCATGGGTGGTGGTGATCACTTACCATCAGATGACACGCTTGCTCGATTGCGTCCTATTTCATAAAAAAATAACATATTTTTGTATTTGGTTCTAATAACTTCCTGGGCATTTCAGTGAACGTGTTACTCGGCACTTGAACTGTAACATATCGATCGGTAATCCTAATTTGGTGTGTCCAACCTACCCATTGATTCATGGTCACTTAATATATGTTATTGAAAGCTCCTAACGAATACTTATGGCCACAAATTCGACACTTGACTCGGGAATATTTTTCTCATACGACTTTCTCTTGAAATCTTTACTATAATAATATAGTGATTATAGGATTGCTGGTGAACACTGATGAAACGCAATGCCGGCTCAGGGGTAACATGCATGGACACTGTTCCGATGAACGTAAGTTCTATTCCCAATAATAAGGTTGAACTTATGGTGAAGGTAAACATTACGGTGAAACAACAGAGAGGTACTAGGAAATTTCTCTGTGTAGTGATCACACAAGCAAGTCTTCACTGAAGAAGAGATGAAATTTTGGTCAAATGCAGTACCGATAAAAAACCTTTGTAAGGTTTGATTGTGGTATATACAATTAACTTGGCCTGCGGGCGGAAGTCGCGACCACGTCCTTCCGCTGTCTCACACACAGGCCCGAAGCGAGGTGCATCCTATGTTCAGTGCAACCCTCGAAGACTCTTTAGGAAGGTCTCTACCATCTTTGAGCCCCCAGATTATAGAAAGCGGCCCCTGTTGAAGGGCCTAAGCCTGTCGGGGAGCAGATGCAATGTGAAGACAGATTCTACTCCCTGGCCCAACAGGCGATAGAAAAACACCGTGGAGTTTTAGTGCGTATTGAGTCCCACATACCCCTCCCATCCCATCAGGGAGAGGATGCCTCATTACCCCAGGATAAAAAAAATGTACAAATAGCCTAAGTTAAGTAGTAAGTACTTTAGCCAACCCCAGGGATGTTTAAATTATGGTGATAGAGCTCATTCTAATGCCAATCTGTTTAAGTTAAGTCCATCTGTTTAAGTTTAAAATCTGCCGCAAAATACCTATAGGTGTACTCCAGCAGATGCACTAGAAAGGCAGTCTCTACACTAAGCCTAGCGTGAAAACGCGACTAAACATCAGATGAGTTTGTGGCCATAACGCTAAACGTATAAAGTGTAACAAATAAACACCTAGTACTCCCTATAAAAAGGGGAACGCCTACAGAAACACAAAATGAGGTGATATTATCAATAAACACGAACGCAACATAAGTAATACGACTTAATGGGAACGGTTACGGTAATAACAGACGCTGTTACGGTGTAATTCGACTGTAATCGTCGTATAAATATAGAGAATAATGGTAACATACTCTTATATAACTGAGCAAGGACGTACAGACAATTTACGTTCTTATTATCTCTATATAGCTAAGCCGATACAGTACCGTGGTACAGAAATCGAACTTGTTTCGATTATTAAAATCGACTAATAAAATATGTTATATCGAGCGACTTTTTTTAATAGTTAAGGTTATAGCGTTATGCCCATAATCTCACCTGATACTAAGTGACGATACGGAACATGATGCTACACGCTAAACCTGTGAAGGAACTGGCTCTCGTGCTTCTGCCGGAACACACCTATTGATATTTGGCGGCAGATTTTCAACTTGAGGGTGTTAGCTAACCAGCCGGGCATCACAAAAGTCCTACCACCATGCTATGGTTTTCTCGCGATGTTTTCCTTCACGGAAAGCTCAAGCTCGTTGTAGTTGGTCGGATTCGAACTCACGTCCCTTGACGCAAAGTCGTACACACTACCACTGAGCTATCATCGCTTCAAACGACTATCAACTGACGAAGTTATTGCAAATCCAGATTTCAAAAATTGTTTTTATTGATATAGAACAGTTATTGAGAAAGGGTTTGGGTTATTTATCATCACGCTACCACCAGCAAGAGGAAAGCTGTGTTGGAAAATTTCTACGATAACGGACAAAAATTACTAAATAATTTCTAACTCCACGCGCCCAAAGTCGCAGAAGTCTCGCAGCTGATTAAATGGTTTTGCGGGAATAAAGGTGATAACTCACACTGTATTATTATATAGGACAGTATATATCTCATAACACAAATACTCTTTTTACTTGTGGGATAGGAGATTTAAAATTTTGTAGTTACGTTGGTAACGTCTCAGCCGGCAGCAACTTCCTTAACAGTTGGTATTCCTACAGCCTCAGTAAATGACTTCTAGTATGCGGCACAATAAAACTTAATTATTCCGACTAGACGTAAAAAAAAAAGCAATTTTTTTTTTTTTGTTAGTTCTGCAAAGTGACAGCACTGTACCTGATGTTAAACATAGTACCATCTAAAAACACTGGCGACTATCGATGAAGTGACAGTCCATCGCCAGTCGCCCCGTGATGCAGTTTTACTTAAATGCCTCTTTACGTTTCGCTTGAGATACCTGATGTTATAGAAGGAGCTTCACGATACGGCATGAGTACGATATAGCAAACTTTTTGCTCGGGTCGCAATGGGAGTTATCATAAAGCTATGGCTCCGAAGTCCAGCTCGTATAGTTTTGATATGGAAAGGAGAAAAGGGGATAAGGTTTGAATACCTCTTCAGCTCACCCTGATACATACAATACGACACGGCCAGAGTAGCAACGTATCTACGCATTTGAAGCGGTTCCATGTTCTTCGTAACGTCTGCGTCCTGTACTAAGCGGACAACTCGTCTCTCTCGTGTAGGGCATCAAGGAGATATATATGATACCAAGATCATCGGATGAAAAAGGGGTGTGGAGTGAATTGATCGACTCTCGCGATCAGGGGGCTGATCAACGCCACAATCCAAGATTAAGCTAATAAAGACCACCTTCGGGGTATTTTTTAACCAGCCCCGGTTTGAGTAGTATCCAACTACTGTTCACTAACTTTACTTCATTCAAAAAGAGTTATTATTACCTGCTACTATTTTGAATTTGTTTTGTGTCACGTTCGTATCAAAATGTCTTTTCAAATTAAATCAAATCAAAAATCTTTATTCAATTTGTGCCCTAAGAAGGCGCTAATGATCGTCAAAACTACTACTGGTTGGTTCCTCTAATTAGGGCAATTAAGTTTATTTGTTTCAATTTACATTAACGATGTAGATTCGTGTTAAAGATAAATTAGGAGTCTAAATAAAAGCGGTACAAATACTATAATATGGAGTAATTTTATTTTAATTCTCAATTCACCTTGCTTTCATTTTAAATTGTTCAATATGGAAGAACTTGTGTCCAATATCGGACATTTTTATTTTTCTGTTTATATACGAAATTTTATTCAAAACGTTATAAATGCGTTTAGTATTCGATTATATATACTATCAGATGCTCGTTGAAAATAGTCACCGCTAGCATAGGAACTCGAAACACCCCTATTATAAAAACCTCCCCGGGCACAATCGCATATCCCCGTGATAATGAGCACACGAGTGCCGGAGTGTCGGAGTGCGGTGCAGTGCCGACCGCAGCCAGCGAGGACTCTCGACACGAGCCCTCTCGAACATCTGTCGCTGTACCTCTTGGAGGGGCTTAGTTTAAACGGTCTTGCCCCGCTCTTGTGCATCCGCGTGTGTTAAAGACGTTCGAATCTCGACACTTCTCTAAGGACGTAAGCGAAACGACTGCTTATATATATTAGATTATTTGATGCGTTTAGAGGAATCGTTGCGAATGATTTTTCACTGCGAATGTTGCGCGCGCCCCTGTCGTGACATCTTTTTGAAACGATGAAGGCTCAGTGGTAGTGTGTACGACTATCTACATACCATCTACATGAGCTTGAGCTTTCGGTGAACGAAAACATCGTGAGGAAACTATAGCTTGGTGGTAGGGCTTTTTATAATGCCCGCCTGGCTAGCTGCCACCCTCGAGTTGTAAACCTGCCGCCAAATACCAATAGGTGTGTTCCGACAGCTGCACTTGAGAGTCAATTCCTTCACAGGTTTAGCGTGTCTACCAACTTGGGCCATATCGTCACTTAAGATCAGGTGAGATTATGGCCATGACGCTCAACGTTAAGTTAAAAAAAAAATCTATGACATGGCATGATGAATTTTTCCATATTATCATTATTAACCGGAAAAGTTTGCTTATTTGTTTGAACGCCCTAATCTTAGGAACTATCCGTGGTATTTTAAACGTTATTTTTATTTTTAAGAGAGCAATCACTGCAGCAATCGCTGCATCGCGATTATATCGCATATCGCGGTCATTAGAAAAAGCCCTACCACCATTTTATGATTTCCCCCAAAAATATAGCCAGTGTATTAATGGTTAACCAACATGACCCATTTGCAGCAAATTTGGAATTTCTTTCTGTTTATCTGTGCACGCATCACGTAAAACGTACAATACCAATGTAGATAAACTTTTACACGTGAAAATTGTACGCAACTTGAAATATTACGTAGTTCTCTTTTCGTCGCAATCGGTTCACTCTATTAAGAGATATTAGATAATATGGACTTAAAGCGTTCTCAGTCACGCAATTCAGTTACTTGCAAGACTGAAATAGAACTAATGTTGACAGTTGAACTCGGTATTGGATAGATGGCGTTGTGCATATAACCTTATCATGTAACACGGATATTGAATATACTCTTATCTAAGCGAAGCGATTTAGTTTTCGACAACCACGCGAAAGAAGTCACGGGCATAGGTAGTATATAAATAAAACTTTTATTCATAGTATTTCGCTTTATAAAAACATCTGAGTAGGTTCAATGCGGTTTATATGTGTAAAAAGATACGTGTTTATTTTCATATAAAGCAGTGTAACTTCTCACACATGTATGTATGTAAATACACATACTTTGTACATTGGAAATCCAAACAGATTTATACAACAGAAAGAAAGTGACAAAGCGTCCGCCGGCCATCATGTCGGTGCAACATTACTGCTACTTTTTGTGACATGATGTTGTAAGCTTTTCACTTAAGGAATCGTCAGTTTATGTCGTTTTGAATTCACTATCTCCAATGATAACGACGCGTGCGTTCCGATGCGTATGCGTTGAAATACGTTCGCGATCAAAAACATGGAAAGAATAAAAGAGATGTAGCGGAAGTGGGGCGTGGTAGGGAAAAAAGGTATAGTACACTATTGCATAGATTAAATGTATTGCGGCGCATTCATAAAGTATTCTAAAATTGTTAGCCTATCCAAATAATTATCTCTTCCAAGGCGTAAATACTTAGATATCGTGTGAATTAGTGTGCTCGACGCTGCAGTACCGAACAAGGCAAGTGGAAAGCGCACTCGCCTTATTAAACGGACGACAATAGACCGCTAATGCACAAACATTATTCACAAAAGGGCAGGAGGGCATTGTCAGAAGAGCTAATTTGACGAGGCTGTCATGTCTTTTGTAGATCTGAATTACATCAAATAAAGCAACGGTGTGACTCAACGGGCTATATTAAAAATAGGCATAACTATTATGGAAACAATGTATATTTATATATATTTTTTTTATACTTAAGGTTGAGCGTTATGGCCATAATCTCACCTGATCTTAAGCGACGATACGGCCCAAGTTGGTAGACACGCTAAACTTGTGGAGAAACTGGCTCTCAAGTGCTGCTGCCGGAACACACCTATTGGTATTTGGCGGCAGGTTCACAATTAGAGGGTGGTAGCTACCCAGGCGGGCATTAGAAAAAGTCCTACCACCATGCTATGGTTTCCTCACGATGTTTTCCTTCACCGTAAGCTCAAGCTCAATGTAGGTGCTTGGGTTCGAACCCACGTCCCTTGACGCGAAGTCGTGCACACTACCACTGAGCTATCATCGCTTAATGTATATGTTTAAAATCCTTAGCCATTTGTAATCGCTAATTATCTACTGTTCATTTGAATAATAATTGCAGTTATTTGATACTCTCCAGAACTAACCTTTGACTGTAATTTAACCACTTCAAGAGTGACAATGTGGTCCCAAAAGTTTGAAAGGCTAGGCCCAGTAGACATACTGACTTTCATATTCGACACATATTTGGCGACAGATTCTCAACTCGAAATCATGTTAGATGTGTCGTCGTCCTCACAGCTTAGTCTCAGGTTCGAACTCACATCCAGCAACTTAAAATCACTGGAATCAGAAGGACATTATAAACACAATTAACGAACACAAGTAATAACAAATATTTCTGGGTCGCATAAACAGTTGAAACTCGAACCTATAACACTTTGTCGTTGCGGATGCAATAAGGAACATAACGCGACTACTTTAACCACTAAGCCTTGCAGTCAATACAGAAAGAATATTTACAGCTTTATGGATAAACAATCCTCATGTCACCAAACGCGTTAAAAATTATAGTAGAAACAAGAAGTTCAACGTATAGCAAACTGCGAAAACGGTTCTAAGAAAAACAAATCCATCTCCATTCTTATCAAAGCTGTTTAAACCACCCTTACGGTATCCCCTAAACACTATCAATCTTAATTCTCCAAACCCCACAACGCGTAACGATTGCAAATCGGAATGCATAGGGATTGTTCGCCTATCAAGACGTTACTAGGTAAATGACACGTAACTGAATTTAGTTCGGACCCCAAACTGATTCTAAACCGGAAAAATATTTCTTTGTAAACCACATTTTTATATCACGCAGATATGACTTACAGATGTTGTAAAAAGACTCTTCTTCAATGGCTAATGACATTCACATATTATGATACTGAAAATCTCATATCCAACGTGTACTAGTCTAATTTTTAGACAACTAAATTCTGTACGACCACTTACATGACACACAACATACACACACACACACACAAACACACACACTTCACTCTTTTTTTTTCATTTCTCAGTTATTATTATCATTATTTTTTATATTGTTAAACTGTTTTTTTTTGTTTTTTATTGTTTAAAATTCTTTTTTTATTTTACTCCAATGTTCCCTTATATTTTGTCAGTATCCGGAGGTGGGCGCTGTTAACTGCGACACAGTTAGATTACTAACTACTGCAGTTAGCAACATACAATTGTTTTTTATACCAATAAAGTTTTTTTTTTAATTGTCATTATTATGGATAAAAGATGAAAATAAAGTTCCATATTGTTTTATAGTCGCGAAACTTAATCACTCACCTTCGAAAACATCTTTCATTTGGAATCCGGTGATAGAAAAATCTAATCCAAGCCTGAGTGTTTACCTGCAATGGGTGTAGTGTGTCGTTAGATTCCTAGTAACGTTGAGGAAAGAGGGTAGTCACTAAATGCTTACATTAGCAGAGACATCAACGTCTGTACGTCAGTCGGCGTTTGACCACAGCCGGTGCTACATCGTCCGCAACGTCGAACTAATTGTTAAAAGACGCGTTTAGAACTACTTTTAATATTTAGTTATATAGCCCAGTTTCTATTCGTAGTTTTTTTGATTGGTAAAGGTTGTTACTGATGTTTTTTTTTTATAGTTAGGGTTTAGTTTTATGGTCATAATCTCACCTGATCTTAATTGACGATACGACGCAAGGTGGTAGACACACTAAACCTGTGAAGGAACTGGCTCTCAAGTGCAACTGCCGGAACATACCTATTGGTATTTTACGGCAGATTTTCAACTTGAGAGTGGTAGCTAAGCCAGTCAGGCATCAGAAAAAGCCCTACCACCATGCTATGGATTCGAACTCAGGTCCCTTGACTTAAACTCGTACACACTACCACTGAGCTATCATCGCTTTAAATGATGATGATTATCTCGTCTCTCAACAGTCGCCGTTTCTTAAGCTTGAGAAGTTTCCATAAGTGAAACATCGACTCTATGACCATTCCAATACTGTTATTTTTAAATGATATTGCTTTTCCGCAATTTTCCAATTTCTAAATTTTCTACGTATATTATGTAAAATGGCACGTATATTTCAATCGATACGATCAAGTTAATTTAAAAAAAAATCTAATTCACTTTATAACAGACTAAGATCCCGTCATAAAATTCACGACTATCATAATCACCTGAGGATCGCTTTCACGCGTAAACCACTGGATCCCTTATGAAACTTGGTATATAGATGGAAACCTTGTGAACCTATCACCGGACAGGCTACTTTTCTTTGTGAAAACCTTTTTGGAAGTTTGGTAAAAGGAGAAATAAACTTTTTATGAAACTTTTTACTGCCTCATTCAATTTGTTCGATAAAATCTTTAGCTTTAAATTTTAAAGCTTTAAATTAGCTGGTGAGAGCGGTCATAGCTCAGTTGGTAGAATGTACGGACGCCGCATCAATGGGCGTGAGTTAGAATCTCTGCAATCAGCTTGAGCTTGCTTTAAACGAAAGGTGGCTTTTTTAAGCCAGCCTCAAGTTGAAAATCTACCGCCAAATATCTAATAGGTGTATTCCGGCAGTTTTCTCTCTTTACCCCGCTTTTAAGAAGTTTTTCTCGAGACAAAGCAGCCTATCACCGTCTCCAGGTTCTCATCTATCTCTATAGAAAAATTCATCATAATCGATTCAGCACTTTAGGCGTGAAAGTGAAACAGACGAACTCACTTTTGCATTTAAAATATTAATAAGGATATGTTTATACAGTTCCAGAAATGTCGCATACACGCAAACCTTTTTGTTGAAGTCGTAAAATGTAATATAACTTCAGCTTCTATTGTCTATAACGAAAACTTTTCCCAAAAAATTAGTGCACACTACCATAATTAATAAGTGTAACAAATATCGTTTGAAGCCGTACGTGAAATCTAGTTTGTTATATATAGAAAATGGCGACTATACGCTGCGTAGTGTGTTCGAACGAGCAAGAGATGTGAGAAAAGGCGCGTATTTGTCACTTTTGCAGGCACACACGGGCGTCGTAAAAGTGCGAACTGAGTCGGCAGGCGCATTCGCCTGTCTGTGACAAATGTGAATGCGGCTAGATTTATTATTACAGGGCTGTCGACCGCATTCGAATATGAATTTTCGCTAATGTAAATTTACGTGCATATTTTAACTTAAACATCGAATGAGAAACGCTTCTTGAGATATTGTATTGTTAGAATCTGATAATCCCGCATTTATGTTGTTAGAAATCATATGCGCTGTCGTTGTGGCAGAGAGGAGGACTACGAGAGAGTGTCCGACACTTGCGACACGAATGTAGGTTTAAAGTTTGTCGACGCGCGTCATCACTTATCTTCACCGCTGATATTTCTCTCACTCTCCAGGAATGATTTGTTCCTGAAAATGATTCACAACATAATTTTTTTTTTCTTTTATAGTTAAGGTTTAGCCTTATGGCCATAATCTCACCTGATCTTAAGTGCCGATACGGCCCAAGTTGGTAGGCACGGTAAACCTGTGGAGGAACTGGCTCTCAAGTACAGCTGCCGGAACACACCTATTGGTATTATTCGGTAGGTTATTAACTTGAGGGTGGTAGCTAGCCAGGCGGGCATTGGAAAAAGCCCTACCACCATGCGATATGCGACCACCAAATATCATAACAGTGTCTTCTAATAGAGAGATATAAATCTTAAGTCCTTACGTCCCTTCAGGTATACACCAGCTACGTTTCAAGCGCCTCGCTTAGACTGACTCATATTCGCTTTTTTTTTAGGAGGGAAATACACTGTTAGCCTGGAGAGCTTTCACAGCTTCACCGGACTTTGTGGGCGAACGCGCATTTGATCTCTCAACCTGGAAGAATTTCTAAGTTAGTAGTATTAAGTTATCCTTTATTTATGTGGATCCATAAGTCATAACGGTATAAATATTCATTAAAATCCATCCAGTACTATCAGGACAATGCGCGTACAAGGGAACGGACAGCTTTATGATTTGTTAGTTGTCACTAAACTCAAGGATTATTTTTGACAAGAGTATCAGCATCTTGTCGTTGTTTTAACCCTGGTGATTTTCAACATTTTCTACTTTACATGCCATTGGTGAAATTGTGCATAGAAAGTTTGCGAGTATATAAGAAGGTGATGTAAAGACGTCTTTAATCGTATCATTTGGACAATCAAATTAATTTAGATTGAAAGTTTTATATTCAAATGGGAATAGAAGGAAATTTGAAATGAGATAAATATATGTATTCCGGAAGACTTAATACACATTCTAAAAGATTTACAACTTGTTTGAATATCCTTTCTGTAAGATCCGCTCCAACAAAACGCTCGTCCGGAACAGGGTATGTTGTATTTATCGCACTACTTCTCACTAAACAATACATTTATAGATAAATTTTTTTATCAATTTTGTATTGTATTTTAACACTTAAATATTTGGAGTCACACGTCCTTTCAGTTCGGACCTCCTGGTTTTAATGAATAGAAAATTTTCATTTGTCTCAGCTTCTCATGAATCTTCGCTCAAATATCAAATTCAGACACGTTCTTGCAACCAAAATGCATATATGGCCTTACTTAGGAATCAAGTAAACTCCTTAAGGTTTTGCTTAAGGGTTCGAAGTGCATGTGATAAAAATATTCCATAATACTCTTTGATAATTTATATTATATATATATATATATATATATATATATATATATATATATATATATATATATATATATATATATATATATATGAAATGACAGAATATAAATAGTAAAAATATAATTAATACTTTATTTGAATAAAACAAACTAAGTTTAAAGTCAATAATTATAAACTGTAATTTGTTTCCACAGATAGATTGGCAACCCTATCGAAGTGCACCGCTGTTTATTTCCCTCCCATGGCTCGGTTATGATATACGGGGCTACTCGGAAATAGTTTTAGTGCATGCCTTATTTATTTTACGAGTTCCGCTGACTTTTACGAGCCAGAGGACAATGCTGTCCGCTTGATTGATTTTACAGGCGAGTGTCTTTTAGTTTCAGTTTCATCTTTAATGGGATGAAATCTTAACCGACGCGATCTTTCTCTTATTTTAAACCCTTTAGAACGTGCTGGGTAACGATTGGGTTACATGCTTACCGTCTGGTAAATATGTTCGGATGATAAATAAATTTGATTTAACTACATAAATGAATAATTATATTATAAACCGTCCACAATTACTGAGTGTGATAGACTTTAGCATCAATATCCGTGGTTCAGCCCCTTCTAGAAGTTCTTAGCCTATCTAAGACAACAGTAAGTTCTAAATTGGAACGTGTCTTCTAAGACTCCTACCAAATTTTAAGACTAATAATAAGAATATTTTTAACTGAAATACAGCCTGATGAAAATCGCAAAAAAAAATTGTTATCTTAATTTTACGAAAACCATACGTATGTATGTTATCTTTAAATATGCCTACCGCAAATGATTGTACACACAATATTTTCATAATACAGATAGAAAATATATAACCAACGATAAATTCCTTTACAAAATTTATTTATTAATCAACTCTTATTTTTCACAACAAACGGTATTATTGTATTTCGTTATCAATCGTGTCAAACGCAAACTCTGTTATCTACTTTGTGGGGGTAACCATTTGTCATCTGTTGTTCGCGTCGCTTACATAGCACAGTGTATGCAGATAGCTTACTCCGCGTGTAAGGCTCATTTCAGACTACGCTATACTATTGTGCTATATAGTGCAGCTGTCGCCAATACTCATATAAGTATTGGACGAATATCTGGTTTGCAGATCTGCTCTCATATATGTGTCTAAATATATGTATGGAACTGGTATAGTTTAATGTGTACACAATATAGGGCTGGTTCAACGTTTTTTTTTTAAGTGGGGAAATGCGTTTATGCATCCTCTCCCAGCCCGGGGGGACTAGAAGGGGTATGTGGGACTCGCCCGGCGCTAGCCGCCGGGAATACCCACTAAACCCCCATGGTCATCTGTCGCCTTTCTGGGGTGACACAGCTCCGTGCTTGGCAATCACCGCGTCACCTCAGAGAGCTACCCGGACTGATCTTAAGCCGGGTCTCACCTGGGCAGCCTGGTAAGCTGCCCTATTCTTCTACCAGACTGGTGCTTTTGTAATGGGAGATTGGTCCCCTGACCCACCCCTTTAGTCTGGCATTAGGGCGGCGGAAGAGCTCGGACAAGCCGGCCCCTCCTGCCGCCCGTTCTTGGGCTGGTTCAACCTGATTGTCAGCTTCCTCGGCTGATCGAGGGTTGGCTTTCGCGACAATAGCAGATAGGAAAATAATGCTAAACTATATAGTATAGCGTTCACATTACGTGGTATAATCACAAGCATTTATGGTATATGTAGGTACATTTCGTTTCCGGGACGAGTGAGAAATGCAGGAAGAGGGAGACAGCGACGCGCGATTCAGCTCAGTGTATCGCTCAGTTTTATAGCGTGTAGTAAACCAATAATACATAGTACAATTAAGTGTGAACTCCGTAATTAATATATAGTGCACGATATTGTCGTGCTATGAACTATATATATATATATATATATATATATATATATATATATATATATGTTACATGCTATTATATTAATGCTCTTATTATAAATGCGCTTACCTGAACTACAAGTATCATCAAACAATGAAAGCTCAGTAGAAGTGTATAGTATAATAACGTCGATCCGACTCCCTGCCAAGAACCTGAGCTTTCAGTGAAGGAAAACACCCTGATGAAGTCAAGTAGGATATTTTATAAAGCTCGACTCTTATCATGTTGAGTGTATATCGTAAAATACCGGTTTGTAAGTTTTCCAGCAGTTGCACTTGAGAACGAGTTCTTCCACTACTCTTACCATGTCCATCATCTTAAGCCACGTCATCACTTAACATCAGATGAGAGTATGGCCAAACGTTAAACCTATAAACTATTTAAAAATATATACAAAAATTTCATCCTTAACATCAAAACTCCAAAATAACATTATAAAGTAAGTCACTTTATCTGTTAATATTTTTACGCCTAAACCGCTTCACCATTTTCGGTGAATTTCGCTACAGAGATAGATCGAAGATTGAAAAAGAACACAGGCAACCTATTATCGTGAGAAGAAACCTCGAGGAGCTTATGTTAACAGGTTTAAAAATACGAGAATCACGTTTTTTCAATATTTAAGGTATAGCGTTATAGCCATAATCTCACCCGATCTTAAGTTACGATACGGCTTAAGTTAGTAAACACGCTAAACCTGTGAAAGAACTGGCTCTCAACTGCAACTGCTGGAACAAACCTATTGGTATTTGGCGACAGATTTTAACTTGACGGTGGTAGCTAGCCAGGTGGGCATTCGAAAAAGCCCTACCACCATGCTATGGTTTCCTCACGATGTTTCCTCCACCGAAAATTCAAGCTCATTGTAGGTGTATTTGAACTCAGGTCCCTTGATGCGGAGTCGGTACACATTACCACTGAGCTATCATCGTTTCACTGTTTTAATCAAAAATCATATTCGAGAAACTGCCAAGACAATCGGAAACTTTTTAAATCTTCTATAAACTTGACATGTTCTCTGTATTTTGTAGTGAGTGAGCTGGTTTTCTTTCTGATGCATGAACAAAACACGCCGTTGCTACATAGTAAAATAATTTAACAGTGTATCTTTTGCAAGAGAAGTGTGTCTATTTTTAAATATAAAAATTAGTTATTATAAACACCTTTCTCTTTCTCTTTTTCTCTTTTATTCACATACCTCCTAATGGATTTCATTTAATAAATCAAAGTTTTGAGAAGTTTAAGTATGACAGTCACAATTACAATCGTTGTTAAGTGACGATCTGGTCCAAGATGGTGAAAATGCTAAGCCTAATGGAGAAACTACTGGAACAGACCTATAGTATATTTAGTGGTAGATATTCAACTTGAGGGTAGTAGCTAGCCGACTAGAAGAAGTGTGGACATGTTTCTGGTAACATGTGAGCTTAAAATGTCGCCGTGGTGCGTTTTAGTGGATAGTGTTGGGTGATTATCACATGAAGATTCACCACATATCTCTCTCGCCTTGTAATGCATTAGGATGTGTAGTTCTTACGAGTAAAGGCTCATTTTCAACGGTCGTTACAAACCGCATTGGGCTGCGGGAGATTTCTGTTCACGCATGCCATAGCGACCGCATGCGATAAACGTTTTCATTAATCTTTTGAAAGGTCGACCGATTCTACGTTATTGATGAGTAATAGTGTAAACCGTGTACCTGGATCACGCTTTATTTACACCAACCGATGAATTACATTGGATGTTCGGCCATGTGCGGGGAATGCCCGCATGTCATGCAGATACGTTACTTTCATTAGTCGATAGCCGGTATGCGAGGACATTAGAAAAACTCCTAGCAGCATGCAAGTGTAAATTTATATTTATGTATAAAAATAGATATTATAAAGCAATTTCATAATACATTTATGATAGATATCTTTACACTGAACTAAAGTTAACATTAAAAAATAGATAATGTTATAATCTAAATTCTTTTTAAGGATAAGATTTAGTTTCCTATAAAATATTTATTTTGAGCGATTTCACTAAGTACCCGCACCACGCTTACTTTAAACCGACCGGTCAATTTCATTGGTTGTTAGGCCGCATGCGAGGAATTCCCGTATGCCGTATATCGACAAATATATAGATGCAGCATTTTCACTATTCGACAGCCCGTATACGGGCACTCCCCGCATTCGGTATAACGACTGAGTTATCGACCACTGAAAATGCGCCTTAATGTGCTTGTAGGGTGTGGAAGTACGTAAAGATTTCAATTTTAAATAATACGTTAATTAAAAAAGGGTTGTAGCTAGTCACGAGAGCGTTCGAGAGGCTTTCGACCATATCGTATCATAAGGATGTTTTCTCTATCACTGAAAGCTCAAGCTCATTACAGAAATTCGAACTGACGTACATCGCCACCGAATCCGTACACGCTCCCACTAAGCTGTCATTATTTCAAAATTTAAAATGACATATTAAATATTGAAATATTTCAAGATAAATCACTGTGAAATATATATTCTATACAATACCTACAATGGCGCAACCATAAATCAATGTTCGAACAAAAACAATAGAATAAGGGCGACAATGAGATCGACTGCAGGAGACCGTTTTGTTACGGTAAATCAATAGTAACTTTATGGTGCAAAATAATTTGATATTAAAACCCGTTCTGAATAATAATTCAAGATAATTTCTTTTTTTTCACCTAAAAATATCTGAAACGCACCCTTTAACACAGGAAAGTGTCCAAATTTGCCATTTATTGTATATATAAAAAGCTATTATTGAACTAAACCTGTCAATATTATATTCATACTAGATTTTACGTCCGGCTTCGCTTGCGTTAATATTGATTTTGTCAAACAAATCCGATGACGCAATTGAAAGTTTTATACAACGTTTATCCCTCTTTATACCAAACTCCCAATAACGTTTTTGCGAGAAAACGTAGCCTATCACCGTCTACAGGTTCTCATCATGTTAAGGTTAGCGTTATGGCCATAATCTCACCTGAACTTAAGTGACGATACGGCCCAAATTGGTAGACACGCTAAGCCTGTGGAAGAACTGGCTCTCAAGTGCATCTGCCGGAACACACCTGTTGGTATTTGAAAGCAGTTTTCAACTTGAGGGTGGCGAGCATTAGAAAAAGCCCTACTATCATGCTATGGTTTCCTCACGATGTTTTCCTTCACCGAAAGCTCAAGCTCATTGTAGGTGGTTGGATTCGAACTCACGTCCCTTGACGCGAAGTCGTACACACTACCACTGAGCTACCATCGCTTCAAATGTGTACATATATTTGCCGTACTGTGAACCTGTAAACAGTTTCTTAGCTCATGTATAAAATCTTTTAAATTTAAAGTGAAAAAAGATTTGAGTGAGAACGTCCCATGACGCGGCGTTTCTACACACTACCAGTACCAGTACCACAGTACCAGTAGCTTCAATAGGATCAAAGTTGTATCGAAAAAATTACTAAAACGGACAGTCTCACGCGAATGAAGTCGGGTGCATAGCTAGAGTAAAATATGTTAATAATACAAAAGATAATGCGTAAGTTTTTGGTTATTGCGTTATTGCATACTAAGGGCCGTTTAGTACATCGAAAAAAAAAGAATAGCTAGAATGTTAAAGGATAACCAACAGAGCACATTTTCAGCATTTTTGCATGCCGCGGTAGTAGGTTCGAATCCGCCAATATTTAAATTTCATATAATTAAAAGGCATTTAATTAATTAAAGTTAAAAACAAGTTAAATTCAATAACCAAAAGAAATTAATAACTGAAACGATATTAGATATAGCCATTTGTATTGATCTAAACGAATTGAAGTTGAAAGGTCGATAAGGATCACTTATAGCTAATCAAAATGTAATAAAAAAAATACAAATCGTTCAAAGGGTTTTTGAATTTTAGCGAGAATAAAGAACGTCGTTTTTTGGTGATACGAAGATCACCGGGTCACCTAGTTCACATTTACTAAAAGTGTATTAAATAGATACTTTACAAGTTGGTAGGAACGAAATGAATCAAAAAGTTACTGAAGAATAAAGGTTGAACTGTACTGAGGAAGGATCATCTCAAAATATACATCAAAGGGCTATGATTAACGATCTCCCATCGATCGGGACGTTCGGTGTCTTCAAATAAATTAGAAATCAGATATTCTTGATACTTTGTAAGATTTACTATAAAGGTATATGATATCGCAGAAACGATCTTTTTAATTCTCTTATGTCCTGTCGAAGTTAATGTTTTTTTTTATTATGGGTTTAACATTTGGCTACAATCTCAACTGATGTTAAGTGGACACGCTTTATCTGCTACACGAAATGGCTCTCAAGTTCAACCGTCTGAACATACATACAGATGTTTGACTACAAACTTTCTACTTGAGCGTGACAGCTAACAAGGCAAATATTAGAATTTTCTCATCCTGCATATAATAGTTTCAATACGAATTTTTCTTTCGTCGAAAACTCAATCTCATTACGTGAATTGGAACTTGAATCCATCGATGTATCCCTGTATTCGCGCTACCACTGTGCCATGAAACTACTGGATTATAATTTAACACTATATTTGCTGTATCTTCGTTCAACTTAGAGACAGATACCCTCCTACGATTATCCCGGATATCTTTCAAAGCTCTTTTCTCCTGCCTAGGTGGCTTGAAAAGAGTTACAATTACGAACGTATTATATTGCATTTCGATTTACAAATACTGACGTAGCAAGAACCGTAAACGATGCTGATTTTCAAGTACTTAAACACATTAAGTGCTTGAAGCATCTTAAGTTACCTCAATACATTCAATCGTGAGAATTGTATACAAGGTCAGCACAGATTGTAACGAGAAACGATTAAAAGAAAAGCTGTTTTTTTGTTTCAATTTTTACTTCTATATAAATTTACATATACATAAATTTACATCTCTATGCAGGAAATTATTCTTTTTAATCTGTATAACGTTATCAATCTTCCGCAACAGATTCTTCGATCTGCACACGCCCCCTTTTTGAATCATACATAGGATTTCTAAATGCTGTCCGGGCAGAGCCAAGCACCGTCGAATCTCTCCTAGTCAACGACACGATACTGTCACTCCTACTTTGGAATCGTGTGAACATGCCTCTTGTACTTCTATTCATTACTGTAAAATCAATCCTCGGTACTCCATAGTAATATACATAGATTGCTCCCATAACCAAAACAACTGCAAAGAACATAGAAACGAAGATTTTCCCTCCCAAACCTGCTTTGTATAGTGGACTGCCGCTAATTTTTGCTTCTTTCAACCCTTTAAACCAATGTGGTTCCATAGCATAATCTATAGAACTCACGACTGCAGCACTTGCTCCAGTGTATTTATCTTTATCCACAACGACCAGCTGAATAGAATGCGAATCTTGAACTGGTGTGAAACCTATATTATACACCACAGATTTACCGTAACTGGAGACTGTTTTCTTGACAAGTTCTTCAAACAAATCCCGATCAAACCCTTGGTCGACGTCGAAAGTGATGTAGCCACCGCAAAATTTGCAACAAAATCCCTGAGGTTGTACTGGAGCGACGCACGATGGATTCGGACAGTACTTCCCTGAGCAATCAATTTGTAAAATGTTACGTTGGCACGGACATCCGTACTTTTGATTGCATTTTGGTTCTGTGATAACTATTCCCGTAGAAAGGAATTTATTCAAAACAAACGCCTGTTGACTGTCACTCGACGCTTTACTGAACGTGGTAAATTCTTCATTCGAATAAGATTTGTTACCAATATTCAAACCTGTTATGTATTGATGGACGTCTGGAAGTATAACGGTGTATCGAGCGTCAGGAAATTCAACTATATCATTATAGCATGGTACTCTATATACATCGGGAGTTGCTTCATTAAATTTCGATGAGCTCCATGCTCCAGCACGCTGCCATGATAGTGAATTCTTATCCATATAAAAAGCGTTCCCATCGGTGCAGTTTGTGTCACCAACATTCGCCCCGAACGCTATCAGCCCATCCAAGATTATATCTCCCTCAACTGGCAGAACAAAGGCGGCAGCTTCGACTTCGGATTCGAGTTTCACAGCGCTGGTCATTACGTCCGGGAATACAACGGTTTTCTTCGAACACGGCAGTTTTCCATCATTGAAATTGCTCGGTAAATTGAAGCTGCCGTTCGGAAGCCATTTAACTATACTCGTAGATGTCAGAGTGAACAGAATCGTGAAAAATATGACACTGTAAATAAACATTGTGTACGACTCGGATCGGAGCTCGTTGACAAATGGTACTTCAGTTGAAACAGAGCGTAATCCGATACTGAATGATGTCTGGCTTTCGATTATCGTTGCATATGACACGCGCAATCGAAATTCAGATCGCGCGCTCTGGGTGTAGTCGGGTACATTTCGAAGCACGTAAACACATCGTTGTTTGCTATTTGAACAATAGCATCATTTAGACTGGCTAATCCTGTATTTGTACAGATTAAGCAATCGAAATGCTAATTTGTAACGTGATATTTAATACACGTGGCTATACACTTTTGCATAGTAAGTATATTTTGTTTCACGGATCTGAATATGAGAAATATTAATCTTTGGTCACATCATCATTTACATCAACTGAGATTGTAACCAAACGGTAAATCTGTTAAGTATTAAAAATAAACTAGGTTTTGTCCAAAACGAAATATATACGTTTTAAAATGATGGCTGAAATAATTAACTTAATCAAAAGTTAAGAAATATAACGTAAAAAAACCCTTTGTAAAATAATATATATATATAAATATATTTAGAAGATTATTTGTAATCCAACGCGCGGATGCACGCCAAGAGGCAAGGATTACAGCCTCCTTGAGACGGCAATAAAAGTCACAGCCGCCGTACGTATTACGTGATACCTTATGATTTATCGAGATATAACAGTAGGTGGTTGAGTACAAACCATTAATGATCGTTGGAGGGTGGAAATTTAATAAGACGCCAGCCCCGCGCCGCGGAGCGTAGTTATGCAAATTTTATGGCCGGAAAAGCCTCCGTTCGGAATACACGGTACTGTATTATTTCCTTCCTTAGACACTGAAATATAAAATTTTCATGAAAACATATAAGAAAACTGTTCATTATATACTTTTTTTAAATCAAAAGTATATTAAGTAAATGACAAAGTATCTTCTTGTAGGCAGATTGCTTTGAAACTACTGTATATATGATATTTACTTGAAATTTCATTTGACGATATCTAACTATTATCGAAAAGTATATCAAAGGGTTGCTTCTGGAAATAGAACAAGAGTTAAAATTTTATTGTAGATATGTGTCTATTTCTGCTTTAAAGGTAGTTTATAATAAAATGATTAAGTTTCTTATTAAAAGATGTGTTTGATAGTAACAAATGGAAATCTAAAAATGTACTTTCAAACACTTACCAAACATAATTAAAATTCAGTATCCAGTATTAGCAACATACGAATAACTGATCTCGAATGGGATAAGATATCTATTTGAAGCTGGTTATAAATGGCAATAGGCTGCCTGACTATAATCTAAGAAGAACTCAATATCTTGATAACATAACATAGTTTTGTTAATCAGTCGAGGATAGTTCGACGCCGTATATTGTTGATGTTCCATTTATTCCCACAAAATCATTTGTATCTTGTTTTTTTTTTTTTTTGCAAACCGCCGAAGAGTGATACTTACAACAGCCTATTTTTTCCGGATCCCTATAACGTCGTGGTCTTCAAACGGAGAGCGCACCAATTCTTAACACACGAATGCGTTACATCCTTGGTCCTGTCTTCGCTTTCCGCATCAAAATGTGACTGAGGCCAAGCGTCATGCAGTCAATTTACAAAAAAAAAAAAATTAACTTAACCTATGTTTCAATGGCGCACTCAAAAAATGACCAACAAATGCTTATTGCTCGGCTTACGATACTAAGTGGTATCACAAGTATTTTTTTTTAAGTTAAGGCTTTGCGTTTTGCCTTAATCTCACCTGATCTTAAGTGACGATACTGGCCAAGTTGGTAGACACGCTAAACCTTTGCAGAAACTGGCTTTCAAATGCAACTGCTGGAACACACCCATTGGTATTTGGAGGCAGATTTTCAACTTGAGCCTGGTAAAGGAAAAGCACTACCACCATGCTATGGTTTCCTTACGATGTTTTCCTTTACGGATAGCTCAAGCTGACTGTAGGTGGTTGGACTCGAACTCACGTACCTTCACGCAAAGTCATCACTGAGCTATCATCGCTTGAAAGTTTGCTCAAAACTTGTTTTATCTTTAGCACTTTTTAGGAAAAGTATATATATATTTTAGTGTGTCTCAAAATCAAACACATATAGTAAGAAACTCAGCAGACTGAATCCGTTTTCAGAATTAACCAGTCTATTCTTACCTGCCGATAGACTTGCAAGCAAGTATAACGGTGACATCTGTTAAATTACTTATCTCTCTCGGAGGGAATTGTTGTTTTTGTATGGCAATGGCAATGAAGCGATGACAGCGTAGTAGTAGTGTGTACGACTTCGCGTCAAGGGACGCGAGTTCGCATACAACCACCTACAATGAGCTTGAGCTATCGATAAAGGAAAACATCGTGAGGAAGCCATAGCATGGTGGTAGGGCTTTTTCTGATGCCCGCCTGGCTAGCTACCACACTCAAGTTGAAAATCTGCCGCCAAATACCAATAGGAATGTTCCGGCAGTTACACTCGAGAGCCAGTACCAACTTGGGCCGTATCGTCACTTAAGATCAGGTGAGATTACGGCCATAACGCTAAGCCGTAACTATATTTTTTTTTTAAATATGCTTACTTGATGCTTCAAATTCATACGAGAATAGACAACTATGATATTGTAAAATGGCGTTCGCGGCTCAATTATCGCACCGTATGTTTGCAACACTGAACGTATTTCGGTGATCGTAACCAGGCCGACGAAAACGTACAATATGGTAGATGGGTAGATAACGGTGGTCGCTAAGTGTTTGGACTTTACTTTCCTCTAACTATGAAATAGCTGAGGGAACTTTCTAGTTGTTGTACAACAAACAGAAGGTTCACTTTCATAGAATTACTTACTGCGAAGATAAGAAACGGCATTATTTATTTATCGATAGATAGTATCGTTTGTAATTTCAATGAGATTATTTGACTGGTCGATTGAAGCTAGTATATATTTTTATTTAATTAATTAGGACTCAAATCATCCCTGTCATCTCGAGCAGTATGCTCTTCAGTGTTTCCTTCTGATACATTTACACTTGATAGATAAAGGTTTATTATCTACAATTTCATCCTACGTTAAGTGACGATGCGACTCAAGATGGTAGACACACTAAACCTAGTGCAGGGATTGACTTAAATACAACTGCCGGAACACACTAACATCGCGGTATACAATTTTTAACTTGAGGGTGATAGAGTATTAGAAAAAGCCCTACCACCATGCTTTGGTTTCATCACGATGTTTTCCTTAGTACTTCCGTAGGCCCTATCAATTCACCCATTATCACTTCAAAAATAGTTCATATAAATGGTCACTTTATATTCAACACTGTCGGTTAAGCGCAAAACTTATGACTAAATACATTTTTTTTATGGAATCGGGGGCAATCAAGTAACCAATACTCACCTTAACAAGAGTTTCCTCAAATTTATTACCCAAAAATTTAGGGATCAAGACAATAATCAATAACTCTCTATTCTAAAGTTAATTCTTATTCGGAAAAACTGTAACATTACGATCAAACATACCATCACAGATACACCGAGAATTCAGGACGATTACAACAGTGTAATTGAAGTTTTATAATGAAGCTAACGGGTTTTTCACGAGCCTCCGCAGATACGTGTTTTATATTCTAAGCATAATAAAGTTATTAAACTTAATTGTATAATCAAATGAGAATTTTAATTAGACATTGATAGGAGGAATGGGTGCTGTAAATATATATTTTTACGGTCACCACGAGCTACTTCGCTTTCTTTGTAGTCAGTTTCAGGGCTGCCATGAAGAATCTTCAAGTTTTGATAGGATTAGAGAATTGTACTTTTCAGCCATAATGTTATATCACAAAGTAGAATCAGTTTAAACGTTTCAATAGATGATATATAAAAGAATCCATAAACTCTTTTGTAAATATAGATGTTTGAGCTTACAGACATGATTCTCATAGGTCACGGATCTTGAACAATCACCTCCCATGAATTATGAAACTAGTTTAAAATACCAACTTTGATATGGAATAAAAAGATTCTTAAAGATCTTGGCCTGTCTAGAACTGCAGTGAATTCTCTCTGATATATATTTGAGTAATACAATTGACACAAAATCAGCGTGTCACTTTCAGAGCGCACAAGCAGTATCCAAACATTTTTATCTATAAAATAATTAGCTTAAATAGATATAAGTTTGAGTAATACAATTGACACAAAATCAGCGTGTCACTTTCAGAGCGCACAAGCAGTATCCAAACATTTTTATCTATAATATAATTAGCTTAGATAGATATAAGTTTGAGTAATACAATTGACACAAAATCAGCGTGTCACTTTCAGAGTGCACAAGATATAATTAGCATACTACTAACCATATTGCAAATACAGACGTCAAAAATATTCGATACATACTTCAAATCCACCGGAACAAAGTCAGTCTAATAAGAGTTTAGTGCAAAGTTTACACTAGCGATGCGATACAGAAGCGACGATAGCTCAGTGGTAGTGTGTACGACTTCGCGTCAAGGGACGTGAGTTCGAATCCAAGCACCTCCAATGAGCTTGAGCTTTCGGTGAAGGAAAACATCGTGAGGAAACCATAGCATGGTGGTAGGGCTTTTTCTGATGCCGGCCTGGCTAGCTACCACCCTCAAGTTGAGAATCTGCCGCAGAATACCGACAGGTGTGTTTCGGCAGTTACACTTGAGAGCCAGTTCATTCACAGGCTTAGCACGTCTACCAACTTGGGCCGTATCGTCATTTAAGATCAGGCGAGATTATGGCCATAACGCTAAGATTTATTTATATAAAAAAAAACAGCGTGCCACTTTTAGAGTGCACAAGCAGTATCCAAACATTTTTATCTATGATATAGTTATCTCAAATAGATATAATAGAACCTGACATAATTATCATAATACTAACCATGTTACAAATACAGACGTCAAAAATATTCGATACATATTACAAATCCACCGGAACAAAGTCGCGAACATAGTATTCTAATAAGAGTTTATTGCATAGTTTACACTAATAGATACGCAGACAACAGCCGATTCTAAATAAGCTCTAGGAATAATACTTCTTTATATTGTGGTAGGTATTAGAGTGAAGGGCAGAACAGCGTAAAGGCGTATTGTCATCGCTCGGGTTATGATTATATTCGAGGCACTTGAAGTTTATGAGCGTTTTTTTATTACAAAGTAAATGGGCAGTAAACCGACGTCTCTATATTTCCCTGGAATAAATTCTACACACTCAAGTCTACGAATTACATCAGTAGCGGTGTATTTACCGCAGGAACATGTTATTACGAATTTTCCATCAAATCATCTAGAATCCGAAAAAATATCATCTCCGAAAATTAACAATTTTTTTTTATACCTAAGGTTTTAGCGTTATGGCCATGATCTCACCGGATCTTAAGTGACGATACGGCCCAAGTTGGTAGACACGCTAAACCTGTGGAGAAACTGGCTCTCAAGTGCAGCTGCCGGAACACACCTATTGGTATTTGGCGGCAGCTTTACAACTTGAGGGTGGTAGCTAGCCAGGCGGGCATTAGAAAAAGCCCTACCACCATGCAAACTCAACTTCAAGGAATCTGTCTCCCAATTATCATGCTCCTTTGAACTTGGGCATAGGGCCCTTCGAGTCACCTAGGTCCGATCCTGTGAAAAGGAGCCCTCGAGCCAACATTTCATTGGTGGAACTGCATGCTAGAAACAGTCCATTCTAGAAGTTACTTTCTGCGTTCGTCATAAAACCCGTCAATGGCTTATAGGAGGGGCTGGCTTTTAAGTGCCACTGCCGGAACACATCTAATCGTATTTAGCGACAGATTTTCAACTTAAAGGTGGTAGCTAGCTAGGCGGGCATTAGAAAAAGCCCTATCACCATGTTCTAGTTTTTCCTCACGATGTTTTCCTTCACCGAAAGCTCAACCTTATTGTAGGTGGCTGGATTCGAATTCACGTCCCATGACACGCTACAACTGAGCTATCATCGCTTCCAAGATTAGTGTTAAATACAACATAACTTAATTAATAATAACAAAATTTTATATAACATATTTTGTATACGATAATGAATTCGTATTAAAAATACAATAATTAAAGTAGTTGTTAGTTTGAACTTTTGTAACATAAAATATATTTTTTTTTGTTCTTAAAAATATATATTTATAGTATACAAGGTATTATAAATACATAGTATAATTTTTTCACCAAACTTGCCTAATTATAAAAAATATAGAAAACTAATTAGTCCTGTGTCCTGTGAAATGCTATATACATCTGTTATTTTTCTATAACGAACTATCAATCTCCGAAAACGTATAACCCTAGGGAATAATAAAATTATTAGTTTTTAACGTATGTTACATGTTTCCTTTAATCCAATAGAGTTACAATTCCCCTAATTTAGTGCTACGTTAGTATCGATACGTAGTATTATTCGAATATCTCCACGGGCCGATTCGCTACGTATATACCGCACGGACCTTTGTTCGCGAAACAATTTTCATTAGCACGTTTTAACAAAACATTAATAGACAATAGTGCCAGCGGGTACTCTCATCCCATTTATAATGGACACGGAGTAAACCCAACATATCTCCATTCCGTCACATTACACATTAAACGCGGGGACAACATCGTAAATTTTCAATTAACTTCAACACTAGATTTATCTCTTAACTTTCTTCACATAAGATTTAAATTTGTTCAACACTTTGACATATGATGTAAAGTATTAAATGAATCAAATGGTCACGAAGCGCCTCTAAATGTTTGACTCTAACTGCTGATAATATTTTCTCCTTAAATTAAAAACGACAAACCCGTTTTATCCTTATATAATGCAATTCAAACAAATAATTTGCATGGTGGTAGGGCTTTTTCTAATGCCTCTCTGGCTAGCTACCACAAATCTGTCGGCAAATACCAATAGCTGTGTTCCGGCAGTTGCACTTGAAAGCCAATCTCTTCACCAATTTCGAAGTGATCACCATCTTGGACCACATTATCACTTAACATCATGTGAGATTGTAGCCATATCGCTACACCTATAATAGACGTGACTTCGAATACCTGTAATGAGCCTTAGCTAAGGAATACATCGTGATGAATCCACTGAGGGAAATTTGTAGCTACACTTAAGAGCCAGTGACTTCTCACGGCTTAGCATATCCACCATTTCAATGCTAAATCTATAAATTATAATTAAACGTAGTACGTAATTCCTTGATATTATTAACTTAAAAAATGAGAGGGAAATCCAAGACATAAAAATTAGTTGAATTATTAATTATTAGGGCTTATATAGGAATAACATAGGTTAACGACATCACTTAGCTGTACAGCTGGTTTAATAGTCGGACACATTACTATCAAGCTGGAATGAGATAACTACACTATTAATGGGAAATAATGATTATTATAAACATTAAGTTTTACGATTAAAACTAAAAGGTTTGAGACATTACGCTGTAGCTGGATAAGCGTTTAACGTTCCATTTTAATACTAAAACAATATAAGCCTATATACTTTATGACTCAATCAGTTTTATTTATATGTCTTTATTACACTTATATTAGCCTATACAATTAGGTTTTAGCGATGATTACTGTAGCGGGAAATTGGAAAAATGTTTTTTTTTTTTTTTGCTTCAATATATTTTGCATGATCGTTAAAATGATTGCAGGAGTTTTAGAAGGTTTACCTGATGGTTGAACTCAGTGGTATTGTGTACGACCTCGCGTCAAGGGACGTGAGTTCGAATCCACATGCAATGAGCTTTTCTAATTCCCGCCTGGCTAGCAACCACTCGCAAGTTGAAAATCTGCCGCCACATACCGATAGGTGTGTTCCAGCAGTTGCACTTGAGAGCCAGTTCCTCCACAGGTTTAATGTATCTACCAACTTTGGGCATATCGTTACTTAAGATCAGGTGAGATTATGGTCATAACGCTAAAACCTTAACTACAAAAATAAACATATAAATATTTAGCGAGCGCTTTCTCACCTGTTTTTTTTTTGTACTTAAGGTTTAGTGTTATGGCCGTAATTTCACCTGATCTTAAGTGACGATACAGCCCAAATTGGTAGACACGCTAGACCTGTGAAGGAACTGGCTCACAAGTGCGATTGCTGGAACACACCTATTGGTATTTGACGGCATATTTTCAACATGAGGGTGGTAGCCAGCCAGTCGGGCATCAGAAAAAGCCCTACCACCAATGTATGGTTTCCTCACGATGTTTTCCTTCACCGAAGGCTCAAGCTCCTTTTAGGTGGTTGGATTCGAACTCACGTCGCTTGACGCAAAGTCGTACACGCTACCACTGAGCTATCATCGCTTCTTCGTTTCAACTTTAACGTTTTATGGAGTTTGTCCTTAAATCGCTTGACTTTAAATGGAGTTTTATATTAATAATAAATGCCTATTTAAGCTGAATTGTTTTTCCTCTTTCTATGTTTGTATGTAGTATGACTCCCGATTCGTCATTTAACATCAGATGAGATTGTAGCAATAACACTAATCTTTAGCCGTAAAATGACTCTTTTTACTATTCCGGGTGTACTATCCGGATATTTTATTCCATTCCTCTGATTTCTCTCTCATCATATGGCCTCCACGTTTGTCGGTAGATTTTAGTAAAATATCCTTTATTTTGTTTTAGCTCTTAATTGGTCATTAATTATTTGTTCCATTTTGCCGGTCCGTATCATCACTTTGTTCTATAGATCTCTGGCAGTACGAGTTTTATATATCCCCATTATAACATTCAAACAATATTTCATGAAGTTCTTACAGTTACAGTTTTAACATATGTGGAGAGAAATATATCTAAGAGTGTATCCATATGGCAACGACTGCATGTAAAATTATACACTTATAACTGAGATGTCAGTGTTATTTAAATAGATTCTCGGTTTAAACGGAGTACTCAAACAAGTACGAACGTAAAGAGTGTTCTCCACTTGCGGAGGTAAATCAGAAATCAATTCCTCCTCTTAAGGCTCCCCTAAAACGCCTCGAGAAACGTTTTTTTAACTAATGATTTCTTATGGTTACGCGAATATTATTCATCGAAATAAAACTAATTTAAACGAATTTTATCGCGGTTATTTATTAATTATGATCCAGACGTTTCGAAAGCTTTCAGCCTTCGCGGTCACGGGGTGGACTGAGCTGTAGGTTGTCCAGAAAAGTTCATATTACTGTGTTTGCTGTGTGTCTAGGAGGAAAAGCTTTCGAAATGTCGCAATCAAAATTTATAAATAACCGCCATAAAATCCGTTTTAATTCGTTTTATTTCGATGCTTTTTTAATTACTTTTCAACTAAATAATTATAACATGTTATACGGGATAGTGTTATTGTTTAGACGATTGTCATTGACGAATGCTCGGAAAATTGAACTATACTGAGTTAGATTTAAATGTTGTGTACTCGAACGTGAATGACAAGAGAAACCAGTGGCTTACGTAAAGAAAATTTAGGCGGTGCCATGCACCGAAAGCTTGAGACTCGAGAGGCCCCACAGACTCAATAAGAACGAACGTACGATAATTTCTCTCACATTAAAATAGATACCACAGGTTGTAACAACTAAAATCATGCCAAATTAGCTGAAAGCAATTCGATCTTGTACGGAATTCCATTAAATTCGCCTGTTGATGATATCGTGTTGATTTTATTAATTTCCTAAAAACTGTTTCATGACGATTCTTGATGAGATGGAAAGAGCTGATAAAAGACTTTAGCACTTTCAAAATATTCATATATTCAATTGTTTTAGTTACTTGAGAAAACCCGACTAGTTTAGCATAGGGCTCTCAATTGTTCTTGCACTAGGGCCTTTAAATACCTAACTGAATACAGTTAAGTATCACAAACAGTGGAGTTTGCGTCGAATCATACTCAGATTTGTAATCTACAGCAGAGCTTCCGCTTACTGCAATGTATATTTCGAAACTCAACTGAACCGATAGCCGCTTTTTTTTTTAAAAGAGATACGCTGTTAACCAGAGGGACTTTAACAGGTTAGCATGGCTTTTTGCGGCGAATGCTGAGGGCACTCAACCTCGAGACAGTGAGAGTAAGGGTGCCATAGCGGCCTGACCCCGGCTTGGGCTGCTGCCGAAGAAAAAAAAAACACGATAGAAACTGGCCTACTGTAGTAGGCCTGTAAGTAAAGTAGTGATCGACTGAGGCTCACATCGAACTTATATAGTAATCTGTATTATCAAGTACCCTCCATCTCATCAATTAAATGTATGTAGTATTATTAGGTTTCCATATTCATTAGCAGTAGACGTGGTATGTAACACAAGTGTGAAGCCACCGTTACGCTTATACGGAAATAACAAAACGTTTTGTAACGTCCCTCCCGAAGATATATGCAACAGTATGTCCAATATTTCGCAAGCGACGTGGATTTATAACCCCGGAATGTGTTATTGCGCTATTCAAAGTTAAATAGCACAATAAACATGCGCTATTCAGGGCTAAATGCGTAGCGCACTCAGTGTGAATGCAGTTTGTCAGATGAAACACATTTAAATGAATAACATTGTTATTTATGTATATTTATTTTGCCACTCCCTAAACAGGTACAGCCCTTAGATTCCAGAGGCTCAAAACTGCTTTCGTATTTCTTCCAATACCTAATTAACCAGCCCAGCAAACGTTGTTATACCCTTTCAATAGCTCGTTGTTAATAACTCAAATAAAGTTTTATATATCCTCTAATATTTATGGAACGAAGTTCTTTATCGCACGGTACGGTTGGAAGCTAGACAAATCAAAATGTAAGATTTTGCTGGCGCGACTCTTTCTTTAGGCTGCTCTGTATTGCACTATATGTCTATAGTGTAGACGGTTATCCATAGCGGGTATGTTATTGGCTGTTCCCAGTTATAGGTGCGTGCTTATTGGTTCAAGACAACCAGTAAGTTCTCGACGGTTGCGCAGGTATGGTTTGTAAACGTCGAGCACGTCAGCGCTGTTTCGTAACGTATTATAATGAATTATATGAATTGAATAATGTACAACGAAATATTTATTTTCACAACTACAAAAAATATATTATTTATGGAATGTCCTACCATTAATTCAATTCATATTAGTTATTACTTCGTTCCATTCAATTGCTCTTAGACTCTAGTAAATCATTTATTTGTATTTGTTCATCATTAATATAATTTGATTATCAATAATAATATACTAAATAAGGAAATCCGTTCCAAGCCGAGTGTTCCACGACACACGATAATTTTTTTTTAAATATATCTGGAGGAAGCCTTTTATTTCATAGGATGAAAAGTATCTTATATATTAAACTATAATATTAACTATAACCATGTTAAATTTTATCAATACTTGTAAAAAAACTCAAATGCGTGTACATCGACAAGAAGTCAGACAATTAAAAAAACTAAGTTACCAAAAAATTCTTATTATATCAATTTCATATACATAAGTATATTCCCTAAAAACCTATACCACTTGGGCTGATTTTGAAGAGACTTTCGGGCAATCTCTAAATTAGAATAACGAGTGATCCTATGATTCAGGGAGATAGGAAAAATAAATTTTAGTTACAAGCCAATGAAGTCGCTGGTCAATGCTAGTTTCAAATAAAATTAAACAAAGTAAGACTTAAAAAGATCAGTAGTTACAGTCTTGGATTAGTTACTGTTTTATTATACGTATAAATGACTTTGTATCTCATAGTGAACCGATGACCTGGTGAAGGTCGCGGGAATCCGCTGGATGCAGATGGCGCAAGATCGGTCGTCGTGGAGATCTTTGGGGGAGACCTATGTCCAGCAGTGGACGTCTTCCAGTTGAATGGTTGTGGTGGTGGTATCTCATAATGTATGTATAGTAAGGAGACGAATGACTCGTCCATTGCATCCAGCAGAAACGCGACTGTTGAGATGGATGTCTGATGTTACAAGTATGGAAAAAGTCAGAAATAAGTATGTTACAGGAAGTAGTGGTAGACAAATAGAAAAGGGTTCGTTTGTCTTGATTAGGACATGTCATTAGAAGACAGGAAACACATGTGGTGTGATAAGTAATAGATATGAATTGTTAGCGACGCATAAAGGCTATAACGAGTAATATACGAAAATAGAAATGGCGTCCGGAATAATAGTTCCGCACGGGTGGCGCTGTTAGCGACGCATAACAAGTTAATACGAAAATAGAAATGGCGTCCGGAATAATAGTTCCGCACAGGTGGCGCTGATGGTAAATAGGACGCACGCGTTACCGTAGGGAGAGCCCCTGAGACGCTAGACGAGTTCTCGTTCGAGTATTAACTTGTACCGGACGAATAAACAGTGTTTTTGTGTTAGCATAAGTATCGAGACTGACTACGCGTTATATAAATATAAATATTGAAAATATAACTATTAAGAATATGAGTATGGAGATCGAGTATTGAGATTATTGAGATTATTGAGATTATTGAGAATTATTAATATTAAGCTTGTGGATATATTGAGATATAAGTATTGAGAATTATTAACATTGAGTTTATGGATATATTGAGAATTAATAATATTGAGATTGCTAGTATTGAGAATTAATAATATTGAGATTGCTAGTATTGAGAATTAATAATATTGATGGAGAATTATTAATATTGAGATGTATTAATGAGAACATGACGAATAATGTTATTTTAAAATCATAAGGCGTACGTTGTGATCAACGTCTACCGTTGGGGGCGCACACATTCATTTGCCTAGGATTCGTGGGAGTTCGGGTAATGATTGTGCCGAGTAGGTTTTTTGCGTCTCCTTCGCGTATTTTATGTATATTTATATTGAAATTGATGTTTGCGTGTTTAGTTTATAGATATGTTTAAGATTATCGTGCATGTTAGTTTTAAAATAGATAATTTACCGAGCAATACTTACCTAAATATTAGACTGGAAAATATGTATAGAGAATTGAGGGATTTCACACGACAAGTGTGAAATCCAACAATAGAGACATCGCGTTGCTTGTATTTGATATAGAAACCCGAAATATGGGAATATGTAAATTTATAGAGTAAGAACGTGATAGAGAAAAATTGAAATAGAGAAAGTTTAGCGTAAGTATTGCTCGATCTCGAGTATTATGAGTGTATCCTAGGATAAGTGATATTTATAAGATAGAGTGTAACCTAGGGTATAAGACTGTATATAGATATTAAGGATATTATATGAAATAAAATAAATATAGCGCAGAAACCGAGCCAACGGTAGTGAAAATAGAAACAAATAGAAATTAGAAAGCGTCGCGATCGAGTGGCTCTCTGTAAAGTCACGCATCGGCATGGGTGACCTCCGAAGGGGCGTTACCTAATCATGTTCCACGATTGAGTCACCGATCGCCCATTGGCTACAAGTAAGAAGAGCAACTACCTGAAGATATCGACCGTTGGCTCGGGTTCACGTTTTATTGAGAAGAATTCCGAGTATTATTTCGTCACACGTCTCGACCGGTGCACGCATTATTGCATCCTTACGGCCCCTTACGGCAAACTGACATCTTCCTGCTGCCACCGAGGCGGGTATCCGGCATCCTCGTTTATAACGAACGAGGACTCTACGCCCGTCCAAACGGGGATACACAACGTCGCACTTTGACCAGGGGGCGGTGGTCCACCACCGCTAGACGTACCGTGCCCCAACAGCTGGTCCTTCGAGCCGGATCTTCGCAGCAGTCAAGATGCCAGTCACGAGAAGCCATAAGGAATCGCCGAAGGAGCAACCGACCGAGACAGACGCTGCACAACAGAGCAGCGCGACGGCAACAACGTCGTATGAAACATACGAAACTTCAGTCACGGGCATCACTGGAACATCAAAAGCCACCGAAGCTTCCACAATGAAGAGGCACAGGCCAGCCTCCACAAAGTCACAAAGAAGACGTAAGGAGCTGGAAGCCCGTGCGGAACTAGCCGAAAAGGAGCTTCGGGAGGCACAAGCGGCTACAGTGGCAGCCAGGCTACGCTTAGAGGTCATCCAAGCAGATGACGAAGACTCGGTTATCGAGGAGCCTGCGGATAGAGAGGATCAGGTCAGAGACTGGGTCCATAAGGCGGCGGGACATAAGGAAGTTATGGAGCGGATAGAGAGTGCTCCCGCCCCCGACTCTAAGCACGACGGCCAACATATGGAGAAGAGTCAAGAGCACCGTAGCCTAGCCAACGCCATAGCCGAAGCGACGAGGATTTCGCACCACGGGTTGATACCACAACCCGACTACATGCACCATCTACCACCGTTCGAGGGTGACTGCAGAGAATGGGTGGCCTTCAAAGCCGTCTATGAAGACACCGCTCCGCTCTTCTCTGACGTGCAAAATATGGCACGTTTGAGAAGAGCATTGAAGGGCGAAGCGAGAGAAGGGGTTCGTAGCTTGCTGTACTCAGAGAGTACACCCCAGGAAATAATGGAAGCGCTGAGGCGGTCGTACGGAAGAGCGGACGCGCTGGTCCTGGCAGAGCTGCAGAAAATAAGGAAGCTGCCAGTGATAAGCGACTCCGCATACGATATATGCATGCTAGCAAGCTGCATTAACAACACCGTCGCCGCAATAAGGGGGCTACAGAAACCGCAGTATCTGCAGTCACCGGAAATATTGAAGAGCATCACCGACAAGATGCCAACCATACTGAAGTTCCGGTGGTATGACTACACCGCGGACACGGTGGATAAAGGAGACCCAGACTTGAACACGATGGCGAAATTCCTCAACAAGATCGCGGACAGATGTGGACCTCACGCCGTACCTGGAGAAGCGGCTTCGAGGAAACCGCAGCAACGGAGACAGGCCTCGCATACTACCGTTGATATACAACCGGAAAAGCAGGCAGCGAATGGTTCATCGAGACAGAAGCCAGCATGCCCACACTGCCGCGAGGGGCACCAGTTATACGAGTGTCCGAAGTTCCGGCAGGCTCCGGTGCCAAAGAGGTGGGACATAGCCAAGCAATCCCGCTTGTGCTATAATTGCCTGCACGGGTGGCACCGCAAGGAAACCTGCCAACGACCACCGTGTCGGACTTGCAAGCGGCGGCATCATCACTTGCTGCATAGCGACAAGACGGAAGCTGCGGTTGTAGAGGAGGTCCAAGTTAAGGAGGTAGCCAACAACGTACGGCTACCCGTAAACTTCATGCGGATGTCGAGAGCCTACCTAAAAATGGTTCCAGTGGAAGTGTACGGACCAGCAGGTTCAACCCGAGTCCTGGCCTTGTTAGATGAGGGCTCCACCGTTTCCTTATTGGACTCGGCGGTAGCGGAACAAGTAGGCCTTAAAGGACCCAAGGAGACCCTGCAACTGGAAACCGTGGGTGGTAGAACGGTCACCAAGACCGACTCGATGAAGCTCGACATCAAGGTTAGGGGGCTCCACCGAAGAAGCAAGTTGTCCGTCAATGGGGTTCGCACGATGGATGGTCTGCACCTGACGCCGCAGCGATTAGAAAGGGAAGTGATCGAGCGCTGCGTGCACCTAAAGAAGCTGGTAGATCACCTATGCTACGAAGAAGAGTCTCCTAGGTTGTTGATCGGCCAAGACAATTGGGGACTCATCATCACCAGGAAGACGCGCAAGGGAAAGAAAAACCAACCAGTAGCATCCTTCACTCACTTAGGATGGGTGCTACACGGCGTCGACGGAGGTAACTCCAAGCAAGTCAACTTTCTATGCGCGCATGTAACCGCGCGTGAAGACGCGTTGGATGCGCTCATGAAAGAACACTTCGCGATAGAGTCATTGGGAGTTGCGCCGAAGCGGCCGAGCACGGACATGGAAGCGAGAGCCCTTAGCGTTCTGGAGAGGACGACCAAGAGACGAGAGGACGGCAGATTCGAAGTCGGCCTCTTATGGAAGAACGAAGACGACGTGCTGCCCGACAACTACAAGTCGGCCGAGATGAGACTAAGGGGCATCGAAAGGAAGTTGAATAGGGACCTCGATCTGCAAATAGAGTATAATGAGCAGATAAATAATCTAATTGAAAATGGATACGCAGAAGAGGTCCCGCGCGAGTCGTCTTCGAAGCGGAAGTGGTACTTGCCCCACTTTGCCGTCACGCACCCTACGAAGAAGAAAAAGAGGTTGGTTTTCGACGCTGCCGCGAAATTCGGGGAAAGATGTCTCAACGACTTGCTTCTGACGGGACCAGATCTATTACAATCTCTTTTCGGAGTACTACTGCGTTTCCGACAGAAGCCCGTAGCCGTAGTCGCAGACATTAAGGAGATGTTCCTGCAGATCAGGATTAGAGACGAAGATCGCGACAGCCTACGATTTTTATGGAGAGGAGAGCAACGCGACAGGGTCCCCAAGGAATACAGGATGACATCCGTCACATTCGGGGCCGCTTGCTCTCCCAGTACGGCGATCTTCGTCAAAAACAGGAACGCGGCAGACTACGCGAAACAGTTCCCGGAAGCAGCGCGAGCGATAGAGTCGAACCACTACATGGACGACTATCTGCAGAGCTTCGCCACGGAAGACGAAGCTGTGAAGACAGCAAAAGAGGTGGACGCCATCCATGGAAAAGCACAGTTCCAATTGAGAGGATGGGCGTCCAACAGTGAAGGAGTGTTGAGACAGTTCACAAGTAAAAGTGAACAGCTCGAAGTGGAACTCGGCTCGAAGGAGGAAAAAACATTAGGACTACGCTGGTTTCCGGGAAACGACGAATTGGGGTTCCGCGCGCGTCTCAGCCACGCAGCGATGGAGAAATCCGAGAACTATCGAGCTCCTACGAAAAGAGAAGTGACGAGCATGGTGATGTCCACCTTCGACCCTATGGGGGTGGCGTCGCCTGTTCTAGTACAGGGCAAGGTGCTCATCCAGAGCATATGGAGGAGTGGCGTCGGCTGGGACGAGGCTATCGCTGAAAGGGACATAGAGGCTTGGTGTGACTACAATAGGAACGTTCGAGTGCTGGAGGATCTACGAATACCAAGATGCTTCACGCGCTCGAACGACGAGGGGGAGCTGCACGTATTCACGGATGCCAGTGAGACCGCATACGCTTGTGCGGTTTACTGGAGGCAGCAGATTGACGACCGGAGCTACCATGTCGCGTTACTAGCTGGGAAAGCTAGAGTCACGCCGTTGAAACCAGTGTCCGTTCCACGGCTCGAGCTGCAGGCTGCGTTGTTGGGCGCTAGGATGTCGCGAACGGTGCGGGAGGAGCTGGACCTGGAGGTCGAGTCCACGACCTACTGGACAGATTCCAGTACGGTTCTGTCGTGGATTAAGTCGGACCCCAGGACATTCAAAGCCTTCGTTGCGCACCGCCTGGCAGAGATCGAAGATCTATCCAAACCTCAGGAATGGCGTTGGGTACCCACGGCGCAAAACCCAGCGGATGACGCAACCCGAGGCGTGCCGAAGGACTTCGATGAAGAGCACCGTTGGTTTAACGGACCTGCCTTCTTGCGTCGAGAAGAAGCGCACTGGCCTCAGCCGCGCTCCTTCAAGGCGGAACCAACGGGCGAGGAGAGAGAAAGGCACACGGTAGCTACCGTGAGAGCAGCCGCGGCACAACCCACGCCAGATCCGGAAAGGTTCTCGAGCTGGACGAGGCTATGGAGGGCAACAGCGAGGATGTTGCAATTCATTGGAATGTGCCGCAAAGGGAGAAAAGAGACTGTCGGCGTATCCAGGAAGGCCGAGAAACGAGACCCGACCTGGAGAAAGATGATTAAGAGACCCGGCAAGGAACCGAAGCGTATCGTCGTCGAGAAACGACCGATAGATTACGCGACGATCGACGAGAGCTACCTGAAGAGCGCCGAAACGTTGTTGCTGAAACGGAGTCAGGAGGAAAGTTTCGGCGCAAGGGTAGCTGCTAATGAATCGTGCAGGCCCATGGAACGTCACGACAGGCTGAAGAGGCTTGACGTAGTACTGGAAGACGGCTTACTGCGCCTAAGAGGTAGGATCGACGCAGCCAGCTACATTAACACGGACTTCAGACGACCTGTCGTCTTAGATGGGAAAAATGCGATCACCAGGTTACTACTCAAGCACTACCACGAGACGTTCAACCATGGGAATCACGCTACGGTGATGAACGAGGTCAGGCAGCGATATTGGGTCTTAGGGCTACGATCGGCGGTTCGGGCAGTAGCGCACAGATGCCAGTGGTGTAAAGTGTACCGAAGCACGCCACAGAAACTGCCTACGGGGGATTTGCCGGAAGAGCGACTGCGTTTCGGCGAACCTCCGTTCACTTGCACCGCCGTGGATTACTTCGGGCCGATGACAGTCACCGTAGGCAGACGACAAGAGAAAAGATGGGGTGCCTTATTCACCTGCCTCACTACACGGGCGGTGCACATAGAGTTAGCGGCATCACTATCCACGGACTCGATGATACTCGCACTTCGACGTATGGCAGCCAGGCGGGGAATGCCGAAAGTCATATTCAGCGACAACGGCACCAACTTCGTCAAGGCGAACAAAGAGTTGAAAGAAGCCGTGGGACAGGTGGACATGGAGGCGGTCGCTACCAGATCGAACCTCAAGTGGAAGTTCATTCCACCTGGGGCACCGAACATGGGAGGAGCGTGGGAGCGCTTGGTCCGTTCCATCAAGACGGCTCTAGCCGTTACATTGAAAGAGAGGAATCCACACGAGGAGACATTGCATACACTTCTCCTAGAAGCGGAGCACGTGGTCAATTCCAGACCACTTGTCGCGGCGGAACCGGACAGCGACGACGTGGCTCTCACTCCCAACCATTTCTTAATCGGGAGGTCTTGTGGGCTACCCGGCATTGGAGGTTCCAGCGACGCGGACCTCATCGGGCGGCGAACATGGAGGACGGCACAACGGATGGCCGATCATTTTTGGAGCAGGTGGCTTAAGGAATATCTGCCCACTCTGCTCCCCAGACGGATCGGCGGAGAGGTCGTCACAAGAGATTTACAGTGTGGAGACACCGTCCTCATAGTGGACTCCACACTGCCACGAAACACCTGGCCGAGGGGCGAAGTGGTCAAAACATATCCTGGACCCGACGGCCGCACGCGAGTCCTAGAAGTACGCACAGCGGGTGGATTGCTGCGTCGACCGAGCTCCAAAGCGGTGCTACTAGTACCAGCATCGACGAGCGACGAGCGACGAGCCACCAACGAGCCACGGGTCACCGACGAGCCTGAGACATCGTCTGCAGAGCCTAGGACATCGTCTGCCGAGCCTGGAGACACAGCGGCGTCGCTAGGACAAGGAGTTGGTGCTGTGCACAAGGGGGAGGATGTTAGCGACGCATAAAGGCTATAACGAGTAATATACGAAAATAGAAATGGCGTCCGGAATAATAGTTCCGCACGGGTGGCGCTGTTAGCGACGCATAACAAGTTAATACGAAAATAGAAATGGCGTCCGGAATAATAGTTCCGCACAGGTGGCGCTGATGGTAAATAGGACGCACGCGTTACCGTAGGGAGAGCCCCTGAGACGCTAGACGAGTTCTCGTTCGAGTATTAACTTGTACCGGACGAATAAACAGTGTTTTTGTGTTAGCATAAGTATCGAGACTGACTACGCGTTATATAAATATAAATATTGAAAATATAACTATTAAGAATATGAGTATGGAGATCGAGTATTGAGATTATTGAGATTATTGAGATTATTGAGATTATTGAGAATTATTAATATTAAGCTTGTGGATATATTGAGATATAAGTATTGAGAATTATTAACATTGAGTTTATGGATATATTGAGAATTAATAATATTGAGATTGCTAGTATTGAGAATTAATAATATTGAGATTGCTAGTATTGAGAATTAATAATATTGATGGAGAATTATTAATATTGAGATGTATTAATGAGAACATGACGAATAATGTTATTTTAAAATCATAAGGCGTACGTTGTGATCAACGTCTACCGTTGGGGGCGCACACATTCATTTGCCTAGGATTCGTGGGAGTTCGGGTAATGATTGTGCCGAGTAGGTTTTTTGCGTCTCCTTCGCGTATTTTATGTATATTTATATTGAAATTGATGTTTGCGTGTTTAGTTTATAGATATGTTTAAGATTATCGTGCATGTTAGTTTTAAAATAGATAATTTACCGAGCAATACTTACCTAAATATTAGACCGGAAAATATGTATAGAGAATTGAGGGATTTCACACGACAAGTGTGAAATCCAACAATAGAGACATCGCGTTGCTTGTATTTGATATAGAAACCCGAAATATGGGAATATGTAAATTTATAGAGTAAGAACGTGATAGAGAAAAATTGAAATAGAGAAAGTTTAGCGTAAGTATTGCTCGATCTCGAGTATTATGAGTGTATCCTAGGATAAGTGATATTTATAAGATAGAGTGTAACCTAGGGTATAAGACTGTATATAGATATTAAGGATATTATATGAAATAAAATAAATATAGCGCAGAAACCGAGCCAACGGTAGTGAAAATAGAAACAAATAGAAATTAGAAAGCGTCGCGATCGAGTGGCTCTCTGTAAAGTCACGCATCGGCATGGGTGACCTCCGAAGGGGCGTTACCTAATCATGTTCCACGATTGAGTCACCGATCGCCCATTGGCTACAAGTAAGAAGAGCAACTACCTGAAGATATCGACCGTTGGCTCGGGTTCACGTTTTATTGAGAAGAATTCCGAGTATTATTTCGTCACACGTCTCGACCGGTGCACGCATTATTGCATCCTTACGGCCCCTTACGGCAAACTGACATCTTCCTGCTGCCACCGAGGCGGGTATCCGGCATCCTCGTTTATAACGAACGAGGACTCTACGCCCGTCCAAACGGGGATACACAACGTCGCACTTTGACCAGGGGGCGGTGGTCCACCACCGCTAGACGTACCGTGCCCCAACATGAATGTTGAAGGATGAAAATGGAGAGGAAAAAGATGGGTAGAGTGTGTGAGGAAAGAGACGAAAGAAAAGGGAGTGAATGAAGAGATGACGGCTGATAAAGATTTGTGGGAGAAGAAAACACACTACGCCGACCCTAAATAACTTGGGAACAGGATATGAAGACGACGATCAAATGATCTTGTATCAAAAACTTTCTCGTCAATCTTGAGTTAAAAATTAACACCGATATATATAAACAAACAATTCGAAAATAGATAAAATCATCAACTCATCTCTACAGTTTGTTATATTTATGTGCATATACGAAATAGAGACGTCACTAGCGGACATTTAATTTTCAATTTAACCCGTATTCTAATTTCTACTTTAAGACTAAAGAGCCAAGGTTGAATTCAACTTAACGGTATATTATAGCTTCTTAATTGTAGAAACAAAAGCGGTTCGTTTAGTTTGTTTTGCGGCTCTGTCTGTCGACAATGTTTCCCGAGAATGGAACTAATGCTGTGATAGTTAAAGTTTAATTTTGTTTGTAGGGTAGTTACGAAGATATTTAACGCGAGTATCGGTCGCCCGCTGCGTAATGCCGCGGTGATCATAACAAATCATCAAGTCGCTTTCTTAAGGTGTAAGCACACTGATTGATAAATATACTGGTATGGTTCTATCATAGTGTAAAGACTTTTAACATCAACACTCTAAATACGATACGATATGTATGTATTTTATATAGGATTAGCGTTATGGCCTGATGTTACGCGGTGATGCGGCCCAAGGTGGTGGAAACGCTGAACCTAGTGGAGAGACTGGCCTTCAAGCGCAAAGCCGGAACACATCTATAAGTGTTTGGAGGCAGACTTTCAACTTAAGGGTGGTAGCTAGCCAGGCGAGCATTAGAAAAAGCCCTACCACTATGCTATGGTTTCCACAACATGTTTTTCTTCACCAAAAGCTAAAGCTCATTGTAGGTGGTCAGAATCGAACTCACGTCCCATGACGCGGCGGTCCTACACGCTATCATTGAGCTATCATCGCTACAGATAGTACCCTGGAAGCGTCTACGGATAAATCCACAACGAATGATCATAGTCCCATCTCGATAAGTTCTGTAGTTTTGACGTGATTGAGTGTCAAATGAATTACTTTTTTTTACATATATATATACTAGTTGTGGCCGCGACTGCGTTTATAACTAAAAAATATTTAATATTTTTTTCCCTTTTTAGTAACGTTTTACAATACAGCTTCGTTCCTATTAGTGAAAGCGTGATGTTAAATAGCTCAAAGCCTTCCCTAATGATTGTGCCATCAAACACAAAAATAATTGTCGAAATTCGATTGGAGTATAGGTGTAATATAGATGGTATAGCTCAGTGGTAGTGTGTACGACTTGGCGTCAAGGGACGTGAGTTCGAATCCAACTACCAGCAATGAGCTTGAACTTTCGGTGAAGGAAAACATCGTGAGGAAATCATAGCATGGGGGCTGGGCTTTTCCTGATGCCCGCATGGCTAGCTACCACCCTTAAGTTGAAAATCCGCCGCCAAATACCAGTAGGTGTGTTCCGGCAGCAGCACTTGAGAGCCAGTTCCTCCAAAGGTTTAGCGTGTCTATCAACTTGGGCCGTATCGTCACTTAAGATCCGGTGAGATTATGGGCATAACGCAAATCCTTAACCATAAAAAAAAAAGTTTTCCTCTTTAAAATATTAATAATTTAGCTTTAGAAGGAAATGGGTTAGGATAAATATTTTAAGTAACCCACCACCCGTTGTATACTTAGCTTTAAACAAACGACCCTCAACTCGGTGCTCCTGCATGACTTTTGATGAATTGTCTCTCTTTGCATCGAATTTAAATTGCTCACCGCATGGGGCCAACATAATTTAATAGGGGTACCTACGTATTAGCAAAACTTTATGCATTACAGCGGAATGACGATCACGCTAAGTGATTCATTCATGTACAGCGTAAACTCCCATTTAACGTTACTGCATTTAACGATAAACTCTTTAAAACGTGGTAATTACGTGACTTTGGTGTACCTCGTCGTCTATATTCAATTATAACGCTATGAAATGCGTAAGTCTTCCTAGAAGCTGAAGCGATGACAGCTCAGTTGGTGGGGTGTACGGACGCAGCGTCAAGGGCTGTGAAGTCGAATTCCTGCAATAAGCTTGAGCTTTCAGTGAAGGTAAATATTGTGACGAAACCATAGCGCGATGGTGGCTTTCTCTAATGCCCACTTAGCTAGTTATTTCTTTATGGATTTCCTCATCACAACGCGTCTAGAGCAACCGAAGGCGAGAGAGGCATGTGGTGACTCATCAGGCGCTCATCACCCAACACTACCCAATAACACGCGCCACGGCGACATTTCAAACTCTCGTGTTGCCAAAGATCAGGGGGTAGCTTTCGCAATTCCACCAATAACTAGCTTCAGTTTAAAAGCTGCCGCCAAATACATATACGTGTGTTTTGGCATTTGCGCTTGAGAGCTAGTCCCTACATTGAGCTTAGCATGTCCATTATCCTGGATCACATCGTCTCTTATCTTGAGGTAAAATTGTGGCCATTAGGCTGACCCTATAAATAATTTTAAAAATTCAGCCTAAAGACTACTTTCCATCCCATAAAGTCAATGGCTTCCTCCGATTTGGAAGATACTTTGAGATGCAATTATATCTGGTCTATAACCAACAATATAATAAACACATAAACTGGATTTAATGCAATTCTTATACGTAATCAATGGATGCATGGTTCATATAAAGTTCATATAAAGCAGTAGTTTTGAGATATGATCTTGATCTATTGTTTTATGGGTTTTATTATAACTCATAAACCTACGGTATATGTCGAATTTCAGTGCTCCTACCGAAGTTGTGTTTTTCTACGATATAAACATTTATAAAGATTTCGAGAAAGCATGAAAATAGCACCAGTGATAGAGAAATTGAGAAGTAATATGTACGGGGTATCGGCATGTTATTTGAAGAGATGAATGCCATATAACTAGGAGCTTGTTAAGTGTGAATGAGGGTTGGATGTAAGAGAAGAGGAAGACCGTAGAAGATATGGATGGATTTTGTGAGGGATGATAATATGTATGTAAAAAGTGTGAATACTGAGACGATAGCTGATAGCACAGAATGGAATGAGAAAACATGTTGTGCCGACCCTACCTAGGTAGATAAAGTGTAGTATTATGATGAAGGTGTATAGAATTTCATACTGTACATTTTTTTCTATTATCTGTTACGCTAACAATAATAGGATTGAAGCGATGATAGCTGAGCGGTAGTCAGTACGACTTCGCGTCAAGGGACGTGAGTTCGAATCCAACCACCTACAATGAGCTTGAGCTTTCGGTGAAGGAAACCATAGCATGTTGGTAGGGCTTTTTCTAATGCCTACCCGGCTAGCTACCACCCTCAAGTTGAAAATCTGCCGCCAAATACCAATAGTGTGTTCCGGCAGTTGCACTTGAGAGCCAGTCCCTCCACAGGTTTAGCGTATCTACCATCTTCGGCCGTAGCGTCCCTTAAAATCAGGTGAGATTATAGCCATAAAGCTAAACCTTAAGTATAAAAAAAGGAAAGAAGAACTTAGTTTGGAGCTCAGGATCGCCTAATTGTCGACAAGTTGACAGCAAAAACCTCAGGCTTAGATATATCTTGGTACTCGCACACTTTTTTTATTTTACCGTGCTTACATCGGCTAATTTGCCCTATTACCAAAAGAAATAGATAGATTTATGAGACAAAACGTTTCTTTCCGTCAAAACACTCCTTGAAGGCATTATGAAAGTAACCAAAAATCATAACCTTAAAACAGACCCACCAATACGGGAACTGTATAAAAAAGAATCCGAACTTAACAATGGTCTCTTTGACGCATTAAACAGATTGGTAAATACTGAAATCTTAACACATTCAGCGCACCCTATAGAATATTGTGAATGATCAACGACATATTTAAACAGATCTGTCGTTATTCGATTCGGGAATTGTTGCGAAAGGTCTCTTTAAGATGGACAGGCGACCCTCAGAATCTCAGAGGTGCTTGAAGTTCATTATTATAATTGCTTTTCATACAAATCTCGTAAGGACCACGTTTTCGAGGACCACTTTTGTTATTGACTGAAAGTGTGGTAATTTAATTATTTTTTACATTCGTTTTTCTTTATAATAAAAATGGTCCCGTTATTGTAACTTTTAAATATTATTTTATCAGAATCAGAACTAATGTTACAAATTCTAAAGTAAGTTTGTATGTTTAATAAGTTTTTACACCTAAACCGGTTAGCCTATTTCTATGAATTTCGGTCTAGAAATAGATTGAACCTTGAAGTAGAATGTAGGCTACTTATTACAAATAACCTTCCAGTGATGAAATTAAAGGTTAAAGTTTGAATGGATTGCCCATAGGTCAACTTGGCACGAAGCTTTCACTGAACTACGGGATATTTATATGTAGGTATTATAATAATCATTTCATAGGAATGTATGAGGCTATTCCGATTTTATTTTAAGTTCTCTAGATTTGAAGCGATGATAGCTCAGTGGTAGTGTGCACGACTTCGCGTCAAGAGACGTGGGTTCGAACCCAAGCACCTACAATGAGCTTGAGCTTTCGGTGAAGGAAAACATCGTGAGGAAACCATAGCATGGTGGTAGGGCTTTTTCTAATGCCCGCCTGGCTAGCTACCACCCTCTAGTTGTGAATCTGCCGCCAAATACGAATAGGTGTGTTCCGGCAGCAGCACTTGAGAGCCAGTTCCTCCACAGGTTTAGTGTGTCTACCAACTTGGGCCGTATCGTCACTTAAGATCAGGTGAGATTATGGCCATAACGCTAAACCTTAAGTATAAAAAAAAAAAAATTGTCGGCGACATTGTTCACCTATTATAAGTTATTTATTACAAAATATATATTGAAAAATAAAATAAAAAAACAAAACTGTGTGAAATGTACCAACTTTACTGTACTGCTAAAGAAACTTTCTCTTCGACGCGCTTCTTGTGTGATACCAGAATACTATATACCAATAAAGTATAGTTTAGATTTTAAATTAAAAGAACAGACCCAACAGAGGGTCGGCCACTTCATGGCTTTCTTGTGCTCGAGCTGAGGTCCTTAGTACACGCCCCCAAAGCTCAGTGAAGCTCTGAAAGGCCTTAAGGCTAACATTATATATCCAATTGAAAGATTAAATTACAATACGAGTTACCGAACGCTGAAAATTGTATCAAAACTCATGACGGATTTTGCTTGCTACAAACCTTTTATGTTTATCGACTGATCGGAGGAACATTTTTTGTCTCTATATCTCTATATATATTATATGATGTCCAAGTGGTGATAGCTCAGTTGGTAGTGTGTACGGACGCCACGTCAAGGGACGTGAGTTCGAAGTCACCTACAATGACGTTGATCTATCGGTGAAGGAAAACATCGTGATGAAATCATAGTATAGTGATAGGGCTAGCTACTACCCTCAAGTTGAAAATCTAGCATCAAATACCTATAAGTTTGTTCCAGCAGTTTCACTTGAGAGGCAGTTCCTCCACTGAGCTTAGCGCGTCCACCACTTAACATCAGGTGAGATTGTGGCCTAAACCTGAACTATAAAAAATATAAGTGAAATTATTTCTGACTTGTATACAGTAAAATAAACTCCAATCATAATTTTCAACAAAAGACATTAAAGTTCATATTTAGCTAAGTTATAATCCCACTAGCGGCGCCTGCGACTTCATTCGCGTAGAGCGTACCCGTTTTAGCAACTTTTTTCAATACAGCTTTGTTACTACTGAAAATAGCGTAATGTTAAATAGCCTAAAGCCTTTCTTAATTATTATTCTATGAAAAATAATAATATTTTTGAAATCAGACTGGTTGTTTCGAACATACAAACTTTTCCGCTTTATTATATCATGTAATATTATTAAAGATAGATTATAAGTATTGAAGATACAAAAGGTTTCACAAACACGGCCGCGAGAATTTCTTACGTAATCATTATTTTAGATGAGGAAAAGTGTAGATGAAAATTTAGGTGATTGCTTTTCGTTCTCACCTCTCAATTTTCCGCACTCGATCGCTTATTGGCCGTGTATATTCCTTTCCTAATTGGTTCGCGCGATAGCTAACGTCATGCGTTTACATTGATATAGAGACGGTTTACAATAAACGATAAGCAGTTAAGCGTACTTATTTCTTAACACGATTTTTTAAGTAGACCTTTTTAGGCCCAGTTTGCATTCTGCCGACAGTAGTCCATGACCACCTACTTTTATTTTGATTTTTGTAAACTTTTACATTATATACCTTCCAGTTATAATGGATGGTACAGAAAAATCTTAATCGACTCTTATATTCTTAAACACTTTTTCACCCAGTTACATCGCTATTATTATCGGATACACAGTATTTTAATATGATGTGATGCTGTTTATAAGATTAATACCATAAATAAAAGTAATACCCGCGGCTGATTAGAGGGTACTATTGACTATTGTACCACAAGAGATAGCACCAGTGGGATGCCAACCTTGAACCACCCTTATCCAAGGAGCTCTAGGAGCCTACTTACTGCAAGAACACAACATAAATATATTTAGAAGCGATGTATTGTAGGGGTAGAGAGTGTATACCAGATAAGTTAAGTAGATCTCAAAAAAATATCTCAAAAGAAGTTACTTGTGCGTAGAATTCATAGATAACTCGTAGCTTGTTGTCCTTACAATGACCTACTTCAGTGTATCTTCAGGTTTCCTCCTCTAAATTTTGCCTCAGTACAGGCAGTGTGTTTTATTTTATCTTTATTTGTTGTTTATTATGGCTGGTGGAACTTTTAAGAAAACCAGCGTTTTCAAGAAAACTATTTTGCAAATATTGATAACTGCTTTGATAATGCATGGCGACATACTTACTTCACTTGATAGAAAATAGGCTTTCGTATACGCCGACATTAATCACGAGTATCAAAGTCCAGTTGGGACACATAGTAACAAATGGTATATCGTAAGTGCATTGAACAGTGAAGGAACTTGTTAGTGTGGCACCATCAAAATACTATCAAATTCTCAATTTCCGCTATTGATTGGTTTCTCATTCCTATAAGCTAAAGCCTGATAGCGTCGTGCTAACAATTCAGTTTGTCTGGAATCTTCTTTTCATGTATGTAATAATTATGGAATAGATTACCCACTAAGGTTTTCGCCCTGGGATATAGCATGGAGCTCTTCAAACAGGGATTATAAGAATCGTGACCAAGATTGGTAACATGACTCTAGTGCAGCTGGTCATAGGCAAAAGTTATAATTTTAGATCGGATATTCCATTTACATATTTGATCATCTTGAGTATTGAAATGTGCTTTTCAATTCATAAGCACATTTTTTTTTTTTATGGAATATGGAGCAAAGTAGCAAGCCTGTCATCTGATGTTAAGTGTTTACCGCCGCCCATGGACACTCACAACACCAAAGGAATCGTGTTGTGCGTTGCCGGCGTTTATAGAAAGGTTTGGATCTCAAGTGCAACTTCCGGAACATATCTAATAATATTTGACGGCAGATTTTCAACTTAAGGGTGGTAGCTAGCCAGGTGGGCATTAGAAAAAGCTTTACAACCATGCGTCGTTCTTTTCACTCATTCTTTTCGATTTTACTGGTTTTAGATATTCTACATGGTTGTTTCCCTTTCATTCCCTTTATTTATTTTTTCACCACTTAATTATTTGTGCTCTCGGAGGGTGAGCCAAGAGTGCCAAAAGGTCTGAGTTTATCGTTAGACGCCCTTTAACATTTCTTAATTTTTAATTCATATGACAACCAAATCTGTGAATTAAGTGTATATTAATTCGTCGTCATTATTTCGTCTATATTCGAAACAAACATTACATTTTATAATTCCGCTTCTATTGAATCTTGTTCTTGGTATACAATGAATAAATTCCTATGTAAACAAAAAGCAACTGTAATAACTATACATTAAGTTGACTCTTCTTTGTTCGACTCCAAATGGACTTGTATAGATTAATTGGGAAATTGGCGTGACGGGCCAACTAATTCGAGCAGTCGCCGCGTTAGGATCCGAGTGCCTTCTAATTTACTGTGGGAACAGTTTTCCAGGCGCAATTGAATTATTTTCACGCTTTCCACCTGCCAGGTGCAGACAGTGAAAGTCTATCTTATATCGCAAGCTACCAGACATTTTTAAACAGTTACTTCAGGACCCATACTATTCCACGTGAAAAAGGATCAGTGGTGATGGTGCACTTTCTATCACTCAGCTCGTTAAGATTTTGTTTGTTGTATCTCGCAAAATTGAACTCTACTGGAGAGTCAGAAAACTGCTTCTTTTGCACGCCTCATAGGCTTTGAGGTGGGTACTACTGTCACTTCACGCAAATTAACAATATTTTTCAAACTAAAAATGTCTCTATTTATCATATATTGCACTTGTTAAATAATATATATACACGCATATCAAGAGAAAACACAATTTTTAACACTCGTGATATTTTTGATGCCATTTTTGTTATTTAAACTAGTTAAAAAACTGTTTAAAAATGTTCTGTCTTGGACGTCCGTGTGTTTGTATTTGCGGATCCTGTATTTTATCACGATAACGACCGAAATACTTTACTAATCGCGTCTTTTTTTTCTTACGCTTCAGTACAATTAGGGATAGAACCCTATTACTTTTCACTGTCTAATTCGATGTGGTTTAATTGTTATTAAAGAAACAAAAACATAAATAGATTAGGCGTGCACTTTTGGATTTTCCGATCTTTTTTATAGTTACATAGATTTATCGTTATGGCCACAATCTCACCTGATATTAAGTGATCTTGCGGCGAAGATGTTGGACACACTAAACGTAAGGGAGAAACTAGCTCTCAAGTGCAACTGCCGGAACACACCTATAGGTATTTGGTGGCAGATTTTTAGCTTGAGGGTCGTAGCTAGCCAGAAGACCATGAGAAACGGCCCTACCACGATGTTTTCTTTCACCGAAAACTCAAGCTCAGTGCAGGTTTTCGAACTCACGTCCACTTACACGGCGTCCGTACACTACCAACTGAGCTATCATGTCTAAAAATGATATCATAAAAAAGGATTTTTTTTATTAAAATAATATATTTATATACATTGCATTCGCATTTTTATCGATACGACGTTACTTCTTTCCAGCACTAGTATATACGATAAATATAACAAAATCAAACCCCCAACTCCTTAATGTACACGTCGAATGTCCTCCCAGTTTACCTCCACTCGCGGAAAATCGTTACGTCTTGGTTAAATCTGTGCCGGAGTTCCACGACCGTTGAAGAGGTCATAAATTCAAGCAATTGTTCCCTGAAGCGAGCGCCCTACGAGTTATTAGCATAAATACTCACTTACTACGCTGAACACATGGCACACTGCGATCGGCGGCAGACCTCCGCAAACCTTTGGCAGAGATCTCCAGGTAACCTCACGTTTCATTCTCACAGCATCATAAGCAGGAACCCACAATAATGTAATAAACTAAGGCTGTACCAAGAAATTTTGTCTAACTCATATTCAGACATAATACGTGTTTGCAAGCAGTTATGACATGCAGCATAGAATTTCCAAGCGATAATGACTCAGTTGGTAGCTGTCTCGGCTTTCAGTGAAGGAATACATCCTGATGAAACCATAGAGATTTTTTAATGCCCACTCGACTAGATACCAACCTGAAATTGAAAATCTATCAAAATATCTGTACTTCATTCGCGTGATACTGAACTTTTTTTGTTAATTTCTTTCAATAAAGTTTCTCTGCAATTAATGGCAGGGTAATTTACAAATAGCTTAAGCTTTTCTCAGTAATTTCCATAACAAATACGAAAATTTTATTGAAATCCAACTAGTGGTTCCTAAGGTTAGCGCTTTCGAACGAATAAACTTGTCCATTTTATAATATTAATATAGATAAGAGATAAGATAAATCCGATTCTATGGTATATTATTTCACGGATCCAAGGAAAGCCGCTTTATATCACCTCCTTTGACCGTCGTGCCCCTGATTACTCGGCGATATTTAAAGCTGATTTGTCCGCTTCAAGCGGATTTACCGAACTTCGTTACGGTCTTATCTATGTTTGGACTTTAATTGATTCTCCCGTATAGACTGTTTACATTTCATCAGATTAATTCTGCTCTTATTTAATAATACTAATAAATATAATAAAAAAATGTGTGTCGTGGAACACTCGGTGGGTGCGATTTTCCTTACGTAGTATATTATTATTGATGCACGTTATATATTATTCATTGACAAATACAAATAAATAAATCACAAGTGTATGAAAGCATTTAAATGAAACACAGAGAAAACTAATGAATTGAAGGAAGGATATGAAATTTCGTAAGTAATATATTTTTTCTAGTTGTGAAAATAAACATTTTATTATACATCATTCTTTTCATTATAATACATATATTATACTGTATGAAACAGCTGGCAACTATGACCTGTACAAACTATATCTACGCAGCCATTTTCAACTTGAGGGTGGTTGCTAGCCATGCGGGCTTTAGAAAAAGCCCTACCATCATGTTATGGTTTCCTAACGAAGTTTTCCTTCACCGAAAAGTCAAGCTCACTGTAATTGGATTTGAACTCACGTCCCTTGACGCGGAGTCCTTACATACTACCACTGAGCTATCATCGCTTCGAAGAGGTGACGTACGAGCTGAGTCCTGAAAGACTGTATATTTTGTAGTACTCCCATAGTCTGCCCAGCGAAACGCGACAGGTAGATCCGGAAATGGTCTTCATCCACCTTAAAAGTGGTAGTAAATAGTTATATAAAACAACCAAGGACGCTGGAACGTTGATAGAAATAATAATATTATTTTCTAACGAAGTCTTTCTTATACCTCGAGCGTAACAGCTTCCGAGGCATCACGACCGCTCATTTCCTACCCTATCTCGGAACACACCTGCCCGCGCCTGTTTACACCTTAAACGCGAATATTCCTGTATCAATGCTTTTTACCGACACCTACAAATATAAAATGTACCGTACCGACCCAAACATAAAGTCGAATTTCAAACGTCAGATGGACATTGTAAAAATTTATGATATCGGTTCAGGTGAGCAGAACATTTCGTATTTATTCTCATTATATATATTTTTACTTTTTGCTTAACCGTAATACTTTTCGTAGCCGAACGTTTACCGAGTCATGTTGTATCTACCCTTTATTCAACATTATTCCGTTTCAGACCTTCGGAAAATTGAAATTGTTTTCGATGAAAAGAACGTTTATTACAATATATTTTTTCTGAATATCGAAGCAATTATGAAGCAGTCGTAACGTGGATAAATGGACGTTAGTTTGAATCCCTGCAATGAACCTGAGCTTTTAGTGAAGAAATACATAACTTAGATACCATACCATGGTGGTAGACTGTTTCTAATACTTACACAGTCGCAAAAAAACCTTACCTTACCTTACCTGCATGTGATGCATCCTGCCAAGTAAGCAACGAGGCTCTAGCGGTAGTTTGTCCCACATTTGGTTTTGGTCATAACGGTTAATCTTGTAATCCTTGACCCATCATTGCTTGGTGGTAGGTTATTCCCCGACTGTTAACCTCCACCCTTGGGCTTAGGCTGCCGCAAAATAAAGGTTCAGTATGAGCCTACAGTACAGAGAACGAGCCAATTTCGGTATGGTCAGGAAAATCGTTGTAATGCCCTTGGTGTTGCGGCTGTTCACAGGCGACAGTATCCATTTACCGTCACATGGGCCGTCTGCTTGTTGGCGGTCCAATAGCATAAAAATACACTTGTAAACTTCTTCAAAACACAATGACATGTGTGAGAAATAGGGAGAAGGGGGTTTTAAAATAATACGTTATATCTTTTTTGTCTCTCGTGAAATGACACGTATCAAAACTTGACCCGTTCTTGAAAATTTTCGTCTAATTATTAAATCTACCAAAATGAAATAATTTAACAGCATCTATAGACAAATATCTACGTAAAATACAAAACACAACCTTACAACGTACAAGCACTACGCATAACTAATGAAGGCTATGAGATACACCATAAGTGTAATTTATCGTAAAGAGCTTAGCGCGAGCGACCAATGTGCCAGTAACACTCATAATCGCTTGTCGATTTATCACTGTGTCTGCACAATGCGAGAACATTAACACGTGGTCGGCATCAAGCAATTTTCAACCTAAAGCGCTGAACATTAGACTAATGTCCGTTCTCCATCCATGTCCACTGCGAATTGTAGAGTTAGATGCACAAACTTATTCAGGAATCGTAAACAATTCGTCTCAGGTTTAAATCAGAAATTAGTTTCTTGCTAATGAAAAAATAGGCAGGTATTAAGGACTGCCGATAGAAATAAAAATGTAAAATGAGAGCGTTTTTTAGTAAGAATTTAATTTTTATTATTTATTTAGGTAACAAACAGCTATTATATAAATATACATAACAACAATATAAACTAAAATGCCTATAGTAAATATATTTAAAATTTACAACTACAACTTAATTACAAAAATCGTAACAACACAATCTAGTTGTATAAATAACAAAAAGGCAATAATATAATAAAAATATCAAAAAAAAAATTCTGAAAATGCATAATTTCATAATAACGGTCTTTTAAGAATACAACACTAACTTTCTTTTCATATGGCTATTACAAAATATATGTACGTCGTTAAAAAATTTATTATAGTGATTACAAAAACGTTGAAAAAAGGAGTTCTTGAAATAATTTGTCCGACACAGAGGAGCTTAAAATAAATACTTAGTCGCATATTTAATCGTGTAATTTTAAAATAAAATTTGTTCTACAGTGCATAGAAGTCAATATAATCATATATTATTTTGTAAAAAAAAAGTTGAAACAAGATAGACCCTCCTAACTCTTAACGATTGCATATTATGTCTCGAAGCGCTTCTTTTAGAACCGATAAAATTTTCACCAATTCTAAAGTCCAACGAATTAAAAAATTTATGCTACATTTTCTCAATCCTGGTTATCTGTATTTAATATTATGGGTTCCAAACTACACTTGTCTATTATAGGATATTACAAATATAGGCAAAATAAAACGCTTTTAAAGTTTCTCGTTTATTAAAACGATTACCAAAACGTAGAATTATTCCAGGTTCCTTAAAAGCCTTGAAGGCTATGGCTTCTATATAAAGATCGAAATGCAACTGTGAATCCAAAATGACAAGAATTTAAACATATCATAAACACGCTTAATTTTCCTACGGAAAAGTACGTAATTTTAGATTAAAGGAAGTCATATGTTTCTGTGTGAAGGGTGTGAATGAAATAATGTGTCATTTGTTACTGTTGATATGTAATTGATTTTATTTGATATTTATTTACAAACTATTGTCTTTAATATTAGTCTAATTTAAACATCTTACAATTATATACCTACATTTGAATATACATAGTTTATTTATTCTTTGGTGAATGGATGGACACAGGATGGACTGTACAAACCCAATTCAAATTATCAATAAACCTAATCGACACAACAACTAATACATATTGCTTACATAGTGTTTTTTGTAATTTTAGAAGATTCAAGAAACTTGATTTTCAGCATTTTTTTTTTCGTGTGATACAGGTATATCTATAACGCGACCCTGAAAATTATATTCATCCAAAAATGACTCAACGCACCTGACGAACTTTTTCGACAAATATGTCAATTTCTAAAATTTGATATCAAAATGGACAATATAATTCATGCCTTCTATAAGGAACTATGATACCTGAATTCTAGAAAATGAGGACAGTCTCTTTACGATGAAAATAGGTACCACTAACTCCACAACCAAACCTAACGCATTCTCGATAAGTTTAATTTTTTTCACTACATCTGTTCTTTTTTCTCAAGTGTATGTTAATAAGGAAAAACAATTGTAGTTAACAATAAGCGACATTGTGACCAAACGGATTGCCGAATAAAAATAATATCTCACTAGTAATTCGATATAATATTTTATTCAATATTTTCTTTAGAATAAAATCCATCACGTTATAGACAGTAAAACGTTTACAAAGCGCAAAATCGAAATAATAAGAATATAAATGATACAGAAATCTACTTACCTATGAAATAAAAGAGAGACTTTCTATCGTGAGGTAGCGATTTATTTTTTATATAAAACGGCTTTGTAAATGAGGCCTGAAAAAAGGTATCAGCGAGTCTTTATCGGGAAAGTATTTTTTCATCGTAAAAGATTTTACATGTATTTCATCCAGTTTATGTTCAAAGGACCACTTTGCTCCTATTTAGAAATAATTCCAATTTAATACCTTTATATGGACAATATGAAATTTCTGAATTATTAATTTCATATATAAGGATTTTTTATGAAATTATCACAGTAATTTCACGGTACTGAAAAATTGAAAGTATTTTTTTTTATAATCAAGGTTTAGTGTTATGGCTATAATCTCAGCTGATCTTAAATGGCGATACGGTCCAAGTTGGTAGACATACTAAACTTGTAGAGGAACTGGCTCTTAAATGCAAATGCCGCAACACACCTATTAGTATTTGGCGGCAGATTTTCAACTTGAGGGTGATAGCTAGCCTAGGCTGGCATTAGGAAAAAACCCTACCAACATGCTATGGTTTCCTCCCGATGTTTTCCTTCACCGAAAGCTCAAGCTCATTGTAGGTGGATTCAAACTGGCGCCCTTTGATTCGAAATCCATACACACTATCACTGAGCTATTTAATTTTATAAATATACATGCTACTATGCTATGGTTTCATAGCGATATTTTCCTTTACCGAAAGCTTAAGCACATTACAGGTGGATTCGAATCACGTCCCTTGACACGGCGTTCATACATATTTCCAACTGAGTTATAAATGTGAAAAACACAATGTTCTGATTTCTAATATTCCCGGTTTCTGATAGTGTTTTTCATTTGTTATATAACCACACGACTACAAATAAAATACGTCGATAATACTCAAGAATACAATCTTTAAAGTCACAGTACCAAGGAATTATAATACGCACCATCAGTATTAATATTGCCTTTAGATATCAAAATAATCTAAACATAATCTGCAATTAATATTAATTCAAAACTATACATAAAAACATTCGTTATGTTTTTAAATCATAACTGGGTGGTATTTTGCTATCGAAATAGAGATCAAAAATATTTTATATTAAATTTTTGCTCTGTGCGTATGTTGACTTGCATGTTCATATACATTTCAATCTAAAAGCGATGATAGCTCAGTTGTAGTGTGCACGACTTCGCGTCAAGGGACGTGGGTTCGAACCCAAGCACCTACAATGAGCTTGAGCTTTCGGGAAAGGAAAACATCGTGAGTAAACAATAGCATAGTGGTAGAGCTTTTTCTAATGCCCGTCTGGGTAGCTACCACCCTCAAGTTGTAAACCTGCCGCCAAATACCAATAGGTGTGTTCCGGCAGCAGCACTTGAGAGCCAGATCATAAATTAGCATAAAATTAGTAGTAGTTATAAAAGTAGCTATAAAATAGCATAAAAGTAGCACAATTGTGGCTATTGGTAACAATATTTAACCATAATCATTTGTAAAAGTAAGAAAAAAATCTTGTAAAAGTGAAAAAAAACTGTTTCCAAAGATTATTTTATTAATAACTAACTGAAACGGTGAAGTTCGTATCACTTTTGCAAATATTTTTTTCGGCTCTTAACCTTCCTCATGAATCATTCTATCCATTGCTAAAGACTGCATTAAACTCTGTTGAGTAGCTTAGAAGATTGAAGCGAACAGACAGCGGAAGCGGCTTCATTTTACGTAAAAACATCTCTTAATATCTTTTGATAGAATGAACCGATTGCGATGAAACAAAAGCTAAGTAATACTCCAAGTTGCGTACAAATTTTACATATAAAAGTCATCTACATTAATTTTGTACAATTTCACGTGCACAGACAAACAGACATAAATCTCAAAATGCTGAAAATGTGTTGTACTCTAAGTTATCCTTTAACACCCTGGTAATTTTTTTGAAAATAATTTCGATGTACAAAATGTCTTTTCTACAAATCTATTATATGTATAGATAATAACAGGTTCTAGCGCGTCCAGTATATTGGGCCACATTGTCACTGAACATCAGGTAAGATTGTAGCCAGAACGCTAAAAATTTTTTTTAGTTAATACATTTAGTGTTATTACCACAATAACTGATGTTGTAGCCCAAGATGGTGGGCACGTTAAGCTTAGTGGAAGGACTGGCTATCAAGTTCAACTGCCGGAACACACCTGTAGGTATTACAGACTTGAGGATAGTAACTAGCCTAGGCGGGTATCATAGAAAACCCTACCACTATGCTACGGTTTCATAGCGATATTTTCCTTTACCGAAAGCTTAAGTACATTACAGGTGGATTCGAATCACGTCCCTTGACGCGGCGTCCATACATATTACCAACTGAACTATAATTGCCTTTTTATACCTATATTATTAAATAGATAAAGATAAAAAAAGAAAGCCGGTTACAAATAGAGAAATAAAACGAATGAAATATTTTTCTTTTACCTATCAATAGGAGAAAACTGATTCCATTTTTATATTCAAATAACTAAAGCCCATCAACAACTGTCCCACAAAAAAAACGATCGATTAAAAGGAAATAAAGTTTTCTCTTTAGCTATTTACATAAATATTGCTTAAAATGATTGCACTGTACTGACGGCGAACATATAGACAAATAGGTTAATAAAAGTAAATGAATAGAATCACGACACCTATATTAATATTATAAAGCTGAAAAGTTGGATATCAAAAAATCTTTTTTTTATTTTTATCGCAATTATTTGACAAGGAGAAATTGGTATTTTTTTTTAGGTCAACGTAGGTGGATATATAGAGAATGGTTTTTTTTTTGTAGAATCATCTTTTCTTCGATTTTCATAGAAAATCAATGTAAAAGTAATGTGAAATTACTTTGTCTACATAGGTAGGTACTAATAAAATAACCCTTTACAATGATTTTGAATAAAATTATACATAAAATGTTACAGATACCTGACCGCAGTGAGTTTGTATGCAATGCAGTAATTCCCGCCGTCAACGGGCAGAGCGTGCGATCTCGTACACTTAATAAACGAGCCGCTCACTCTCTTATTGCCTTACTCCATTCAGTTCAGAATGAAAACGTTTTAACAGAGTTTTAACTACGTAAAACTCATGTAAATTGAAATAAAAATCTTCTATAATGAAACAGTAACGAAACCAAATTTGAACTTTGACACTGTAATAATATGAATATGTAGAATAACGTCAGTTTGCTTATTAATCAATTTATAGAATATTTTAACGATTTACCAGACACCAAGCTTAAAAAGCACAAATCGAACTCCTGTTTATGGAATATTATGCTATCGTTGGACGCAATAGGTCGCCAATGGTCGACCTATTGACAGCTGTCAAGGTAACGCCAATATCTTCTCGGCAAGATAATAACTTAAAATATATAATAAGCAAATTGTCTCACAATGAACGCACAGCTAATATTATAATTAATAAAGAGTAATAATGAGCAATTTTCTCACAATGAGCGGACAGTTAATTATTAATAAAGCGTTATAAGCAATTTGCTCACATTGAGCGGACAGCTAATAATTAGTAAAGTGTAATAAGCAACTCTCGCACAATGAGTCTAGACTTTCAATGAAGGAAATATGGTGATGAAAGTGTTTTATAGTCATTATACTATATACTAGGGTGTTTTAATAATTTAGCTACCACAATAAAGCTTTTATATATCACCGTGAAAGTTATCGCTGAACACCAAAGGTCGCGCTGTGGTCGAATCGGCTGCTGGTTTCTAATATAAAGAAGATACATTTTGAAACATACTTTTTTATGGAATAGGGGGCAAAGGAGATGGCATGTCACCTAATGGTAAGTGATCACCGCCGGCATTTATTAGAGATAATAGCTCTCAAGTGCAACTGCCGGAACACACCTATTGCTATTTGGCGGCATATTTTCAACTTGAGGGTAGTAGCTAACCAGGCGTGCACTCGAAAGAGCCCTACCACCATGCTATGGTTTCCTAACGATATTTTCGTTCAGCGATAGCTCAAGCTAATTGTAGGTGTTTGGATTCGAACTCACTTCTCATGAAGCGGCGTTCCTACACACTACCATTGAGCTATCATCGCTTGAACAATGTAGACGTAAGAAATGGGAACAGAGGCGAAACGTTGAAAAATTGTAACCTTCGCAACGAGCCCTCTCAGGTCGAGCGTTGAGTGATGTCTTATGAGTGGGGAGGCGTCACTGAGTAATGACGTCACGTCACCCCCCCCCCCCCCCCCCACTTCTCGGTGACATGTGATGTACGTTCGTGGGCGGACATGTGAGCTGCGAATTGTTATTAATTTCCATCATGACGGGAACGTTATTATATTCTTTTTTGAGATATCAGCACGTTCACTGTTATCACTAATTTACAAAACTAACTTTCATACAAAGTTAGTGGACTCTAGGCATTATACGGTGAACTGTGGTAACTAATAAATATGTCATGAGTATCAGCCGAAACACTGTCAAATAAAACAGCTATTTTTTTAAAATATCTAACGTTTTTTGAACTTAGCAAATATTTCTTTGACAACGTTGACATAGCTTTTTTAATACGTAGGTAATAAAATGCGTTTAAATGGGTTCGTGTCTGTAATTAATTTAATTTTCATGTTTTATTTGCTTGTATATATTTTTTTTTATACTTAAGGTTTAGCGTTATGGCCATAATCTCACCTGATCTTAAAGTGACGATACGGCCCAAGTAGGTAGACACGCTAAACCTGTGGAGGAACTGGCTCTCAAGTGCTGCTGCCGGAACACACCTATTGGTATTTGGCGGCAGGTTTTCAACTTGAGGGTGGTAGCTACCCAGGCGGGAATATTAGAAAAAGCCCTACCACCATGCTATGGTTTCCTCACGATGTTTTCCTTCACCGAAAGCTCAAGTTCACTGTAGGTGCTTGGATTCGAACCCACGTCCCCTGACGCTAAGTTGTGCACACTACCACTGAGCTATCATACCTTCTACTTTGAGAATTTTATGTAGTAATAATTTTGTATATATACATTTTTAAACATCGAATAGCGGAAAATTAAATAATACGTTTGATGTTGTATGTTTTTATGATATACTTAGCTGTGACCGCGACTCCGTTTGCGTGGAACTAAAATTTTAATTAATCATTTTCACAAAAAAAAATGTTACATAGCCTAATTGCTACTCAGGGTTCATGTAGCATACTTACGCTGAAAGACTTTTTGAAATCGACACATTAGTTCTTGAGTTTATTCGTTACAAACAAAAATACAAATAGAACCTATTTATAATATTTGTATAGATGTGAAAATTTTATTGTGTTATTTACTATATATATATATTTATAAGAATAAAGAACAGTTTGTTTCCCGAATAATAAAATAAATAGTAATATAATACTGTTTAAATGTATACTAAAGACTACACATTAGAACCCAATTTTCATAATCTTACGGCAGCTTGCCCACACATCCTTTTAACATATTGCCTCGTTAGCCTTGTACTGGGTGGCTTAGCCTTGTATGTAGACTGGTAGTGGTATTTTAAACTGAATATTAAAGAAGCTGGTTAACAGACTCATCAACGTACAGTCGAAATGTAAAACTTGGGCAGTAGTTTCTTATTGTGACGTAGGGAGTCACTGAGAAATGTTTTTTTTTTTTTATATTTAACCTCTAAAGAGATGCACGGGAGTAGCAAAGATTGCGTGGTGGTAGGGCTTTTTCTAAAGCCCGACTGGCTAGCAACCACCCTCAAGTTGAAAATCTGCAGCAAAAAACCAATAGCTGTAATCCGGCAACTGCACTTGAAAGCCATTTTACAGGTTTAGCGTGTCGACCAACTTAGGCCGTATCGTCACTTAAGATAAGGTGAGATTATGGCCATAACGCTAGCGCAATTGAAGCGATTCTATGGTGTTTATGATAAAACCATAAACAAGTGATAAAACCAAGCCTTATATAAAAGCAATGTATACCGGAATAATTGCTGTTGGAAACATACTTTCCGAGTAGTCAATCACATCGACTACAGCGACATCTATCGCGTTATAATCAAGTTGAATCAAACTGCACACAGTGCCGATAATTTAATTAAAATCGTTCAACAGTTTAGAAGTACATCACAGACAAACAACGTGACACAAAATTTTTATATACAAACATATATATACATCTTAAATTATTAAGATAATGACCTGGACGATACTGAGACTGGTTGTTAGTTTCAAACAAATCTACTGACCGCCAACACTAATCAGCCTCCACTACCTGTACAAAGATGAGCTCTGAATTAAATCTCGAGTGATAAGATCATCGAAAAACAAAAGCTACAATGCGGATGCCCAATTAAGTATAGCGACGGTGCGCGCGTCACCTTATCTAAGCTGGATCGACCGATTGTCATCACGCGATCCCGGCGGGCGCTGCGAGTACAGCACGATAATCATCTTGAAGCTTAAAATACGATCATCCCATTTAAAGTTATTACTTAATAGCCTACTTAATAATTTTACCAGCGACCATGGCTCAGTTGGTAGTGTATACGGTTTTTTTTTACGGAACCCTATTTTCTGTTTAATAAAAGTAGCCTAAGTCAGTCCTTGTAACATCAGCTATCTGCTATCGAGAGTCCCGGCAAAATCGCTCCAGGCATTTCTGAGATTGACCGGAAGAAGAAAAGATTCAATTTGGGCGTTACAAACAGACAGTTCAATTTTATTTATTTGTATAGACGTCTTATCGAACTGTAATACTTACCTAAAATCATTCGCAACATATGTAATAAGAAACAAATCCTTCAATATAATACTTCAATATCCAAAAGATACACACTCAAGGAAAGGGTTATTAAAAAACTTCAAACGGTAAACTCGCTAAAGTTTAATACAACAAAACCCATCGAACAAACAATAATAACTTAAACGAACCCCTTAATTTTCTTATAAAAACAATATAATATCCCGAATCCAATAACGAAACTTTAATATCGAAGGCGAAATTGATAGCTGCAAAACATCTGTTCGGGGTTGTCTAATTGCACAAGTTAGTAACAACATAACCGATAGAATCGACGGTACGCCCATAACAAATGTTGCTGATGGTAAGCCACAATCGAATATTCACGCAGCAGGTCTACTACAATCAATCTTACTCGCAATCTGGAAAAGCACCAATTAATTTTTTATACTTTATACGTTTAGACGTTATGGTCAAAGTCTCACGTGAGGTTCAGTGACAGTGTAGTTCAAGATGGCGAATATGCTAAGCCTAGTAGAAGAATTGACTCTCAAGTGCTACTGCCAGAACACACACAGATGATTGTTAGAAAAATCCCTAGCACCGTGCATGTTTGCAGGGACATTAAGTCGGATAGGTGGGTAGGATTTAAGGTCTGCAGTCGTGTTGAACGTAGATTATTTAAAGTCAACAGTGGCTATTTAATATCGGGTGAATTATATATTACGTAGGTATGACTGCTGCTACGCTAAGTAAAATAATATAAAGACAACCAACATTACATGAAACGATTTCCCACCAAATCTATACGTATAATAAATCTGTAGTAAAGTCGTTTTTGTAATATTTCCAAATGAGAACAGCCAGGATGTAAAGGATAACCAACAGAACCCATTGCCAGAATTTTTGAAATTCTGTCTGTTTGTCTGTGCACGCAAGACGTAAAATGTACAAAACATACGTCCATTGTCCGTACACTACCAACTGAGTCATTATCGAGTCAAAATATGAAATAATTATCAAAGTTAGTTGTGTCTAATAAAATAAATAGGAAATGCTAAAGGCTAAATACACCTTCGATACTGTTCCTAAATCATGTAACAACAATACAGCTTTGTAGCACGTGTCTACCACTTACATTATGGTTATGGAATAGATTATCCAAAATAGTTTGTCCTAGATCTATATCTATATTTGATATTGAGCCTCCTCAAAAAGAAGTAGACAGTTTATGCATACATTCATTCTTTAGCATACAACTAAAATAAGCCGTCACACGGGACGTCTAGATGATGTGAAACATTTAGGTTACTGTTACAAGTTACAATTCTGAATGGATAATATTTAAAATAATAATACATTTGTAACTACTGGAAACTAAGGACAAGGATAATTAAATTCAAAAACTAACTACCCTTGAATCATTTACGAAAAATTGTGCGACAAATGCTCATATTACCCTTTCGATAGATTCAGTAGTTTGGACCTGATCGTACGTCAACAGAGCTGTATTAACAAGAGGTACGAGATACAAAGGATTTTGACTTAGAAAGGCGCGATTTCTAAGTATATTTTTCGAGTTGTATCATATCGAATTGTTATATTATACTAACTTTGACTTGGCTTGTTCCATCAAATTTTGGATGCACCTGCAAGTGATGAAGCCAGGATTTTATGGATTCTTGGCTTTAGTTCCAAGTAATTTTTGTAAATATGTAAGTTCAGGGTACGATGGGACACACACTTCCATTTTACAAAGCCTAAATAATATCTCCTACCACGCATTTAGAGGTTCAGAGGATGGAATGCCATTTATTTTCGACTTACTGCGGATTTCGACTTAATGAGGTTCGAGTTATAGAAAATGCAGTGTATATGGATTTTTATATTATAAATATATGTTATCTGTTGACGTTCGGCTGTGGCGAGATTACAGAACTCCTGAGTGATAACCGCGGGGCACGAAACGTCCCGCGGATCCTTTATTCGTATTGTCCAATAAATTGGCCGAGGCGCACGTTGAAGTTTAACGAACCGTTTATATACATTACTTTACAAAATCACGATGGAAGTTTCTCAGAAAATTACACCGTAGTAATTTCATATAACAATTTTTAAAACTAAATTTTAATCGAAGTTTTTCAATTATAGTGATCTATCACTGAAAATGGTCAATTTGCAATAAATAAATGTAGTTACATTGTACAGTCTATATAAAGAACTATCGATATGTGTACGTGTGTATGTGAAAAACTGAATACAAGCAGTTTGAAATTATTTTGGAGGACAATATTTTTTGAAATCTCTTTGATATGAGGTCTATATCTACTATACTATTCCTGTATTCTTTGGAAACAGAAAACCGTTGAGTACCAACCACATAATTAGTAAGGCATTAGCCTTCAGATTTCTGAAGGTTAACTATAATTATTGTTTCTTTTTAAATACTCTATAGGTTTAGCGTTATGGCAACAATCTTACCTGATGTTAAGTGATGATATGGCCCAAGATGGTGCAGACGCTAAGCCTAGTGGAGTGACTGGATTGCGAGTGCAATTGCCGGAACACACTTATAGGTATTTAGCGCAGATTTCAACTTAATAATAACATAGATGGAAAATTTTATTTAGATACTTACAATCATTTCCAAGAAACAAATTTATATATAATATATGAGAGCCAGTCCTTTGAAAATAAAGACCGGCTACGCACCTGTAATTCTCCCGGTGTTGTGAGTGTATATAGGCGGCGGTGTTCACTTACCATCAGGTGACACGCTTGCTCCTTTGTCCGCTATTACACTGAAAAAAGTGTCTTACCAAAAATGGATTTGGATGGAAGTCGTCTCTAGATATGATCTTTAAGCACACACTATCCGCATAATCAGTGCGTTACAAATTCATACTATACATACAAAATAATTCTTATTTCTGTATACATTTTCCGATTATTTAACTATCGAATTAATTACACAAGCCTTTTCTATTGAGACTGTGTATATCCGCGACGTCATAAGCGTGGTGCTAACAATTATTTCATACGTCGTTCAAAATTTTATGTTATTTGCAGTTAATAAGGAAAATTTTGGTAGAACTAAATAGTTGTTAAAATTATTGCTTTAAAATGAAAAAAAAGTATATGTGTATAATTTAAGTAGATTGTAAAATCTGTCTCTTATTAGAATATAAGGAAATTAATAATATTAAGTAATTGTCTCAAATAGTTAAAAAAATTACGTTATTTGCCGTTAAAAAGTAGCAAAATAGTTAATTAATTGTTAAAGTGAAAATTAAATTACGAATAATATAGTAATGAGTCCCATAGTTACAAGCTCAAACGTATACACAAAATAAATAACCTATAAAAAGTTTCTGATCATGTCAGAAGTATGATTCTTGAATATATAAAAAAAAACTATTATTTAATAGCTTCTGCCCGTTCTTGGAAACTTTTTTCAAAACAGCTTTGCTCCTGTGTGTGGTAGCGTGATGTTAAATAGCCCAAATCCGTTCTCAATGATATCTCAATCAAATACAACAATACTCTTTGAAATCAAACTTGTAGAATCAGATCAGCGCGTTCAAACGCACAAACATACTTTTTCACTTTATAATTTTAATATAAATTAAAGTTTGTATACGATCTAAAAATCCAATGCTATTTCATCGCAGAAACATTCAGAGCGGTTAATTTTTTTTATCAAGCAAATTTAAAAAATAACTTATTTATTTAGATATACATATATTATTGTAATAACAATAAAGAGATTCAATTGCGAAACATTATTGTATTTCAACGGACATCCAATCATAAGTTCACCGTTACAGAAGTCGGTTAAGCATACGAACTAATGGTCGAATTGGGCACGGATTAGGGGCTCTGTAGTTCGAATATCTCTGAAATGGTCCGTGATGACTATCTTTATTCATTGGATATAATAAAAACGGACGATAACAACTTACGGAACTGCTCTAATAGGATATGTACTTTTTATTTATGTTCCTACTTTTCTTACTTTACTCACAACTACGGAAATTACCAACGTTCTAATACAGGACCGAAATCAGTGTTCATATTTTATGTAAAGGTATTTGCTTTTAACGTTTTCTTTTCAAATTATCTTTTCCAGATAGTGAACAAATATATATATATATATATATATATATATTTGTTCACTATATATATATATATATATATATATATATATATATTTGTTCACTATATATATATATATATATATATATATATATATATATATATTATGTAATAGCGGATAAACGTGCATCCGGATCACCCAATGGGGAAGTGATAAGGTGATCACCGCCATCCACACCTACAACACCAGGTGAATCGCAGATGGTTGCCAAGTAGGTGGGCATTAAAAAAGGCCCTTTCACCAGGCAATGGTTTCTTCACGATGTGTTCCTTCAAGATCATTTTAAGTTAGTGTTGCTCAAATGCTAGACCAAGACGAGGCTTGAGCTAGTTTTGGCATTTGTCTTGCGTCAAAATACCTGGTCTTGTTTTTTTTATTATAGTTAAGGTTTAACGCCATGGCCATTATCTCACCTGATCTTATGTAACGATACGGCCCAAGATGGTAGACACGCTTAACCTGTGAAGGAACTGGCTCGCAAGTGTGACTGCCGGAACACACCTACTGGTATTTGGCGGCAGATTTACAACTTGAGGGTGGTAGCTAGCCAACCGGGCATCAGAAAAAGCCCTACCACCATGATATGGTTTCCTCACGATGTTTTCCGTCGCCAAAAGCTCAAGCTCATTGTAGGTGGTTGGATTCGAACTCACGTCCCTTGACGCAAAATCGTACACACTACCACTAAGCTACCATCGCTTCAAAATCGCTTGATCTTGGTCTCAAGTCCTAGTTCTTGCACTTAACACTTGTTAGACCCTCCACTAAGCTTAGCGTGTCACATGGCCACTTAACAGCAAGTGAGATTGTGGCCATAACGTTAAACCTATGAACTATATAAAAAAATGTTTTCTCTCGTCTGTTCAGTTTCAATGAAAATTGATTCCCGATCACATTCCGAATACGTACCTGGTCGAACATTTCATTACTCATCCCCAATCTTGGTATAGTCTGAAAATGATAAAATTAATCAAACCAAATTCAGCTCCATCCTGCTCCTTACGTTATCGGAGTTTTGGGGGGGAGGGGGGGGGGGTGAAACAACCACGTCATACATAATAAAAAAAACCAAATAGTTCGCTCCGGTGCGTCACGTTTAGGCTCCGTACGCACGGACGGTTTTTCCATCGCGCATATAAACTATATGAATTGAACAAATAACCAACCGCGTTTGTGTTAATACGGAGGCATTTTTCATACTAAAGAATTTTCTTACTTTTTTAACGCTTCATTTAGAAAGGTTTATCTATATTATAAAGCGGGAAGACTGGTTAAACGGAAGTACCAGTCGGATTTCGACTTGTTTTTTATTCGATAGAGCAACGATTACTATTAATTTATTTAACATCACTATTTAACATCTATTTATCTATTTAACATCACGCTGCCACTAATAAATGCCTCCGCATTTTACGCACTAAAGTTTTTTCATATTTTATTTACGTTTGAATTAAAAATATCAGTAGATGGAAACTTCGATTATCCTACACACATATGTCTAACTATATTATTCAAAATCATAAAAAGGAAAACTTAGTTTATCCGAACGTATCTTACATCCTACCAGTAAGATTAAAAAAAAAGCTTATAATATGATAGACCAATAATTGCTGAAGTCCTAAGGCTATATAACTCCACGCTACCACCAATAGAAGCAAAGCTATATCGAAAAAAGTTACAAAAACGGGCAAAATTAATTAATTAATTTTCAGTTCCATGCGAACGAAGTCGCGGACTCAACTAATCTACTTATAGAGAACATACACTTGAGAGCCAGTTCCTCCACAGGTTTAGCGTGTCTACCAACTTGGGCCGTATCATCACTTAAGATCAGTTGAGGTTATGGCCATTACGCTAAGCCTTAATTATAAAAAAAAATCACGAGGACATTGTCAAAATAGTATGTGTTTAGTCGTTCCACGGCAATGTGACTACATCTGATGATGGTGAACATACTGCAATCCAAAAACAACGGTGACCTCTCAGAGATATGGCCATCAGTGATTGTCGCTGTTACGCCATTCTGCAAGCCTGTACTAGCTAATTCTTTTTTTTATTTTTATGTGAAGCAAACAGACAGACAGCTCATAAAAAGCTTTTACTACAAGAGCAGATTGGTAACTTTAAATGAACCTCTTAGGTATGCAAATAGTCTCCCTGACCGCCTTATCATTTATATATTCATCCATTAATATTTTTTTTGTATTTTTGTGTTGCACAATTATTGCATCATTCCCATGCATCACAAATATTGGTATGTACTATAAGCTGTACCTATTATACATATTTTTAAGAATTACTACTGATTTCCGTGACGTCGCCTTCAGAGTGTCCAGTCAAAATATCAGCGCTGCACTATATCAGTGTAGCTGTTATGCTAAGAACAATTTATCCACTCATTAGGTTTTTTTATTAATTTTTTTGTGATCTTGCTGTAATGTTCTGTTGTTATTTTTTTGTTTTATTAAATAATATTTTTTAGTTTATTTTCTTTTATTTATTTTAAATACCATTTGCTGTGTGTTGGAAAAATAAAACTATCTTTCTTTCTTTCTTTCTTCTAATGATAAATGGTTACCGATGCCTATGAACAGCCGCAGCGCCAGGGCTTTTACCCTGTGGCTGATATTAGAGACCGTATTTCAATCCCTTTTTGAAGACGCCCATATCATAGTTACGGGGTAAAACTTTGCTCCGTATCCAATTCCATAGACCCAGTGATTACGCTAGATTACGTAACATTAGTGTAGTAGCGCAAACAAAACAAGATTTGACAGTAGACGTCATTTATAACGAGTATAACTGTGTAAGTTCAATATGACGCTAACACGGACGTTGTGACAATACAATAAACAATTAATATAATGAACCGTGTCTGTGAGGACAGTATAGTAAAAAAACAAAGTGTATAAGGACCATTCCTGCTCAAAATCAAAATGCACCGTTAAACATCGTCAACGTCGAACAACACATTGCAAGTAGGTTGCTGTCATTTCAATTAAGCAACTTTATTAGAACTTCTTGGCACCATCCATCGTATGGGACAAGAAGTTTCTAGAAAATCGAACTGTTGTCACAATAGGGCCAGGTTTAGGCCAGGTATAGAACCGAAAAGGAAAGCAATGGGGCGAGTTTATCATCGCGGTTATGCTGGTCTGCAGTCAATCGAGTACAGATCCCTACCGCCTGCTTGATTGTTAGAAATAGAACAGTTGATCCTGGAATGAGACTCATCGAAGCATGCCAATATGGTAGGCGTTATATCTAGAACACGTTTTACTTACGAACTTAACTCCAGTGGAAGGGAGTGTAGGTATACTCTTACAGACCTGATCAGAGTCGTATGAAGCCTGGCGTGGATGGAAAAAATGACGTCTTTATTGATGATTGACGGCATATTATACAGATGTCATCCTCACGATATTTGAACGAAACCATAACATGGTGGTAGGACTTTTTCCAATGCGCTCCTGGTTAACCCTCAAGTTGAAAATCTGCCGCCAAATACCAATAGACATGTTGCGGCAGTTGTACTTGAGAGCTAGTTCCTCCATAGGTTTAGCGTGTCTACCAACTTGGGCCGTATCGTCACCTAAGATCAGGTGAAAATATAGCCATACCGCTAAGCCTTAACTACAAAAAAAAAACGTTCATTTGTTCTTACTTCATTACCGCTGATTTTTCTGTAAAGAAAAGTAGTTCTTTAGTGAAGTGTTGTTTATAATGAATTTAAAAAAAAATGATAAATTTTGGTACAGAGATAGATGAGAACCCGGAAACGGTGATAAATTAATAAATTAAATATAATATATAATACCTTAATACCTTATTAATTACGGTGATAATAAATTGAGCCACTGGTTCTCAAGGTAAACTTATCAAAAGTGGGGTGTAGAGAGGGATAAACATTGTATAACAGTTTTTATCGCGTCATCCGATCTGTTTGATAAAATCAGTATTACCACGAGCGACGCCGCATATAAATCATAGTATATATATAAATTTACAAATAAATCCGTTAAAATGGGAAATTTCATTGCGCATCTCACATAATAGAGCTGTAATAATAGATTATAATATTTCCACGAAAACGATTTATTAACGGTCGTTATAAATCTTGCCATTCAATTAGGCGACGCCGTTAATTATTATCCGTTACAATTAAAATTTAATTACACCAGCCCCGTGTCCAGGGCGGAGTCCCGGGGGCACGCTATCATTACAAATCATTTAGCCATCGTGTAGCATTGTCCCCGAATAAAAGTAATACGGCGCGTTATAAAGCTCTCGGCATCGTCAAGGGGCACATAACCGAGATTGTACGCACGGTTTTGTCATTTCATATTCTCGTTCTGAGCTTATCCAACGTGAAATGTATCCTCTGCATACTTTGTTTATTTATATTTTATTTAAATACACGTTACCGACTACAGGAGCGGAAATAAACACTCCAGTTTCCTCCTAGTTAACGGCAATTTCTTTTAACATGACCAATAAGCTCATGTAGAGTAGCTCAGTGGTAGTGTGTAGGAACGCCGCGTCATGGGACGTCAGTTCGAATTCAACCAACTACAATGAGGTTGAACTTTATGTGAAGGAAAACATCGAGAGGAAATTATAGCATGGTGGTAGGGTGTTTTCTAATGCTCGCCTGGCTAGCTACCACCCTCAAGTTGAATATATACCGCCAAATACCAATAGGTATGTTCCGACACTTGCACTTGAGAGCCAGTCCGTCCACAGGTTTAGCGTGACTACCAACTCGGGCCGTATCGTCACTTAAGATCAGGTGAGATTATGGCCTTAACGCTAATCATTAAGTATAAAAAAAATCTGAACTATTTCGAAGATTTCTCGGACGTCAATTTGCACGAGATTATTAGGGCTCTCAAACAGCTCAAAAATAATAAGGCACCGGATGATGATAAAGAAACTGCCGAGTTTTTGAAAGCGGATGGAAAACCGGTACTGAAAGTCCTTCAGAAACTCTTTAACACCGTCTTACAAGAAGGTACTTCGCCACAAGCATGACACCGAGCTGTCATGGTGCTATTCTTTAACAAAGGTGACAACACACTTCTTAACAACTATTGACCCATCACGTTTCTGAGTCATGTTTATAAGTTGTTTTCGAGAATCATTACGAATTGTCTCACTCGTAAGCTGGACGACTTCCGTTCTCCCGAACAAGCTAGGTTCCGAAAAGGATATAGTACCACAGACAACATACATACGCTGCGGCAAGTTATACACACAGACGAGGACTATAGTCAGCCCCTTTGTTTTACGTTTGCGGACTATGAGAAAGCTTTTGATTCAGTTGAAACATGATAGTGCTACAGGCTCTTCAGAGATACCAACCGACCATCGGTACATTGAGGTGTTAAAGTGTTTGTACGCAAACGCCACCATGTTAGTTCGACTCCAGGATCAGAGCTCGAAACCGATCGTACTGCAGAGAGATGTGAGACGGAGATATCATATCACCGAAACTGTTCACAACCGCGTTGGAAGATGTCTTTAAGCTTGACTTCACGTTTTATCATAGTGTGCTAAAAGAAATATTAACTTCGAAAATTAATCAGCATCTGGACGAACTTCTCCTTTTATTATCCTGGGAAAGTAAAATTATGTCGGCTAATTCAGTTAATGAGACCAAGCGAGTGGGTCAAAGTGACTCGCCAACGCGCCCGCAAAGTCGCCTCGCGCCGAAGCCTCATTTGATTTGTTGCTAAATTAAATTATGAAATAAAGTCACCGGAATAATTACTCCGATTAAATATGTACCGTTGTAATTTAATTTTATAAAACAGTCGGTTTGTAATAAATTACTTTCTTCTTTGTGCATCGTCGCGAAAACATTTGCCAGTGTCAACATTTAAATGACACAAAATTAATTTTATATCTGGAATTTTTGAAACTTCTTAGGCAGCGATTCGACCGCTGAAACAGAATTAAGACAAAATTTCTAAGACGCGTTACGTCCTTCAATATCGCGCAAATAATAATAATAATAACAATAACTTTATTTCAATACAAAATGTTATAGGTACATATATAAGGAAACTCTGTCTCCTACCTTAGTAATAACTGTGTTGTAGGAGACAGTTACATAATGAGACGTTGAGTGTTTACATACATTATAATAATACAAAACAATTAAAAAAAAAGAAAAGAATTAAAGCGTACTGTGCATTAAAAGCCCAAACCAAGGCCTTTCTGAGATTCAGTCTTAATTTAAAGCTCGTTACGTGCATGTAAAGGAGGTACGTGAAATTTCCTTCTTCCTTTTCTTTTCGCATCTTCCTTTTGTCCAACCCTTTTAAAGTAGTTTCAATTCTTTTTTCTACAATTAGGAATAAGCGTTATGGTTACAATTTCACCTAATGGTACAGTGACGATGTGGCCCTAGATGGTGCACACGCTAAGCCTATTGGATCACCAGATCTTAAGTGACGATACGGCCCAAGTTGGTAGACACACTAAACCTGTGGAGGAACTGGCTCTCAAGTGCTGCTGCCGGAACACACCTATTGGTATTTGGCGACAGGTTCACAACTAGAGGGTGGTAGCTACCCAGGCGGGCATTAGAAAAAGCCCTACCACCATGCTATGGTTTCCTCACGATGTTTTCCTTCACCGAAAGCTCAAGCTCATTATGGGTGCTTATTGTATTGTAGGTGTTAGTTCATATTTTTCTAATACTACGTTTTCCTTACAATCGAAACGATTGTTCAAATACAAAGTGATAATAAAGCGGTAACATAGTAGTAACTAAACAATCCCGAGCAGACACGAACTTAACATTAAAACACGTTCGGAATAATCGAAATCGTAATAGACCCCCGAGTGAGATTGTGATCATACTTGAGCATGTAATACGATAAAAAAAACCATAAAACCCAAGTTTCGACTTCGATAACACAATCCAGATCGCCCCCTAACGATAAAGCGTGATAATAGCAAAAGTTCGCCAACTCTAGAATCATATATATTCCCTAAGGGAGGTACAACGGGAGGAGTGGGACGAGTGCGTAAATTCACGGAACCCGATGAAATTATACTAAAGTCTTCGCTTTGATGTTAGATTATCAGGAAGAAAGTTTTAAATTCATTATCACGGCTGCGTTCAAGGACTTTGCCTGTGAAGAAATTTCACCGACGTAATATCAATAATTTATTATTGTCGACATTATTTCCCATACAGTTTTATTTTCAACTGACAACCTCCACTGGTATTTATCCTTACGAATAATCAATAATTATGTTATAATGTCACAAATCCCGTTCATATGAAAAAGTCACATTCCTCCGTAAAAAGAACATAACAACATCGGCCTATGTTATCTATGGTATTGATGGATTTTGGGAATGCTATACATACGAACATATCTATATTAATATTATTATGGGGAAAAGTTTGTTTGTTTGAACGCGCCAATCTCAGAGACTACCAGTCTGATTCCATTTCTTTTTTTTATATTTGATAAAGCAAAGTACGAGAAATCTGCATTGGAAAAGTTACAAAAACGAGCAAAAATGGTTACTTGAAATGTTAATTCCACGGGAATGGATTCGCGGGCACATCTAGTCCTTACTAATATTATAAATAGGAAAGTGAGTTTGTTTGTTTGTAACGCTTTCACACCTACACCGTTGAATCGATTATGATGAATTTTGATATATAGATAGATGGACACCTGGATTCGGTGATAGGCTACTTTTACTCTCGATTTTTTTTTAAAGTGGAGTGGAGAAAATCTAGTATTATTTAAGTGAAAAAGTTGTTTGTTTTCTTTTTAATTGAAACCACTAGTCGGATTTCAATGGTTATTTTTAAATTGTTAGAGTAATAATTAAGAAAGACCTTAAGCTATTTAACATCACGCTATCACCAATAGGAGTCAAGCTGTATTAATAAATATATATAAACGGGATTTTGTTAAATATGTTTTACTTCCACGCAAGCGATGTCACAGCCACAGTTTATAGGTCAGTATAAACCATTCACACGTACGCATATCTTGAAGTAAATTTAACACTATTATGTGTGATGTATCAAGGAGAGTCAGGTCTCAGCCCGTCAGTACATCTTCACCGGATCATATAATGAGGAAGCGAGAGTGACGCCTGAATAGGCTCTCCTGGTTCACGCGTTCTCGGCGGTTGAGTCTAAGTTGCATTGTTCACAACTCAATAGCTATCACATGTGTATATCAAATCAATGCTTTTTAGAGAGAATAAACATTTAAATATACAGTGCATACATCGTTGTGAAGCGATGGTAGCTCAGTTGGTAGTTTGTACGGACACCGCGTCAACAGGCATATGTTCGAGTACAATATAATGAAGCCATACCATGGTTCAACTAATGCCCGCCTGTCTAGCTACCACCCTCAACTTGATCCGTAATTCCGGAGGAAATGGTACATTTTTTTAGACATAAGTATCTTACATATCAATACAGAATGTCATTTGTCAATGTTTCAAATTTTATCAACATCTGACCAGTATTTTCAAACAGAGAAAGCTCCAAAGCGCAGACAGAGAGTGTGAGAGCCGGATATATAAATCGCGAGCCCTTTCGTTAGTCGCCATTCTGGGACTTTCCACCTATTTTAATTACGACGCATATTCAGGGTCCATCAATATTTGCGCCCGACTGTATGCGTTGACTCACCTGGACAGCCGTTGACTTTGTTTTCGTGGCCCTGGCGTACGTGACCCATGCAGCCTACACTTTTAATCATTCTGGCAGCCGCCGTTATCCATATAATGTGACCAGCTGACATCACTGTAAACTTCTACTCCCTTTTAAGGTCACAATAGCATACAAAACATCAGTAAAGTGAGAAATTCCGGTTCCGAAGTTGCCGACAGTCCGTTCTCGAGTACCTTTTTCGAAGTTGTCTAACTGGAGCCCCCAAGCGTCAACACAGATTACAGTGTTGCCTGAACAGAGAGAAAATAATCAAGTAATCCATTTATTAAATCAGTGTTCATCTCTCAGCAAACCCTCAGAAAATTCTTAACCCATCCCCACTGTCATATTTTTAGGACACCATTTTCAAAATTTCTTTTTACGTATTAGGACTTTTATTTTTATTATTATAATATTTTTTACAGCGAAAAGAATTTATTTTATTAGAATAATAATAAAAATAAAGTCCTAATACGTAAAAAGACATTTTGAAAATAGTGTCCCAAAAATATGACAGTGGGGAGGAATGGATTAAGTAACATAAGAAATATCATCTAACCATAGAGCCATAATTGAGCTCTCTATAGAGTAATAACCAAACAAACCAATACAATTTCATAACGTGATAATGACAGACAGCCCCGTCCATTTACCTTGGACATAAAAGTGGGGGGGGGGCGTGGAACTACCGATATCCCAACCTTAATCCCGGCCTTATAAAATGAGACAACCCGAACGATTTAAATACAACATCGACCGGGTCCCCACGCTATATAAACCAACATGTCCCGAATATAAACCGTCTTAAACAACTCCTTAGAATCCTTTTACACGAGCTCTGCGGTCCGCACACCGGGGGGACATCATCAAATATACATTTCGGGGTATTAAGCTGGCGCGGCGGACGAACTAACGCACGGCACTGTGCCGAAATACACGCCTCGAACGTTGAATATGTATGAAACTTTCATCTAGGAAGTCATATTTGCGGATGTGACATCTAACGTTATCAAAATTTTACTGAATTTCGATTCTTTACGATTCGAAACTCCGCGAAAAGACAGCAACTAGAAAGAGACAACCATATACGTATAGCGTCCGAGAGAATGAGATAGAAGATTTCTTCTGTACAGAACTGAAATTCGTTTTTCTATGCCTTGTGAAACGACAGTCGCCAGCTAACACACTACACAGGAACAGACTGGATTAATATGGCAATTGTCTGTAAAATTCTTCAAAACCGTTGCAACTGCATAGTGATAATACATTCATCGATTTTTTTTTAAGGAGTATGGGACAAACGAGCAAGCGAGTCATCTGATGGTAAGTGATCACCGCCGCCCATAAACACCCACAACACCACAGGAATCAAATGCGTTGCCGGTCTTTATAGGAGGGACTGGCTCTCAAGTGCAACTGCCGGAACACACCTATTGGTATTTGGCGGCAGATTATCAACTTGTAGGTGGTAGCTAGCCAGGCGGGCATTAGCAAAAACCTCTCCCACCGTGCAATATAAACAGTTATGTGAGCGTAGTTCGATATTTAGAGCAGAGTCGATAACCTTAATCAATGTCTGCCAGGGTCTTGCAAGGGTCTTTTTCCCTAATATTGTGGGTCGACATTAATGATGCAAATGAACAGGAAGGCATCTTCACGGCGCGATAATCGAATATAGTCGCTTGTTATTGTGTTTGTTTCTACTTGGATTACGGTGTGGAAGCCGCTTATGGAACCCAATGGTGTAAACACGTTACGAGCATTCTGTATCTATGGTATCCGTGAGTTATTTATTAGGTCCTTCCAGCAATGATAGATTAATGGTAGCTTGTACGAACACTGCGTGAATGGACGTGAGTTCGAATCGCTAAAATCAGTCTGAGGTTTTGGTAGAGGAAAACATTATAATTTAGGTAGGTAATACTTAACATTAGGTGAGATTGTGGCTGTAACGCTTAACGTATATAGTACTTAAATGTGTTTTTTTTATTGCACTATCCCTGATGGTACAGCAACACACAATTAGAGATGTTCATTAATAAGCTGGGCTACAAGTTACTCGGTAGCGGGTACGAAGCGAGTAATTTTTAAACGTTTTTAAAATTTGAAGCGATGATAGCTCAGTGGTAGTGTGTACGACTTCGCGTCAAGGGACGTGAGTTCGAATCCAAGCACCTACAATGAGCTTGAACTTTCGGTGAAGGGAAACATCGTGAGGAAGCCATAGCATGGTGGTAGGGCTTTTTCTAATGCCCGCCTGGGTAGCTACCACCCTCAAGTTGTGAACCTGCCGCCAAATACCAATAGGTGTGTTCCGGCAGCTGCATTTGAGAGCCAGTTCCTCCACAAGTTTAGCGTGTCTACCAACTCGGGCCGTATCGTCACTTAAGATCAAGTGAGATTATGGCCATAACGCTAAACCTTAAGTATAAAAAAAAAAAAACGTACCGACCTCGTTATTTCGAAGTAAGTTATAATGACGTATTACCTTGTTAACGGTGTTTGCAATCCATACGAATACAATAGCCGTGTTTTAACACCACTTCTTACTACAATAAAAAATCACAAACGTTAGTGTATATAGCCTCCAAAGGTTATAATGAAATTAAGCGCGCGTCCACGGAATAATTCGGGGGTCTTAAAACGCTTAAAATCTACCCGTAATGAATGCGTACATACCGGCACTTCAAACATCATTTAACCGGGTACAATGTATTCAATTAGCAAAGCAAACAGGGGTCTTTTTGTGCGAGGCCGTCCCTTTGTGTCCCTCTAAAATACTTGTTTACCGACCACTCTGGAAGCGCGTGGGCCGCGACGCCGCGCCGCTCGAGATTAAAATGTACCATCATAAAAAACGGCTTTGGGTGTTGTCGAGAGAGAGAAAAAAAAAAGTACATATTTGTCGCTTACATCTTTAATACTTGTAATCGGTGTACGGATTATATTAAGCTAAAATTTATGTCAGTGATTTTAGTTTTTTTTTACGACCATTTTATAATATGAACAGCGTTATTGTAAAAGTTTTGGTAATCTGTAAGACCATCTTGATATCCGAATACCCGCGAGTTTGTGCCGACATATTCATCAACAGATTACCTAAATTAGGAGATATACATTTGATTCCAATTAGTAGCAATCTGCTAATACAGAAGTGAAAGACTGTGAAGAAACTTAGGCATATTTTGATATGTTTTTTAATTAACTGAATTACTTAGCATATATATATATATATATATCTCGCCCACAGCGACACCAATTGTACCAAACGGCGGCGGTACAGTTGAACACACATATATATATATATATATATCTCTCACCCACAGCGACACCAATTGTATCAAACGGCGGCGGTACAGTTGAACATTTATATATATTTCGCCCACAGCGACACCAATCGTGTCAAACGGTGGCGGTACAGTTGTATATTTTTAAATATACTTCTACATATTGAGATTCAAACAAAACATTTATTTTGGTTGCTATGAATTTCAGATTATATCAAATCCCGCCAATTAAGTCATTTACTATAAAATTTAAACTTTTATCTCCCGTCTAGAGAAATAAGCCTTCTATTTTATGGTATGAAACGTATCCTGTGTGTTTATTCACATCATTAGTTATCACCTTGTCACATTTAATCAAAATCATCTAGTCGTTATATAGATATGCGAGTACAAAAAGACAGCCAGACAAATATGAAAATATATTTATTTTGATTAGTTATCAGTAACAAATTACATACCAGTTGTAATTTGCAAAAGACATTTAAGCAACATTATATATCGTTTCGGTTAAGCTATTAAAGAAACAATTATTGTATCTCCCATTTTCAGAAAACAGATTAAATATTTGTTTTATTTCTTACTAATAACTTTTCGTTTCATCACAACTTTGTGAAAAGCCAAATACCTATATACGTATATATTATATTTATTTATATACACACAAACTGTACAACAAATATCGATAAACTCATATGATAAACTCCACAACCGGAATAAAGTCAAATAGAAATTTCAACAAAAGTAAGCGAAGATCAAACCCAAATGTAAACAAGCACTCAAAAAGTTCGCTTAAGGTAAGAAAGGATCCGCGGGAAACTCCTCAACCACCTGCTCGAATATACAAACAAACAAACAAACTCCAGTCGAGATATCAACAATCTTATACGGGACGCAGGAAACTTCCCGAAGAATTCTCGAAAGTTCCACGTGTGCGTCAGATCGAAAGGTAGAAACCGTTTTGGAGTTGTCGAGACTTTCCGTGTGTTTTGCCGGAATCCTGCTAACATTTGTGTACGTATGTTGGTGTCTATTTTTGCAAAGTACATTATTACATTCGCATAATTCAACTTTTTACCTAACCTAACCTTACCTAACTATATGCAAACACATACTCATTAAACACATCTAAGTAATTTATCTACAAATTGTTTTGCTAAATTAGTCGCAGAACTAAAGATATCATATTAGTACATGTTTTCCCCCACTTCAAATCAAACTAGTTAAACAAAGATTTACTAGTTGTGAGTCTGTTTACTCGTCCAACCACCGCCTCGGGGTAATATCGCAAGGCTATAATAAATATTGCGGGGCTTTAAAACTTTTACCTTCAACACCTAACTAGATGCCGGTAGCTGCACGCGACCAGCGGGTCATCTCGACACAGAATCCATCATTCCGCCCAACGTAGTATGAGACGTGTATTTAGAAAAATGTACCTGATATCAACAATAAACATGTTAAAATTTCAATTTCTTATGTTTACGCGAATATTATTCATTGAAATAAAACTAATTTAAACGGATTTTATCGCGGTTATTTATTTATATCCAGAAAAGTTCATGTTACTACAGTACGCCGCTTTCGAAACGCCGGGATCAAAATCAATAAATAACCGCGATAAAATCCGTTTAAATTAGTTTTATTTCAATGTTAAAATTTCAATAAAATTAATGCCTGCAGTACGGTAGGTTACGGAAACTTACATCGACTGCAAAATTTTAGAATACTTTTTGTTTTTTATATCTTAGCTCGGCAAAGTGACTTTACTTTACCTGATGGTAAGTTTCAGTACAGTCCTGTAACAGTAGTGACTGCCGTGTCAGCGAATTTAAACTCTTTAAGACTTTATAAATGAGATGTAATTAAGATTTTGGTGTTGGTTGGTCACGATAATTGTCGTCAATTGGCTCCCAAACATTGTACCGGCTCGATCCTATATTCTGGTTACAGCAATCAATCCAAACTCTAACCACTGTCACTATGAATAAACGAATTAACGTTTACATTCTTCCAAGAACATTCCCAATTGTTTAGAAAAATATTCTTATGACGTTACGATAGAAGTGAAAACTACTGATTTTTCAATTGAAAGCTGTACCCACATACACGTGCTGAGTATACATGATTCAGTGTCTCAGAGAGGCGACAACACTATATTAAGCGTGTCGATTCACTGTAAGCTTAAAACGTGGCTAAATAATTTTTTACTTTGCCTTAACGTCTCCCGGAGATAATGATATCACTACAATTAGCCTTTGGGAAGCAATGAAGGGTTGAGAAAGAGTTCAATAAAATAAGTTCCCTTGTGAGCGTAAAGCCCCACCTGCGCTTTGCCAGAGTTGCCAGAGAAGGTATTCAGTATGAACACAGAATATAAAGAATATATTCAGAATATAGAACCCAGTCAGTGCCTCTATAGTTGTAGACCATTTTCATAGTGCAACCTGACCAAAGGGCTGTAAGATTTATATATTTCTAATAGCAGCACTTAATATTTCGGTGTTTATGTTTCAAATCATTACTGGAAATTGTTTAAAGTGAGTTTGAAAGTTATAACTTTATTCCTTCATCAGAAATAATCACAGAGTTCAATTATAAAGTTCATATTTAGATTTCATCAGATTATTATTGACGATTTTAATGTTTTTTAAAGCCACTTCGCTTCTGATTGCTCTAACTATAATCATATTTCTAGCACGTTTAAAGCGACCAAATGAGGCAATATCACAAGCTCGCAGTAAATATTACGAGCCTGGCCTGTCATCGGGCGGCTAACTGGAGTCCGGTAGCCACACGCGAGCCGCGGGCTTCTACCCAACATTACATTCATCATTCCACCCACTCTACGCGAAATTATTAACGCAATAAATTCTGTATTCCGAAGACCGTCGTATATTACGAGGCGGTAGTACCCGTGCAGAATTCAACTACGGAATTTGGACAAGCTTTTCCGGTAAAACAAACCGGGTTCGCGCTATTGCATTCCGGATTAAAAGACGGGTGGAAAAATTAAGCAACGGACTTTCACGGCACAAGACACTATGATATTACCTTTTTTTCAAGATTTATAGGTTTCGCGTTATGGCAAAAATCACACCTGATGTTAAGTGACGAGGTGTCCCAAGCTGGTGGAAACACTAAGCCTAGTGGAGAGACTGAACCTCAAGTTTAATTATCGAAACACACCTGTAGGTATTCGGCTACAGATTTTCAAATTGAGGGTGGTAGGGTAATTACGCGGGCATTAAAAAACTCCTACCGCCATGCCATGGTGTCATCACGATGTTTTCCTTCACCGAAGGCTCAGATTCAAAGCAGGGATTCGAACTTACGTGTATTAACGCGACGTCCATACATACAACTGAGCCGTCATCTCTTCAAGCTGATGAGGAAAAACTGAGTCACTCTAAAAAATGATCTCTGTTAACATGTCGACATCCCAAAACGAATCGAGCCTGAGTGTCTCGATTTAATATTATTAATTCAGGCACGTTATAAAATCGTAGTTTCAACCTCTTCATTTTCATAACTTAAGCAGTTAGCACTTAAGCACTCTCACTTTGAACATCCTTTTCCGAGAATAGATATATATTAGGGTGTCCGTTATTTCCCAAGTTGATTTTTTTTTTACTTTAACCGCGTATAACTTTTAAAGGAATGATTTTAGCGAAAAAACCAAAGAGACCTTTTTTGTAGAGCGTAAAATTTTGTATTAGAATATTTCTTTATCAAAGCTGTAGGTTCATTTGCTTCGGAGATATAAAATAAAATGCAAAAAGTACAAAAATCCCATGTTATTTAAATGGGAAAAGTAACATGACACGGGCATGGTTTAACTTGAAAATTAAGAGCATGTTTACGTTGGATAATTTTTTTTAGGGTAAAAACTAAAACTTAAGGGGGCGGCAGAAAAAAAAATCAACTTGGAAAATAACGGACACCCTAATATATATGTCCTGGCATTTGCATTTGTACCATTTGCATTTCAAGTTTATTATATTTATATTTATGGCTACATAGTCACTTAACATTAGCTGTGAATGTAGCCAAAACATTGGACTTATAAAATGAAATAATATGATGCAAACCCAGAGCCTGTGATGTGGTAAAAAAAGCCTAAGATCTAATCTTTTTTTATTATTTAATAACTTATTTAATAACAATTGAACCACATCGAATCAGACCGTGAAAAGTAATAGGGTTCTATTCCTAATCATACTGAATCATAAGAAAAAATAAAGACTCGATTAGTAGAGTATTTCGGTCGTTATCGTGATAACATATAGGATCCGCACATACAGACACACGGACGTCGCAGACCGAACTTTTTTAAAGAATTTTTAACTAGTTTAATTAACAAAAATGGCATCAAAAATATCATGAGTGTTAAAAATAATGTTTTCTCTTGATATGTGTGTGTGTGTATATATATATTATTGTACAAGTGCAATATACAATAAATAGAGACATTTTAAGTATGAAACATCAGTTGTTTTGCGTGAAGTGACAGTAGTACCCACCTCAAGGCTTAGCCTATAAGGCGTGCAATAAACGATCGACTACCATCGCAGAAATTTAGGCATCGAGTTCTGCGTCTAAACGTTGATTGGGCGCTGACGAAGTTACCAAAATAGTTTGTGGTAGCGTAAAAAATATATACCAGAGAAACTGAATAGCTTAATTCTATCCAACGGCCGATTCAGTTGGCCGAATTCCTGTATTTTTCCAGTTGAATAAAATCCGCATCGCCGTCGAGGTACGTGACCGCGGCCGCGTAAGCTCCGGATACGTGTCCGGTGGTTGTTTCTGTCACCCCTTTGCACATTCCGCTACGAATCAACAGGGCTGTGACTTGGAAAAACTTTTTAAACATTCTCGATTTGTATTTTTTTTATGCATTATAATATAGAAACAAAACACGGGTAATTATTAAAAAGTAAGTCGAGTTTTAGACCCGTTTTTAATTTCTATAGAATAGAAACTCTACATATAGTTAGTAGTTATAGCCAGTGAGTTTTTGGTAGGATCTTAAATTGTGATGAGGCTTTTATTGTATTAAACATACTATCTGTGCTCGCAACTTCGTTTGCGTGGAACTAAAAATTGTTTAGTAGCTTTTCGGTTTTGTAACTTTCTTTAATACAGCTATGCTACTATTGGTGTTAGCGTGATGTTATTAGCCTAAAGTCTTTCTATATGATTGCTCGATCAAATATAAAAATAATTATTGATATCTGATAGTTCCTTAGATTAATGCGGTCAAATAAACAAACAAAGAAACGTTTTCGTTTTATAATAATAATATAGATGTCTAGTTTATCTAATATCGGTATATTTATGCGTGACGTAGTTTAGATTATGGGTTCTAAGGAGGAGGAATCTCCCTGGATAAGGATAGCAAAGAGATCACCACTCTTTTACTAGGGTACTAAAATCATACAAAACACTGCAACAAGGAGGGTAAATCATTAAATTATAAAAAAAAGACGAAGCATAACGTTGTGCCCAGGGACTTTTTACAATATTTTTATCATCTCCCTTTCTTGTACGCCTGTCCGGGTAAAATTTTGTAATTGATTTTAAACTAACCTCCCGGTGAATCAGGTACTTTAAATTTGGCCCTTGGCTCAGAGTGGATGATAGTGCATGAAAATGTGAAAAATTAAATTGTTTATTTTTTCGATAAAAAAAAGTTAATCGATTTATAACTAACTTCTCGATCACATATATACTTGGATAGAGCTCAAATTAAACTGACAGATGAACAGATTATTTCGAGGGTTCATTCACATAACCTTTAGTAGACAATAATAATAAAATATATATTTTTTAATATACATTATTTTTGTAATGGTCTAAAAAGTAAAAAATAAAAGACTGAATACGAAAACATGCACCCCATGTTTTTCGTTTTTGTTTTCAAACTTTTCTTTTATCTTCATATCAAACATATATCATATCTTTATCGACATAAAACTAATTTAAACGGATTTTATCGCGGTTATTTATTAATTTTGATCCCGACGTTTCGGAAGCTTTTCAGCATTCGTGGTCACGAGGCGGACTGAGGTAATAACCACGATAAAATCCGTTTAAATTAGTTTAATTCCGATGAGTAATATTCGCGTGAACATAAGAAATTTCATAGTCTTCAGTTCTATAAAATTGTTTTACAGTCGGTAACAGAAACCTAAAAGGAGAAAAGCTATTCAAATTCAAAGCACATCCACCACAGTAGCAGAAACTATCAAAGTAAATAAATCCGATGCACCCGAAACACACACACACACAGAGTAAAAAGCACCGACGCCCGTCAGTTTGGCAGCTGCACTGCAACTGCAGGCCGAGGGCGGCGTTTCCGGAAAAATATCAGCTCGCTACCGTCACGCCGATGCTGTCACGTGCAGCGTACGTGCCACCGCCTGTGCGATACACACGGCGCTCACGTGTGACTCGCTCCTGAACTACGATTAAATTGTTGGCATGATTTACATGGTATTACAATAAAACAGTAGCAACATGATTAGAAAACGTGAAGAGTTAAGATTCAATGCTTATAGAAAACATTGATTTCCTGTAGGGAAAATCAGTAGTGAATATGCGTCTTACTATCCATAAAATTGTTGGCATGATTTACGTGGTTTGATACTGAAACAGTAGCAGCATGCTTAAATGACGCAAAGACAGAATTCAATGCTTCTTGAAAACAAACATTTATTGTGGGAACATACAATACAATGAAAACATTGTTATAACTGTATTTATTCAAAAATTGTCTCTGTTTCAACATTTTTACCATAGACTATTTAATATTTTATGAAAGACAAGTGCTGAAGAAATAAAGGTAAAGAATCGTCTTTCGGTGGCACATTTTCATAATGTCACGTACATCTAACGTGGTTGTTACTTACTTTTTTAACTTTAACACGAATCGTGTCATTGTAAATTCAATTATTATTTTCTGTTCAATCTCTTCCTAACGACTGCATTGAATTTATTATTATAATTATCTATTCTATATTTAATAATATGCGAAGTCACGGTTGAGAAACTTTACAAGTACGGCATTCTGCCGCACATTGAAATAACAGGTACTAATCTTCTGAGTTATAATAATCTATATAAATAATGACCTTTTGCCCATTTTATTCAATTAGTTTATTTTTTTCGTCAGTTATTAAAAACCCCAGTAATATTTGGTATTAAAAATAGTAGTAACCATTTTTAATAGAAATGAGTTAGGAAAAGCCAGTTTCCTTCCTTTGTGTCCTCTGTTTGTTATCCAATTTTATTTTTCAGTGTCTATAGATGAACTTATGATTAATAAAAAAATATAGGTTTTTTTCGTATTTACAATAATATCCTTAAATTTTCTATAATGATCAGGGTTGAATTTCGACAACGAAGCAAATACTAATGATACTAAACATGAGAATTAAAATGTATACGGTGTTTAATTCGATACTAAACAACGTTTGTGTTATAGTAACTAAAGAGCCGATACATTATACACGTAGATAATAAACATAGAGACGCATTACAGCCCATTATGATAACTACACAAATGTCAACCAAAGGGGATCAATCCTGCTGTGTCCACTCCATAGCTTACTAACACTGCGCCACGAAATCTATGAAGGTAAAAGTTTCAATACGACAATTAAAAAAAATGTATAAGCATCATCTCAAGACAATAATACTAATTGATGATATTAAAAAAAAAATAAGTTTCATAAGAACTGTTTGAGGAACGCTACGGACGTGTGTCCGACACATCCAGGAGCGCGTTTCGAACATCAGTCCGGCGGACAGTTTGACAAGCGAGTTTTTCACTTGGGCGCGGTTTAGATGCACTTTCCCACTCAGTCCTGGGCTTCCTACCACCCGGTCATTATGATTGCCGAGCGTCTGACGATATTTCTTCCTAAACTTTCCAACCTCACATATGTTTTATCACATATCTTACTTCGATTGACTAGTGTCCGCCATTGTATTGCATAATTTCAACCGTCGCATCGTTTTAATTAATACAGATAAATAAATATTAAACTATAAAATTTATTTATGGAACCATAACATGTTACACACAAACAAAATACACGATATGGGTTGCATTAATATTTTTGTTTTTAATCTCACCTCTCATCTCACCTTATGTTATGTGATGCTGTGACCCAAGAGGTAGACACGCTAAGCCTAATGTAGGGACTGGCTCTCAAGTGCCACTGCTGGAACACATCTTTTGTTTGGCAGCAGCAGCATTATTTGGCGGCAGATTTCCAACCTGAGGGTAGTAGTTATCCAGGCGAGCATTAGAACACGCCCAACCACCTTGCTATAGTTTCATCAGGAAGTAGTCCTTCACAGAAAACTCAAGCACATTGCGGGGATTCGAACTCACGTCCAATGACGCGGCGTCTACGCACACTACCAACTGAGTCATCGTCGCTTCTAAATATTGTATACATACATTGTAAAACATTAGCTGTCACCCGTCCCTTACGCTATACGTCAAAGCTCCCAGTTGGTTTGTTTTTTCCGACGTTTTCAACAATTTTCATCGTAACTCAATCAATTGACACAGAACCGTAATAATTATACACCTAAAGCTTTCTCATGAATCACTCTGTATATTGGTGAAAACTGCATAAAAATATGATCAGTAGTTTTTAAGTTTATCGTGGACAGACAGACATACTGAGCGGAGAGCTTTGTTTATTAATATGTAGGTAATGATATGAAATAGCTAGTAGCCAAAATATTATTAATTTGCATCTATCGCAATAGAAAAATACAATTTTTTACATATTTGTACAAATATATGCGGTTTAGAGATAATTTAGTATTTCTTAAAATTTAGTCTTCTATATGAAACAGCTAGTCTCGCATAAAAGAGAATCCATTCAAAGGAACATTGTAATATATCAGAGATACAAACCCACAAACAAGCCTTTCACAAGTAAATTTATTAATTTCCTGCAAACTCTCACACTGGTGTTGGCCGGCGGCCATCTTTTTTATTTATACGTCTGTACGCTGACAACGGCCTGTTGACGGGGTACAGAAACAGGGTGACCAGCGCTAAAAACCGTAATTACAGGATCTCTGAATCCATATGTTATCTGAAAATGCAAATCTCGTGACAATTCTGTGTTGACTACGAGAAGGTGCGAAAGGAACAACAGTAGAAGTTTTATTAGTAGGCATAATAAAAAGACGGTGTGTGTTTAAAACCAACCGACATGAGTGAAAGATCTATCTATATACGTCTCTCGCTCCTTAGTCGCCTCTGGTCAATTCAAACGACAAACGAACGTCACACAAAAAGCTTGCGGATCAGAATTTCAAAGCCCTCCCATAAGAAGTTTCACTTAAAGTATTATATTTTGAAACGATAATAGCTCAATGGTAACGTGTACGGATGCCACGTCAATAGACGTGAGTTCGAATCCCTGCAATGAACTTGAGCTTTCGGTGCAGGAATACATCGTGATGAAACCATAACGTGATAGGGCTTTTTCTAATGCCCACTTGGATAGCTACCACCCTCAGGTTTGAAATTTGCCACCAAATACCTATAGATGCGTTCCGGCAGTTGCACTTAAGAGCCAGTCCCTCGACCAGCTTAGCGTGTTCATTGCATTTCATTTTCATTCATTTTGTTCAGAGATTACACGATTGACCAGTCCACGAGTATATCCTAATCTAAAATACTACATGCCATACAAAATCTCGTCTTTTGGAGCTCTAGAAAGGAGGCGTCCCGGAATTTACTGAACGGCTGGCAACACTTAAATGGATAGATTTTTGTTTTGGCATCGCGTTCGCTCGCCGCTTACAAATAACGAGATACCCTTGACTTGAATCGGAAGTTGGTACATTAAAACTATTCGATTCTCTTAAATTTTTATGGGATTCCTCGAATGGTACGTTAATGGGCACTTATGTATGTAACATAAGACCGAAGATAAAATGTAAAGTTTTTAAATTTAAGGTACTTTGTGTTATGGGATTTTACTGAACTGTTATTAGAATGTTAGAAGTAACTTCAAGAAGGGTAATTTATAACACCGATTAAGTCCTACGCGAACGCGGTTATCAGGGAGATAGCATTCAGATCTCGGTGGATCAGCTAAATTTGATTCTCTTCGTCGTTCTCAGTAATCGTTGACACCGTCAGCTAGGGTTCCACATCTACAATCCTATCGCGCCATTCCGGGACAGTACAATCGTTCTTTCAATTTTAGTTACTAACACCTTTGACTCTCCTTAGCGTCCCGGCAACAGCCCAAGCCGAGCTTCGGTCACTAGTGACACCCTTGCGCGACTCCCACAAAGTCTGGTGAAACTGTGTAAAAGCCATCTAAGCTAAGTGTAGGTCGTCTTAAAAAAATGCGTCTGTCAGGGCAGTCGGAGCGACACTCAAGGCGAGTCCAGTCTAAGCGAGGGGTTCAGTCAGGGAGAAGCACTCGAGGGGAGACAAAATGTTCACCATATGTAGCCGGAACCGTAGGGACGTGAGATTTATATTTTTCTTAATATTTCGAAACTACTCCTCTTGTAATTACAAACAATAGTATTTACTAGTGGTCCCCAGTGGTCGAAATTCGACCATAATTATTTTAAATTATAAGTTTGACCATGACTATTCACTAATAACTAATATATATATATATTGTAATAAATGGATTTATAATGGTTATGTTTGGTAATCTATTCTCAATTTGACCACAGACTTTAACAATAAACAAAATAGTATATATATCTGTGTGTGTCAAATACATGGTAGTGTGTGTAATGTTTTTTATTTATTTAATAAATCTTTTACGCAGAATTAAAAAAGAAATATTAGCATTCTGCCCTCCTTCTCTATATAAACTATAAGAGTGCGAAATTTCATATTCCTCCGTCCGCGCAATTTTCGTAAAGAGGGGTACAAAGTTTTGGCTTCACGTATATAGATTAAAAATATTTTACGTGAAAACTTCAAAACTCCCTTAATTCTTTATTCTAATATGTTTATAGTTATGGATTGCATTTGCCTCTTGGTTTTTGGTTTTCAATCTTTTATTTTATAGTTTTTAGACCGTTATAAAACCATGATATGTAACGAATTTATTTTATTTTCCGCTTTTTAGAAAGAACCAAATTGTTTATTTCGACCATATACACAGCACACGTTATAAATGTATATAGACATTTCAACTACATTTTATTTTTAACTGCATTCGCTGTCCCACCGTAGAAAAGACCCCAGACTCAGCTAAATGCTTCCGCAGCGAAAATTGCAAAAGCGCTGGTTTTCAGTCAGTCATTTCTTTTAAATGATTATGTGAATGAAATGTTCTGTTCATCTGTCAGTATTAAAATACATTAATCTGTCAGTATTAAAATACATTCATCTGTCAGTATTAAAATACATTCATCTGTCATATCTTTATCTGCTACTATTCGGTTTTCTTCTAGACCACATTTCATGTATCTAGCTTATCGGGAAGTTAGTTTAAAATCAATTACAAAACTCCATATACAAGAAAGCGATTTTATAAAAACATGCTAAAAAATAAAATACAAATAAACACACAAAAAATTTTATAGTCAACGTTTTAGCGTTATGGCCATAATGTCACCTGATCCTAAGTGACGATACGGCCCAATTAGACACGCTATACCTGTGGAGAAACTGGCTCTCAAGTGCAACTGACGGAACTTACATATTGGTATTTAGCGACAGATTTGGCTAGCCAGGAGGACATGAGGAAAAACCCTACCACCATCCTATGGTTTCCTCACGATGTTTTCCTTCACCGAAAACTTAAACTCATTGTAGGTGGTTTCTAACTCACGTCCCTTGACGCTGAGTTCTTACACACTACCACTACGCTATCATCGCTTCAATCAATCAATTTATTCAAAACTAACGGTTTTGGAAACTGAAAACATCGTATTCAACCTTTATACATAACTAATAACCGTTTCATACACTGACATCCTTATCTCCAATACATTTATAACAAAACCAACCAACGTACTAACACATAATAACAATTAATATATATCAACGGAAAATAAATGAACGTCCTGTACATTGATTAGTGATAATCAATCGTAGAAAGGAAGCGATGGGGAGAGGCTGTAGCAAAAAAAAATAATGATGGAAAACTGGAGCGAAGATAAGGAAGCGATCACTTTTCCTAATGCGTAGCGTCGACCAGGACGCCGAATTTAACTAAGTCGAATCATACTATATCTTTAATCATTTAACATCGCTCAGATAGTGAACTGCAAAAATCCACCGATGTAGATAGAAGGAGTAAAAAAACTTAGCATTCATTACGATAACATGGTGGTAGTTGATGGCATGATAGTAGGGCTTTTTCTAAAAACCCAACTGACTAGCTACCACCCTTAAATCGATATTTCTCTGGCTCCTTTAGTCGCCTCGAGCCGACTTCATATGAACGAACGACACACAAAAGGGTTACAGGTCAACATTTTAAACAGCTCCCATCAAAATCTAGTGTCAAATAGGTCTTATGTAATATTAATAATTCTTAATGTGGTTGCCGTTAGCTTCATCAACGAACTATAAAGGAACGCTGCAGGAAACTTCCGACCTCTCTAAGATAATTAATTTTAGAAGTAATAATATCATGGAACTAATATATGTACGACCTACATACCATTCGCAAACCACAGACCGGTTACGGTTCAAACATTTTGTAAACATAAATGACACAAAAACTATTGCCACTTGCTGTTGAGTCGTTACTCTGCAAACGTTCTGCCAGAACGTAATTTAAAATTTCTTTTAAATCATAGTAAAACACAAAGATAAGTCTATGACATAACGATGTGCTCTTATTACTTATCTACTTTGATTAGAGTTAATCGATACAAACCCACTTTCAATTTTGATAGACGCATCATATTTCTATAACAGTTTTGTAAAAGGAAAAGTTATGATTCGTCTTTGTCTAGAATTATCGTCCCTAGTTGACGCCCAGCTTTACATTGATTTATTTTGTTCATACAATAATAACGGTCAGGTAAAAATGTATACATTTGGTAAGGTTTTTCTTCTGTCGAATCTACGATACTTTGAATAATAAACCGTGCACCTGGTAATAGATGCTAAAACGCTGTGTTAAATCAGAGTAAAGGCCAAAAATCTGCTATTAAAATTAACATTAAGAGTGTAACATAAAAAATCCAGTAAAGGCCTTTTCTTACCGCGTAACATGAAAGTTGAGTAAATACGCCAATTTACCAACAAGTACGGCTTTAAAAGAATATTATATACTAATATTATAAATGTGAATGTAAGTTTGTTACGCTTTCTTGCGAAAACTACTCAACCGATCATCACGAAACTTTGTACACATATTCTTGGAGGTATTAGAAGTAACATAGGAGACATTTTATTGACAAAAAAATGCTAGCGAAGGCGAGTATTTTATAAGTTTAGCGTTATGACCAGAATCTCCTGACGTTAAGTGAAGATGGTGGGCACGCTGAGCCTAGTGGTGAGACTGACTCTGAAGAGGAACACACCTACAGGTATTTGACGGCAGATTTTCAAATTGAGGCTGGTAGCTAACCAGACCGGCACTAGAAAAAGCACTACCATCATTTCAGCACAATGTCATGATTTCACTTTTCATTCAGGAAGAAGTACTTTTCCGGAAAGAAAAGTAACTTTTATTTCCACGTGAACGATGTCGCGCTCATATTCGGGCCCCAATATTAAAACAAGTAAAACAATTATAAACAGCGAATACGAAATAAGCGAATTATAAACTCGTATCTGCCACACTCATAAAACAGAGAGCGCCGGAAGACCGAGGCAAGATTAATCGTGACGTCAGCGGCGGAAGTGACGTCGCGGGGGACGGGGCGCCGGAAGTGGAGCGGGGACGCAGACCGGACGTCCGGCCGACGCGGTGCGCCGTTTGCCGTCTAACTTCGAGGATACAAGTGAGATATGTAAAGCCTGTATGAATGTATATAATATGTACGACGAACTTTTAAGTTATTAAACGTGAATTCCCATACAAACCTACAATACATACATATGTATGTATATACGTAAATACAAACTGTACTCACTCTTATGGGGACTTTATTTATTTATATTAAAATTTATTTATGTATACAAAGAAAGTAAGAACGAAAATACATTTAACATTAGGTAAAAAATAACATTAAAATTAACACATTAACCCGTAATATAGTTTTCATAAAATAAACGAAAACTAAACTCAGAATTAGCTTAGTCACCATAATAGGTAGACCCAGTGCTGATTTTCATTTGTATCCAAGTTGGTTTATTTTTTTTTTTTACAAAAAGCAAGTAATTATTCGAAAATTATATTAAACACGGGTAAGAAATCATATATACAAATATGTGGCTATAGTTATAGGGGACTTATGGTAGAATATAGATATAGGAGGGTAGCTTATAACTCCAATTAGTATAAAACGCAATGGAAGCGCTACTGTGGGTTAGTCAAAGCCAAGCACTCGATGCCAGATATCGTACGTGGCTGGAACGTTACCGAAGGGACGTAAATATTTATATTTTCTATTATTGACTTAGACTGTTTTGAAAGCTTGCGTCACACTTTATACTAATCGGTGTTATAAAATACCTCCCTATGACTATATGCTGCCATAAAACACCTATGCCTATAACTACATACATACATAAGAGAGGGTGACTAAAAGGAGTGTTGAAGCTGTTCCTGGTATCTCTTGGCAGTAGATACATGGGCTTCAGCATCACCGTGGTGTATTTCTAATGGGATAATTCGATGCGTCTCGCAACATACACTGTCGCCTTAATCTGAACCCCGCTAGTGAGATCGCGCATTGCGAGTATTGTAGTGTAATTTTTGTCACAACGTTAAAAAATAAATAAACTATGATCATTAAAAATAGGTAAACTATGATTATCAAGAAATAGGTGACCTATGGTCATTAAAATAGGTAAACTATAATCATTAAAAAATAGGTAAACAATAATCATCATGCCGATAGTGAAAAATGTAGTTTCTGATACTGTGTAGAGGCTTGAGAGCAGGAAAGATAGTAAAATTTTACTGTAATACTTACTATCAGGCACTGTGACTTATATTTATATTAATTCTATAAAGCGGAAAAAAAATTTCAGGCTCTAACTACCACTTAGAACTATCCGTAACCCAGTGAGGAGATGAGTGGAGAAACCACACCAGGGCTATTCACACTGACAGTGTTCTGTGTCCGCAATGACGGAGAGGTAACCGAGTGAGGTCCACTAATGGTGGAGTGAGGTTCCTCTAGACACTAGCAGTATTGTAAAGGCGTTTGCGGACAAACGAGCAAACGTGTTATCTGATGGTAAGTGATCACTGCCGCCATTGGACACTCACAACACCATGGAATTGTAGGTGCGTTGCCAGCCTTTATAGGAAGGACTGGCTCTCAAGTGTAGCTGCCGGGACACACCTAATGGTATTTGGCTGTAGATTTTCAACAACATGGTGATAGCTGGGTAGGCGGGCATCAGAAATAGCCCTACCACCATGCTATGATTTTCTCACGATGTTTTCCTTCACCGATTACTAAAGCTCATTGTAGGTGGTTGGATTCGAGCTTACATCATATGACACGGCGTTCCTATACACTACCACTAAATTTTCATCGCTTTAAATGTAGATAAATGTTGTTGTAACATTATCAAAAAAGAAAGTCGAGAACACAATAAACTTGGCAATGGAACTGCCTCACAAGTGATCATGCTCTGATTACAGAATTTAGTTTTGAGATGTGTCATCGATATTTTAAACATAAATGCATTCCATTTTGGTACTCTGTACGTTTATTGGAAAACGCTTACCTTAGCATGTAGCAGTTACATGTCGAAAAATATTTTTATTATTTGATCGAGTAATTATTTAGGAAGGGTTTAGGCTATTTAATATCACAGTGCCACCAATGAGAGCAGAGCTGTATTGAAAAAGGTAAAACAATGGGCAAAAATGATTAAGTAAAATTTAGGTCCACACGGACGAAATCGTGGAGTCTTTATATATATAAAGATGTGTGTTTCAACTCCGGCACACGACTGGAATTTACTCCTTAGCAAGAATTGTTATGTAACGGACGACTTCACGATTATCCGTGTGACATATGAGCAAGGTAAGTTGCGCTGACAAACGTACCGTTTGTATTCGTTTCACCTCTCATAAAATGTTTCAAACCGGGAGTACTCTGGAAAAATATTTCACAACCATCGAATCAAACTCAAAGGAAATATAGTATCGAATGTTAAACTAAAAGAACTTGTACGTACTCCACTAAACACGGTAACGATGTATTCAGCGAGCTCGCAAACCGACGCGACTAAGCTAAGTGCGCCGCCAAGAAATCTCATAAAGCACCGCATACGCGCAACTTCCTACTTTAAAATTACTGACTGTCGGCCAAGTTTTAGAAAACTCATCCCTGCGACAGCAATGTCCGTTATAAGCTTCACTGGAACTGTCTTGAGCGCACTTGAGATAGAGAGACGTCATTCAACGCACTTAAATACAAGGTCATAACGATATCATGTTTTATAATACCAATTATTTAGTATACATTTGTATAGAAGAATTTGTTCTGATGGTGTACATTGTATCACAACAGGTCGAACTGCTACAGAATGGTTGAAGTTGAAGGGGGAACGGCCACAGAAGAACAATCCTCACACTTATATACACGGGGAGTTACTATCTTTAATCAAAATATCATCAGAAGTCGTTTGTACATGACACATATGAAAGCTATCCATCGATTTAAAGTATACCAATAGATAAAGTAGATTTTGAAGCGATGATAGCACAGTGGAAGTGTGCACGATTTCGCATCAAGGGACGTAGGTTCGAACCCAAGCACCTACAATGAGCTTGAGCTTTCGGTGAAGGAAAACATCGTGAAGAAACCATAGCATGGTGGTAGGGCTTTTTCTATTGCCCGCCTGGCTAGCTACCACCCTCAAGTTGTAAACCTGCCGCCAAATACCAATAGGTGTGTTCCGGCAGCGGCACTTGAGAGCCAGTTCCTACACAGGTTTAGCGTGTCTACCAACTTGGGCCGTATCGTCACTTAAGATCAGGTGAGATTATGGCCATACCGCTAAACCTTAAGTATAAAAAAAAAGAAAAAAAAATAGTCTTGCACCAATCTTATTGTGACAGGGATATGTAAGCTAAACGTCAAAACAATAAGTCAGGTGGTTGTAGAAAAACCGTGAGTTACCAATTAATTCATTACTGTTTAAATTAAACATTTCCAGAAATATAACGTATCTTTGTTCGAGCATTTGGAGTATTTGTATACGCCGCACTCGAGAACATCCAAAGCTTACTACTGTGTTTAACAATATGAGAAAATAAGTGTTTGTAAGTACTCTACTACAAGCGTTAATACTTCTATCATGTACACGTTTTAAATGAAGCTATAAAATCTGTTTACAGCACAGTTTATGTAACAAAAAGAACACTACAAAATATATCCGTCTTTCTTTTGAGTCTGTGATCATAACGCTAAACCTGTCTTGCAAAAACATACAAAAGCTAGTTTCGTCAAAGACAGGCATGATTTGAATACTAGAAATCATGACAAACTTGTCACCCCTTATTTTAGACTGATTAAGACAAGTAACAGTTTTTTAGGTAACAGTGTTAGGTTTTTAATAAAGTCCCAAAGCACATTACTGAATTGCCAGACAGTATGTTCAAGAACCATGTCAAACTGGTTTTGACGCCAAAAGGGTGGATCAATATGTGAGCGATCGTGATGTCTGGAAGTGACACCCCTCTCTGTACATCCGCTAATAACTACTGTAACACATTAAACTATTATATAAAAGAAATAAGAATAAGATCTAAAAAAAGATACAGATTGAGTTTCTTGCTGGTTCTTCTCGATGACTGCGTTACTTTCCAAACCCGTAGTAGTTTTGACATTTATAAGCGCCTTCATAGGGCCTAAGTTAAATAAAGGTTTTTGATTTAATTTGATTTAATTATAAGTTCCTATTAGATACAGAGGACACTTTTTTATACTCCATACCTTTTTTGCCTTTGATCACACTCTCACCTGATGGTGAGTTAATAACTTTTAGTTAAGATTATATTTTTAGAAATAAATTACTATTATTAAAAATAAAATGCAATTTATAGTACCTTCACATTTTCTTGCTATGGAACATTCAACGTAAAACCTAAGAATATACTAAATATAAATACAATATAACAAAATACCTACAAAACAAACGTACCACGACAAAAAAAAAAAACAAATTGAGAATACATCGTAACATCTCGCTTATTCAAATAACAAAACTTCCTATCGAGTACTAAAATAAAGAAGTTGCCGGATAAATTGAAAAACATCGAGCGAAAAAAAAAACAACACGAAATTCCTTCGGCATCTCTTCATTACCATTTATATGGAGGAACTTGTTCCATCCGGGATAACTTACGAGAAAACTTGTTGATACACGTATTATGAAAATATAAATCTGAAATACTTAGATTAAAACTGTTTATTTCGTCATGTTGTTTCGCTTTTAATGTCGGTACGTTTACCAAAACTTAAGCTAACTTTATTAAAAGCTTTTATATAGTTATAATCCGTATTAATATTATGAAGCGGAAAAGTTTGTTTATTTGTTTATTTGAACGCGAAAATCTTAGGAACTAGCAAGATATTAGGCTATTTAACATCACGCTACCATCAACACAGGTGAAGCTGTATTGACAAGGCGCTTCTGAACGTCAAAACGACCACAGGTACGGAAAATAACACAGTAATCGAGAAAAACCGGCAACAAAGTCTTACTAGTTGTGTAATCTATTTTCCATACATATTTAATAAAGAAAATAGTAAAACATTTACAAAAGTTTAAGCGGATACACAGAAAGGGATGCGAGATCCAGACATCACAATCGTTCACATATTGATCCACTCTGTAATAGACCTTTGACATCAAAACCCGCTCGACATGGCCCCACAAAACAGTAACATGCTTTGGGACTTTGTTATAAATCCTGACACTATTACCTAAAAGACTGTTACTGGGCCTACTGAGTCTAAAATATGGGATGACCAGTTTGTCGGTTTTTTATTCAATCCAGCTTCTGCAAGGTTTTGTTTCCAAGAATGTACTAGGCGGGCAGACAGAGTTAAGAAGATCAATATGCTAACTCTTGAGCATCGTTGTAAGGTGGCTTGCCTCTCAATGTTTTATAGGATTCACTTTGGCGAGTGTGCGCAGGAGCTTCACGATCTATTTCCACCATCTCCATTTTACCACAGGACGACCAGAAGCGGCAAAGATCTCCACCCGTACGTAGTGGATATTTCCCCAATTTGCACGAAGCGTTTTGCAGCTTCCTTTTTAATGCGTTTAGCAAGGGAGTGAAATTCACTACCCGCGACTGTTTTTCCTTCATCTTTTCTAGGAGTCTTTAAGCATAGAGTGAATCGGTACTTACTTAGTAAGCGCGCTCCATCATAGGCCTCATCGTCACTTACTATCAGGTGTGATTGAGGTCAAGTGCTTGCTTTTAATTAATAAAAAAAATCGGATTCCGGAAACGTAGCCTTTAACGATTCGCGAGGATCCATATTGTAAATTGCTCGAACTGCTCGTTTTTATTGAAAAATAATTGATGTATTAAGGAAAGGTTCCCACACAATTAATAATATCTCATCATGACATCGTATCTCGACGTTCCAGCAACACAATATAGCGATGCATTTGAACACCACACTGCGATAAATCAGCTCGGAGTTAGGGCGCGTTATCTCGTAATTCCGAGCTTTCCAGGTTATTAAAATAGCTAGCCGTTTAGAGGCGTCGAGGACTTGCTCTGTCGGAAACACATGACTTACGGTCCACCGCCTGTACTAGTGTCTAACTTGAATTATCAACTTTTCCGGCTTAACAATATGAAATATAATGTACAGTTATTCAATTAGTAAATTTTCTACAGGCATTTACAACATTTTCCACGGAGCCTTACCTAAATCTTCAAACTAGGTAATGGCTGTAATAAGAAAACATAAATTACTATTCGAATGAAATAGATAATAATTGGTGTCGCATTGAGTACTTTATATTCCTTTTTATAAATAAAAAAAAATGTATTTAAAAAATTGTTTTTGTATTTGATAGAGCAATAGTTGAGGAAGGTTTTAGGCTAATTAACATCACGCTACCACCAATAGGAACAAGGCTGTATTGATAAAAATTACAGAAACGGTCAAAAACTGTTTAGTAAAATTTTAATTTTACGCGAAAGAAGTCACGGGCGCAGCTTGTTTCCAATAATGTAACTGGTCGCTAACTAATAATTTATCCCTGTGCCATCTAGCGCGTAAGAGTATAGCATAGATATATAGCTTCCCTATAATAAAACCCTCCACGGACCCTCCACTAGGCTTAGCGTGTCCACCATATTGGACCACGTCGTCACTTAATATCATGTAAGATTGTAGCCATAATACTAAAGCTTTCTAAAAACTATTTTCATGGTTTTCGGTTCGTTTTTGTACATAAAAACGTCAGCAGGTAAACCAGTGAAGCTTATTCAAAGTAAAATTATTGAATTTAAAAAGTAAGGTTTTGTAACACGTTACTTTTTAATATCAAGTCACGAATTATATGGCCGCGTGTAGGAAAATGTCGTCGAAATTTATTACATCAGCCTGATGTACGGTTCTCTTCGTATAACGATTTTTAATTGAATTTCAGAGAAACGCGTGCGTCCCTGAAAAAACGGTTAAAATGAGAGCTCGCAAGACAATGGCGTGTTACACGCAACGGCCCGAAAACACAGACGTTCGTATTTCTATCGGAGAAGTGATAATAAAGCGCTCAATATTCGATTAAGTACTTTACCATGATCCTTTTAATCGAATATTACCACTACACAATCTTTTTTTTTGTAGTTATTCATGGCGGCAACATTACCGAAGTGCTGTAAGATTTATTTTCTGTAATGTTTAATCTGTAAATCATTATTGGAATTGGTTTATAGTGAGTTTGATGGATTTAATTTTGTTTCCTCATTAGAAATAATCACAACGTTTAATTATACAAAGAACAAAGAAATATTTATTAGCGTCTTATATATTCCACTTAGTAACAATTGTATTACAAAAAAATGTTTAAGTGATAGTAATCAACAATATATTATAATTTCATTTCTATTCATTATAAATCACGGCAATAGTTTGCAATAAGACCCTCCACAAACAACCTCATAAACATTTAATTTAGAGTTGAACTCGACGAGCGATACAATAAATCGCGTCGCGCAACAATTTAAAACCCCCGGCTTCAACTAGGAAACATCAAAACAACAATACAGTGATGTAGAAATAACGAGCGAAGTTTCTAGAGATTCTCAAGCAAACGGGGCCCCCTCGTGCGGCCCGCGGCCCGAAGCCCGCGGGGTGGAGTTTGCGGCATAAATCGACGCAAATTGACAAGCCGCGATACAAACGAGAATGTAATACGTACATACGGACCGTTGCATTGGCAACTTCTCAACGTGGATACTTGAATTTATCCTCATTCATAGTTACCGCGAGAGGATGTTTATAGTTTTCGCATAATGTATATCATAAATTTCTTTCATAATGTATGTATGCAATGAAATACTATCAAATATTCATCAATAGAATTTCAATATGATATTTTTGTCTACACACGCACTGTCTCCGCGACTTTGTCGCGTGGAATTAAAATGTTATTCAATCATTTTTGCCCTTTTTGCATCTTTTTTCAACATTTCTTTGCTGCTATTGGAGCATTTGCTATAATACAAAAACGGCTAACAATCCATGGAACATATTATGGTGGATGCAGGTGGATGGAGGTTCTTAGTGAACATTTCTGGTGTCATTAGTTACCAGATTGAAGAAGACGAATGAGTGGCCATTGCATGCAGCAGAAATGCGTATGTTGAGACGGATGTGTGGTGTTCCAGGGATGGAGAAAGTCAGGAATGAGTATGTAAGAGGAATTTTGAAAGTGACACCAGTGGTAGAGAAGTCGAAAGAGAATCGCTTGTCTTGGTTTGGATGTGTCATGAGAAAATAGGAAACGAATGTGTTGAGAAAAGTAATGGATATGAATGTTGAAGGATGGAAAGGAAAAGGAGGACCAAAGAAAAGATGAATAGAGTGTGTGAGGAATAAGATGAAAAAAAAAGAGAATGAATGAAGAGATGGCAGTTGATAGAGAGGTATAGAAGAACAAAACGTATTGAGCCGACCCGAAATAACTTGGGACCAGGACAAAATGACGATGATTAGTTACCAGATGAATCGCACATACACCTCTAAACCTCCCGAACTGTACAGTATCCATTATACATATAACACTACACATGTTAAAGAAAAAAACTTTAAATATTGTGGAATTTATAGAATGTTATTTGGAAAAAATAACATAGTTTATGTGAAAGAAACGTAGGAAATTTATCAACCTTTTATGATAACGCTATTATTAGCAGAGATCTGTTAAAATAAGCTAGTACATGCTAATAGTTAGAGCTATAAAAAAAAGAATAGAAATAAAATACCACAACTTTTTATACAATCAAATTTGTTTTTCTTTTGTTCCCAATTTATTTATGTAAATTTATATAAAATATGCGAAAATAATCACTATTGAATTATAGGTATTTATGTTTCGATAGCTTAATAGTATTGTGTATTCCCTAATATTCTGTCCTTAAACCCTCGTATGGTGGTAGGGCTTTTTCTGATGCAAATGGGAGCCACTCCCTCTACATGTTTAGCGTTTCTACCGACTTGGGCCGTATCGTCACTTGAGATCAGGTGAGATTATGGCCATAACGCTAAGCCTTAACTTTAAAAAAATATATACATAAGACGTTGCTTTTTTCTTTTATATTATTATTGTTATCTTCGTGCCCACTTCAATAAATTCTACACACATTCTTTCATGTTGTTAATTTAACTACAACATAATATTTTACGATCTGATTGACATAAATTAAACTTCAAATTCCCTTGTTTACGTATGTATATCCGATTACATCTAAATAGTAAGTTGTTATGAAACAATTAATTATAGTTAATATAGCACACATTATAATTTAGATAATAGTAAAAGTTCAGTACACTGCCATCTATGCGTTTCTTGTCATACTAATTTGCTATGTGCCTACATAACCACAAAGTAAAGTCTTTTTATACAGTTACAACATGATACCAATAGATGGCATGGCAACCAAAAATATAAAAATTATTAAATTACATTTCTTACTTATTACTATTGTATTTCCTCATTAAAACCGTTTTTTATAACTTATAGATTTTTATCTTCTCGCATGTATTATTAGAAGTAACGTGTATAGTCTCAATTAACAACTACAATCTATACATGTAAGAGTAGACGGTACTCTAAGAAAGTAAGCCATCTTGTCGCCTCATATTTTAATTCGTAAAATGATACCTACCTCCGAATGATCAGTCTCGCTCGAGAGTCTCACAATATATCGTTGCCAGCTTTTTATTCGACCTTTTTACAGTATAGTACTTCACGTACTGCACAAACATTCGTTGAAGCACTTTTAATCATAATTCGTTGATGTACTTTTATTGTATTTTCTGCCAATATAACATTTGCGTCGATAAACATATAATGAAAATGTAACTGAACGAAAAAATCACGCTACCACCAATAAGAGTATATCTGTAATGAAAACATTTACAAAAACAGGCAATACTGATAAAATAATATTTGATTGCACGCGAACTAAGTCGCTGTCACAGCAATTGTACTTACAAAATCGTTAATACCGCAGACAATAATGATGGTCATTACGCATAAATCATGACTAATGAAATCAAATCAAGCTTAATATGATAATAATTCTGATCCCGCATAACTTGCGACGTGACAACATCCCATAATTTTGTTAATTATCTAATTCTTAGTTATTAGTCGACAGCATTGACTACTATATATCTATGTTAAATATTACAAAGCGTATAACAGTTTGTTTGTTTGCCCGAGCTAATATTTGAAACTACTTGTCGGACTTTAACAATGATTGTTGTATTTGTTAGAGCAATTATTGAAAAAGGTTCTAGGCTATTTAACATCATGCTACGCCATCAGGCAACCACCAATGAGAGAAATGCTGTGATGATTTTTTTTTACAAAAACGGGCAAAGTGATTATATATTTTATACTCCCACGCGAATAAATTCACGGGTATAGCAAGTATATAGTGATACTAGATTTTACGTGCGGATTCGCTCGCGTTAATATTGATTTTTTAAACGAATTGAACGACGCTATAAAAAGTTACATACAAAGTTTATCCTTAGCTTTGTACCACTAGCTATAAGTTTTTAACAAAAAAGAAAAAAAGTAACCCATCTGCGTCTTCAGGGTCCCATCTATCTCTGTACCAAAATTCATCACAATAGATTCAGCGGTTTAGGCGTATCTAACAAACTCACTTTCGCATTTATAATATGTATTAGTATGGATCAGAAATATATAGTACATTTGAAGGTTATACACGTCAAAACTATGGATCTTATCGGAATGGGACTATGGCCATTCGATGCGGTGTTTTTTATCGATGATTCTAAACTACCTAGTTTACGATTCTCCTTGTATTTCTTTTTAGCTTACTATTATATAACCCCGCATAGCAGGCTGACGACGGCTAGTAATTTGTATAAAAATATGTTACGGTGAGTAATTTAAAATAATAAATTGTTTCTAAAGGTCACACACTTACACTCTTCTTCATACCCCTTATCCCACCTACGTAGGGTGGGCACAACAGTTAACTCCGACCATTCCACTCTATCAGTTGTCATCTCAATATCCAGACTTTCTATAAACATATCATTCCTCGCACACTCTATCCATATCTTCTTCTGTCTTCCTCTTCTCCTACATCTATCCACCTTCTTACTTCAAACTCTTCTTATTCTATGGTTTTCATTCTTTCTCATAACACGCCCATACCTCGCTAACCAATTACTTCGCAATTTCTCTATCACCGATACTCTTTTTATGCTTTCCTCGAATATATTAATTCCTTATCTTACCCATTTATACTCACTCCATACATCCATCGTAGCATTTGCAGCTCTGTTACGTGTAATTTTCTTTCACCTCCATGCGATACAACAAGTCTTATAATCCATATTAATATTATTCAATGGAAAAGTTTGTTTGTTTGGTTGAAGGCGCTAATCTTAGTCGAATTGCAAAAAAAAAATGTTTTTGGCTATTTAACATCACGCTAGTGTCAATAGGAGCAAAACTGTATTTAAAAAAATTATAAAGTAAAAAAAATTTTTAGTTCCGCACTCACAAAGTCGCAGCACAGCTCGTAGTTTTATAAAAGTCCCTTAAGCTTCAGGGCTGAGTACCGTAAGTACTCGCCGCTAAAGTTCGGTGAAGCTCTGAAACCTGAGGCTAACAGTACATGTTCTTTAAAAAAAAATATACATTCGTGGATCACAGATGACACCTGAGATCTGTCACCGTTCGCAGACTTGTAGTATCACAGGAAATTTCGATATTTGATACCATCTACAGCGGTGAAGTGAATTATGAAAATGTATCGTTAAATCAATTGAGGGTAACTACTTGAGACCGCTCTGGTACTCGTAAGCGTCCGGTTGAGGAAATTGTTGAACGTACCGTCGCCGCGGCCGCCGGGATATTAACTCGACAATAACAGATTATTCCACACTAAGTTACACCGTCGGATTCGATCGCGATTATGTAGTTTGAAGGACGCGTCAATTGCTGCCATTTTTATATAAGAGAGAAGAGAGATATGGAGTAGTGAGGAGAGTCGGTCAGATCGAAAAATCATTCAACAACTCATTCTATATTCAACTACCAGCAGAGGTGAAAAATAAAAACTTTGAAACTATTTTTTATAGTTTATTATGCAGCGATATAAAAATCACGCTGCCCAATGCCAGTACATAATGTCGTAACTTATCTATATATATAAAAATTAATCTTTATTTCCCTTTGTCATCGCATCACGCGTGAACGGATGGAACAATTTCGCTGATTCTTTTTTGTTGTGTTAATTATTGTCAGGAGAAGGTTCTTATGAAAGATAAAATTAAAAAAAGTTCAGTGGAACATGAGAAAATTTACGAAAATTTATAAAAACTTAACGCCGATATTATTTTGCATAACTGACAGTTTTCATAAAGTATTACAATAGTAATAATTCTCTGTATTTTTTTTAATATTTTTTATATTAATCATATTAATTCTAATTCAATATTCATAGTTAAGACGGGATAACGTCTGTCAGGTCAGTTTGTTATAAAAATTCATATACATTCAATTATAATTATATTAAAATTGTGTTGATGCGGCATATCGGTTCCGACAGTGGCACATTGATTTTGTGGCAGTTGGCACATGGCAAATTTGTGGCACGTGTAGTTTCAAATAAAGCTTTTCAAGGGGAGCCGCAAGAAATTTAATTTTTAACATCCAATCTAGTCTAGTCTAATATTTTTATAATATAATTTTACAATATATAAATATATAATTGTATTTATTTATATTATACATAGTGTTTACACACATATTAGATGAATATTAATAAATTTAATTTTTAACTTCAGCGTCTTTGTTTTTATCCAGTGTGATATTTTTGGACAAAATCCAACCGAAACGTCTAAAAAATGTTCACTTCAAAATCGACATGTTAATGTCTCTGTAGGAGAAACTAGCGAAGGGTTTTACGAGAGGATAAAAACAAAGTCGCCGGTCACATATATCCCGATGCATTATTCAATTAGGCTGATAACACTTAGCATGATGGCCTCTAATACAATTGTAATGTGTTGTTTCCGAGACGCGTGGGCTCTCGCCGCGCTGCGCCACTCCGCGACCCTACCGGTGCAATGCCGATATGCGACCGCATTGGCCGGGTATAAGCTGTTTATACTTCGCCATAGTAAAAAAAAAGTGCGCCAAAGTTCATTTACTTGGACGCGCTAATTTAAGAATATACCCGGCTGATTTCGAAATTTATTTTTGTATTTCATAGAGACATCATTGAGGAAAGTTCTAGACTATTTAACACACGCTACAACCAATAGGAGTAAATATAGGCAATAGGCATTTTTGTTCCATGCGTACGAAGTTCAGGACACAGTTAATAATTATACTTATTTTGAGATAGAAAAAAAAATATTATTGTTTAACGTTTCAAAATTCACTTACAAAACATTGTATAGGATATTGGCATAGTCTTGGCTCAAAATATCAGCTTCTTTTTATATATAGCTTAAGTATCGCGTTATGACCACAATCTCTTCTGATGTTAATGGTGGACACGCTAAGCCTAGCGGAGAGACTGGCTCTCAAGTGCAACTACCGGTACACGCCTATAGGTATTCGGTGGTACATTACCAAGTTCAGGATAGTTGCTAGCCAGGCGAGCATTAAAAAAGCCGAAATTGTATCTCATGTCCCTTGACGCGACGTCCGTACAAACTATCAGCCGACCTATCATCGCTTCAAATTAATATTATTAATAGAATAATTTTCTTAAACCTTGTATAAGGCTTGTATAACACATATATAAATTCTAGGTGGCTATATATTTAACCAGTCATGTCCGCAACTCCGTTCACGTGGAGATAAAAATTTGTTTAGTAATTTTCATAAAAATAAAAGTTATTTTTGTAAAGAAACGATAGCATTATGGTAGTGCCCTTTTTAATGCTCTCCTTCAAGTATTGAAAATCTGCCGCCAAATACCTTTAAAAGTGTTCCGGCAGTTGCAGTTGACAACCAGTTCCTCCACTAGGCTTAGCCTGCACACCGCGATGGGCCACATCGTCACTTAACAACAGGTGAGATTGTGACCACAGCGATTAACCTTAACTATAAAAAAAAACTTCAGTTAACTTAAATCTTTCGAACCTCTTTTTCATTATTGTAAAAATAAATATTTACATTCAGCAATAATATCAATACATCGTTGATAATTTCAAAATCATATACCTATTAGACTTTTAAATAATCACAAACTCATAAGCTTCAGTGCGCTTAAAATAGTATGTCAGAAAATCTAATTTTTTTTACGCTGTTTCTAATGAGTTTAGGTCATGTAATGTATACTATAAGAAATTTCTTAGAAAATCTCGGTGCATATCTTTTACTGGCTCTTAGCATCGAGTCGACGCTGTTTGAAATTGGATGACACATTCTGTACGTAATTCGTATGAGGCCGGTAAGCTCTTTCAACCCTAAAACGATGTGCTGGATTATTATGACCCATTTATTTTTCCACTGACGTTTATTTTACCACCTGAACTTTTTCAAATTGCACTACAATAGGACACCAATTCACGGCAGTGATAATTGAAATCGGATAAAAAGTCACTTTGTTTAAAAAAATTGTATCAATAATACTGATAAAACTAATAAAATATAAATAAAAATACTTGAAAGCGGTTTAAATACAGTATATAAATTAAAAAATTATACAACTAACATGAACAGCATCAGGTTTATCAATTTTACAGGTTTTGTGTTATTTTAATCAATTTAAAATGTAATGTTTCTGGTTCTTTATATAATATTAGCCCGTTTACACACAGCCATGCGTATGTCACATTTGTCAGGTTTCATACAATTTAATAAAATGGTGACTTTCTTATTAAAACTATCCATGAACTATATATATCAAATAAAAATCACTTCCGAGATATTATTTCACTTATACGCAATTTCGAAACTATCACACAAAATGTGATCAATATGGAATAACCTAGGGTCATATTACATAAGTAAATGAATGAATGAATTAATTAATTAATTATTAATCATAAAAATTTACTACGATCTCTGTTCAAATACAGTCTTTATTTTTATTATAATACAAAAGTTTATATCTCACAATACAAAATATTTATTTCTATAATTTACTTGATGTTGTATCGTAATGGATATATTTTGCTTGTCTTAACATATATTGCTTAGGTTGTCTAACAATACGAATAAACATGTAAACATGATAAAACAGTCGGCAAAAATTTGCCGTCATCTTTTGCAATCAGCTGTTTACGCGGGTAAAGCGCCATGACGCAACGTTTGTAATAAGTTCCTATTTCATAACACACAGTAATTATTTATATTTTCCCCAACGGCAGAAATTATTTACCGTTGCACAATATTTTAAGATGACTAAAACGTAAAGCAAAGCAGTTGTTATATTTATTGCATAACTATAATTCAATGGTAACTAACTTTGATATCACAGCACAGTACCTCAGCTCAAAATAAAACTTGTCATTATTTAGAACACTGTAATTCTATGTGTTACACATTCAGATGATTTTTGAAAAGGATTCCAAGGATTTTGAAAACATTTTGTACTAAAATATATATGTACTTTATTTTGTACACCCTAAGTAGGTAATATAACGAATTTTCCCATGCCATAGACAGCATATTTATAATTATAATAACGAAAATTAACAACGAAAAATCCACAGCAAACACGCATTTTGCTTCCGTACAATTTATTGACGCATTACAATAACCATAAAAAATACACCGACTCCCATATAAATTCAAACATAAATATAAGAAAACAAATGTATACTCCACGAATAGAGGCATATTTTACTATCTACGTGTTTGATCAATCGACTATATATGTTTTTAATATATTTATCGAGGAGCGTCTACAAAAGTGCAAATTGCGAACATAGAAATAAGTCGTTTTTATATTATTTTATTACACCTGAATTTAAAATTTTTATGTAAATTAATAGTAGTCCCATTTTCACTTCTATCGGTACTCCGAGCAATAATTATAATAGACGTTTTTATAATATCGATTATTTATTCATCAAAAACCAGTATAAATACGGAAGTCTAGTACAAGATATAAACAAAACTTCGTTATCGTAATAATTAATATATTCTTTAAATATAAAAAAAATGTGTCACGTTGTTTGTCCGCGATTTACTCCTAAACTACTGAACCTATTTTATTCAAATTTTTCACAATGTGTGCAGTTTGATACAACTTGAGAGATAGCACACTTTTTATCTCGATATATGATCATAACGTGATAGATGTCGTTGTAGTCGATGTGATTGACTACTCGCAAAGGCAAAACAAGGTATGCCAGGTCAGCTGGTATATTTATATTTTATGCAGTATTTTTTACATGAATTTCAATAAACTTAATTTTCATTTATTTTCTTGAGTTGTGTCATACATGTGAGCATGTGAAGCAAGTATGTTCATGCCGCGCCTTTCTCAATTTTGACTCATCTAAAACCGTCCAAAGAAGTTTCCACTACAAAAAAATAAATAAATAAATAATACTACATAATTTAATTAGGATGTACACCCCCATAAATTAATAAAACCCTAGTAATATTTTTCATCCGCCCCCAGTCGAAATCAATTTGTCTATCAATTAATATGGTACGGAGAAAAAATATTTTATTCGTTTCAAAGAGGGATCCGTATCTAACCGACGGTTAAGTGTCGGACTTTAATAAACTGATTAATTAAGACAGCGTTAGTGGAGCCGAGTTAAGTTCAGGCGCAGTCCGAGACGCGCGCCCGGCTTGACACCATGCCGCCGGCTTGGCTAGTCTTCGTCCTTGCATGCGCGTTGGTACAAGCACGTAACTTCAACATCACCTACTTCTCAGTGCCCCACGTGGTCCCGCCAGGACAGCTCGAAGTCGAAATCGAGTGTCGTTATGACGCGAACTTCACAGTCCTCAGCTGGTTCAAGGGCCCGAACGAGTTCTTCAGATACAAACCCGGTACGACTCCCAGTACACATTCGTTTGCTGTCAAAGGCGTCGGGACTATCGACGTGGAAACTTGCGGTCCGACCGCCTGCGTCCTGAAGCTCGGGGCTCTGACAGAAGACGCTAGCGGATTGTACAGATGCGATCTAGAGAGGAACATTCCACCGCACATGTTCGAGACGCGGTCGGCGAATATGATCGTACACGGAGCGGTACGCAGGAAGCCTTTAGTCGAAGGCCTGGCAAAGGAGTTCGGGGAAGATGATCTGATGCAAGCATACTGCCGCGCCACACCGGGCGTTGATATACGCTGGTACCTCAACGGTAGGGAGCTGGAAGAGTTCAGGAACACACCGGTTTTCAGAATGAAGAGCTCGCGGTTACTTTTCTCGGGATTGCCGCCGACTGTGACGATACAATGCGCGGAATTGAGGGACGAAAAGCTATCGGGTTCCAGAGGTGCAGTGGCTTACTGGAAGGAGAGTCATCAAACCACTTTGGGAGAAAATTTAAGATTGCCTAACGCATCAGTCGCTTTTGTGAATAATCTCAAATTTATGTATATTCTATACATATCACTGTTTACAATATTTTTTTAGTTATACGAACTATTGTATTATATTTAAGGTAGATAGTGTATTTAAAAAGGTTGTGCCTTAGGATATATTACTCTTTTCGTTTATTTTTTTATCACATTCCGGAGAGGTATATTTTTGAACTTTCCTGTATAATTTTAATGTTGTTCCTCTATTGAATATGTATATATTTGTAAACAATATAATTATATAATTTACATGTGCGAAAATTACAGTTACCTAATAATTATATATTATACATTAGTAAGTAAATACATATAGTGAATAAAAATAAACGTTAATAAGCATTATGGTATAATTTTTATGTCCTAAAAAAATATATGGTATTTATGCCACCATATATCATTTATATCACATCTACATTCAAAAATTGTAATGAACTTGACCCTAATATGTTGGTAGGGCATTTTCTTAAGTACATCTGGGTAACTACTATAGATGGCGTCTGAATTACTTTCAAAGAGAAACATCGGCAGTTATTAATTTCTGTATAGGTTTAGCATTTTAGCCACAATATCACTCAATGTTAACGCGCTTAGTTGAGCGACTGGCCCAAAGTGCAGCTACTGGAACAAAACTATTAATATGTGGAAACAGATTTTAAACTTGAGGGTGGTAGTACGTCAGGCGGATATTGAAACAACTCTACCACTGTGATATTGTTTCATCACTATGTTTTCAGTCACCGTAAGCCAGGTTCATTGCAGGATTTCGAAGGCACTCCAATCAACTCTAAGTACGCACCCGCTACCACTGATCTATCTATGCTTCAACATACTATACTATTAAATAATCTTATATGTACGAAAATCCCATAACATGAGTTTTTCTGCGGTAAACTACGAAACTACTGAAACGAATTTTATGAAATATGCACAGTAATAATCAATTAAATTAAATGGTTAAATAGTTTTTACCTGGATACGTGATCGTAACGCAATAAGCGGTGCTTTGGTCTAGTTATCAACCCTCGAAAGAGCAAAGACGGTCTGCCAGCAGAGCTATTACAACAATTTATAGATTTATACATTATTTAATGTCAAGAGTCTGTCAAAATGTTGTTAAATAAATTGTAAATGAATAAAAAAATATTAATCTTTCAATAATATTTTCATGGTAGCAATATATCACACATTGTTTTTCATCTGATCTTAAAGTAAAACAGCTGTCTTTATCTTTCCTATAAAGATATATATTACACAATTGATATTATTTTCAAACCTTTATATTATTATCTCTTTGTTCTTTCTTTATGATACAAATAAGTGTACCTATAACTCTAATTTTTAGATACAACGGTTTCCATTGTTTCTTATTATAATACAAGGTTGTAGTCTTGAGCTAACAGCTATACACAAAAAAAAAAAATAAGATGACATTGAACATATGCTAAGTAATTTTGGTGAGCTAGAATTCATTTTACCAGGATCTCAGAACGTTGTAAATAAATAATTTTTACCCTTTAATGGACACTAATGTATTATTACTTATATATCTTTTGTTACTTTGAAGTTTAACATATTTTTTTTAATCTTTAAACTATTTACTTTCCGTTTCAATTTTTGAATGAATAACCATGTTATTAATCACGCTTGCAAATAATGATCATAATTAATTATTGACCCTGATTTTATATTTAAATTCGCATAAAAAATAATTTTAAATAATATATAAGTCCTTACAATGGTACATTATGTTATATTATTTACGTATGAAACCGTTTTACAATTTTTATTGTTTTTGTTTATAATTTATTTTTATTAAATCCTTATATTCCTGTCCACTAAACATTCATTTAAGTAAAAATAATGGATTTTAACCATACTTTTCGACAACTCCTAATTCAAGAATCTGCCAGAGTCAATGTATCGTAAATTATGAATTAAATGAATCTACTCTTAATATCACTTCGTCTGTAAACGTTTTTTTCGCACCTTCCGTCTGTAAACGGGGGTCTTTCGCGTCCGACCACTATTTCACCTCCTTCATACATTCAAAAAAATCTGAAAAAATTCATGGGATTACATGAAACATTCATTTCAAAGAATAAATGTTAAAAATATCGAAAATTTAATTTATTCATAATTTTTTTGTTAAATAAACAAAGAAAAACAGAAAAAAAATTCAATTTACAAAAAAATTTGTAATTCAAAGAGAAATAAAGATATTTAAATTTTTCAAATTGGAAATTGAAGGTGAATAGATTACCTTCAAGAAAAAAATCATTTTGTCCCGATAATTTTAAGTGAAATGCTTTAGTTTTATAGATGAAAACAGGCAATAAATAAGGTACGATGCATTGCTATAAAAATACATTATATTTAATTAATATCTTTTTCTTCACAATAAAAATCATATTAAACTTATATTATGTTATTACTATTATTATTATTATTACTACTACTATTATTATTATTATCACTATAATCACTATAATCACTTTCATCGCCTCCAAAATGAATTGTTTCATCGCGTTTACGTAGTACGCGCGTGACTTCGGCTGCCGATCGCTGCTCCATTTTCAAAAAAAGCTAACGAAAAAAAATTCCAGAAAATTCCTGATGAATGCTGATGCCAAAAAGACAAGAAAGCAGAAAAAAAAGGTTTTTTCAACTTACCTATTTACTACACGCCGTCTGTAAACGGGGGTCGTTCGTGTCCACTCCAAAATTTGTGCGCTTATCACAACTATTTGGAAGGTACTGGAAATTTGAAACTTTGGTATCAGTTCCCCCTCCTATATAACTTTTTTTAGGGGTAGAAAGGGAAGCCATCCCTACCCCCAATTTTCCAGTACGAACTAGTTTTAGTTTTGCTCGGACACGAACGACCCCGGTTTACAGACGAAGTGATATTTATGATTTGCAACATAATTGAAATTGCAGATTTTATATATTATACCGATATATGATAGAATAACAGTAACAATTAATATTGCGCCATTTTTTGAAAATAATGAATCATCTGTTTATGTATTAGCGGGCAACTTCGTACGGCAAGATGGCGATATAAAATCCTTCCTTCATAAAAGTGACAGCGCATTGCGCAAAGCGAAGTTGAGTGTGCATGTTACACGGTTAAACATGTTAAAAAGTTTTTCTGAAATTTTAGTTTTATGTTACATTCAGTGTCCAAATCATTCACTAAGAACTGATATACTAAACTTTTCTCCGTCTTGATTAAGTGAGAAAGTAGCCTATAAAAAATAAATTAGTGAATCAATTTCATCGTATAGTGAGATCCATTTATTGAATATCAACATGCCTAAAGGGAAGAAAAAAGGAAAATTCGGTAAGTACAAATGCCAACAATTAAATTAAATACACGTTTCCGTAACCTGGACCATCAGGAATGCATGTGGAATGAGATCACGCGGCGACCTTGTGCGCGTACTTTCCGCGGGACCGTGTTCCGATGACGTCTCTTCAGGGTCGTTTTGCTGGTGCCAATACCCTCGAGAACAGCGTTTCCATATGGTGACTATTGTCTCGCTAAATGTCATCTTAAAAGCGAAATGTTTACAAAAATAAAATAATTCGCGAAACATCTCGATGTGATTATTTGACGTAAGCGTAAAGTTCGCGACTCCGCAACATTACAAACATTATATGTTACCACATGGTGTAACTTCATTTTCATAACTATTAAACTTAAATACTTAATATAATTTTGCTAAGATTTATACATAGTTGTAGCACAACTACTTAGATTACATTTCGAAGGCTGTTTTATAAGTCCCGTAAATGTCAAATCCAACCTGTGATATGAGTGAAAGGTAAACATGGTGTTTATTCAAATGTATTTCATAATTATTTTATGTTATCCAAGTCTTGCTCAACTACTCTGTGCTGTGTAATGTACTGAGAGATCTGACCTTGACGTTGTAACCATTTTACATTATTTAATAATATTATATAATATAATAATAAAAAGAATAAATTTAAATATTTTTTTAGTATTTGGATTAATTGTACACTTTATAATCTCATATATAAAAAAAATATATATATTAATATGATTTATTAAAATTTCTCAAATATATGTGTATTTTATAAAATATATTTTTCATGAATATCTATTTCTTCATTGTTATGTAAATAAACAAAACATAAATAAGGCCAATAGTCCATCAATAAACCATGTTCCTACCACTAAACTACACCGTTATTGCTTTTGACAGATTCTAATGTTATTCAGAAAGTTAGTGTTTGCAGAGGAATAAATTCTTTGTATTATTTCTCAGTTGGGTAACATAAAGCCATGTCTAAAAACTTGTACATGGATACAAATATATTTATTCCATTTTTAAAATACTTTATTTATTACTATTTTTCTATATAATGTATATTAAAGTAATTTGGACATTTCAATAATTTGCCATCTCCTAGTTTTTAATTGTGCAGGCATCAACAAGTCTTTTTATATTTACCATCTGTTGACTCTAATCATGTATTCATGCAATCGGGTTGACACTTAAGGATTAAGTTCTAATAAGCGATAAAAAAATAAAATAATTATTTATTCCAAGGTAAGCATGTGAACCAATGCAACCTACTAACAGGTGTAAACATAATATTATTATTCTTTTAATGTAATTACTAATGTAGAGTATATCTACTAACAAAGATGGCTGTATATGTCTAAAGAAGTAAATAAATTACTATTATTATTGCAATACAGGGCTGGTATAACATGTTCACAAGTGAAGGACACATTCTTTTATTATTTATGCAAACATAATGTCTGTATGAAAAATAAACACTTCAGTAAACAAGATTCACAAGTTGTAGTTACTATATGGTTTATATAGCATATATTACAATTAAATGTAACATATTATTTTGCAATATACAGGTGTTTGATAGTGATGTAAATTTTTGTTTATCCACTCGAAGTACTTATCAAGTAGAAAACATGTTATATATCATATTCAGGATGTTGACATAAAATGAAATTGTCATTATTTACATCTAACTTAGGTTTGTAAGTTTTATTAATAAATAATCTAAGAGAGTTGACTTTTTTGCATAATGATATCACACTGTCATTTGTTTATCACTGTTAATAAATGTGATGTAGTAAGTTATTTGTTCCAAAGGTTAAATTCTGTTATATAATTATTTTGGATAAGTATGAAGATAGGTGACATTGACAACCTTTTTGTTGATGATGTGTTATTATAAATAAAGATTTTAAGATGATGGCTTAGTTGGTAGTGTATAAGGATGGTATATCAATGGATGTGAGTTTGAATGCACCTGCAATGAACCTGAGCTCTTGATGAAGGAAAATATTGTGAGGAAACTATAGCACAGTGGTAGGGTTTTAACTAAGGACCAACTGGCTAGCTAATGCACTAGTTGAAAATTGTGCTGCTTAATATTATAGGTGTGTTTTGGTAGTTTCACTTAAGAGCCAGTAGCCCACTAGATTTAGTTACTATTGTTGGCCACATTGTCACTTAAGATGGGGTAGAATTGTAGCCAAAGTGCTAACCCTATAAAGTAGATATAAAAAAGTCCACTAGTTAATATGAATGATAATAATAGATTGCCAATATTAAATATTTATACTGAAATACCACTATTTAGCTTACATCTTGTGACAAAGGGAGAGACTCAACTAAGGCTATATTAAACATTCACTGGGTTGGCTACTATGTTAGTGTTGAACTAAAACTCATTTAATATTTTTTGCCTTTTGTTGTAACTTTTTTCAATACAGCATTACTGCTATTGGTTGTAGCATTATCTTAGATAACTTTAAGCCTTCATCATTAATTTCTATATTAAATAGAAAAATATTATTTCTAAATTCGTTTGGCAGTTCCTAAGATTAGCATGTTCAAATAAACAAAGGTATTAACGTATTAATGCCACCGCAGCAGAAATTCATTGGTTTAGGTTAGATTTGACTTGTGTTGAGAAAAGCGCGATGTGCGGCAGTGGTCTGGGAGTACTGTATATATTTATCTAGTCACTAATAAATGAATTATTTCTTTGTTGTAAATATATACAGAGCTCCCCGACTGCTGCTGCAGCTAAACCAACTAATTTCTACCGCGATGGCATTAATACATAAGTACTCAAACAACTTTTTCCTCTTTATAATATTAATGTCTTTTCGAGTGTCTCTTCTAGAATGGTCCTATCAAAACATGTTATAAAGCTTTTGTAGGAAATTCTCTGTAACAAATATTCAACAACTTTTTTGACAATATTATATCAAAATAAATGTATTTCAGAGCACAGAAGAACGGAACAACCTTACTCTTCGGATGAAGATGCCGGTATCGACATGACCATTGACAATTATTCTGAAACATCTGGACAATCTGACCTCAAGAGTAACCACGATGAAGCAGGTAAGCTTTTGACTCTAAGATACTTAAACCATGACAACAAGTGTGACTTAGCAGCCTAGATTTACCTATAAAATATATTAAAGAATTACAACTAGAGTAAGGTGATCAACTAATATTCTTTGATGGTAACTAAACCATAGTTTTGATTGTATTTGTCACCCGTCACTGTGTTTTGTACTGTTAATTACCCTGAGAAAATTCTGTACTTTAAGTTTCACTTTTAAAGCACTTTTGACTGCAGTCTATATTAACAAAGGGAATTTATTTGTTTAACTTTGTGTATAAGGTATACAGGCGGACTTTAATGTCTAAAGCATTTTTACTAGCCGACCTAGGAATTTAGGGCATTATAAATATATTATAACTTCTCGGGTATAATTCATTTTCTGAATAATTAAAATTTTGAAAATAAATTTACTTATTTTCTGTTAGACATAAAAGTTCCTTGCGTTTTTAACTTTTATGCATTTATAATGGATCATATTACCTTAGTTTGCTTCAGTTGTACATTAGTCTATTCTATGAGGTTAGGTAAAGACATTAAAGATGTTTATTTCATTTATAACATAGATATAAAGAAACTTTTTGTTACCAAAACATTCCAACAGCATTGAACAAACATGATTGTCATAGGTGGTAAGGTGTTTATTGTTTTATAAATCAATTCATGTATCATGTATATGTAACAACATATTCAGAATTATTTGTTTAAACAAGAACGTTCCCAAACACCTTTATAAGGCATTTACTTGCGTAAGTCACTCAACATCGCAAGTAAATTTAAATTCGACTTATGTTCCATACCTGAGTAGTTTTATAGAGAATACACACTGTGCCTGCAACTTCATTTGCGTGAAACTAAACATGATTAAAAACAATTTTACCCCATTTTTGTAACTATTTTCAATACAGCTATCCTCCTATCGGTGGTAGCGTGATGTTATAAAGCCTAAAGACTTTCTCAATATTTGCTTTATGAAAGACATAGTTCCTAAGGTAAGTGTGTTCGAAGTTTTCCTGTTTATAAACCATACTAGTCTATAGTCATACATAATATTATTAATGCGAAAGTGAGTTTGCTTGTTTGTTACACATTCACGCATAAACCGCTGAACCGATTATGATGAATTTTGGTATGCAGATAAATGGGAACCAGGAAACGGTGATAGGCTACTTTTGCTCCTTAAACCCTTATTGGAAGTGGGGTAAAGAGAGGGACAAACTTTGTGTGAAAATTTTTACTGCGTCATTCGATTCGTTTGACAAAATGAATATTAACGCGACCTAAGCCGCGCGTAAAATCTACTATTAATATAAAAATTACAATATTCTATAACAAACAACATTGTCATTATTGTATTCATTCTATAAACAACTTTATGTTAGTTAGTATTACTGGAAATTGTAGTAACTTAATAATACTAAATTCCAAATATGTTAGAGAATTATAAAAAAATAATTCAGTATATACAAAACAGTACAGGAAAGTACATTGAAAGTAATGAAATAATTTGTATCAAACGAGTCTTAATGAAAAACGTGGAAAATAATGTATTGCTCGGTTACAAAATAGAGTTTCAAAATGTCAATTATCGCCTAATTACCTACACGCACAACTATGTTGCTCGATTGCACACGGCTTTAGACATTTCTAAAGGTAATAACATAAAACATTGCGCGTGCAACCACGTACATAGAAATGGTATTACCTAAAAACAAGCTTCTCAATCGACACTAACGAAATTGCATATAGATAGACAGATGCGTTTATTTTACTACTTTATAAGTTAAGCGTTGTGTCCACAATTTCATTTGATGTTGAGTGACGACGTGGCCCAAGGTGGTGGACACGCTGAGCTTAAGTTGAAAGTCATGGCATATTTTACGCTCTTAAAGTATATTAAAACAATGCAGTATGTAATATTATTATGGCGTTGTTTACGAGCTGACGACGTCACTGACGTAACTTGTATAGCGCCGCGGGTTAAATTATTAGATTACAGACGCGTTCTACGTATATCGTGACATAATTTTTATCTGCAATAGAGTATGACGTATACTGCCCACGTACCTTATTGTTCATTCTGCACGCTACAACTTTTCCATTGGATCGAGGAAAATTACGTAATTTATGACCGACGGCGACACGATGGAAGAATACAGTATGCGATTAACAATGTGTATGTTTTCACGTAATCTGGAAGCGATGATGGCTCAGTCGGTAGTGTGTACGTACGCCGCGCTAATGGACGTGAGTTCGAATCCGTGCAATGAGCCTGAGCTTTCGATGAAGGAAAACGGTGATAAGGATTTTTCTAATGCGCACCTGGCTAGCTGCCACCTTCAAGTTATTCAAAAGCTAGTGCTTATATTAGGATAGGTTGCTTGTAGTATTTTAACCCAGTTCGGTCGTGATGTCCGAACACTATCATTCGCTACTCAAACACTTTAAAGTAACATTAATTTATAAATGTGCACTTAGTTAATACATATGAGTAAGAAATTCAGCGAATGTATAAATCTTTAATATATATGTGAACTTTGTCATTTAGCACAAGGGCGTAAGCAGGTTTAGCTCGCATGTGTTGCCTAGATCGAGCTGAACGCGCCCAGTTTGTATGTTTTTTTATAAACATACTAGATGTGCCCGCGCCTCTGTTGGCGTATAAATATCGGACAAACGAGCAAGCGTGTCACCTGATGGTAATTGATCACCGCCGCCCATGGACACCCACAAGGAATCGCAGGTGCATTGACAGCTTTTATAGAAGGACAGGTTCTCATGCAACTGCCAGAACACACCTATTGGTACTAGGCGGCAGATTTTCAATTTGAGGGTGGTAGCTAGCCAGACGAACCAAACGCGATCCCATGACCTTTAGAAGGTTTGTTTGTATAGCTTCTACAATCTCGTAATTCACACGAGGTCATTTGCTATTGTATTTAGGGACACATGATATATCATTAACCCATTCCTCCCCACTGTCATATTTTTAGGACACTATTTTCAAAATTTCTTGCTACGTATTACGACTTTTATTATTATTGAAACATTTTTTACAGCGAAAAAAATTATTCTAGTAGAAAAATTGTGTAAAAATATAAATTTCATCAGAAGTAATAAAAATAAAAGTCCTAATACGTAAAAAGAAATTTTGAAAATAGTGTCCTAAAAATATGACAGTGGGGAGGAATGGGTTAAGTACACAACATCTTTCCATGAACGCCGACGCGATACTGAAGTTTTAGTGTGCTAATTGACACAAAATCTCCGTACTTTCGGAGCGCATAATATGCCGTATCTTGTACTTATAATATCATTGATATAACTGCATATTGTCTTTTCGATGCTCTAACGAATGAAGAAATATTAGTTTCAATTATGTTCTCCCAGTGAAGTAATGCCGGCACTACATTCGTAGTTATGCGAGATAGAGGTCAATATATTAATATCTCTTTATTAACCACAAACTGTATGCGGTTACAATATTTTAAACCTTTCGTTATGTAATTGATTGAATTTTTATAAATGTAAATAGGCAAAGACAAATAATTAAAGATTTCCTTGGCACTTCTGAGGCCACTTTTTTATAAATTTAGTGTTATGGCCACAATCTCAGCTGATATTAAGTGACGATATGGCCCGAGATGGTGAACACGCTTAATATAGTTGAGGGCTGACTCTCTTGAATAATTCCGAATAGTTGTTTGACGACAGATTTTCGAATTCTATACGACATTAAAAATGTCCTATCACGTTCTATAGTTTCATCACTAATTGCACGGAATCGAACTTGCTTTCATTAACGCTACTAGTTTGCAATAATTGCTCACTTGAGGCCGAAAAAAGCACTCTTTCCGAAGGATAGAATAATAAGAGTTTAGTTACACGCGTACAAAATCGCCCGTGCGGATTATACGTAACTTTAGAATATCAAGTTTATCACGTTCTTTTAAAGGTTATCTCCTGTATAATCCATACGAATCTATTACGATACGATAAGCCGACGCCAGAATGTATATAGTTTACAACGCAAGTCCTTGAGAAAATTTTATGGCATTTATGAATCGCTTATACAGTGGACTTGTGATTGATTAGCTCGCCAGCGCAATGTTCACGCCAAGTTTTATTCTATA